>CM046860.1:39738197-40954373 GCA_025617745.1 Heliocidaris erythrogramma | reverse complement strand
TTGAGCCGCGACAAGTCATTGGAACTGATCTACACTTGCCACGCTCTACCCGGGTGATGTAAGCGAGTCTCTAGTAGCCTATAAGGATAAATAATCCTTGAAATGCACTTGGCGCTGATAACGACTGTCGGAGATGTCCTCCACTGCTCTACCATTGAGCAAAATACACCTCCAGAACTATCCCACGGAGTTATTAATGTGCACTTATCACACAGAGCCAAAGTGGAAAAATTTCTGATATTCCTTCTACTACAGAAAAAGTCAGTCATCTGTTTATCAACCATTATTCTGTCGAAATTGCTATCTCCTCTCTACAGTCTCGACTATCATCACATGGGATTTCAGCGTTAAATTTCATCTTGTATTTGATTATGAACATTGAAATATTGAAAATGCAAGAGCAAATTTTAGGAAGTATGCAACCAAAGGTTGTCACTTCTTTATCAAAAAATAGAGAGAAAGAGAGAGAGGGGGGGGGGGGGCGAAAAGGGTGGGGAAGGGGTATACATACGTGAAAGAAAAGAAGTAAGGTCCTGGCAAGGTACAGGTAAACTCATTGTTCTCTGTGCTGTAGGTAGACCCTGAACTTTCGGAGAGGACTCTATCGAATGGTACCCTCTGCGCTTCGTCACTGCCCTCTAACAGATTCGTGAAGGCAACGGAAAAGTAAGCTGAAAAAGTATAAGAAAGAAGGGAAAAGTATAAAAAGCCGGCTGATGGCACACAAATATCATAATATGGAAAATCATATGTAAGTGCAAGGATTATATACCGGACGATATAGCATTATGTCCCCCCGAAATGCTCGCCAAATTATTCCTATATTGACAACTGTCTCACCGGTATAGAAAACAATCGGATCGAGTCCTCATTAACATTATTTTTTTTTCATTTCTCGTAGAGTGATGGCAACGTTTATAGATTTAGGGATAATTAAAAAGAGTAAAAGCAAAAAACAGGGATACCACTCAGATTCCTGAGCGCCCTGTCGGTCTGCGCAAAAATTGATGACCCTTTCTGTGTTTGATGGAACTAGGTGGGCAAATGTGAGATTCTGAAGACTTTTAATTTTCCATGATGAAAAATCTTCGGCTATTTTGTCGGCAAATTCGGTCCGATGCTCACCGATCCCCCTTCAAAATCATTAAGGCTCCTGTTCAGGTTATAACACATTTGACACGCCACTGGAATACGATTATGAATACAACTCCATTTTCATCATTTCGTTCCTTGTACCAAGAACAGAATTCCAAGCCCTCGAGAAGGCCCTCCCTCCTCCCAACAATGCTCACCCCACCCCTACATGCAAAATAATCTAGCGAGGCCCATGTTTAGATCATAACACGTTGGGAGCACGCCACTAGTCTGTGAATACAACAACAGTGTACATTTTATTCCATCTCACATCATAAAGATAGAGAATAATTTCCCAACCCTCAAGAACTGCAGATTGTTTAAAATTTCACTTGAAGAGTTGACAGATTTGACATGTTTGACCTCCGAGAAGAAAGGTCCTCCGTTCTTATAAATTATTCAATTCAACTTCTCTAGATTCCCAAGTAAACCGCCATACTTTATAGTTCGACCATGACGTTGACGTCCTGTGAAGCCATATGCGGATCCAGAGAGGGGTCACAGGGTCAGGGTTGGACCCCCTTGTTCGTTTTGGTTATTTACTCTTCATTAATATCATTTTGCGCTTACCAGACATTTTTCGGGGGCGAATCAACACTTTACATAATCTGATGACCCCTTTTCTGGCTTTTGATTGACAATTCGTGGTTTTTTTTTAGATTGGGGTGGAAGGATTGGACCCTCCAGCTCCTGTTACAAAGTCCTGGATCCGCCTGTTCCGATCCGAACGTATGCTTTCTGAATGAAATATGACACCCCCGTTTACGAATCAGACAGTCATTTGTAGACAATGACAATTTGCCTTCAGTTTCAGTTTCGACTGGATTATTTCCAGAAAAAAGATACCTGGATGTGGGAAAAGATTGCTCCAAAGACATATTTGGAAATAATTGTTCGTGGCAATAAAGCAACTTTACTTGCGTGCAGTATCAAAATAGGGATGAAGAAATGATTAGATGATAGTAAAAGTATGCTTGTTAGATAGGCTCCGACATCATGACGTCACAATCATGTGGTAGAAATTTATCCACGGAGACAACAATTTGCCTTCAGTTTCAGTTTCGACTGGATTATTACCAGAACAAAGATACCTGGATCTGGGAAAAGATTGCTCCAAAGACATATTTGGAAATAATTGATCGTGGCAATAAAGCAACTTTACTTGCATGCAGTATCAAAATAGGGATGAAGAAATGATTAGATGATAGTAAAAGTATGCTTGTTAGATAGGCTCCAACATCATGACGTCACAATCATGTGGTAGAAATTTATCCACGGAGACAACAATTAGCATGATGAAACCGATGTAGCTTATTCTAATTGCTCCAAAGACATATTTGGAAATAATTGTTCGTGGCAATAAAGCAACTTTACTTGCATGCAGTATCAAAATAGGGATGAAGAAATGATTAGATGATAGTAAAAGTATGCTTGTTAGATAGGCTCCGACATCATGACGTCACAATCATGTGGTAGAAATTTATCCACAGAGACAACAATTAGCATGATGAAACCGATGTAGCTTATTCTAATCTGGTATACAGTTGTTGCATATTTACCATGTCTAGGCCTATATTATATGCTATTTTCTAGCGCCCAATTATTTACAAACTTTTTCATTTCACTAATTATGGTATCGTGATAACACAATACATTCGCACGAGTTATAATGGATTCACGTTTTGTCCCCGGCCTGCTATATTTACCAAGATATGAAGCCGAATAACGTTTAACACACTGTGAGGAGAAACAAAGAGGGGGGGGGGGAGCATGTAATAGGGGGGCTCATGTACCTATACCGTGACACTCAATAAAATTTTAAATTTTGCTTCTGAGCGTTTTGCGACGCGACCCATAGTGGCCGTTAAAAATGTATTATCTACCTTTTTGTGCCCCCCCCCCCCCGTCTAGGAATTCTGGATCAACTACTGCTTTAGTTTATCGGAGACGAGTATACTTTATACGCTTTCAATAACTGTATTATTGATTGAAACCGACATGGAGTAAGACTATACAGAATCTCTTTCGTATGAATATGATTACTAATACCATCATACGCCAGTTTGCATCCTCCTCCGATCCCCCATTCTCCAATGGCATGCACACTACACCAAAAACGATGCGCTCATCATCCAGGATTCTCCATCGATAGCAATGGGTTACACCAGTGCACACAACGTGAAACTGAATGCAGGATGGACATCGCAAATTATATCACGCGATCTCGAGATACAGCGCAGCGGCTTCCATAACGAATCGAGCATTATCTATAGTATTTACTATTTACGCTATATTATGAGGAATAACAATCGAATGTAATCTTTATAAACGAACTGCTTACCCTTTCCACGGTTTTCCATGCTTTTTGTATGAGTGAATGCGCTGAATAGAGTCTGGAATGTGTTTGTGTCTAGATGATTTTAAAATTATGAAAGTCGGGGAATGCGCGTGCCCTGCCTTTCAGAAAATAATATTGATCCTAATAGCCTGGCTTTCAGCCAGTGTATTTTTGTGATGAGTTCAACTCTGATTACTTGCATTCGTTAACCGTTTCAGCTTACAAAGAGAGGCAAACAGAAAGAGGGAGTGAAGATTTCAAATTTAGATTTTATTTCATTTCATTTTCATTTTTCAAAGTATAGAACAATAATTGTACAATGAACAATATAAAAAAATGATTAACAAGAAAAATAGGTGCAGAAAATTTTCGGATATTACCAGCAAAATTAATAGCATTAATGTTTGAGTTGCAAGAAAAAAATAACAGTGGACACTAACAAAGAAGCAGAGCTTGTACTGGAGCGCTGGTCCCTGGTAAAGGGTAACTTATGATTTATGCAATACATAAAATTAAGACTGGGCAATCAGGCATAACTACTGAAGAGAAAAGAAGAGAAGAGAAGAGAACAGAAGAGAAGAGAGAAAAGAAAAAAGAGAAAGAAGAGAAGAGAAGAAAAGAAGAGAGAAGAGAAGAGAAAAATAGAGAAGAAAGAAAAGAGAAGAGAAGAGAGGGAAGAAAGAGAGAGAGAGAGGGAGGCGGTACCGATGGATCATTTAGAGAGAATGAGAGAGAGAGGGAGAGAGAGAGAGAGAGGGGAGGTGGTACCGATGGATCGTTTAGAGAGAGAGAGACAGAGAGAGAGAGATAGAGGAACTTGATGGAAAGATATAAAGCTAAGAGAGAGAAGGATAGAAAATGAGAGAGAGAGAGAGAGAGAGAGAGAGAGGGGGGGGGGGGGGGGGGGGGGTTATCCCAACCCCTAACAAACTTGACTGCAAATAACGTTCAGGTGCATACAGTAGTCATACTGGATGCGAAAGCAAACAGAGACAAGTTAATCTTAAAACAATGTAAAACCTAATGTAGTACAGTGTATCAAGAAAAAGGGGCATCTCGTTTTTCCGAAGGTTCGTTTTTCCGAAGGTTCGTATTTCCGAAGGTTCGTATTCCGAAACACTAATTTCCCATGCCTGGGGGTTCATAATTCCGAAAATGAAAAGGGTTCGTAATTCCGAACATTTGTTGCATTATTCCGAAGGTTCGTTATTCCGAAGGTTCGTTTATCCGAAGGTTCGTTTATCCGAAGGTTCATAATTCCGAAAATGAAATAGGGTTCATATTTCCGAAGGTTCGTATTTCCGAAAATGAAAAAGGGTTCATAATTCCGAAGGTTCGTATTTCCGAAAATGAAAAAGGGTTCGTATTTCCGAAAATGAAAAAGGGTTCGTATTTCCGAAAATAAAATAAGGTTCGTATTTCCGAAAATGAAAAGGGTTCGTATTTCCGAAAATGAAATAGGGTTCGTATTTCCGAAAATGAAATAAGGTTCGTATTTCCGAAAATGAAATAGGGTTCATAATTCCTGGTAAAAAAAAGGCGAATTCATCAGGAGCAGAGGTGTAACAACGGGGGGGGGGGGGGGGGGGGGAGGGCACGCCCCACCCATCCCTCATCGGATGGCGAAAAATAAAAAAAAAAAAAGAAAGAAAATGGAATAGGAAAGAAGACGGTTGGACCCCTTCCGGCAACCCCCCCCCCCCCCAACCCTCTTCCACCAGCGGCGTCTTAGATTAGCTTAGATTATTCCAAAAGACTTGTGCCTCCAATGGTGCCAGCGCTCCCACAATGGCTAGACTCTAGCTACGCCACTGTTAAAGGGAAAATTTAGGGTAACGATAGGATATTATGGTTTTAATTGCCATCTTCAAAAAGCGAATCTCTTTTCGACGAAAAGCACCTCCCCCACCCCCGCAATGAATAAAAATATGAAATGGAGACACAAAACTGCATATGGGAAGGTTTATAAAAGAGGAGAGGAGAAGAGAAAAGAGACGAAAATAAGAGGACGAGATTATAAAAATCGAATAAGTGTTTATGTGCTTGTGTGTGTGTGTGAGGGTGTGTGTGTGTGCGTGTGTGGAGGTGTCGTAGTAGAACGGTTTACAGCGCTTGACTGGAAACGCGAAGGTTGGGGGTTTGATCCCTGTTACGGCACCTATGGCATTTTTGTTGTAAAAAATATGATAGCAACTTTCATTTTTTTTAATTTACGAGCGCGCGAAGCTAGCTTTCCGTTGTGAAAAATCATAAAAATAACATATTTCGGCATATAATGACTGGAATATGAGGATATTCGGGCACCTCACTCCCTGAATGTGAGGTGTGAGTTGCCGGAATATCGGCACTTTCAAAATCGGGGGAGGGGGGTTGGCTGCAGCAGCCCCCTTCTCGTACGCCTATGCCTAGGCCTATGTACACAGTTGCGATTGATTTTAACTTGCGATTGTTTCAAATAAATCGCTTCAACTCCTTATAAGGCGGGGCACTGGTTGATAAAAGCCATTAATTTAGGTCAGAATATTTTCTTCTCCATGTGTAATTCCTTATCTCTGTCTTTTACGATGAGGATTGTTTTACTCTCAATGTCTTTTATTGTTTTGTAATTCGTTATGCTTGTAAAAGTTATTTCAAACTTCAGGTCAGCGGTTGTAACTGTTAAAAACGCAGACTGTGCAGTAAAATGAAGCAACTCGTTAGAATCTGTACAAATTTATTATGCTGTAAGCAGCTGTATAAAATGAAAGATTTTCATCCATGTTTAGAAATGGTGGTATTTTGGCAAAGTTAAAGAACATGTTCAATGCTTTTAATCTATTTATGCGGCATAGATAGTTAGGATTATTCCCTGTATGATAATTATTTTAGCCCGACTGAAAGAAAACATTTTGATCCACTATTCTTCAAATTTGGTTGTATGTTGCTTTTAATCATTATCATTATATTCAATTAGCGATTGCACCTGACCTATATACTTACACATAATATGCCAGTATAAAGAGTTATTTTTATTCTTCAGATGCGGTGTGCTACATAGCAGTGGCTTTAACATTTTTGTTGTTGCTCACTTGTTATCTTTCTTTTCTTCAATTTGGTTTTCTTAAGAAGTAGCTGCTGCACGGCTTTTGTAAAGTTCTGTTGGAATTGTAAAGTGTTTGAAAACTATCTGCGTCATAGATCATTTCAGATATGCGACAAACAAAATGCTGTATAGTTGTGTAAGCAAGGTCATTACTTACAGCATATTATGTTGCATTTCATTCATTTACCAATACAATTTAAGATTTTAATCTGTTTTAAGAAATGTTAATACTTTTGCAAGGTTATAAAACACTTTTCATAGTATACTTTATTAATCACAATTGTGACCCGACGTCTCAAAACCTACAATAAGTAGGCCATTTTCTGCTTGTAAAGATCTACTTGGAACATTGGTGTGTCTCATTTTCCAATACATTATACATTATATAAATAACTTCAAGTCAAGCCATCTATTTTAATCACCGAAGTAATATCATTTCATGAGAAATGAAACATGTATTCCTGAGGCGCTCGCTCTCTACGCTCGCTCACAAATATTGGTTATTATAATAGGAACAATGATAATAATGATAATAATATTAATAATTATAACAATAATGATAATTATAATAATAATTATAATAATAATAATCATAATAATAATAATGATAATATTGATAGGAATTACGATAATATAATGGCTATTTCTCTGGATTTTATTATAATTGTTATCATCATTGTTATGATTATTGAGTACGAAGTGAATATCTTTACACTTGGCCGTCTTTCCCCTCCTCCCTATCCGAAATAGGGATTGACACCGTATTCTCTGAATTTACAACCTTTTTTCATTTTTCGGAAATACGAACCCTTTTTCATTTTCGGAAATACGAACCCTTTTTCATTTTCGGAAATACGAACCCTATTTCATTTTCGGAAATACGAACCCTTTTTCATTTTCGGAAATACGAACCCTATTTCATTTTCGGAAATACGAACCCTTTTTCATTTTCGGAAATACGAACCCTTTTTCATTTTCGGAAATACGAACCCTTTTTCATTTTCGGAAATACGAACCTCATTTCATTTTCGGAAATACGAACCTTCGGAAATATGAACCCTATTTCATTTTCGGAAAAAAGAACCTTAGGAAAAACGAACCTTCGGAAAAACGAACCTTCGGAGTAACGAACCTTCGGAATAACGAACCTTCGGAATTATGAACCTTCGGAAAAACGAACCTTCGGAAATACGAACCTTCGGAAAAACGACATGTAACCAAGAAAAATACTATTACTAGTTGCAAATAGGTTCGTTTGTTTATGATATTCGGGAAGTCTTTCAATACTCCTGAGGACTCTCTTCGGCTATTTGATTTATATCGCACACTTTCCTATGCACTTCATTGGTATGTTTTTTCCTTATTATTTATTCATGCGCATTACCGGTGAATGACGAATTTCGGTTACAGTGACAGATGAATCAATACATTCAGTTACTTCTTTTTGTAAGATTATTATAAGTGATAGTGTCTATCTGCTGAAATATATCATTAGAGGGCGCAATGCCCATGTAGAACCCAGTGCCGTATATAGAGCGAGTCTGGCAACTCGGTTTCAGTTGGGTAGCAACATGGCGTATATTCCTTTGTTATGTAAGCTTACAACAGAGGAATATGCGCCATGTTGTTACCCAACTGGAGCCGAGTTGGCCAGACTCTATCTATATACGGCACTGGTAGAACCTAGTGTCCCTGTATTAAAGAGTTGCGACAACTGGGGATTTGAATGCCATTTTGTTTCCACTATTACGTAACATTTCTATTCAATAAGCCAGTTCGGGGTTAGCGCATGGTACTGAGATTGTACAAATGACCCCAAATATCCACAGATATTTTAGACATGGAGGGTCCCTTTATGTGCACTTCAGAAAAATAACTCTGGGAGTGATAGAGGTGCCTTATGAATAGCTTTTGTTTCCCCCTTTAAAAAGAATACTTCCACCTGGATATCATGGAATGCACCATTAGTGCATAATTGAATAATGATTACATGACATTCATGAGCACATATCGAATATTAGTGTCAGTGGGTTTTAGAATTTGGTACAGATGACCTTTATCTGCTCATGCTCAGATTGCATCTCCGAAGTGGCTTATTACAGAAGAACATTCACACTGCATAGTTGTATTTTACGTACCCACCGATACAACGGACCAGTCCGTGGTATAAGGAGCCCCCCCCCCCGATTTTCCTTTTCATTTCTTTGGCTTGTAGGAAAAAAAATCAGAAGTCGGCGAATTTGACGGCCTGAGGACCATTAATACTTTTTTCATGTTTTAAAAAGCTTGTGGCAAATTTGGTCCAACACTCACCAGCCCCTACCCCTATTCAGAATGGTTAGCGACGCCCCTGACAATAAATGTATATTTCTACGTACTATATTTAGACATGTGACCTTCAAAATACCTGATAATTTCACAACACTGATAATAGAGGTGAATCACATGACAAAAAGGTCACGCCTCACTAATTTTGACTATTGTAATAATTACTGCATGTGCATTTAACAGACACGACTGGGAAAATATTTAGGCAGAAAAGAAGAATGCTTTCATATAAAGGGAGCTTGCCAGACATAAACGAAACACAAGTGGGATCGAATAACAGTGACGGATGCAATGTTATGCACATGGGACTCATGATTCAGCCTCTTTATTTTCGTTTTTTATAGGTAGGTTTCTATTTCAGTTAAGATTAAAATGCTGCCACATGGTTCCATATTCTGACATGGAATCACGAGGTGTTTACTTCCATTATTGGAAATAAATTGTGATTAATGATAGTTGAAAAAAAAATGAAATATATATCACATCTAAATATGCTGCCTAACGAAAGGTAAATAATGATTGCTAGGATCGCAAGATAAATAAAAAATGAAAGATAAAATAATACCAAAGCGTATGCGGTTTATATGCACACTATTCAGGGGCGGATACCGGATTTTCAGAAGGGGGGCGCACACTGAGGAACCCTCCGTTTGACGAAGCCAAACG
The DNA here is from genome assembly GCA_025617745.1 of Heliocidaris erythrogramma. Lineage (NCBI taxonomy): Eukaryota > Metazoa > Echinodermata > Echinoidea > Camarodonta > Echinometridae > Heliocidaris > Heliocidaris erythrogramma. Next base: position 40,944,825 of record CM046860.1, on the reverse strand, counting down.
GCCATCGAGGGGGTCCGGGGCATACTTTATCAGACAAAACGGGGGGGGGGGGGGGATCCGCGCCTACTATTTGCTCAGGCTTTCAGATAATTTAACCTATAATTATAATAATTCTGTAGGAAGGAGGCCTATTGTACTTGTGCATTATAGTTTTTTGGCATACACGCATACAAACATAACAGACAAACTTTGAAGAGCAGGTGACTATATACGTTGCTATTTCTGTACGCGAATAAAGTAGGCTCAAGTGAAACTTGACCTATAGCTACATACAACAATTATTATACCCTCTATATATCAATTAGCATAGTCCAGAGTCAGTCAAGTGCTTGGAGATTTGACCAATTTAGGCTATCATTATTATTCACTTATAGGTGTCATGTAGGTGTACGAGGCCCGTGGGGGAAACTGCATTGTCACTAAAATTAAACATTTCCCCTTGTTCACTCACTTCGCTTGCTCGCAACATTTAGAAACGGAGAAACTGATATTGGGGCAAGAGACGGTTTCCTCTTGGCAAAATTCATTCTACTCTGCGTTCGCCTATGATGATCCATTTTAATTATGTGCATGTAGGCCTAGACAGGAGTTATGGCAGACAATGACTCTGTCTGTACGTGTTAATAATCGCGAAGTAGATCTCCCCTGGTATATATACATATATATATATATATATATATATATATATATATGAAGCAGCAGCTAAAAAGGAAAAAAAAGATACACGTAGCTTAAATGCACAGATGAATAAATACACTTACCCCTTCTAGTATCCACCTCAGCTTCATTTCCGTGGTCGCTGACCACCGACGATCCAAGTCCCATGCTTGATAATAGACCAGCCCACATGAGTTACACACTAACGATTGTCAATTCGTGATGAAAAGCAACAATAAATTCTGTCAAATACAAATTGAAGTGCTTAGGCGTGATCCAGCACTCAAGCGCATAGCACCAAACGTAATAATTATATGGTTATTCTTTTGAAAGGACGTCAAACACAGTGAACGATTTTATGGATAATAGAGAGAGAGAGAGAGAGAGTGAGAGAGTGAGCCCAATTGCAGTTTCCGGTCTCCTTTTTACCTACAAGCGTAGCGCTACTTTATATGGGGTATAAGTATAAACGAATGCTACCAGACTGTAACTCAACTCCGTCGATAGGTTTATCTCCCTGAAGCAGGAGTAACTGAAGACACCACTGTTTTTATTTTTAAAAGGAAATTACTCCATCCATTGGCGGATCCAGGGGGGGGGGGGGGGGCACAGCCGGCCCGCGCCCCCCCCCCCTTTTGGAAGAGAAGTATGAATTTTTACCATAGACGATGCGCCATTTTCGCGATTGTGCCCCCCCCCTTTTGGATTGAAGACCTTTTTTTTTTTTTTTTTTGCTTGTCACAGGGAATTATGGAGGGGAACTGGACCCCATAACCCCTTACTAAGCGATTTTTGAAGGTTTGGCGATTTTTTTCGTCCCTACCCCCCCCCCCCCCCCCCCCCCCCCTGAGCGACTTTTCGAGAAGCTGGCGAGACCAAAAAAATACGGGTCTACCTTTTCACAAACTTTCATTTTTGTGCCCCTCTTTTACTAAATCCTGGATCCGCCCCTGACTCATCGATCTCGTGACGAGCGAGTTGGTTAAGAACATGGGTGAAGAAAGCTCTTTTGTTGAGATGATCGATTAAAAAAAGAACATTACTAGAATCATGGGTCGATTAAGGGGTTTTGGAAAGAAGCCAGTGAGCCTTGGCGAAATTATGGGTGGGTGCGACCCATGTTCAGTATTATCTATTGCCCTTTTTTCTCTCTCTTCCTATTGAAAACATATGAAAATAAAAAGCTGCCAAATAAATGCACACAGAAGAACCTTGACATAAAAGCTTATCTAGACTGTATCATTGCATTACCGAGTTAAATAGGATAAAACAGCTCTATTGTAAGATAGATACTCATGCTCATGCTTTTTTGTTTATTATTTCACTATGAATGAAGGTTACATCATAATCTATGATGTTATAATATATGCCTACTATTAACAGTGGATATGAAATCTTCACGTGACGCACGCATAGGTATTGCATTCATCGGGGACTTCCCCTTGCTTTCGTCATGTTCATGGGGTAAACATATCATAAGGATGTTCCCGGAAAGAACGAGTCATGATTCGATGCGCCTGCCTGGGAGATAAGCGGTGCCTGGTAAAACAAACGGATGGGTGGGCTTTTGAGGAGGGGCAAGTACTAAGTTAAATGATCAACGACTTTAAAGGCGGTTTTAAGAATATTCAAATGAATGAAATACAGGGGGGGGGGGGATACTACTAAGATTTTGTTTGGATGGGGGTCCAATTTTTAAGGTCATTTGGGCAGAAAAGGGTTCCCATTATTAGGAACTTTATATATTTATGATTCTTTTAATCAGAGCACACTGGAGAGGTCCTCAAAAGGTACATCACACTACTGCCAGTTTTTGTTTGAGCGATTACATTTTAAAGAAATTCATAACTTCCTGAATTTCCTATTTCATGTTACTGCTTTTACTACAACCAACGTAATATCAGGGTGGAATTCCCCTGTAAGCTTGTCACAACAGTCATCTTCAATAACAAATATACACACTCTACCATCATATCTCCAAAATTAATACAATCATTTACATCATCACCACCACCACCAGCATCATCATTGACATCATTATCAGGATTATCACTATGTTCATCATTGTCTTTACCATCTCCATCGTCACCATCACCATCAACACCTCCCTTATCACCATCGTCATCACCACCTTTACCAACACCATCATCATCTTTACGATCATCACCAACACCATCACCATCATCCATCATCATCATCCATCATCATCCTCCATCATCATCCATCATCATCCATCATCATCATCATCATCCATCATCATCATCCATCATCATCATCCATCATCATCATCCATCATCATCATCCATCATCATCATCCATCATCATCATCCATCATCATCATCCATCATCATCCATCATCATCATCATCCATCATCCATCATCACCATCATCATCATCATCCATCATCATCCATCATCATCATCCATCATCCATCATCATCATCCATCATCATCCATCATCATCATCCATCATCATCATCATCATCATCCTCCATCATCCATCATCATCATCATCATCATCATCATCATCCATCATCATCATCATCATCATCATCCATCATCCATCATCATCATCCATCATCATCATCATCATCATCATCAATCATCATCCATCATCATCATCATCCATCATCATCATCCATCATCATCCATCATCATCATCCATCATCATCATCATCCATCATCACCATCATCATCATCACCACCACCACAACCACCACCACCCACCATCATCATCATGTCCATGAATTTATCCCTCATCCATAAAACAGAAATGGATTTAAGAAAAAAAATATTGAAGTTTTTTCCACTGGTACAAAATATCTTTGATTATTCTTTTTCAAAAAGAACCTCGAAACAATGATCATATAATATATGCTTTCAGCATGAACTTCCACAAAAATACACACAGTCAAAGATGTATGTGGAACTGAAACTTATGTGACTGCATGCAGATTAGATTAACAAAGCTACTACAGCAATATCGGATCAATAGAAATATGCAAATTGATGATAATACATTTAGTACATAACTGCATTTTATTCTTCAACTAGAAAGGCCGTCCAGGCGGCAGACCCACGCCTTAACCCAATATAGGTTTTGTTTTGTTGCGATTATTTTTGTAAGCAGTAGCCATTCAAAGGGGATAACAAGAGGCACATCTCCCCCCCCCCCCATAAATATTGCCATATCCAGGTCACAGTTTTGTGTATCCCCACCCTTGAAAAAATTCTTCTGAAAAAGATATTTTATTATTGAAACATCCCTCCCCTAAAAGTAATTGATTAGACATGTCAGAGAGCGTGGCGTGGTGAGAAAAAAAAATGTTAGCAATTTGTATTCAGTGTTCAGTCATGTAAGTGTTAGTAAATGTATTCATGTTCTATCTTTAAATTACATTGCAATTGGGGTTGTTGTTTTTTTTCATCGGGCTTGGATAAAATATATATGACGACAAATAAAGTTGGATCTAGACTTCAAAATGACATGCATGCGAGGCACAGCTTACTCACTCAGCTCAGTCACCACCCATCAACAAAGTCAGAGTGGATACTGGCGTGCATGCCCCCCGGGGGGGCACTCACATATATATGTCACACATGTATGTGCCGCTGTGACGTCCCCCATTTTCAACCTTCTCGGGTCGCTCCCATGATATGCGATTTTCAGATTTTCACTAACCGCACCTCGATTTGCTTCCGACTCGCTCCCTAGAATATGAGAAAACAATGCGCACAGCCCATTGTCCGGGAACGGTCGCTCCCTAGCCTCCCAGGCCAGCGCAGCGGGGGAGTTGGGCGGCCTAGTGCCCCCCTAACTGAACGCGGTATTACTAGTGCTAGCGGCGACTCGGCGAGATCAATCTGCATGCGACATCGAGTCAGTGCAGTGGCGCCGCATGTACAGCGTTAGAAACAGCGCTGCGACCGCTGACTCAGCTCATACACCGTATGTGTACCAGAGTAGTGAGATCGCGAGCAGCTAAAATTAGCTCTATCCATGAGCCCTTTCGCTCCTTAGACCCTCAAAAATGAGCTTCCTCGATTAACCATTTAGCTCCTTAGACCCTCAAAAATGAGCTTCCTCAATTAACCATTTAGCTCCTTAGCCCCCTGTTTTGAGATTGGCAGCGGCACACCCACATCCAAAAACAGGTTGAGTGCCCCCCCCCGGGGTCCTGCCCGTATTCGGCGAACCTCGATCAGCCACCAAATTTTGCAAATCCACACAAATTAAAAAAAAAATACAGTTTTTGTATATATTTTACAACTACGAAATTCACTCAAACAGACATAAATGAGGTATAAACTAGTTATATGACAGGACCGTTATAACCCAAAGAAAAAAGTTCAATCCTACTACAGTGAGCCAGGCACAGGCTGACTCCCTGGGGTTATGTCTATGGGTTATGTACTCCCTAGCCCGACCAGATCCCCGTCACTTCGCGACAGCGCTGTGTATAGTTATGTACGTACAGCTAGCTACACAGCCCACTAGCGCTCACTCAGATCAACACACGCGAACGCTCGCGAGTGCGATAAACTCACTCACGTCGAACAAACTCACCAGATTTTCACCGAAAACAATTAAAATCACGTACTACGTACACGTCCACCAGGATAAAATAAATCACAAAAACTTCCACAACAAAGTGGAAAGAACCGGGAAAATAAACAGAAATGCACAGAAGATAAGAAATAGAGGAGAAGCCGTAGGGCTAGGGTAGCCTGAATCTAAATGAATTTGTGGATAAAAAAGGTATCGCGCGCGATAGCTATACTAGCCGCCTATTAGTATACCGTACATAGCCGCTTTCGCAGTAGTAGTTCAAGCCCGCGAAAAATCCCTTGTTGCTGGGATACGTTGGCTTTGAATATTCATTGCAGGCTCGTACGGATTTGAAGTGAAATGGCAAATAATGGGTCTAAAAGTCTTCTAAAATTCATAAACCTGAAATAGACTTTTGGTGAGACGAAGTAATGAGTGTTTTGATTGGCCAAAATATTTCTGCATCTGCAGGCGAAGTTTGGGGTCATCAATCTTTCTAGTTTCTTTCCTGTCACTATCTGAACTGAAGTTCCTATACTTTACTACAGGGTCAAAACTTCAAGGTCACACAGAATGTGCAGGGGTCAACCAATCATCACCAAAATCTAATCGATTCTTTCCTGTCACTTTCTGAACATTCCCTGAAAATTTGGTGCAAATCCGTTCACCCGTTCTCTTGTTATCTTGTACACAAACAAACAAACAAACAAAAAAAAAAAAAAAAAAAAAAAACAAACAAACATACGGAGCCCTTTACATAACCCTGCCGATTTCATCGGCGTGGGTAATAAAAGGTTCCAACAATCCACTTTTGTTGATGGGTTTCCTTTGGAAATGAAGTATTTCCCTTGATATATATGTTTCTGACCCTGCAGACAACAAATAGAATTTTCTTCATCATAACATGATGTAGATATGAAATGAATTTATATAACACAATATTTCCTTGCAGATATTACCCAAATACATGTATTTTCAAAAACTGCACTCATATACTGATTTCAAAGTTGATTTTTGTTATAGGGGTATAATAAAAATCAGTATATGAAAATATATCTCTACTTAATCGATGTATAAAAAATAATTGGCAACATAATGTCATTATGTTTCTAGAAACAAACACAAGTGATCAGGGCCTGTCTTATAAAGAGTTGCAATTGATTTGAATCGATCACAACTTAAAATTAATCGCAACTCCTATCTCTTACATGTAAGTACATAGTTGCAATTAATTTTAAGTTGCGATCGATTTGAATCAGTCGCAACTCTTTCTTTATAAGACAGGGCTCAAGACCCTTGGATTGGGGGAAAGTGATTTTGATCTTTGGTGGGCTTTACTTTACCAGCAACTTAATAGGTGTTGATTCTTCACCTCCCAGGTCATGGTACAAATCAAAATGCAGTTGAACTCTTACCGTGAAGAGTTTTGTACAGATTTTAGTAAATGTGGATGATGTTTGATTATTAAACATTTGCATCATTTTACAAATGCATTACATTTTCTTAAACATGAGCAAAAACAGAAACATGAGCAAAAACAGCCGTTGAGTAGCTGCATATAGATGTGTGTAAAAAAATAAGTGTTCAAATTTTACATCATACCATTTTGAAGAAGAAAAAGGAAATTCTGACTATTCATTCTTTGCTATGGTTTGCAACTTTTTAGCATAGCACCAGTTCCTCAAATTACATATGGCGTTCTTGATCCTCCTTCTAAGCAATTTTTAAAAACAAATACTTATTCATTAAATAATTGAAGAAAAAAAAATCATTATTACAGTGGGCATACTGCACAAACTTGGGTGCAGTAATCACTAGGATCTTAGATCGCATCACATCTGTTTCCTCAAACACAATCTCAGGCTTTCCTTCTTGACTCCATAATTTATTGTAGAATTCATTGGTATATCTTCCAAGTCTTTCAGAAATTATTTGGCACCATTCAAGCTCATTCATGTTTTGGAAGCTTAGTGAAATGTAGTGACACGTAAAGATGCAGGAAAGAAGCCAGGAGCAAAATTGCTAGTTTTGTCTGTGCATTTAAAGTTATAATCAGACTTATCTGAATAAAAAAAAAAAAAATTGGGGGTTTTGCCTCTATGAAATAAGATGATGTTTAAAAATAATTATGTAATTTGCGTCTTTACTGCGTTTTTACGCACTATCATGTTTCATTAAGCTACCCTAACAGGGATCACACGGGTATGTCCCCAAATCAAGTATGGTGGGAAACTGCAAATCTGCACCTTAAAATAAACAACAACATAAAAAATCAATCATCATCATCAAGAACTTCTCCATCCTCTGGATCGGAGTCTTCATTCCTCTTGGGAACGTCCTCAAACTTTGGAAACATCATACTATCATTGCCCTCGTTGATGTCCGTGCACTCCCTTTGCGGCAGTGGTAATTCGTCTTCCCAATTATGCATGTTTGGTGGTTCACCGCTGGCACTGGGCATAAGTCCTCTGTCATTAATGTGGAATTCATCACTTATCGCCCTGTGTTCATCCCTCAAGTCCATTTCACCTCTTGGCTCTTCATCTCCCTTAAAGCTCTTGCTTCCTGCATCCTCCATGGCTTCCATCTCCACTTCATCAATTCTGTTTCCATGGCGACTATCCTCCTCCTCCTCCTTGCTGAAGCCAGCAGACTTTCTGGTGTGCCTTCTCCTCTTCTTCTTCTCTGCATCGGAGGCCTTTTTCTCTTCTGCGAAGATCTCCTTGACGGTTTCTGCTGAGATGTCTGGATCAGTCTTCATCAGCTGGATGAAGACACCACCCGGTGATCTTCTTCTTGATCGATTCTGTGTCAGGAGAACAAAAGAGCACATTTTTAAAAAAAGGTCAGATGTAAAAAGTTTGCAATGATCCCAAATTTTCAAATATTTCATAAAATTTCATTTCACACACCATAGTAGTAATAAAAACATCATATATTAGATATAACATACAAAAATATACAGAAAACCAAATTACAAATGCAAAAAACAAAAACAACAAAGTATAGAATAATAATATCAATCGATATATTAGAGAGTGCTATAGTAACTAGAGCACTCGGAGGGGGGACCAGTCAGAGTACATGTATCCTCCGAACCCGTCACCCATCCCCCATTTGAATCAATGTAGTGACTGACGGTAGAGCGCTCACAAGAAAGTCTTTACCATTTCTTTAAAAAATATGGTTACCATGGCAACGATGACTCCACCCACACCAAAAACAATAGGCGTCTTCATCTTACCATAATGCACCTCCATGCGAAATTTGAAGGTGATCTGACAAAAACTGCAGCCGGTAGAGCGCTCACAAGAAAATCTTTACCATTTCTTTAAAAAATATGGTTACCATGGCAACAATGTCAACTCCGCCCACACCAAACACAATAGGCGTCTTCATCTTACCATAATGCACCTCCATGCGAAATTTGAAGGTGATCCAACAAAAACTGCAGCCGGTAGAGCGCTCACAAGAAAGTCTTTACCATTTCTTTAAAAAATATGGTTACCATGGCAACGATGACTCCACCCACACCAAAAACAATAGGCTTCTTCATCTTACCATAATGCACCTCCATGTGAAATTTGAAGGTGATCCGACAAAAACTGCAGCCAGTAGAGCGCTCACAAGAAAATCTCTGCGGCGGACGCGTACGCGGCGTGATGATGCCAAATCCATAGTATCCCCGAACTCTAGTTCGGGTGTAATAATACAATAATAACTAGAAATGTGCATTGCTGGGGCCGCGCAATGCTAAATGTATCCCCCGGAACTGGCAGCAATTTGAAGGAGGGACAAAGACCCTCCCCCATCCCCTCCCTCAAACAAAAGGATGGTGTAGAAATTAGATGTGTAGGTTTCACTAAGACAAATCTTCATATAAAATTTGAAAGAAATGTGTTGAGAGATATACCAAGATACATCTCCATACAAAATTTGAAAGAAATCCATCAAGAAATGTGGCCTGCAGAGTGCACTCACGCCATGCCCTGAAGTATGACCTTTGACCCTATAAAAGATGGAACACTGGTGGCAGCATCACCAAAAACTATAGGTTTTTAGATTACACCAAGAGACACCTTCATGCAAAATTTGAACGAAATCCGTCAAGAAATGCAGAAGAGTGCAAGAAATGGAAAAATGACCTTTGACCCTATAAAGGATGGAACAATGAGGGCAGCATCACCAAAAATTAAATATGTGTAGATTATACCAAGATACATCTCCATACAAAATTTGAATGAAATCCGTCAAGAAATGCAGAAGTAAGAGTGCACAAAAGGACAAATGAGCTCTGACCCTATAAAGGACGGAACAATGAGGGCAGCATCACCAAACAGAAAAGATGTGTAGATTATACCAAGATACATCTCCATACAAAATTTGAAAGAAATCCATCAAGAAATGTGGCCTGCAAAGTGAACTCACGCCATCCCTTGAAGTATGACCTTTGACCCTATAAAAGACGGGACACTGGTGGCAGCATCACCAAAAAGTACAGATTTTTAGATTACACCAAGGGACACCTTCATGCAAAATTTGAACGAAATCCGTCGAGAAATGCAGAAGTAAGAGTGCAAGAAATGGAAAAATGACCTTTGACCCTATAAAGGACGGAACAATGAGGGCAGCATCACCAAAAACTCAACATGTGTAGATTATACCAAGATACATCTCCATACAAAATTTGAACAAAATCCGTTGAGAAATGTGGCCTGCAGAGTGCACTCACGCCATGCCCTGAAGTATGACCTTTGACCCTATAAAAGACGGAACACTGGTGGCAGCATCACCAAACACTACAGGTTTTTAAATTACACCAAGAGACACCTTCATGCAAAATTTGAACGAAATCCGTTGAGAAATGTGACCGCCAGAGCGCACACAAGAGTACACACAAGACATCTATCAAAATATGACCCTTGACCCTATAAAAGACGGAACACTGGGGGCAGCATCACCAAAATCTATAGGGTTCCAGATTTTACCAAGAGACATCTTCATACAAAATTTGAACAAAATCCGTTGAGAAATGTGACCGCTAGAGCGCACACAAACTATCCCCAAAAATATGGCCTTTTACCCTATAAAAGACGGAACACTGGGGGCAGCATCACCAGAAACTATAGGGGTTGAGATTTTACCAAGATACACGTCCACAGGAAGTCTGAAAGAAATTCGTCGAGAAATGTGACCGCTAGAGCGCACACAAGAATGTGACGCGGCGGCGGCGGCGGCGAAACGCTGCTGAATCCAAAGTATCCTCCGGCATACTGCCGGGGGATACAATAATGGTTTCTTATAATAGCGCATAATACTTATAAAAAGACTCTATGCACTTATAGTATAACAAAACATTGATAAGCAAGCTTACAAAACTTAGTATCAGTGAATACATCAATGACAGAAAATTCTGTAGGTTTTGATGCGTCTTCATGTGAATTAGACGATAGTTCTTCAAACTTAAAACAACACCCTGATTACAAAATGCTCAAAAAGGATTACATGCTGTATAGTATAGCTCAACTAGTGGAATTTCTTGGTCTTTCTGTGCTTATTACTAATGTTATCTATTAATTTGCATATGATTTACTTCCAGTCTTCAATATTTATTAAAAATGTTACTGTTACAATTCTACATTGATTGTCAAAAATTTGTCAGGTTTGATGCAATACAGCTACACAATTTTGTGCATGAATTGACCTTACCCTGATCATCATTCCTCCATCATTTTCGATCTCCTCAGTTTGTCTCCATATCTCCAGTGACTTTTCAACACCAAGAATCTTGACTACTCTCAGAATCAGATGCGCCTTGGGTTCTTGGAGGCTGTATGCAATCTGACCTGCGATAACCTTTGCCTCAGCTTTGGGGTCAATCTCCACCGGCTTCATCACAGTGACAAGTTCGGTGTTGTCCGATTGCGATCCAAGCCTACTCTTCACGTTGGAGCGGCGGAACCTGTCAGCGACCATGGAGCCCCGCTTCTTTAGTTTTTCCCGAAGGTCATCATGAGGTTGCCTTCTTTCATCTTCCTCCTCATCGCTTTGTCTTGGTGAATCGTTCGCAAGCCAAGCATCATCCTCATCCTCCCCAACTGCCTTCATGAGCCTTCGTCCCTTGATGACATCGTCTCCTGGTGGGATGCTTGTGGCCACACCAAGAGGGAGCTGTTCTGTATCTTTAAAACTGTAGCTTTCCACATCTCGTTCCATGACCTGATCAACCCCAAAGTGTGTAATCTCTCTCTCGACGGCCTCCTGGTTCTGTTCCACGGCTACTGAGCCCCAGATGTTGTTTTTCCTCCTTTTCCCTGCTCCACCCCATCCCCCATCATTGCTCCTTGGCGGCCTGTGATCTGGTCTCTCAAACCTGCCTCCTCGCCCTTGTTGACCCCTCCGGGTGGTAGACTCAGGGAAGGTCATCCTGTGAGAGACACTTGGAGCAGACGTGGTCTTACGTCGCTTCCAGGATTGTTCCTCATCACTGTCACTCTGGTCACTTGAGGAGTCATCATCGCTGGATTCAAATTTCCTAATGCTTCCTCGGTGTCCGTAATCCTTTTTTGGTGTTGCCTGACGCTGTGTGAAGGCTGCCATTGTACTTGTGTTATGAAGTCCAACAGCAAAAGATTAATCTACAAAGGAAATAATGAATAATCAAATTCATTACGCAATGAAAGATGACTTACAAAGACGGACAAAAACAAACAAATATCCATTTAAAAAATTGTTTAGATCTAGATCTATCTAGACTAAAACAAAATGAATGTGATTGCTTCTCCTATATGCCTCCGCCTAAATTCAGTTGATGGCCCAAACTGTTCTTGAAATATTGTGATAACCAGAATAAAAATCTCTTTGACATTTGACCTTACTGTTTACACCTTTTTTAACCCAACAGTCTGATCATTTTATCTCCTTCTAGACATGAATACAAAATAGAGGAGATATGGTGATAACAAAGCTAAAAACATTAATTTCACATATAATGACCTCTATGACATATCACCTTTGACCTATATGTTCCCAAAAATCTAATCAGCTGAACTGAAATTGTTATCATAATGGGTGACTGGAATGCTAAAGTTGGAGAAGGCATAAGACTGTACATAGGACAGTAAGGACTCAGCCACTGAAATGAACAAAGGGACTGTTTGTGATTCAGTTCTGCAAAGAATATGATCTGATTGTAACTAACACCTTCTACCAACATCATGAAAGAAGAGCCTACACCTGGAAAAGTCCAGGAGATGTAATAAGAAATCAAATTGATTACATCCTGATAAAGAATAGGTTCAAAAATTGTATTAAGACATGCCCAGGGACAGACATCAACTCTGATCACAACCCAGTGATGGCAGAAGTGGAAATAAAGTTGAAGAACCCACTTTCAAAAACAAAAAGAAACCCTCATCCAGATGTCACATCCTTCAATAAGAAAGATATAACAGAACAATACTTTCTGGAAGTGAAAAATACATAGGTATGATTGTCTGATTGGAGAAGAAATAGAACAAATAAGAAATGAAGCAGGTGACATTGAGAAACTTGAAGTAGAATGGAAATGTTTGAAAGAAAGCATTCAGCATGGAAATAAGACATTACCAACTAAAAAGGAACCTGCAAAACAACCACCATGGATGACAGAAAAGATTGAATTTGATGAAGGAAAGAAGGAAACAAGAAATTCCAAATAGTACAGAGACATCAACAAAGAAATCGATACTGAATGCAAAAGGGCATAAGAAGAATGGCTATCTAAAAAATGTGCCAGAATTGGGCATTTCTCTTTAAGCTTTTGAAAAGAAGAAAAACATAACAGCAAGCAGATGTATTTAAAGCAAAGGTGAAACAACTACCCTCATTGAAAAAGAAGACATTACGAATAGATGGAAACTCTATCAACATCAAATAGTTCATGAATATATTCTTTCCATTGAAAAGAATATATCCATGACCTATATGATGTTGATAAGAGGCCCAGAACATCTAATCATTGATGACGAGGGCCCAAGGATACTCCTATCAGAAGCTCTACATTCACTGAGAGCTTCTAAAGCTGAAGGCGATGAGATAACAAAGGAAGAACTTGATAGCCTAAAAGACTTTGAGATTGAACATTTGACCAACATATGCCAGGTTATGATAACAACACAGGACATATTCCTGAAGATCTGAAAAGGTCGATATTTGTGCCAATCCCAAAGAAACCTACGGCAACTGTTTGTGGAGATTTCAGGAAAATTAGTCTTAAGAGTAATCAAATGGACAAGGAGAAACAGTTTGGTTCATCTGACCTCAAAGTGGTACAAGGGAAAACATTTTCTGCATGAACATGATGACAGAAAGGTATATTGCAGTAAACAAAAGATGTATGATTTATTTATTCCTCTAAAGCATTCGACAAAATTTATCATGGTAATCTGATTGATAGAAAGAACATACATGTACATGTACTTCTCATCTCCAAACTTTACTGGGAGCAAACCGCTGCTATCAAAATCAACAATGACATGACCGGATATACGGAAATCAAAAGATTAAAACTAACAAAGAAATATTTCGCATGGCAGGGCTTAAACAACCTATCCTGATAGGACTAGTTAAGAAAAGAAAGACAAAATACGTTGATCGCATCAAAAGACATCAGATTCAGCACTGTGTGCCAAAGACGCCTAGTCAGAATGCGTGCGAGGCCCATTGGTAGCGGTCTTTGTCTAAAGTACGGGGGACCTGAAAATCGCGTAAGTGACTGTAGGTTGATGACATATCCCAGAAATTACAGGACACTTCCACGTCTCAGCTTGAACTGAAATTGTTATCATAATGGGTGACTGGAATGCTAAAGTTGGAGAAGGCAAGGAAGAAAAGATAGGACAGTACGGACTCAGCCATTGAAATGAACAAGGGGACTGTTTGTGATTCCGTTCTGTAAAGAATATGATCTGATTGTAACTAACACCTTCTACCAACATCATGAAAGAAGAACCTACACCTGGAAAAGTCCAGGAGATGTAATAAGAAATCAAATTGATTACATCCTGATAAAGAATAGGTTCAAAAATTGTATTAAGACATGCCCAGACAATCAAAATCAACAATGAAATGACCGGATATACGGAAATCAAAAGATTAAAGCTAACAAAGAAATATTTCACATGGCAGGGCTTAAACAACCTATCCTGATAGGACTAGTTAAGAAAAACTTCCACGTCTACAAACAAGCACAGCAAAAGCTTTATCAGGGAGTTCGGACAATATTGAACCTACTGTTTAACATTAAAATTAATATTTCACATTTTGTTTTCAGCATTTTTAACTTCTAGGGTAAAAAATGAGGTGTTGATACTCTAAAGCTATGGTGAAAAGGAGATGAGAGAAGCTGGCTCACGGTAAAGGTGATTTTCAGGAGGTTCTTTAGATTCTAAAATGGGTGCAATATTGCTGAGCTAGATTAAGTACCAGGCTCTATGAAGAGTAGTTTTTTTTGTGTGTGTCTTTACTCTTCTAAGAGCCCACTCACGGAACCATGAACACTATGTGGGGCTTTGTCAATTTCGGCAGCGGTCACGACCTCTAAGCTGAAGAGGTAAAAACACCAATGTCATCAGCAAAATTTTGAGAAAATACTTCCTTCTACATTTTAGGATGATAGAATATCTGCTAATTTCATGCCAGATTCTTCAATAGCATCTTTATCATCTTGATAAAGTGAAATTTTCAGGCTGTTTTTGGCTGGCGATCTTGCTCCTTTCCAGCACACATATGTGCTAGAGATCACACACTTGCTGGGAGGCAATACCTCGTGGTACGAAGGTACAGAGTGTGAGCTTATCTCCAATAACCTGGCATAAGTGTGAGTGCAAAGACCCTTCCACTTCCAGGCTAGGTATGGAATCCAAAAAAAAAACATACTGACACACATGTGTATTGCAAACTATACACCGGCCTATGAAAGTTTTTAGTACAGCCTACAGGAGCCGGGAAATTAATAGGCCTAAAGTAGCCTTAAATGAAGTAATGTCATATTTCATGGTATAATTTTGACATACGAGCTTGGATTTAAGAGGCACCAAACCTTTCAAAGGACTGCTGATCGCAGGCCAAACGCTACACGTTCGGGCTGCCGCAGTAAGTCTGACGGTCATGACGGTGGACTGTACGGGGGGTCATTCCGTGTCAAATCACCCAAAATAAAAATAAATTTAAATCGTTCTCTCTCGAAATTTGTTCAAATTTAAACAACGAGGTGGAGATCGATGAACCGATCGCGCCGGTACCACTACGAGCGCTGAGGGCTCCCTTCATCATAATCGTGAAAAATACAAAATGGATGCTCTGACCGGAATTCGATAGATTTCGCAAGAAATTCCCCAAAATTTCTGGAAACCCTCTTCAAAGGTCACAAAACAAACTGGTAAGTTGGGGAATTTCTTGCGAAATCACCTATCGAGATCCGGTCAGAGCATCCATTTTGTATTTTTCACGATTATGATGAAGGGAGCCCTCAGCGCTCGTAGTGGTACCGGCGCGATCGGATCATCGATCTCCACCTCGTTGTTTACCTGTTGTTAAGACAGCTTGGGGGTTGTTAATGAGTTTAGTCTAGCGATAAAGCTTCTCATCGTGCATTCTCTACATTCTGTATTCCTTCTGCCATTCTGGTGCAAGGATATTAAGCAAAGTGCTTTAACGGCGAGGAGCAATAATTGAAAAAGTCTTTGGGAGAGAACGGCCACCCGTCGTTGTAATATCGACCTTGTCCGTATAGCTTGTGTGCGTAACATTCTGTGTACGTATCTATGGTGCGTAACCATATAGAGCGGCCTCACTAGTGCGCAACATATTGAGAGCAGTCGTCATACGTATGGATGTCTCTGTAACAACTATGAAAAAGAAGGCTGTAAATGTAAGTTTTTATAACTTTCTACATTTTGTATCTTAACAAACTTATAAATTAATATATATAGAATGAAACCTAAGTATCAGTTTGCCCACAAAAACCTCCATTTGAAACAAAATTACGTCTGTATCCCCAATACCCAGTATACACACATGTATATTTCCTAATCATAAAATGGTCAATATGACCACACCACGAATAGTGGTCATATTGACCACTACGAATACAAAAATAGTTTGTATTTTCTGTCGCGTGTAGTAAAGGTATGGGGGGAAAATAAGATAAATATTTTAAATAGCTTGCTTTCAAATTCCGCCCTTAAAAATCTCACTCCTACCTCAAATGGCCGTTAGGAAGAACTTTTGATATTTTCAGCAAAATCCAAAGTCAAAATCTTGTCCAAAACCGGAGAAATCCCCGCCGATTTGTTTCGCGATCGCGTGTTGTTTACATACTGCCGATGTCTTAGACTAAAATCGGCCAATAAAATTTTTGTCCACGAAGAAACTCGGGATCGCAAGCGCACACCGATCTTTACGATCGCGCACACAGAAAATCGGGACTTTCCGTGTATGCCACATAGGGACCAAATTTTTGAGGACAAAACTCTTTTGGGGAGATGTCAGCGCCCGCGGCGACCAGGAAATGTACACAATGACTCCGATAGCTTGTTTCGCGAGAATCAACAGTAAATTACTAGGTATGTGAAATGCCCGTGCGCTTGCATCGCGAAAGTGGTTCCAAAACTGTGTTTCTGTTTTCTACCAGCTTTCGTGTTATGCTGTGAGGGGTACCCTGACAAAAGCTTTCGCTGTGCCCGTATTTGCATGTCAATGTGCACAAAAAGGGTATCAGCGAAGAGCTGAGACCACGAACTAGTGTGTGAAAAAAAAAAATTGTCAAAAGGATTTCCAGACGTTGTTTCACATGGGCCTGAACTACCGCGATAATTTTGAGTCATCATAATCATCATTATTTTTCATGAAGGTAAGAAATTTAATTGATTTCAATTATTTACAAATTCATTTTCATTCATATTTAACACATTAAAGAAGTTTAATGGAAATTTATCGTTGCGAAATAATTTTTTTACTTTGCGAAATTTTCCATGTCAGAACTATGTATACACGTTAGCTCACTCCACCGCAAAGCAGCGTCGGCGGAGATCCGTGGGTTAACCCGTTGGCGTTAGCATGTGAATTTTGACGATGGATATACAAAAGTGATGAGATTTCGATGCTAAATTTCATTAATAGACAATTGTTTTTCTTCATCAAAATATTATGGCAATATCCCATATTAAGGTAATTATCAGAAATATGAAGTGTGTTAGTGAAATGCTGTTCTGTTTTTGTTGACAAATTCATGTTCTAAAAAGCTGACCAGGGGTACCAAACTTTTCAGGATAGGATGAAGTTAGGTAATTTTTAAGGTCGTTTGGGATGTATATTGGTCACAACCAGTCATAGGTACACGCCATTGCCGACTGTGTAGTAACGCAGCCAACACACATCCCATACCTAAACTGCATCACTGTGCATTTTTGGCTATATTTAATTGCATCTCATATATTGCAGTTTACTTATATCCAAAGAATTATATTGAATAATAGATGATTAAAACTTACCAGGTTGTTTTGTGACCTTTGAAGAGGGTTTCCTGAAATTTTGGGTCCTTTTTGTCGATAACTGCTATCGAGACTGTCCCGTCAGCATCCAGTTTGTATTTTTCACGATTATGATGAAGGGAGCCCTCAGCGCTCGTAGTAGTACCGGCGCGATGGGTTCGTCGATCTCCTACGAAGACCTGGAAGGGCCAAACTGACGACGTAAAAAAATAAAAAATATTACGTACGTACGTACGTAATAATTACTACGTACGTACGTAATATTTTTTATTTTTTTACGTCGTCAGTTTGGCCCTTTCAGGTCTTCGTAGAATAGCTTGTGTGCGTAACATTCTGCGTACGTATCTACGGTGCGTAACCATGTAGAGCGGCCTCACTATTGCGCAACATTATTGAGAGCAGTCGTCATCCGTATGGAGGTGTGGGTAACAAGCACCAAAAAGAGAGCTGTAAATGTAAGTTTTTATAACTTTCTACATTTTGTATCTTAACGAACTGATAATTTAAAATCTAAAGAATGATACTTAAGTATCAGTTTGCCCACAAAAACATCAATTTCAAACAAAATTACATCTGTATCCCCAATACCCAGTATACACACATGTATATGATTCTAATGGTCAATATGACCATTGCTTGCTGATGTGGTCACAACATATTTTTTTGCCGTATTGAATTACTGTACAATTTGCGGGACCAAAAAAAACAGTGTTTTGCGATATGTAAAGTGCCCTAATTTCTTAGTTAAATATCCATCCAATTTGAATAATTCAAAAACTACTGCATTTCTCTTTTCTAGACCTTTCTGTTGATACCAAATTTGTCAAGAATTAATCAATTTGAAATTTTCATTTCAATTACGGATTTGATTTTTGGAAATATCTTTTCCAACATCGGTGAGTTGAATTTATTGTATTTCTTGGATATTTAGTGGTCGGTTTTTGTAAATTAAATGCCGATTTTGAGTGAATGTTTGTGACTTTTGTGCAGTGGTGTTTTAAAAAGTTGAGGTGTATGACTGCCTACATTATACACACGAAGTATAGAAATGTAGCTATGATGAGTGAATATGACCATTGCTTGCTGATGTGGGTGTAATTCACAATCACTCACATGAAAACCAGCATATGGGCACGTTATGGCAAAATGTTTTTTATGCCATCGGCTTTCCAAGGAAAAACATGTATAAAAAATATATCATCAACTTAGAATATACCTCATATTGAAATGAATAGAAGCAAGGATGATTAAACAGTATTTACCTTAATCAAAATACGGGAAATAGGACGAAAACAGCCGACGAAATCAAATCGATGTACTTGTTATCTAGTTGCTGATAGATGGCGATGTTTTATTCGAAGCGGTTTGCGGGTTGAGCTCTGAGCGCGCGGAGACAAAAATTATATTTCGTTTATTAAAAAACACCAATACTCAATAGTTTCTGTTTGTTATGTGTTGGTTCTTTTTAAAGCTTTGATATGTGAGTTAAATTATGAATTTGTACAACTGTTCATTTTAAATGTATGGTATTTCAAACGAGATGATTCTTCATAGCCAGTGGACTGCAGGGGCGGATACAGGAATTTCAGAAAGGGGGGGGGGGGGGGGCGCACGCCCCTTGCGCCTCCCCCCCCCCCCCCCCCTCTGGATCCGCGCCTGGACTGGGTGGAGATACAAAATCTATCGGCCATTCGGCCTACTGATTCAAAATGGTATGCCGTTCGTATGGAAACCATAAAATATTAATTAATATACATTCCAGATTATCGTATAAACGATCTATAGGATATTCTTGAAGCAAAGTGGTATCCAGTCTGCATCCTAAAAAAAGGTAACTTCATGGACACATCTACTGGATACACGGGCAGCCACCTGGGAATGATTTTGCTAGTGGGGGTGCTGTGAGCCAAAAAAAAAAAGGTCCCCAGCGTTTTTGGGTCTCTTTTTAACTACTTTTTAGCTACAGCACCCCCAGCACCCCCGACACCCCTACAGCCCCGAGCATCCCCAGTCTTCTAGGGGGTGCTGCGCAACCCCTCAAAATATCCCCAGCACACCCGTCTCCCAGGGGCCTGTGCACGGGCCGTGGAAACGTGTGTGTTTTTGTTGGGGGGGGGGGGGTTAAAAACACTCCGTTTTTTATTTCTGCGCTATTAATTTTATTGTGCGCAAAAACAAGGCGTATTGGACAATTTTTTTATCTTGCCGGAAAATGTATATTAAGCCTGGCGCGCACTGCACGATCTGAATACGATGCGATTTTGGGAAAAGTTGTTATAACATTTGATATGAACCTTCAAACATGTAAAATCTTCGTGATCAAAGTTCTGAATAGTAGTATAAATACTAAAATCGAAATTCCGGGCTACTGCGAGCCCCCGTGTAGGAATAAAAGCGAATTAAATTCCAAATGGTAGTGACGTCATACCAATATTGCGATCAACTAAGATTTGAAGCCGATTTGGCCTTTACTCTAACCAGAAGAATTGCAGTTAACCGAAATTTCGATATTAGTATTCGTATCATTATTCCGAACTTCAAATGAGATAATTTCACGTTTTTAAACTTTCACATTTAATGCAAACTGCAATTTGTTCGAAAATCGGGTCGTGCGCCTGGCTTTAGACACTGCACGTTCCCGTCTTTTAATTTTATTGTTTCATGCAAAAGCCCTCAACATGCAATATTTTCCAGAAATAATACGGGCATCTGTGCTCCTTGAAATGGAAGGAAGTGTAGGAACATTTGGCTAAAATGGGAGGGGGGCGTTTGACTTGACGACAGGGCGGCGGAGAGTCTTTCAAAGTGTGGGGGGGGGGGGGCAACAAAAAGGGGGAACTTTTGGGGGAAAAGCACCTACAAAGGGTGAAAATAAGGCGGAAAATTCCACTACCGCTACATTCTGATTAATACACTATCGAGGATCATTTCGACACATTATTGTTTAGGTCTTAACTTGGTTCTAGATAAAAATACTTTGCAGTTGAGTGTAATGGTCTGATTATTCATTTGCTAGCGAGCAAAATCAAAAGGGACAATAATACTATTAGAAAGGAAAAAGGGGCACTGATCAGAAGTAAAAGGGGCACTTAAAGAGAGGTATTTATCAGAGGTGAAAAGGGGCACTTATAAGAAGGGTAAATTTTACTATTAGAACAGAAATGGGCACTAATCAGACGAAAACAGGGACACGTGTCGGATTTCAAAGGGGACACTTATCTAAGCTTAAAAGGGACACTTACCAGCAGATGAAAAGGGCAATCATTCGAAAGAAGAAAGGGCAGTCATACAAAGAAAAAGGGTCACTTCTCAGAGGTGAAAAGGGGCACTTATAAGAAAAGAAAATTGTACTGTAAGAACGGAAGATGGGCACTAATCAGACGAAAAACAAAGGCACAGATTTCAAAAGGGGCAGTAAATGGGCGCAGTTATACAAAGGAAAAGGGACACTTATCAGAAGTAAAAAAGGGTACTTATCAGAAGGAAATATTGCACTATTAGAACGGGAAATGGGCACTAATTAGACAAAAAAGGGCAATTATTAGGGGCACATTTTGTCCGCAAAACAAAATGTGCACCCACTTCCATTGTCCGAGCCCGACATTCCGCTGCCTCTTTCTCTATGGCACATTCTTCCCCACCCCTCTCTCCGCGTCCGGAAAGGATTCCATCTGTGAAAAATTATTTTAAGAAGTACGGCTTAGTATTTAATTATTTTTCAGCGAATAATTACACCTCCTCCCCGAGGTGATCTCAAGATGCATTAAAATGAAAGTGAAAAGGCTGTCGTGTGCCATTGTTCTTTTTTCTATTGCCAGCTTTGATGTATCAATTGTATCTCAATGATAATTGAGAGTCATCGTGCCTTGAAGCCAGTTTCTATCAAAAACCACTTATCAAGCTGTGACCAGCTGTCATTAAAGGAACGAGAAAATTAAATCGCATCGTCCAAGTTGAGCTATTTAATTATAATTCGAAACGTCCGCATTACCGCTACTTATACCCCATTCCTCTCGGCACCTACTCACTCCTGATGACGGACAGTTAACCTGTCTGAAACGTCGATTCTCCACTCTCAGCCTTCTCATCTGGTTTACAGTCCTTTTCAGGACTTCACACTTTCAAGAAAGATTACTTCTACACTCTCTGAATTTCTATCTTGCCATTCCTTTTCTTCTCCTCTCAACTTTTCTCCACTTTCTTCTTCTTATACTCAAAAGTCCTTTTCAGGACTAACCACATGGTGAACCGTAAACATTCTCCACGTTATCAGTACCACCATGCAAACCTCTACCTTCAAATATCATCTGAATTATCAAAGTCATTGACAGACTATGAACTTCGTCCCCCTCTCTCCCCTTCCCTCCTTCCCTTCCATGGCCTCTCTATCTCTGTCTGTCTGTCTGTCTGTCTGTCTATCTTTCTTTTCCCACCTTCCGCTCTCTCTCTGTGTTATATATATATATATAATTATATATTATACATATATATAATCTATTATCCCCGTTGCTCTCTCTTTGCTCTCTTATCCACTGACTATCTATTCCTATAATTCTTCCTTTCTCTCTTCATATCTCTTTCTCTCTGATCTGCAACTAAGGACCAGGTCTGTGTTTTGTTGGAAATGAAAAAAAATAAAAAACTGAAAACTGAACTGAAACTTAATGGATCAGTCACGGGACTGCGTATCACAAGGTATATGATTCGAATCCCCGCCACAGCACCAGAGCGGTATGGCAAGACATTAATATATACATTTTACAACTCTCCACCCAGGTGAGTTAAAAGGGTATATATAGCCGGTAGAGGAAAACATTGCGATGTGATGTCGATCCGAAAACCTGAAGAATTAGGCTACGATTTGAGCCCACCCATTGAAGGGACATTTGCATCACCCTTTTCTCCTTCCCCCTTTTCTCCTTTTCTTTCTTTTTCATTTCCTTCGTGTTCCCCATGAGCCCTGGTACCTATGCTGCTGATCATGCACGGAGAAGGAAAACAGACTACCCATGTGGCTTTGATAATTATGCAATGTTCATGCAATGATATCATTAGTTCACGCAAATATCATAATATCCTTCCAGGAGCACCCGCTTGGAAACTGGGATCAGCAGTAATTCAGTGCGGATATTATGACTTAATCTCTGGTAATCCTTTAGATTTGATGAGATAACTGGTCAAGCTCTTGAAATGTATAATCAGAGGTCTTAACGATTGATTACTCATGGCAAGGCGGCAACCACTGAAAAAAAAAATCGGCAAAAAATGTAGGACAGTGGCTACAGGTTTGGTCGTATCAGCGATGAACATGATGACTACATGGACTGAAATATCCGTGATCATGGTGATGATATCAAAATAATAGCGTTTAAGAATGACATGTCGAAAATGAGTGTAAATTGATAGCACGATCATCACTGCAAATTTTGCCTCAGTTCGGCCTACCCTTTTGAGAATTCTAAAAAGAGGCAACCGCCAAACAGACAAAAACACATCCTTCATGCAGCATGTTCATTGAATCCCACGTTTTTTTATTTAAAGGAATTTTGTTGAAACAGAAAAATGAAAGAAATGGCGATGGAAAGGGGAAGGGGGAGAGAGAGAGAGAGAGAAAGAGAGAGAAGGGGGGGGGGGGTAGCTAATTGGAATGAGTCCACGAAGAAAAGATTTGCAAACAAGAAGTGATTATTTTTATCATTTTACATTTAATGAAAAACAACATAGAAAGAAATGTCGACAAAAATCAAGAAATCATAAAAGTATACCTCATTTTCATTTTGTATTAACAAGTCACGAGACATAAATAGAAAAAAAGTATAAATATGACATATAAATAGATATGATACTCTCTTTGAAACACAAACTATAATTTTCATGCCGTTCTAATACAATTACAATATCACGAAATCAATGATAATTCAATAAAAACAACGCTTTTTCAATTTTCATGTAACAGGAACTATTCTACAAAAATCTTAATAAAAAATAAAATGTTCTATTCATCAAGATTTAACGGATACCAAATGATTTGAAAAATGTGCATTAAGGTTTTTAAATGATAATTATGTGACATATCCACCATTAAATTTACAGGAAAAAAAATGCTCAAAATATTGATATACAGACGACAGATAATCATACATTATCTGTGCATTGCCATGATGACAACGGATAATGGAGAATATTTATCGCGCCCTCTTTGAAAAAACTTAATAATAAAAAAACCCCAACAAAACAAAATAAAACAACTACAAAAACAAAACCAACCATCCAACCAAACCAACGAACAAACAAATACCATTATGAAAGATTTGGACGTTTTGAAAATGTAGAATGTCGAGTTATGAATTTGTTCATGAATATGAAATGAATAATACCGAAGAAAACAAGCA
The DNA here is from genome assembly GCA_025617745.1 of Heliocidaris erythrogramma. Lineage (NCBI taxonomy): Eukaryota > Metazoa > Echinodermata > Echinoidea > Camarodonta > Echinometridae > Heliocidaris > Heliocidaris erythrogramma. The sequence goes on along the minus strand of CM046860.1, from coordinate 40,920,695 downwards.
AATGGAGCTACGTATCAGTGGGACTATTGCACAAGCTCAATGGAAACCATATTGCAGCACAATAGTGTTAAATAAGAAAATTTATTATTTTATAACTCTCAAACATAATTATGACCACTACTCAAATCTAGTGGAACACAGAAACACGAAGTTAGTACCGTTTTCGATTTTTCAATTGCGCTTTTGAGATTTTGTAGACACTAATGCGTGATTGCAAATTTATAAATATCCTCGTTTGGCTCCTCTATTCTATCGCTATCATAATTATTGATCCAATTTACCACACGTCTTAAGAACTTGTCGCATTTTTCATTTTTCATTTTTTTCATTGTTCATTTTTATATATTCATTATGTACTCTAACGACTAAGGGCACCCTAGCCCCAAGCTATTGTTTTTTAGAGGTGTGTCCTCCAACTATGTATGTATTACGATGAATTTATATGTTTGTCATATTTTTGTTTAAAATACACGTACATAAATTTGTTCATAGTTCATATGTTACTTTGTATAATTATATTGGAAAAATGGAAATAAATATCTTTAAACTGAACTGAACCTGAAATAAGACCAAAAATATTTCAAGCCGCGGACTCACACGAAGCGTCATTTTGATTGCGTCATTACCTGCGCTAATCGAGCCCGCGAAGGCAATTAACCGTTACGCCAGTTATTAAAAGTATTGTATGCACTGTTCAATTTGCAATCAAGTTTTAAACGTTATCACTCTTTCATGACGCGCAAAAGACCGTACAAGTCACTGACGCAGTCCTAACGTCAACAAATGACTCCTCGTGTGAGCCCGGCCTAATCGTTGCAGACGTTGCTCAGAATTTCTTCGTCGAGGTTTGAAAATAGTTCCTCTCTGCAGGGTTCATACAACTACATGCACCGGCTGCAGTGAGTAACACATTGGTTAAAGGTAAAGTTTTATAAAGTCAACTTCATCATCAACTAGTCCAGCTAATTGTGGCCATAGAGACGAGATGGAGCTACAGTAAATCCGAAGAATCTGTATTTTGGGGATGCTAAGAAGACAAAAGTTCGATTACGTAATCATCGACGTCATCAGCGCCTCTTGATGAAGTAAAATGCACCGCCTGCGACTAACGCGACCACGAGTATGGTTCCAATAACGATGCCGGCCTTCTGACCACCTGTCGTCCTGTCTGCAAGGTTACTGGCGCCGTTGCCGAAGAGGTTGGGCATGCCAGCGTTGCTTTCCAGGTCGTTGTCCAGTTCGTTGGTCTCCATTTCGTTGTCGTTGTCGTAGTTGTTTCCATTCATCTGCCCACCGAGGCCATTGCCGCCCATCATGCCGACGGACGACATCTCCCCCGACGAGCCCCCTGTCGACTGCGCCTCCAGGAGGGCAAGGGTAGCTGTGTGACGAGAGAGGATGTGATTAAATTAACAATAACCAATATAATAGCAATGGTGATAATGGTCTTATTTACCCAGGGAAGCCTCAGCAACATTCACACAGCTCTTCATGAGGGCCCTGCAATTGTCATTACCCCCAGCGTACTGGGAGTGAAATTCGGTTGTGGAATCTCGATGACACCGGCCATTTCAACCTACATTATCAACCGGCCCTCAGACCACAAATTGACTGGCCCTCAAGCCCCCCCCCCAAAAAAAAAAAAATAAATAAAAAAAATCGAGCGGCCCATGCACGAAGAAAACTCCCTAAAACTTCCCACGGCCAGTCCGCCCCTATTGCCAGGTACCCATTTAATACCCCTGGATTGAGAGGGATAAATGTGGGCGAAACACCTTGTCCAAAGATGTACATGATGTAAGCAAGGATCGAACCCAGTACCTCTCGCTCGAGAGTCGCGAGCCTTTACCAACATACAACAGTTCTCCCTTGGATGCTATATTATAGCACTTGCAATAACTTAATTGGAACATGCGTTAAAAGATATCCCTGTATACACACTAAATAATGGTTACAAACTACGATTTAGCAATTCAAGGTTTATATATATAAAATATATACAAAGCTATTTTAAATTATATTGGCATAAGAAACACGAGCCGATAAAAATATATTATTTCTAGTTATGATGGCCAAAGAACGAACGTGAAAACGTGTCCTATCGGTAAGAGATATTAGATTAACATAGCATATAATTATAAATTTTTAAAATATAAACATTATTTTGAATTCTTGATATTAACTAAGCACCAAACGGAAAAGCGAGATAAAATTGGATATCCCTGACGTTGAATGTTGCACTGCCTTTCACTGGCCATGCAGCAAAACTATTTATAAGGATTATGCCCGTATGGAATTGACAGAAAACATGAAAACGTGCAACCATACGTAAGAGATTAACATACCACTGTTTGCCACCAATTTATTATATAATTGCATTTTAAAATATAGACATTATTTGGAATCCTTCATATTACAACTAAGCACCAAACGGAAAAGCGAGATAAAACTGGATATCCCTTGAATGTTGGACCGCCTTTCACATGCTATACAGCAAAACTATTTATAAGGATTATGCACGTATGGAATTGGCAAAAAACATAATTTCAGCTAATTATGATCATTGATTAAAGCTGGAAACATGTGGAGAGTTGGCACCCAGAAGTGTTTCTTTTTCTGGCTCAACGTTTACACGGTTACGGAGGATATCGGAATTATCAGGTTAACAGGGAGTTTCCTCAAGTTTCCTAAGATTAGAAATGGGCCTCTATCTACTCTATATAATGTAACCCTGTAACAGCGCATGCCCTGGAAGGTTGGCAGAAAATGTCTCCAAACCTTAAAATGTCACTAAACTTTAAAGGTATTTTCACGTATTTTTTAAATAGAAACACGCATGTTACTGCCAAAATATTAATTACTTTGTTCGTTTCAGAACAAATGCCCTGGAATCGATTTTAACCCCATGTGCATGCTAATGGAATTTTGCTTATGTCCTGTGTATTTTTTTTTAATGCCGGGAAGTGTTACAGATTTCGGTTTCATCAAGAATGTCTGAACAGTTTCTCAGCAAGCAAGATACCAGTCTGGTTGTTTTCTATTTAGTTCATGAGGCTGAATTGCCAAGATTGTTGAACATTGATTTGGAAGCAAAAGTTTGACGTTTTGTATGAGGTGAGCTGTATAATATGTAACAGGTAATTACAACAATAACTGAAGGTTCATGAATAACCAGCTTAAACCACAGTATAGTCATTAAAAAACCAAAACCAAACAACAACAACCACAGTGCCCCAGACATATACGGGAAAAAAAATCTTCTATGAACAAAATTTAGACATGATACACATTATATCAAATCGGCTTCCTTGGAAGTTACGTGTACATTAAAAACTTAAATGAAGTAGAAATGACATTCATCAGTTCATGTACCAAAACCAAGCTAGAAATATAGGTTCCATGACGTTAAATATTTTGCTCCTGTGACATTTGCTCCGGTCTAACTTTGCCATGTCAATCGTAAACCTAAACCGAACCATAACCCCAAATCCTAACCCTAATCCTAATCTTCACATTGTCCTGAACAAAAAAAAAACAAATCATGACCTTGACCTTAACATTTGACCTTTTCAAGATATGGCTTGTGGAGCAAATGTCGTGGTCTGATATATAACATTTAACAAAGAACTATTCCCTATTGAGTTATCTGACACTTGCATATTACAGATTTTCACCACTCCAGGAATATATTGCAGATAATGATTTAATGGCCCTCAGCTACAGCAACCATTTTACACAATTGTTTTAAATGTTTTCAATTAAAAAAAAAACTCAAGTTGTTCGCAACATAGTGTTTCCTTATCTTTTAGCAGTTATATACTGCTGATAAAATACGCATATTTATAACAATACATTTGAGATAGTGTGTCAAATAAATTGCACTATCTTTTAACCGCTATTTGGGCCTTATACCTCTTTAAACAAAAATGGTGATTAACCGTACCTAAAAAAAAAGGAAATTTGAAACACATGATTCGGATTGGTAAAGTAAATTTGCGTTTTATTCTCGGAGTCAAGTTTAATTGCAATTTTTCTTGTGAGGCCCCAGATGTATGAATTATGATGGCTGAATTAACTGTAGCGACGAGGGCGAATTAAATGAATTTTGCTATTAATTTGTATTTTTATAAAGAAAATCTATTTGCTGACCAATTATTGCTTCTTACTCTATATAAAAACTTTTGATATTTAGAAAGCCACAATATCCCCCCATATTAGCCCGATTATATTGAATATTTAAGGAAAACCATTTGGAGAGAACAATTAAATGACTCTATGATAAGAAGCCAGTTATATAATGTAATGTAATGTAATGTAATGCATTGAATTCCAACTTTTTTTTATTTTAACCAAATTTTCGATCCTCACGGATACATTGTCAACTTTTTCTGAGCAGAGCTTCACATGCACATTTCACTTTGTTCATTACCCTGAGGAAGATCCGTGAGGATCGAAAATTTGGTTAAAATAAAAAAGTTGGAATTCAATGCATTACCAATGTCTTCTCTGGAATTCATTCATTGTATCTCTCTTCATGCTCTCCCAACACGCGGTTATGAAATATCATTATATATATATATATATATATTTCTCAATTGTAAGAAACTTGCTATCAATTGAAAGTTATTTTTAGCAAGGCCATAAAATACAGGTTAATCTTTATAAAAACACAATAACAACAAGATTATGAACAATTAAGTCCATGAATTAATAAGACTTTTATAATAAGTTTGGAATTGTTAGTAAAATAAACAGAAAGAAAACCTGATGAAATGGTGTATATACAATCGATTTGAAACTTCTGCAGTGGGATGTGGATCACAAAATGGATATTTAGGGTTCACAAACTATGAGAACATGACAGGGAAATAGTAGACATGGTGATACTAATTGCATTCAAATATTAACACAATCAAATACATCGACACAATTTATAGAAAGTTCAACCTAATTGAGTACCTCAGTGATCGAGCTAAGGACAAAGGAAGAACGAAAACTATTAAAGAAAAATAAAAATAAAAATAGGTCATCCCTGCATGGGCCTGCATGATGATTCACAATCAATCAATGACCTAGTTAAATTCTGCGGGCGGGTGTCCTAATTGTTTCTGGCAAATAAACCGACATTTGTAATTTCACTTAATTGATTTTACTTTGTTTGATTTCAAAATATTAATCACAAGAAGGTCCAAATTGAGTTAATTTAATTCCCAAATTTTCACTGTCTTTGAGGAAGCCCGCCATTGCGTAATAGTTTTGGAGAGGGACCTGTCTACAAATTTGATTCGACAGGCAAGTCTTAAATGATAGGTGAAGAAATACAAATTTAAGATATAGTGACGCAACAGAATTTAACATGATCCTTTGAGAAAGGAAAGAAATAGTTAAAAAGACAATCGTAAAGCTGATGAGAAAGAGATATATGCATAACCTCAAGAAATAGATAAATGAATGCGTAGACTTATCACAAGTTAGATATTTGAACAAAATGACGAGACAATTTACTCGAATAAACAACAAAAAATGTTGATAAATATATCATAAAGAACCAAAATATGAATAATAATAAAAATTAAATTTAAAAAGCCGATAATGGAATAGAATGATGAAAAGATTTCATGAGCCATCAGCTTTACAAAACTAATCTAATTTCTATTTTGGCTTCAGAATAGCTACCTAAACCCATTATAAATCTAAATTCCGTGATATTAAACCATTTCCTGTAGGATTAGATAATGTATCGACCTCCCACGTTTTGGGGGTAAACTTGTAATGCAAAGCTTCTGATAAGTTTAAATATACCCGTAATAATGTTACCTTTTTCGAGAAAAACTTTAAAGAAGTGTGCTAAGGTTATAATACAAACTTGATTGTTAAGAAAAATATATTATGTTAAACTGTCTCTCTCTTATTCTCCCTTTGTTTTTATAAATGCGTTTAAGAAACGTTAAATGCCAAAATAGACCTACCATATAAAAACACAAAGGTCAATAGATTTTTATACTTTTACATAAATATTTTACTAATGGTTGCTTTTCGTTGTTATATTTCTGCCAATATAACATATGTTGGGATTGACAGTGTACCATATCCCCAAACAGGTTAAATAAACTTTTTAATCTTTATTTATTCAACATATTTATATATATATGTGATATAGGACAAGGCAAAATAGCTTCGCTAGTATACAAAAGCATGTCCTAAATTTACTGCAAAAGACGAGAAAAATAAAGGTCTACCAGCCCTGCCCCCTATTTACCTTTACGGTGAGTATAGAGGATCTAAATTTGAACGATTTACCATGGAGCCAACGTTAGGTTATTTTTTGTGATTAAGTAAACTAAAACGTTATATTAATTACGAAAATATTATCCCATTAGTCAATTTAAACTATTTTAGGGCACGTTCAGTATTAATTTTTGTCCAGTGTTTGTCAGATTTGTCACGCGGGGTTTATAAAAATATAAAGTTAATGTGTTGCATGAGTGGATTTAAATGTATTTAGAAGCATACGAACCTAATTCACGATTGACATCATCACCTAAAATTTTGTCCTAAATAATTTGAATCAACTTGTAACATTATAGGCCTAAATGAGTGGCTTACCCGGCTTTAAAACTTACCGCACAAACGGAAGGTGTGCTGCAAAATACTTTTGGGGAAAATTGAGACTGTATCATAGGTATAAATCAGTGGCTTTAAAACACCTGGATTTAGAGCTTACCGCAGGCTTGGAGGGGGGGGGGGGGGGTGAGGGGATTAAGGCCCCCGAAGATTTTGAAAAAGTCAATATTTAGGCAACAGTCGGGGTGCCAAACTATACATTTTGGGGGTAATATCTCATCTAAAGTATTTTGATGACGAAATGAAAAAGTGTCTTTTTTGAGGGCTCGCTTGTAAGTTTTTGGTACTGTAAAGTTGATATGTGGGCAATAGGGCCAGCCCCCACCCCTGTCGAAAATGAACCCGCACGCCAATTTATTTTGCGAGAAGAAGTGCTCTCTTCCTTGAATACACGCATGTTTCTGCTGGTTCCCCTGGAACGATGTTTTTTTTTAACATTCACCTCTCCATCGTGGAATAGGTTTTTTTTTAAATCTCAAATTAAAAAAAAAACATTAACAAGAAAAGAAACAGCGCCCGTTGGAATGGATAAACTCGCCAATTATACTTGACAGAGCTAAAGTTTTGTTGAAAAATATGTATATGATATCTAAAAAAGTTATTTTATAGATATGGTAATCGACTGTCAAAGTATTGAAGGTCACCATGGTCACTGTAGCATACATTTAATTTCAACGCCAGTTCCAGTAAATTGGCTGTCTTTGGAATGTCACGCCACGATATCAAATGAATTCACAAAATTTATATCACGAAGTTAAAAAAATGTAAATTTAGAAATAATTTTTAGAACACATCAAATTTGATATTTTGTTTCTCAAAAGAAAAAAAAATAGGATTGTTGCAACTTACCGAAGAAACAGACGATTGCTAGTACACTTTTCATTTTTGATTGTTGGTATTAAAACAAACTTCCCTTAAAGAAATGATGGCAGGAACAGAAATAAATAATCAGTACCGTGGCAGAGTGTCCGTATCAATCAAAAGCCTGGATGGAATGGTACCCCCCAAAAGTTTGACCGATTTATATACTGACCCCTTTCTGGCCTAACGGTCGAATTAATTGACACACTCCCATTGATGTTGAAGCAGCGCACTACTTTTCCAGCGTGGTTAGAAAAAGTGCGCATTGATCATGCGCGCACCATATCTTATACACGAGATTATGGTGTCGTACGTTCCAACTTCTTAAAACCCAAGTAACATATGCGATTATAGGAGATTTCGATTTCGATTAATGATGATCAAAGGTCAAGCCTTGACACCTGACTAGTGACTTAATTTCCGTTGGATTCCCATTTCTAGCTGGGCCTCCACTTACCATGCTTACTCACGATTAACACACGAACCCCTTACAATCTCTTTGAAACACCTAGCAAACCTAGCTCAAGTGTGAAACACTAGAGTTCATTGGAACAAATAAGGCATTTATCAATTGAAACAGAAAGTGATTATTTGGTTATTGTTACATTGTTTGTATGGTCTGGGGGACTTCATTTGAAAACTTATCGGGATGCAGCCCCCCCCCCCCCCCGCAAAAAAAAAAAGAAATTAAATGTACAGGCACACAACTGACTCTAAATATTTATGTAGACTTTGTGCATCATGATTTATATTGAAATTTCCTAAATTAAACAATATCTGAATATGAACCCCGCAGCGCAAACATGGTAAAGGGTTTATGATAATAAAGCAATATTGTTTCCACAAATTGTATTTTGCGATAAGATGTGCAAAAGGGCTTCACAAGCACTTGTGCCATTTTGACCCCCTTACTAATTCCGTTTGATATCATCTCGTTATCCTTAATTCTATTTTATTCTAACTATATTGCCGTCGGGTATAATTAAAATTGTCGCTATAATATCAATATTATATTTCACAATATTATAGCTTCTTAAACAACAAAGGTTATACGCTATCACAATGAGGAGTCATGGAACACAGTGTCGAGCAACAATGGCACAATATTACAATAATTAAACAATATTAACGCTCTCATCGGCTTAGCTATTCTTCGATGATTAACACAAAGGAATTCCGCACGCTGGGACATCAGAGCAGGTGGGTTGTTAAAATGAGATTATCTTTCTCATGATCAATGCTCATTCGACAACCTCAGATAATATTAGGGATACCTCTATTTGTTATAAATTCCAGGCCTCTTGTTTCCATTGTGATTATAATTTTAATAATCATTAAGCTTGTTGAATCGAAGAAAAACAATACATTTTTAAAACCAATTTTCTTGGACAGAAGGGTATTGCTATCTTAGAATTGCTTTTGCACAATTTTTCTTTGAAGTATGATTAGAGCCCATTATTGTGTGTTAATGTAAATGTAATTACTAATTTTCTTGGTTGCTCAATTTGATTTGATGATTTGTTATCCGTCCCACGATATCAATCATTAAAATAAAAAATTCATAATTTACATAATACTTCGCAACAGACCTAGCTTGGACAGTAAATGAATATACATATATATATATATATATATGTATATATATATATATATATGCATGTATATAATAAAAAACAAAATATGCCTGGAAGTATTGAAATCTTACAAACAGGGAAATGATTGAAAGAAGGGCTTCTTCTTTCCTTTTCATAAAATGTTAATTATGTCGTTAAATTTTGTCGAACATTTATATTTGTTTGCCATATTTTCATACTCATTAATATCATGATCCATCTAACAAATTTGGGCTGTTATTTACACTTCTTTTTGCACACGATATATTATTTATAAACAATAAAAAGAAGAAAAAATAAATATATGTCTCGCAATTAATTTGTTTGATGAAACAAGTACCGCTGAATTCTAAACAATTATTAATCATACTCGAGGTAGAACAATATCATTTTTCACGATTTTGAGGGGCTAACTCAGGAAGTTCAGTATTTCCAGTTAGCTTATAACGTTTTATCCTTTGACATCAGAGTTTAATCAACTCTGGTGCTAAAGGATAAAATTAAAAATTAGCATCATAAACACCTGATAAATCTGCTCGAACCAACGTCCTCTCCATTTACAAAATTACAATTGACACTGAGCTAAACTTGTCAGCTAGCTTCCTACTTAAATAACTTAAATAACTTTGTAGGCCATATTTTTGAGAGGTAAACTCTTGTTTTGTGATTATCGCGGCAAACCCCTCCACCGCCCCTCCATAAACTACAACCTATTCTGAATCATACCAACCCATTGCATGATAATCAGATCAATCTGAGGAATTTTGCCAGCTTAATATTAAAACAATGGGCTCAGATCCAGAAAACCTGATTTTCTTTTTCTAGATATATCGCTTCGCTCTAAAATAGATTAAAATGAACTCATATTCGAGTTTCTGACCCCCGCCCCCCACCTTCCCCCAAAAAAGAAAGAAAAAGAAATCACAATTGACAATAAGGTGAAGAGTTAAAACAGGAATAAAACCTGCATAAAAACAAACTGCGAAGATTTATAGCAAATACCTCAAAACAATGTTTAAAGAACGTGAAAAAAAAAGAGGAAAAGAAAGCCTTTCGACCCTAGAGATGAGTTTGTAAAATTAATTACCAAGTTTAATACCTTTGAGTATTATTTTCTCAATCTTCTCTCAATCGGCAGCCTGACTGTGATCGAAGAGCAATGGTTACAGGAAACTTTTTTTTATTCGGGGGTGGGTGAGGGGGAGGGGGGGGGGGGGTTGGGGATGAGACAGCCTTGTCTTCCCCACGTAGGTAGGATTAAAGGCGTCTTGTCCCCTGGAAAGATCAAGACTTCACCGACGTTGATGTTCTACATCAACGGGACAGACGTATCCCCGCACTGTGGTACGGGTGCGGGACTGGAGCTCTTCTTTTCTTTTGCTTTCCCATTTTTCTTTTCCTTTTCTTTTTCTTTCCCTTAAACTGATAGGAATTAGAGAAAGACCTCTTGAACTTGTAAATCCAAGTATAATAGAATAACAGAATTTAATATGGCAAAAATAGTCAAATCTGACTGGTTGCCAGACAAAAAACAATCACCCTCTATTGTTTTCCAAGTTATGAGCAGAACGTTACCATGGTTACACGGGAAATGTTGGACAGGGACTGGATGTGGAAGGGGGATTTAAAACCACACACACACACACACACACACACTCTCACATTTATGTTTTCTATTGTTCGAATTTCAACCGATGACTCCACTATTGAATTGCGTCACAAAATTCTTTGACGGAATAAACCTCACCAATTGTTGACAACCGATGACCTATTGAATTACTACCAATGACCCATTGTTTCTTTGTTCGATGTCATCGGTTTGAATACGTAAACATGTACATATCCCACACACACACACACACACACACTCACAAAACTTTCGTGAGAATGGTACAATCTCGGCTGTACTACGATATTTTTAGATTATTTAAACATGCACGCGACAAAATAAATAACTCATTCAACAAATTCGTTCTCTGACAATTAATCTGTGCCAAGACAGGGGCCGGCATCACTGCAAAGTAAACGGAAATTACCACTAATTCGGGCCTCATCGTTAACTATACCAATCATATTGTGGGCCTGCTCACTCTCAAGTGAGTCAAATATTTGAATGAAAATAGAAAGGGTAATTGAGTCGGAAGCAATTTCATAAAGGGATACGCCACCAGGCGGTCTTGGGGAAAGTCAGAATTGCTAAGCTCGTACACAAAGGTTGTGCGTCGTACGCGTCCGTCGGACTACTGTAATTACATTTCGGACTGCACGAAGCCGACCGAATCTCGCACGAAAGCTCGAGCGCAGGCTGAGCATGCATGTTGCGCGGCGACCAGTTTGTCCGATGTCTGCGCCCCGCGGGGCAACGGCATTTTCTGAGAGCCAGTGGTTTTTGCTTCTTTGAGGTGACGTTTGTTCAGAAGAATCATGTGGGAGGTGTCCGTCAGAAAATATCACTTTTAAAGGGAGGGACAAGTCGCAATCTATGGGCGGTTTTACAGTTGGCTGCTCCTTTCTCTGGATCAAAGTTCAAAGCGACTTCAATTTATCGCGCGCAGCTAATAAAAGTTCGCACATTGACCCAAATTTGAGTAAACAAGATCGCTCGTTCTTTATTCCAGTATTTGAATCTCATTGGTCGGTTTCGTATGTAGGGATTCGAGTTAACGATCACGCGACAATAACATCGGCAATAACATCCCTTCGGTAGCGCACGATTGGACCTGATTGTATCCGAATTTCCCTGAGTCAGGCCAACGGGTCAGGCCCATGGATTACGACTTGCCACTCCCTTTAACGGCACGCTTGACCGATAAAATCGGTGGGTTCTGTCAAACAAGCTCCACAAATGTCACCTCGAAGGAGCAAAATCCTTTGGTTCTCAGAAATGTTTGTGAGCTATGTCCAGAACAAAACATAGGTGCCCGAGCGATTCCACCTCGACGGTATACAAAATCGGAGAGGGAGGCTCATTATTATATCAAGAAGTCTGACCTACCACAAAGAATTCCTATTCATTTTCCACATAAACATCGCTTGAGCGATTTGGCAACGATTTATCATTATAGGACAAATGTGACCAGCTCCGTTATAATTATATGAGCGTACATTATCGTTGTCGTTATGTGACCAGCCCTTTATATGTACTAAACGGGGTCCGCTCGCTATTCATAAGGACCGCTATTCATAGAAAACCGCTATTCATAATACGCGTTATGAATAGCGCTCCTTATGAATAGTTAATAATAGCGGTCCTTATGAATAGCGAGGTATGGTTTGCTCGCTATTCATAAGGACCGCCATTCATACAAAACCACTAGTCACGCGTTATGGATAGCGGTCCTTAGGAGGTTGGAAAAAAATATTTCAAAAAACATTTAAAAATCTATGAAGCATATCTAAATGTTTGAATAACAGAATATTATTTGTATGCATCCCTGCCCATCAAGAGCAATAAACTTGCATTTGGGTTGCTCTTGGTTGCAGGGGCCCTATAAAAAAAAGCAAATTTAGCAATTCAGCCAGTGTTAAAATAAGCAAATGATATCGTTATAAAGTCCACATTTTAGTAATCAGACATTAATAAGGTGCATGTCATATACGCCATAATGAAAAACAATGATTATTCATTTGCAATCTTATATTATATCAAATCATGAATAAAATTCATGATTATTCATTTGCAATCTTATATTATATGAAATCATGAATAAAAATAAAGTTAATTATTTTGGAATCCAAATATGAAATAAATGTATCATAAAGCAAACTACCTCGATGTGAATTTTAACTTAGATTTCTTTCATGTATAAGGTCATGAGCAGAAATAGGGTATAATGTTTGATATTCTTGATTTCAAGTATAAAGCGAATGCATCTTTCATACTTTTAATGACATATAATGCAAGGGTCCACAGTCTAATATCTTAATGCCTGACATGCCTTAAATCCTTGTCTATACTAACACTGCATCTATTAACAGCAGTCTGCATCAAATCCAATAGGAGCTCGTCTTCTTAGTTCGTCTAAATATAGCGACATGTAGATTTTAATATGAACGTATACATAAGACAAGAAATCACGCATTTTACCGAAAGGTCCCAAAATTGGAAACGTCTTTGATCTGTATAAGTATCAGAACTCTCAATCTGATATTACATTCGCAAATGCAACCGAGAATTTCTAATGATCATTGCAATATAAATGAGAAGAGGACTAATAATCTGAGGCAAAACTTGTCTATATCAAAAAAGTTTAGCTCCCAGAGCCATTAAAGCAAAATTCCACGAGCCTTTTACCTTGAAGGCAAAGCGCTATAGTACTGTATTTCCGATTTGATTCTTTTCTTCCCGCTGAATATTATGTTTGTAAAATTCTCACCACACATGCAAGTACTCGCTCGGCAGATGTGAAGGGGGTGGGGAGGGGTGGGGAAGGGGATAAGGAGGAGAGGGGATAAGGGAATGTTTCCTTGACCGTGTCGACATGGTATGCCTGTTTTTTTCCCTTCAAAAATAATGAAGGGCTGTGACATAATTTCGTCCCACCTCCGTATCGCCACCGATGTAAGGCACAGACTGCACATTATTTTAGAGAAGCAAAACTACACCGTACAATCATGACAATGGGTGCAATCTCGTGTATTAGGGTGCTACCGGTATGACATGAATAAAAGTGTTCAAATGTACCCTTTGGGGGAGGAGGGGGCATTTTTCATTCTTGTTTCTTATTCCACAATTTCATTTTCGAAAGATCGAAATCGACAGCACCTTTAATCTCCTGATAAGCGTGCTAAAATTCAACTCTAGGACAGCTGTCTCGCTAGCAAGAACCCTATCTTGCACCTATACCATGAATCATAAGAACATATGCTGGTTATCAGTTGAGAACAAAAGGTTGTGACACAAATGAGTTCATTGTACTCCTAAATATCACCCTTCACAACTTATCATACAGGTTTATTTCATGTTGAAAACAGGACAGTTGTTGAGTAATAATCATGAACTAGTAGCACCCGTGGAAAATACACGGGATTTAGTGGCAAAAAATACATGTAGTTAGAAATTAAACCGTTTTAAATTGTTGTTTATTAAACTTATATTGAATGGGATAAACATATTACAATGTTTTTGTTACCAAATAATCATATTCAAACTATGTTTTAGAGCTACTTTAGGGTTGTACATTGGTGAAATATTCAATCAAATGATAGGTCAATGCGTGTACGTGAATATCATGTATTTTTTAATTAATAAGACGAATAAATATGTATATTTTGTTTTTCATCGAAGTTAATTTTCAGATTCTCTGGTCTATATCTCATATTCTTTTACTACTGTTTTATTACTTATTAGTTTAAAGAGAGTATTAAGAGGAAAATAAGTTGAAGATTACAACATGATATTCTTACTATAGAATATGTCAGAGACTTTTTTTTATTAAAGTTAAAAATATATTTTTTTAAATTTGTTCTTTGGGCTAAAATCTTTTATTTATTTTATTTCATTTATTTTTATGCCTATAGTGGTGATTATGTATAATATACTTTTTCTGATGAGAGAGATTGCATATACTGTTTTTATGTAGGAAATAATATATTTATTTCAAAATTGTTTCCACGTGAATCTAGACCCAATAATACTGTGAAATTAATCTTTTGTTATATGAGCTAATGCCTTTTAGCTTCCATGAAGATTGTTTAATGTTTGTGTGTTTATTGAAGCAAATTTTTACCTGTTATTTCCCACCCCGTTCCTACAATATCACCCCAGGAGAAACGTGAATGAAGTTGCCTGATGCCTAAACATATGGAATTCTCCCATTACATGTTTTTGTAATGAAACATGATTTGAAAAAGTCATAATCCAATTTACTCACATGCCCCTGCAATATTTGAAACCCCAGATAAAAATAAAAGTAGATTTTGAATCCACCACTTAATAGGCCTATCTGCGGATAATTATGGATGGTAAGTGCAGGCCGACACAGGGAAAGAGAGAGAGAGAGAGAGAGAGAGAGAGGGGAGAGAAAGAGAAGAAAAAAAAAGAAAGACATATATATATATATATATATATATATATATTGTAAGGAAATAACATATACAACAACTTTGGCAATTCTCGTGGAAACAAATACAAAGTGAAAGAAATGCGAGAATAACGTTGCGTAGCTCAATCAAAGTTCCCCAGAGCTGTCCTCCCTTTTTGAAATTTTTGCAAAGGCTGAAAAAAATGTCTCCGCCGGGAATCGAATTAATTAATAAGGTTGAGGATTTGTCAATCTGTCGGTCAATTGAATTTGGTGTCGCCGAAACCACTAACCCGTCTCCGTGGTTTAGTGGTTAAGGCATTGGGTTCGATTCCCGGCGGAGACATTTTTTCAGCCTTGGCAAAAATTTCAAAAAGGGAGGACAGCTCTGGGGAACTTTGATTGAGCTACGCAACGCTATTCTCGCATTTCTTTCACTTTATACATATATATATATATATATATATATATATATATATAAAGAAAGTGTTCTGCGTCGGTTTTGGTAAACTATACGTAGAAAAGACAAATATAAATAAAAAAACCATCTCTACGGTTTTTTTATTTATATTTGTCTTTTCTATATATATATATATATATATATACGGTATATATTAAGAGAAATAAAGACATGTGAAG
The DNA here is from genome assembly GCA_025617745.1 of Heliocidaris erythrogramma. Classification (NCBI taxonomy): domain Eukaryota; kingdom Metazoa; phylum Echinodermata; class Echinoidea; order Camarodonta; family Echinometridae; genus Heliocidaris; species Heliocidaris erythrogramma. The sequence goes on along the minus strand of CM046860.1, from coordinate 40,904,935 downwards.
ATTTAGAGAGAGAGAGAGAGAGAGAGAGAGAGAGAGTGTGTGTGTGTGTGTGTGTACGTGAGGGAGAAATAGAGAGAGGGAGAAATAGAGAGAGGGAGGGAGAGAGGTATATAGAGAGAAGAGGAGAAAGAAAGGGAGAGAGAGGAGGGAAGAGCAATAGAGAGAAGGAGTGAAAGAGACAAGGGGATCCGGATGAAATGAGACCTGCATACATGTATACAAGAGAGAAAATAAAACAATTGGGAATCAAAGGGCAAGAAAAATGACATAGATCAATTCACTGCCGAAAACAAAGTTGATGATGGCCTACATTTCAACTGCCCTATACAAATCTTCCCCAATGTACATGGGGGTTGCTCGCTATTTATAAGGGCCGCTATATATAAAGGACCGCTATGCATTTAGTTGCGCGTTATAGATAGTGGTCCTTATGACTAGCGAGGTTACCCCATGTGCATAAGATTGAAGTGATGTGTAAATAAATCTACCAGGATTAAAATACGCATTAGAATGAGTGGTGGCTCAAATTCATATGGGATAACTGTTCAGATAAGGTACTAATTTGTAACAGTTTCCTAATGTATTCCTATGAAGCATATAAATAATATCTGAATCAATTAAGCTAACTTCGAATGTAAGCTCAGATTCAGATCCATATTTATTGACTGTTTTCAATCATATTAACATAAACACGATAAGAACTACTTTCGAAAATTAAATTCTAGGGCAATTTCAAAGGCCTATTGTACTGCCCATAGAAATCAGGTTCGGATTATGTAATACACCATTGTAATGTTCGCACATTTCTAAAGGTGATAGACAGGGCTATTGAAATTGTCTTGAGTTTATATTTCAAAAGTAGTTTTTAGCGTGTTCATAATACTGTAGTGCATAAAATAAAATTAATAAAATAATAACAATATAACAATGATGTTTTTCCATAGATATAGACACAGAATTAAATATTAATAAGTAAAGTATCTGAATATTGACCTGATGTTGAAAACAGTTGGACATGTTTTAAATCAAATCTTGTATATTGTATATATGTCCAGAATCTTATATAACTTATATAACTTACTCACAGTTGGGTCGTTGAATAACATTAATTTCATAGAGCATCATTACGAGAAGCGAAATATTGATAAGTGAGTTACATGGCATGTCACCTGGATTATGTAAGCAATTGATATTATTAAATCTCTTTCAACGAATATTTTGAGTAATAGATTAATGACGATGTAATAAATTAGGAATGGAGTAATAAACTATAGGAATGATCACGATGATGTAATCAGTCAGATATTATGTAATAAGTTGTCAGAATGTTATATTTTTAAAGCCATGATAACATTCATTATCCACCACTATACAGCATTACTCAAACGCGTCGATTACGCCAATTATACCTCAATTCAATAGAACTTATACCGCTGTAAGCAGTGAACAATAGGCCGGTACAGATAGATACGACTGCGCCCAAAGTTGACACGCATAATCAATCAGATAATTAACTCATATCTTTGTGTAGATTGTCCTGCGCCGACAGTGGAATTTTTAAAACAGATCCGAAATTCGACTGTCTTCCCATTAATTTAAAGCAAGCAAAGTGGTCCTTCCTAGTCACAGAATAGGCCCAGATGCAATGCATCAGTTTTATCATTATAACATTCTGGATTTTCAAATGATAGGTCCGAAAATGAAGAAGATAATTATATTCATTCAACCCCACCCCACCCCACCCCCTGTTTTCGACGCCTGATGACGAATGATCAGCATCCTGATTGATGACTTCTCATGGTCATATACTGACCCACAATAAAAAATACCCACGACTTTATAATGGTATATCATATTTATATTGACAGACACAGAATGACAATGAACCAGGGTGGAAAGATTGACCTTTTATTGAAACATTTCACTAATTTCGGAAGACAATGCTGTCTCTTGTCAGCACGCATTACAGCGCAGAACACAACAAGTTGAAAAATGAAAGTCACAGATCAATAGTGTGTGTAGCCACCATTTGTTTGCAGACAGGCATTGCATCTGCGACGCATACGCGCACCAGTCTTTGAATGAAATCTTGTGGAATCCTGTTCCATTCATCTTGCAAAGTCTGGATCAGTTTTGCACGAGTCCTGACCCTGCCAGCAATGAGCCTCCCAAGCTCATCCCACAGATGCTCAATGGGATGTCAGGGGACATCGCCGGCCACTCCATGGTGTTAATGTTCTTATTAGCAGAATTTGCTATTTCCGTAGAGTCCTTTTACCAAACAAATGTAAAACAACTCTCTTATATGTATTTTAACATGTTTGTTTTGGCAATAAACTCATTCATTCATTCATTCATACCCCCCAGCTATGCAGTGGTTAGCCGTGCATCATGAGGTCGGGCATTATCATGCTGAAAGATGCGCAGTCCTCGGCTGTTCTGCAGGAATGGCACCAGGTGTGGTCTCAGGATATCGTCCACATAGCGCTGTGCAGTGATGTTGCCATCCACAAACACCAGGGGTGATCTGTGACTTTCATTTTTCAACTTGTTGTGTTCTGCGCTGTAATGCGCGCTGACAAGAGACAGCATTGTCTTCCGAAATTAGTGAAATGTTTCAATAAAAGGTCAATCTTTCCACCCTGGTTCATTGTCATTCTGTGTCTGTCAATATAAATATGATATACCATTATAAAGTCGTGGGTACTTTTTATTGTGGGTCAGTATATTTGCCTCATATTGCTCTGATCCTTCTGCATTGCGGGTGATATAAGAATACTGCTAAAATGATGTGCTGGTATTTCGACATCGTAAACCCGAAAGCATTCGTCGCACTAGCGGCTCACACGAGGCGTAATTTCGTAAGTACGTACGTACGTATTCATGAAGGCAATCAACATAATACGCCAGGTATTAAAATAATATTTTGCACTATTCATTTTGCAATCACCGTTTTAAACGATATTATTTCATGACGCGCAAAATAACATACGATACGATGCATCAATATATGTACTAATAGAGCCTGTGAAGGCAATCAGCCCATACGCCATTTATGAAATGTATTATTTGCACTGTTCATTTTGAATCACTTCTTTTAAACGACATCACTCTCATTCATGACGCGCAAAAGACCGCACAAGACAGTCATTGACGCGGTATTAGGGACTTTTAGAAGTGCACGTCCACTTAGTCGACTGGTACGCAAGGACATCATTCTACGCCACTGCGCATGCGCCACTCGCCCTCTCCCTGTCCTCCTCCCTGACTTGCGAAATGGAGAACGTGTTCACTTCGTTTTTGCGGTTCTCCGAAATCTTCGACGAGGTTCACGTATATGACGTCATCAGAACAGCTCAACTATTATGCTCATCCTCAAATTCGGATTGAAAAGGTAAGTTTTCAGTACCTTTTCTTGAAATTACTGTAAATTCAACGATGTTTTCTCTTTGTCGTGTTTTAAATTATCGTCTGAAGTCTAAAAGTTGTACTGGCAAGTTATAAATCTGGAATTAAATCAAGTGAAGTGCAAGCGTGCACAAGTTGAGTGTGTACTTCCGGTTGACGTCGACGTTACGTACACGCCGAGTGAAATCTAAAATGATCAGAACTGTAGTCAACATGGGCTGTCGACGACGTTGACATGCGCGAATTAGTCGACTGGGACGAATATAGTCCACTGCTTCTAAAAGTCCCTAATGACTCCTCGTGCGAGCCGGGCTTAAGTCCGCTGCCTCGCTATTGCCGCTTCACTGGTGCGATCCGTAATGACGCTCCGTATAACAGCGCCGTTGGCATGGCATGCATTGTAAACAGAATGCACGTGAAGCGACTATAGCAAAAACACTGCGATAGATGTTGTTGTTTAATATTGTCGGCGCTCATTCATATAAGTAATTTACGCCTTCTCCTTTTATTAATAATACCTGGCATTTATAACGCGCCTTTCCCAAAGCGGCCCAAAGCGCTAGATACATATTATTACCCCGGTCATTGGATTCTGGCACGCCCGCACACAATGTATGCACATTCTCCACCCCCTGGGGAGCATTACATCAATGGGCAGTACAGTGACGCTCAGGTTGCTAAGCAAACGACATTAACTTTCGCATCCTACCGGGTACCCATTTAACACCTGGATGGAGAGTGGCCAAAGGACGCTAGTGCTGCGGTGGGATTTGAACCCCGGACCTCGTGGTTCACAGTCCGGGGACTTATCCACTGATCCACAACACCTCTACTTTTATTCTCATTATTATTATCAATGTAATGCATCTGTGGTTTATGCTCTTTATACATTCTGTACATCAGTTTTTAATTGTTTTCCTCCTAATTGCTCGTATGGTCTATTTATAGTATGATCACTGACCTACTGGTCTGGTCAGTATACTGGCGCGTGTGCTTGATAGCCCGGCTCACAATAGAGGTTTTGTTTTATCTAGCGTCGAACAATCCAACCAAGGAGTTATCACGGATAACTCCTTGATCCAACTAATTATGCTGCAGTGAACATCCGACGGGTGTGATTGGCCTGGCAATTATATCAAGCTTCGTCGTTCTCTTTGCATTCATTGGGTGTGTATACAAGTTGCGCTCGCTTTGGGCTCGGAATCGCGGTTCCTGTTATCAGGGATGTTCCATCTCCCTGATGTTATTTATACAAACCCAATGAATGCGAAAAGAAAGCTGGAGCTTCCTATACTCAGGGAGATGGTCCACCTCCCTGCTATACTGAATTGCCAGGCCAATCGCACGCGTCGGGTATTCGCTGCACGCGGCATGAATTCTATTGAATTAAACGATTATAGTTGGAGTGATCGACGCTAGGGGAACTGACGAATCGCGTGAGCCTGGCAGAATTCCAGTGACATACGAGGCGTAATTTCTATTGCGTCATTAGCTGCGTTAATCACGCCTGTAAAGGCAATTAATGCGTACGCTAGAGGTGTCGTGGTCTAGTGGATACGTCACCGGACTGTGGATCTCATGGTTTGCGGTTCGAGTCCCGCCGCGGCACTAATGTCCTTTGGCAAGACATTAATCTACATTTGCCACTCTCTACCCAGGTGTAGTAAATGGGTACCCGGTAGGAATTTATTCCTTGAAATGCTGTGAGCACCGAATTCGGTAGCCTAGCTACAGCCGGGGTAATAATACTTCGGCGCTTAGAAACATTTGTATTAAGCGCATTATAAATGCAATGTATGTATTATGTATGTATTCAACACAATGTTCGCACTCACATTTTCTTCACTTTTTGACGTTTGTATATTACTCTCATATGGCGCGTAAAAATCCACGCCAGGCAAAAAAATACCCCCACCGTATCCCATTTCAGAATAAAATGTAATAGCATTTGATATAAACATTAAAACACATGAGTTATTTTGATTGAGGTTCTGAATAGTCATATAGATACTGAAAATACGTCTTATTGCGCTTTTGGAAATGAATCGCAATAGCATTAAATATGGGCTTTTTAACAAATAAAATCTACCTTGTTTGTTTGTTTTTATTTCCGAAATCATAAAAAATACAAAATCTGTACATAATTAGAGGCTTACATATTACACGAATGAAATACGGTTGGATAGCCCATTTCAGAGCTGTTTACAAAACAGCTCTGTTCTTCCATGGGGTCCTGATTCATCTTCTGAAAAATAATATGAATACTTAACATAGGATTTGGATGTGCTGTCAGCATTCTACATGGAATAACGGCCAAATCAATCGCATGACTGCTCTGACGTCACTACGACTCGGAGCCGATTTGGCCTTTCCTCCTACTAGAAGGCTCGCAATAGATCGTAATTTCGATTTGCTATCTGCCCTTGTACTATTCTACTTAACTATTCAGAACCTCAATCAAAACTATTTTATGTGTTTATATGTTTATACCAAATACTATTACATTTTCTTCCGAATTCCGATTGCAGACTGATCGTATAGTGTGCAGTGGGCTTAATGACAGACATGAACGACAAACACTTCGGGATTTGTTGCCTGATGATATAACTAGCCTATTCTGTCGTTATGGCTGTATAATCTGCTAACTTCCGTTTAGCACACTATCCAATAAACTTCTCCTTCCTGTGTTTATTATATATAACACGATAAAAGCTACTTTCGAAAACTAAACTCAAGACAATTTCAGTAGCCCTGTCTATCACCTTTAGAAATGTGCGAACATTGCAATGGTGTATTACATAATCCGAACCTGATTTCTGTGGGCAGTACATTAGGTCTTTGAAATTGCCCTTGAGTTTGTTTTTCGAAAGTAGTTCTTATCGCGTTATAATTTTTATTTCGATTTTTTCAGGAAATTCCATTTCAAATTCATTTTCTTGTGAAAACAAAAATGCCTACGCCCTGCAATATGTTGAGAGTCAATTTACAATTTGATTGATTGATGATTATTGGTAAAACACTCACGATGCTTGTAAAAAGAGTGTCCCGCGTGGCCTAAAAACCTGATAAATTAATTGGCAACCTAACCCTGAGAGCGAGTTGGATTGACGAAAACCATAAACACCAGAGAAACAAAAATGGTGAAAGTTTGAACGATAAACATTGAAGAAAATGAAGCATTTGAAGCTGAAATAACAGAATGTGTTATAAATCTCAAATGAGTGATGATCATGAGATAAACTACACTCGATCACACATTAAATGACTGTCAAATTTATGTTAATCTCTCACCGGGTGTTCGTTTATACCTAAGTCACACCACCAAACCAAACCGGCCATGATAAACCGACTGATCCGTGGCCAGTAGGTCTGGTGTCGATCCAGTCGTTATATTAGCAATTACGTTTCCGGTTTTGTTATGTATTCATCGATCATAATAAAAATGATTAATTGTTCGTGTAGCGTGTGAACCACCAAGACCCGAGATGCCTAACAATGACACCCAAAGAAAGACACCATGCTTTTCGATTACTGTTCACCATAGAAGCAAGGTTCGATCTGCAATTTAATACAGAATGTAAACAATAATAAATCATCATGCAATTGACAATAAACAATCATGTAAACATGTCATCAATATTCATGTAAATACAAGTTTATCTTTCTTCAACATGTTCCTAATAAACTAACTAAATAAGAAATTCCTTTGCTATAAATAAATAGCATTGCCACGAATAACAACTACTAGTGACCTTGACGTACTTCAAGGTCACATCAATGATACTAGGTCATGAAACTAACCCCTTAATTCAACTTTATGTAATAACCTGTAAACTACAGTAGTTAGCCCAAATAAACATGTTGTGTTGTTACATGGCGCTAATAATTACGCATCCTTACGCACAACTGTGCGAATACGACATGACATAGGAATACGTAACACACACTGTATATGTGTACATTCATTGTGCGACTAATTCATAGCAAACTTTATCTCATCATTTTTGATACGTAAAATATATATTTTATCATGCCGTTTGGCTGTAAAGATTGCTTAACTTATAAACTTAAAGATAGAATACTCATTTTTACTTACATCATTGGGCTTATATCACAGATTAACAAATACTAAGGCATCTCCGGGCTAGACTTTCACCTTGACTGACAAAATGAGGCAACACCCAAACTCAGCTGCCCTCTCGCGACCAAACATGGATTTACTACTCGGTCCGAGTGCAAACCAACATTCTATACACAACATACCGGCCCCCTTAAATGAGAATAATCAATGAACATTTAACATAATTCCTCCCTCCTCTCTTTCTCCCAATTTAAACTACGCTGCATGACAATAATTATTATGCTGCACGATTATTATGCTGCCCACAATTGAAATTCACCTCCTAAATTTATCAACTTATGTCCACATCAACTTTATATAATCTTCCTAGAGTAAGAAACTGTTCTGGAAATGTCAAATTCACCATGACAACCATATACATTTCGGGCAAAATTTGCTGTAATGCTGTAATCGACATCAGTAATATCACTATGAAAACCAAATATGACAGCCATATCCGAAATCCAACATTCCTAACTATTGTATCTTCACCACTAGCTTCAGTGTTATCTAAACAGTCATAATATTAATTTTCAGAAACCAGTATCGTTTTGTGACACTTTAAATATTATTAACATCAATCACCTGATAACAACTTCAGAGTTCTCAATATTCCTCGCCTGAAATCAGATTCATTGTGGCAAACATTTGACCTGAAAGAAATTACACAATTTCTTCACTATTTCTTATACCAAGAATACACACAAAATATTAAATCCACCTTGAAATTCGTCTTACTGACTAGAAAAATGGGAACTCTGTGACATTATCAAGTGATTTCTGTTAAACATACAATAAAGTAAACTCATTCCCATTTAAGACCTTCTAAGAGCTGAGCTCCGGGCAATTCTTTCTCCTTTCAATAAAATGCGTCTTTCCTCAATTTGCAACTTCTGTCATTAATGAAATGAAATTTCTGTTTACTTGAAATCATTGTTCAGGCATATTTCTCATTAATTCTATATCGTGCATAACTTAATCAGTGCACCTTTCTGCACACACTTGACATCAGTTATATTTACATTTAAATTTACATTTAATCCCTTGCCAGGTATCCTAGACTATTTTCAAATCAGTCCATAATGATATACCCTTTAGAGAAACCTCTGCTCTGGAGCATAATTTTGTTTGAAAATACCTTCACATACGCAACATAATTATCCTAATACTTATAAATTAATTTTGCCTCAAGCAACACATCAAATGTAAGTTGAATTCTATTACAGTCGAGCAACGACCTCGTTATAATGGGTCTTGACTGTAAATCAACTTTAACCTTTCATTTGTTTTTGGTTTGTATTTTCTATATACCTGTGAGACATTTGTCTGATGACTGCAAATTTCCACAAACTGTACATACTTAACACTTAAATACATTCGCATATGAACTCCTTTGCGATGTCAGGTTCCTATGTTTTTTCCTTGCAAAGTTAATATCGCGATAAAGTGACAAATCTATGAATTTCTCGCTGAAAAAGAAGACTTGAAATGCTTATTTCGCGATACATTCATATATGTGATTTTAGTTCAGAACAATGGTGACGTCATAACGCTATAAATCGCAATGAATTCGCAAATTCTTCGATGGACGAAAATGATTTCATAATGCTTATTATCATGATACCCAAATTGTTGCCTTGAGTTTACGTGCTCATATTTAGATGATTTCAGTGAAATCAACTAAATTCCTTTAGCGTTGAGATGTCTCGATCAATATCATTTGATTCACAAACTGTAAATAAGCACATATCCATATCACTTGATCCATGAATTCCACATGAGAAATTTAAAGGTCTCCTTCTAATATTAGGCACAATTTCGAAATGGGTCGAACGATGATGCTACTCTTCGTCTTGATCTCTGCGCTCCGGGTGAAACCTTTCTTATCTGGGAAAATCTGAAGAACTCTTCCCAGCAGCCACGAATTTCGCGGAGTGTTCCCATCAGCAACCAAGATCAGGTCGCCAATCTGAAGGCCACGGTAGGTCGTGACCCACTTCTTCCTCTCCTGTAACTGTGGTAAGTACTCCTTTGACCAGCGCCTCCAGAACACGTCCGCAAGATATTGGACTTGGCGCCATCTCCTCTTCGAGTAGACATCTGAGCTATTTGACACTGTTGGCGGCAGCTGTGGGTTTCTGTTCAGTAGAAGTAAGTGATTGGGGGTTAAGGCCTCAAGGTCATTGATATCATCGGATACTCTGGTTAGAGGCCTATTGTTGACAATGGTCTCAATCTCGCAGAACAGTGTTGATAGGCTTTCGTCTGAGAGCACCTGTTGCTTAGCGATGGCCAGTATGAGCTTCCTCACTGTCCTAATTTGTCTCTCCCACACTCCTCCAAAGTGGGACGCTGTGGGTGGGTTGAATGTCCATTCTATGTTCCTTTGGAGCAATTCTGCATTGATTCGAGCTTTATTCCACCCATATATTTCTCGTTTCAGTTCTCTTTCCGCTCCCACAAGATTAGTACCATTATCTGAAAGGATCTCCTTGACATTACCCCTACGAGCGATGAATCGACGAAGGGCGTTGATACACGAGTCCGTATCCAAGGAATGTGCGACTTCCAAATGAATGGCACGTGTGGCAAGACATGTAAATATAACACCATATCTCTTCTCCATGCTGCGTCCCCTTTTTACCAAAAAGGGACCAAAGTAGTCGATGCCAATCTTGGTAAATGGAGGTTCATCAGGTAACAACCTATTCTCAGGTAAGTCAGCCATTTTTTGCCTCATCATTTTACCTCTCTGTTTCCTACACTCGACACATCTGCCAATCATGCTCCTGATAGCCGTCCCTGCACCAAGCATCCAGTATTTTTCACGGAGCACAGAAAGGACGTGGTTCCTTCCACTATGACCGGCCCTTTGATGAACTTCTCTCAGGATTAGTTCGGACACGTGGCTCCCCTTAGGCAAGATGACAGGGTGTTTAGACTCTAACGGCAGAGCTGATCTCTCAAGTCGTCCACCAACTCTCACCAGACCCTCATCGATCTTAGGGTCTAACCTGTACAACTGACTTGATCTTGACACCTTTCCAGGCGAATTGGTTAGCAATTCCATTTCCTTTTGGAAGAAGCATTCTTGCACCCAGTGCAAAATTCCTTTCTCTGCATTCTGCATATTGTTGAAGCTGATCTGCTTTAAGTCCTTCAGTTGTTGCTCCGTATGGACCTTTCCTTTGAGTTTCAACCACTGCTTGAACTTCAGGATCCAGCAGACAGCCCTTCTCAGCTTGTACCATGAAGAATATCTGTTGATAAGCTTCTCCAAGGGCCTTTCATCAGACTGAGTGCTGAATGTCATTGAATTTTCTTTCGGTTGTTTGATCTCTAGTTCCTCTTGACGTGTCCCCAGGAGATCAATAGGAGTGGTAGGCCACTGTTGAACATCACACCAAAGAAAGGCAGGACCGTTCAACCACCTGTCATTCAGTTTGTCTGGAGTTAGTCCCCGGGAGACATCATCGGCTGGGTTTCTCAATGAGTTAACATATCTCCACTGTCTTGGGTCAGAAGCATCTCGTATGGTAGAGACTCTGTTCGCCACAAATGTGCGCAAACGCTTGTCGTCACTACTGATGTAATGAAGGACTATTGTACTGTCCGTCCAAAAGACTGACTCATCCAAGTGATAATCCAGTTCCCTTCTGATCTTCTTGTCCATTGATACGGCAAGTGTTGCTGCCATGAGTTCTAGGCGAGGTGTAGTCATCTTTTTCAAGGGTGCTAGTCTTGATTTAGCCAGAACTATGTTGCAATGAACCTGGCCTTCTCCACTCGTCATGCGCAGATAAGACACAACGCCATAGGCTGACTCTGACGCATCGCAGAAATGATGGATTTGGTACTTGTTCACTTCATTGAAGGGCTTGAAACACCTGCTCACTCTGAAGTTGCTCATTAAGGGCAGATATTCCTTCCACTTCAGCCATTTTAGTCGGTGCTCATCTGGGATCGGGTCATCAAATCCAATCTTAAGAGCAGTGAGCTCCTGGAGGATCTTCTTGGCAACCAGTACAAATGGACTGGCATACCCGTAAGGATCGTAGATAGATGCCACCTCGCTTAGAATGCCCCTCCTGGTTATTGGTTTGTCTTTGGATGTGAACTTATAAGTAAGACAATCAAGCTCCACATCCCACGTGACTCCGAGAGCTCTTTCGACAGGGAGTGCATCATGATTCAAATCGAGTCCAACAACATTCGTTGCTCGGTCTTCCTCAGGCACTGACTCAATCACAGCTGGGCTACTGCTTACCCACTTGGTAATCTTAAATCCTCCTTTGTCAAGCATGGTACTCAGTTCATCCACAAGCTGTATTGCATCATTTTCAGTTTTACATGAAACGAGGCAGTCATCCACGTAAAAATTGCGGTTAACAGCTTCCACTGCTTGTGATGAAAATTCATCCCTCTGCTCTTCAGCTGTGTGTTTGAGGGCAAAACTGCAAGCACTCGGGCACCATGTTCCCCCAAACAAGTGTACAGTCATCCTGTAAGCCTTTGGCTGTCGGGTAAGGTCTCCTTCTGGCCACCACAAGAAGCGGAGGAAGTCTCTCTGCTCACTCGGCACTCTAACTTGATGAAACATTGTCTTGATGTCTCCCATAATGGCAACAGACTCTTGACGGAATCTAAGTAAGACACCAAGAAGATTGTTTGTCAAATCCGGACCTTGCGCTACCACATCATTCAATGAAGTTCCATTGTATTTAGATGCGCAATCAAAGACGATTCGTGTCTTGTCAGGCTTGTTGGGATTGAAGACAGGGTGATGTGGTAAGTACCATACACCTTCACGTTTCTCAGCATCATCCTCATGAACCTCTTCGGCATATCCTTCTTGCAGCAAAGAAATCATCCCTTCACTGTACTTAGCATGTAGAGAAGCATCCTTTTCTAGCCTTCGTCTCAAGGATACCAGCCTGTTACTTGCAACCTGGATATTATTTGGCAGATCTTCGGGTTTCTTCCGAAACGGAATAGGAAGCTGGTAGTGATCTCCATCTCTGCAGACTCCTTCCTGCCAAGTCTTTAAGGCCATCCGGTCATTGACAGACATCCCTCTTTCATCATCTCGAAGGTAATCTGTTCCCTCTAGCTTCCAGAATTTATGGACCTGCTCTTCCAGGAGCATATTACTGTCATCAGAGATGAAGCTGCAACTCGACGACGTTTGGTATTTCTGGAAACCGTTTGCAATTGGTCCATTGATTGTCCAGCCAAGAAGCGTTCTCACAGCATAAGGTTCCCCAGGAGCACCTGCCTTGATTTCCAGTGGAACAAGGGCTTCCGGCACGTCTTGCCCTATCAGCATGGTCACTCTTTTCGTCATTGTGTAAGGAATTTCAATGCCAGTAAAATGTTTATATTTGGAAAGGTCTTCTTCCCTGGCCATGCTTCCAATGCTGATATTGAGACTTGGGCGGGTTAGAAACTCTGCCTCTACCTCCTTAGATTGTAAAGCTCCTTTAACCACCAGCTTCACCCTTACGCACTCAATGATGGTATTGTGGCTCTCCAAGGTTGCCACCTTTAAGATCTTCTTCTTTCCCTTTATCTTGAATACATTTGCTAATTCCTGGAGGCAAAAAGAGTTGGTGGAACCAGGATCCAGCAGGGCGTAGGTCTCTATGCTCAGTTCTCCTCCTGGAAGTCTAACAGTGACTGGAATAATCGGTAGAGCCACTCTGCTACCACCAAGACTTCCGGCCCCCTTGGGTCCACAGCTAGCAAACGATGCGACTTCACTTTCCGTTTGGGTGGTCGAGTCATGCAAATTTCTTGAAGACCTTGTGACCCTTCCGACATGGAGAAACTTTGTGTGCTTTTGTCGGCATCCTTCAACCGTACATGTTCTATTCATGTTACACTTCGCTGATACATGGCCTGGTCGCAGACAGTTGAAGCACAGCCTGGATTTGAATGCAAAGTCACGGCGTTCATCGGGACTCATTTTGATGAAGCCTTGACAGGCAAAGAGAGTATGGTCACCCTCACACATGATGCAGCCTCCTGTCGGTGTGTTCACTGAGGCGGCAAATACTCTTCCTGTTGCTTTACCTGCAGACTTAGTGCTACCAGTTCTTAGAAGATCTCCAAACACTGGGTCATTAAGCTCATCAGCAGCATTATTGATGAACTCAACAACATCCTGCATGCATGTTGATCTGCCGCTATCCCTGATGGCCTTCACGTGTCTCAGCCAACGACTTCTAAGGTGGAATGGCAAACGTTCAATGATCTTCACGAGTTCACTCCTGCTGCTCATCTCATGGATCATTCCAATGGCCATCAGAGTTTCAGCGCAAGTCTTTAACTGGTCAGAAAAATCCCTGAGATGCTTTGGGGTGTTTTGGATGCCTGGTCCTTCTGTGACCTTCTTCACCCAAGCATCGGCGATCTTAAACTTGCTTCCAAAGCGATCTGCCAGCAGGGATCTCGCGTGGTGGTAGCCATCATCTGGGTTCAGCATCAGGCAGCACCGAATAATGTCTTTGGGCCTATCAGTGCACAGGTTATACAGCTTCAGTAACTTGGTGTTGTTGTCAAGAGATGATTCCCCTATCACACTATCAAAGGATCTAATGAATTCGAAGAAATTCAAGGGGTTTCCATCGAACTTCATGATCTCAACATTTGAAATGTTAATTGTTTCCAAAAGCTGCTTGAAAGGTTGATGAGTTATGTCCTGTGGTCCTTGATCAGTACTCTTTGTGTCTCTCTGGCTAAAAGTAGACTCTTTAGCTAAAGGCAGAAATTCTGGCTGAATAGTGAGCTTTCTGGCTGGAGGCAGACTCTCTGGATGAATGGTGGACTGACCACCTCCATGTCCACCTTCTTCTGAGTTGGTTGTCTGGTAGGCCTTGTGTCCGGAAGAATGAGCACCAGTACTCTTCGTTAAAGATGAACACTTAATGGCAGATCGATTTTCCTCATACACAGATTCTTCTGCCTCTGCAACCCTTAGCTTGGTTCTCAACTGCAGCTCTTCTCTCCTTTGTTTCATTTGCATTTTTAATTTTAGCTCTTCCATTTCTAACCTTTGCTCTTCCATTTCTAGGTCTTGTTGTTCTTTCAGTGCCATCAACTCCGCTGCTAATCCTGCGGCCTTTGCCTTCGCCCGCAGTCTCCAGCTTGCTGAAGTGGTGCTAACATCACTTCCTTGTTGACTTGCTGAATCTCCTGGCTTTATATCATCATCATCCACAGGGTTGTCATTTTCCTTATTATTGTCAATTACTATTACACTCATGGTGGAGGAGATGTCAATCAGTAAAGCTGATATCGAACTGTATGTAGCGTGTGAACCACCAAGACCCGAGATGCCTAACAATGACACCCAAAGAAAGACACCATGCTTTTCTATTACTGTTCACCATAGAAGCAAGGTTCGATCTGCAATTTAATACAGAATGTAAACAATAATAAATCATCATGCAATTGACAATAAACAATCATGTAAACATGTCATCAATATTCATGTAAATACAAGTTTATCTTTCTTCAACATGTTCCTAATAAACTAACTAAATAAGAAATTCCTTTGCTATAAATAAATAGCATTGCCACGAATAACAACTACCAGTGACCTTGACGTACTTCAAGGTCACATCAATGATACTAGGTCATGAAACTAACCCCTTAATTCAACTTTATGTAATAACCTGTAAACTACAGTAGTTAGCCCAAATAAACATGTTGTGTTGTTACATGGCGCTAATAATTACGCATCCTTACGCACAACTGTGCGAATACGACATGACATAGGAATACGTAACACACACTGTATATGTGTACATTCATTGTGCGACTAATTCATAGCAAACTTTATCTCATCATTTTTGATACGTAAAATATATATTTTATCATGCCGTTTGGCTGTAAAGATTGCTTAACTTATAAACTTAAAGATAGAATACTCATTTTTACTTACATCATTGGGCTTATATCACAGATTAACAAATACTAAGGCATCTCCGGGCTAGACTTTCACCTTGACTGACAAAATGAGGCAACACCCAAACTCAGCTGCCCTCTCGCGACCAAACATGGATTTACTACTCGGTCCGAGTGCAAACCAACATTCTATACACAACAGTTCGTATTTCTACTGGTTTTATGGAAACAAAATAAATCGATATTTTAATGGGTTCTTTTGCCATCCCGACGATTTCCTTTTGTCATGTTTGTTCTGATGGGAAACACATTAATCAAATGACCATTACAATAAAGGCGCTGTTTTGATTAACAATCTCTCTCTCTCTTTATGTATTTGATTGTGATTTTATTCGTAATCGAAATTAATTGAGTTGAATAATTCATGATAAATCATCAATAATTAGACGACTCGATCAATATATTTTCAAACTCCCGTTTCTTGATTTGCCTATGTCTATAAATATGAGCTGGTCTGGTGTGTTGAATCTGTGTTGTATCAACTCCAGCGCGTCAGGGTCATCAAGACATTTGCCAAACTTCATCGGACTTCGATTCGTATAACGAGCTCCATCATGCACTTCATCAGCATACTTGTCGTCGTGATGTCATTGTCGCTTGCATCAACTCAACAAGGTGCACCTTTGGAGAAAGGTAAGTACTCGACACGAAGTCGAATCTACGACATAATATGATCCTATGACAATTGATCCGCGGTATTCATGATATTAGTGAGCTTTCGAATGTGTGGACTTGAACACCGTCCTAGATTTTCCCAGCTACAATGGACTGCTTTGTGTTAACTGCATACCGCGCTTTGTGCAAGAACGACTCATCCGTCCACTGGCTTCTTCCTCGTCCACTAGTCAGATCGAGAACGCATCAAACATGGTTTTGTCGTCTTCTCTAAAACGTGAACCTCGCTTTACACATTGTTAGCTTCATGCTTCACCTACTTTGTATGCAGTCAACACAAAGCAGTCCATTGTTGCTGGGACGATCTAGGACGGCGTTCTAGTTGACACATCCGAAAACTCCTTATTATCCGACACAGACCGAATTCATAAATTCAACCCTAAAGAAGAGGGCCATCGAGTGAGGGGATAGCATGGGAGGGACCGTGCCATCTTCTTCTCACGTTGTTTTCCCCTCACCCTTTCTTTCTCATTCTCTCTTTACGTCCTCCCCATTTTCTCTTTGCCTACATTGAAGAAAGTGATTTTCTGATAATGACGAAAAATTTAGATGTAGAATGTCAGAGAATCTATTAAAAAAATAGGGTTCCTAAGATCAATGCGAGGTACAGAATGAAAATAAAGTTTGAAGTCGTATTTGCTTTTACAGAATATATAATAAAAGGAAGGAGAACATATTTTTATGAATGACAAGTTCCCCCAACCAATGCATATAATCTCGTAGCCCGAGAGATATTTTCACATATATTTTATGATTTTTTTTTTACAGGTTTACATGTATGTTTCATATCATTTGGAACGATTTCTTTTATAAATTATAATTCAGAGTAGTAATGAGTTATATTCTGAATAGTAACCTGTTCAGTCTATGAGGTGCGAACTTTTTATGAGTTTGCAAGCATTTTCTTGCATTTGTGCAGGCATTCCTTTTCTTGAAATAAAAATTCCTTTTCGAACATGGAAGACCATCGATTACTAGTTATAAGTCTAGCTGTTATTGTGTCTATCATCCGGTCATTTTTTTTTATCGACTTTTCCTGTTTTCAGTTATTTCTTTTATTTTTATTATTAATGTTTTTATTTTCATTATAATCTGTGGTAGCTGCTGTTGTTATTATGACAATTATCATTGCTATCATTATCATCGTCTTTCTCGCGTCCTTTCATCCTGCCTTATCTTCTGTTTCTATTCACCATTCATTGTTTACAAACATTGTTATATTTTGTTTTAATATTGAGGGACCTAATTTACAAGCCCAGCTTTTAAAGGTCTCCTCGTCTTCCTCAATATGATATTACTTTAGTTAGTTTAACTTTATTTGATATATTACTTTAGTTTGTTTAACTTTATTTGATATTTTTGCGTTTGTAATTGGTATGTTACGAATATATGTTGATTTTGTAAAGCAAAGGAAGATCAGTAAATTCATTCAATTAACGTAGTTACCCTCGCCATTTTCCCGTATGTTGTGCGGTATGTGCAAATGTGCAATGAATGCCAATGCATGCAATAGTACTTAAAAATACAATTTAGGGGTTGAATAATCGAATCATGATGATCAATTATCGTTATCATTATCATTAGGTGAGGGGAAACAGGTAGATGAAGGCGCTGTATGGAATTTCGGCTATATGACCTCATGCGCTACTAATTCCTACAGTATCCGGTACAACGGATACGGATGCTTCTGCGGATTTGGGGGTAGCGGTACCGCGGTAGATGACGTGGATAGGTAAGTGTTTCCCCCCTTTTCATGTTTCTTTTCTCTTGCGTCATTCTCGAAAGTATATAAAAGATTGCAATACACAGAGAAAACGCTGTTTAAAATGCAAACAGTTGTTTACAATATGAACTGAACAACCCGTTGTCCAGTTCATAATGTAAACAATGTGTTTAAATATTGAACAGGTTGTTTAAGTTTTAAACACCTGTTTAAACAGCTTTTTTACTGTGTAGATTTAATATGCACTCGGTATAGAGGATGTGACTATTGTAATTGTATTTGTCCTTGTTTTTATGCTTTTTGCATAACTCAGTTTTTTGCCATGGACGAGTTAATGATAGCCTAATCAAAATGTGTATCAACTGTGTTAATTAAAAAAATAATATATACTGTATAATTAATATATAATAAAATAAATTTATTTTATATAGCGCCTTTTCAGCTCAAAGTAGCGAACTCCTACCCTGAACTTTTTCCTCGGTCATGGATTCAGTACTGTTCCGTTCTTTCTCCTCCCAGCTCCAGGGAGGCGCCATTTCACATGCGCGCAGAATTTAGTGACGGCGGAACCGGAGGGGGGGGGGGGGGGGGGGGGGGTGGCAGGGAGTTTATTCCCCCACTTTGGAAAAAGCTCCGTCGCCCCTGATTTACTGCGTTAAATGAAAGAACTGGCAATGTAAATGGAAATATAAACGTTGTTACGACTGCTTGGGCATTTGGATCTTGTACAGATTAATAAATCAGTCAAATTAAAGTGATTTGGTAACTTTGTAGAGGCTTGATAAACTCTGAGCTGCCTGGCCTTTCATGCTATCAGTGTATGTAATATGGTGTAAAAATGAAACCCAGGGGAAAAAAGCACTTAAAAATCATCATATCCTTCACAAAATAAGCATATGCAAGTGACCAGAAATGCCAGACTCATTTTCCCCCATAGACTCAGTGTTAGACTAAAGCGTATGGCCCTACGCTTTCGTAATAATAATAATAATAGCATTGTATATTTGAAAACCTTTCTATGCCTGGCTATTTATTTATCCTTCTGAAACCATTACACAAGACAGATACCAAAATTCAACAATTTATTAAATCCAGCCTCCACAAAGTTACCGAATACCTTTAAGTCAGATCAAATTATTTTTCTTCTTCTCATAATTCACTTTGATTTAATCAGTTTTTAATTCTTTCTGTTAAGCTGCTGTGAGGATCATGATAATTGCTACGGTGATTTGGAAGCTGCTAACGGAGGACCCTGCCCCAGTGGCACCGACATATATACAAAAACCTACTCGTACGATTGTACGGCCCCCTGGAGTTGGTTTTACTATTCTGAAAACCTAGCCATCACTTGCAGTAAGTTTCTGTAAATTCACTTGCATTTATTTTGTTATTATTTGTTTCACTGGTGGATTTTTTGTTTTTGTTTTTGTTTTTGTTTGTTTACTGTTGTTGTTGTTGTTGTTGTTGTTGTTGTTTTTTTTTTTTTGGGGGGGGGGGGTGGGGAACATCAAATCAAACCTTTAATTTGATTGCGTGTTATGTACATGCTCTGAAAAATACTACAAAATCCAAAATCTCCTAACGAGGGTGAAACGCATCCCTCCCATGGCAGCGCTTAGCCCCTACCCTGCTACACGTGGAGACAACTAATCCCGTTTCAGACCTAACTTTGCTTAAAACAATGTAAAGTATTTTGTTGTTTAAATGCTAACCTTGCGCTTAAAATGCGCATGAAAAAGAAAAAAAGAAGGGGGGGGGGAGGAATCAGGCTTTATGCAGGTAGTAAGGGTAGTTACATTTCTGATATTTTTCTTTATATTTCTTGATATTTTATTTATACTTTACCATGAAAGAGGTTGATAAGTATTTTACACCTAAATAAAATTCAAGTCATATCACTATCATGATGCAGGTGTGACTGACCAGCTCTTTTGTGATGGTGACTTGTAGATTAAGACAGTTTATATCATTGTGATAGCGTGGAAAAATAACTGGTATACAAACATAGTTACTACACCATGAAAAGTATGATAATTATTGAAAACAAACAATAAAATATAATTACCAAAGAGAAACAGGGAAGATAATGCAGAGTGACATATAATCTGTGATTTCAGATGACTTGCAGCAAATGTGTCATTTGCCATGTTTATGAATTTATTTATCATCCCAAACAGTCACTGACGTAGCCAGACCTTGTGAACAAAGGGGGGGGGGGGGGGATTAACAAAACATCCGAGCTAATGGTGATCCCGAAAAAAATCCTTTAGCGGGTCCTAGTTTGGGTCGGAAGGGTTGGGTGGGTATAGGACCTCTGATGCTCCTATCACCCATCTATTCATAATTTGCAAGTAATTTTGAGAGCGAGCGAAGTCAGCGAGCAAAGATGACGCTTTTTGGAGTAAAAATGTACAGAAGTCACATCTTAGGTGCCCAAATATGAGATGATATTTTTTAATTTAATTAAATTTGTTTATAATTTTATTGATTTATTTATTTATTTTATTTTATTTTATTTTATTTTATTTATTAATTTATTAATTAATTTATTTTTATTATTATTTATTTTTATTTATTTATTTATTTATTTATTTATTTATTTATTTTTTTTTTTGGGGGGGGGGGGGTTTACAGTTACTTAATTTTTTTAAAAATCCATTGTAGTGTCATTAGCAACAGTACA
This sequence comes from Heliocidaris erythrogramma, assembly GCA_025617745.1. Taxonomy (NCBI): domain Eukaryota; kingdom Metazoa; phylum Echinodermata; class Echinoidea; order Camarodonta; family Echinometridae; genus Heliocidaris; species Heliocidaris erythrogramma. The sequence continues at coordinate 40,884,358 of CM046860.1, read as the reverse complement.
ATGACTCATGCATATTTGCGTCATTGCGTTTTGGTTGAAAGTGTTTGGACAGATTAATTCTTTATGATTCATGCATATTGATATGTATGTTTGATATGTAAGATATTTTAAATATAATTTCCATGCATAATATCAGAGAGGGTTCAAATTCGCTCTGTACGGCTGTACACGTGCTCCAATGTTAGTTTTGTGTACCTATATGACGGGTTTTTTTCTTCAACAATGGTTTACCTAATATATAATACTGTCACATTGTGAATTTTTTTTTTTTTGAAAAATTCTCCTTAATTTATGAGATTTTGAGAGCAATTGGTTACAGTTTCTTTTGCAATAAATGCTTCATAATGTATGTCATGAATTTCAAAGTCGTGACTATTCATAAGATTTGGTCAGACATTCACTGCTCTGCTTTTAGGGTTGAGCTTTGCTTAATACATCGAGAATAGTAATAGCAGTTTCATTGCTTGACGATGGTATAAAATTTGTTCCCTGTCTTTCTCTTGTTTTGTAGAATCTGAGGTCAACGACGAATGTGCGCAGGCATTGTGCGAGTGTGACAAAGTAGCGTCCTTGTGCTTCGCGAACAACGAATTCAATGAGGATTACCGCAACTACGACAAGACAAATAATTGTTAATCTTGAGCATTATCTTCCTTCAATGATGGACGTTTCCTTCTTAAAGGGGCATTAAACTGGTAGAACTTGAACAGCGCCATCTTACAGTGACTGCTAAATTAAGATCATAATTTGAAAATCAATTGCAGTTTATTTTGAATTTTGACAAACAGGTATTTTGGATAATAGGCACATTTTATATTTCAAGTTATTATTTTTGACTTTGCAAATGTGGAAAATTGCCTACAAGTACATTTTACGCTTCTACAGACTAGAATGGGACATGATGGGAAAATGAGAGGCACAGACACTTATCAAATCATGTTAAAAGATGGCACCATTAGGAGCTTCAGTTTACTGTCACTTTAATCAAATTTCCTTTTCTTTTCGAATTCAAGATAAATTACATTTCAAAGTATCGCTCGCTGATTATCTTTTAAGCACGAATTATATAGGATTTCTGTATCGCATACTCGACATTTGATTCAAAATATTGTATTCAATAGATTAAAAGCATATAAGCATAGAATCAATAGAAAAAAATATGTAAACTCTATACCCATGTAAAAGTATTCAATATACCATTTATATTATCGTAAATATGTTGTGCTGTCATACCCCGAGGAGGGGGTCGATAGAGTGAATAAAATCTTATCTTATCTTATCTTATCTTATGTTAGTTTAGATTCAGATTCATATTTACCTTACCCACGCCGATGAAATCGGCAGGGTTATGTAAAGGGCTCCGTATGTTTTTTTTTGTTTGTTTGTTTGTTTGTTTGTATGTTTGTTTGTTTGTTTGTTTGTTTGTTTGTGTACAAGATAACAAGAGAACGGGTTAACGGATTTGCACCAAATTTTCAGGGAATGTTCAGAAAGTGACAGGAAAGAATCGATTAGATTTTGGTGATGATTGGTTGACCCCTGCAAATTCTGTGTGACCTTGAACTTTTGACCCTGTAGTAAAGTATAGGAACTTCAGTTCAGAGAGTGACAGGATAGAAACTAGAAAGTTTGATGACCCCAAACTTCGCCTGCCGATGCAGAAATATTTTGGTCAATCAAAACACTCATTACTTCGTCTCACCAAAAATCTATTTCAGGTTTATGAATTTTAGAAGACTTTTAGACCCATTATTTGCTATTTCACTTCAAATCCGCACGAGCCTGCAATGAATATTCAAAGCCAAAGGGATTTTTCGCGCTTGAACTGTACTCTCGTTGCGAAATCGAAAGCGGCTAGGTATACGGTATACGTATAGCCTAGCACGTCTAATTTCTCCTATTTCTTATCTTCTGTGCATTTCTGTTTATTTCCCCCGGTTCTTTCCACTTTGTTGTGGAAGTTTTTGTGATTTATTTTATCCTGGTGGACGTGTAGTACGTGATTTTAATTGTTTTCGGTGAAAATCTGGTGCGTTTGTTCGACGTGAGTGAGTCTATCGCACTCGCGAGTGTTCGCGTGTGTTGATCTGAGTGAGTGGCTGAGTAGCTGTAGTGTACGTACATAACTATACACAGCACTGTCGCGAAGTGCCTGGGGCCGGCTGACTGTAGTACTGAGTGAGTAAGCTCTGTGCCTCGCATGCACGTCATTTTCAAGTCGAGATCCAACTTCTTTTGTCGTCATATTTATTTTATCCAAGCCCGATGAAAAAAAAAAACAACAACCCGAATTGCAATGTAAAGATAGAACATGAATACATTTACTAACACTGACATAACTGAACCAAGGCCGTACGCAGCGGGGGGGGGGGGGGGGGGGGGGCAGTTGCCCCCCCCCTGCCCCCCCCCCCCAGAAATTTCAAAATCATACTTTTTTTAAATCGGGTTTTAAACTTCAAGTTATGGGTTCCTTTGAAAGCGATCATCTTGCCCCCCCCCCCCCAGGAAAAAAATTTCTGCGTACGGCCTTGGACTGAACACTGAATACAAATTGCTAACATTTTTTTCTCACCACGCCACTGACATGTCTAATCAATTACTTTTAGGGGAGGGATGTTTCAATAATAAAATATCTTTTTCAGAAGAATTTTTTCAAGGGTGGGGACACACAAAGCTATGACCTGGATATGGCAAAATTTATTGGGGGGGGGGGGGGGAGATGTGCCTCTTGTTATCCCCTTTGAATGGCTACTGCTTACAAAAATAATCGCAACAAAACAAAACCTATTGGGTTAAGGCGTGGGTCTGCCGCCTTTGACGGCCTTTCTAGTTATTGACTGTTTTCAATCATAATTATAATCATAATACTGTAGTGCATAAAATAAAATGAATACAATAACAACAATAATATAACAATGATGTTTTTCCATAGATATAGACACAGAATTAAATATTAATAAGTAAAGTATCTGAATATTGACCTAACTGATGTTGAAAACAGTTGGACATGTTTTAAAGCAAATCTTGTATATTGCATGTCCAGAATCTTATATAACTTACTCACAGTTGGGTCGTTGAATTCAATATTAATTTCATAGAGCATCATTATTAGAAGCGAAATATTGATAAGTGAGTTGCATGGCATGTCACCTGTCACAGTGCAATTAGGAAGAAGACCAATTAGGCTAGTTTGCGAGAGCAGCTAATTATAGGAAATTCTTTCAATCAAGCCTCATATTCAGGAAGCCTGGATTATGTAAGCAATTGATATTATTAAATCTCTTTCAACGAATATTTTGAGTAATAGATTAATAACGATGTAATACATTAGGAATGGAGTAATAAACTAGGAATGATCACGATGATGTAATTAGTCAGATATTATGTAAAAAGTTGTCAGAAAATTATATTTTTAAAGCCATGAAAACGTTCATTATCCACCACTATGCAGCAGTACTCAAATGCGTCCATTACGCCAATTATAGCTCAATTCAATAGAATTCATACTGCTGTAAGCAGTGAACAATAGGCCCGTACAGATAGATACGACTGCGCCTAAAGTTGACAAGCATATCAATCTTGAGTTCCTCATCATCCTCCTGAGCAGTGGCGATGGCATTGAAATCAATGGTGGAAGATGTTTTGAGAGAGTTGATTTCCATGCGGGAGAGTGTATCTGCTGCCACTACATTGTGTTTGCCACTAACATGCCTAATATCAGTGGTGAATTGTGATATGTAGTCTAGATGCCGGACTTCTCGTGGTGAATACCTGTCGGGTCTAGAGTTGTAGGCATGTATGAGTGGTTTGTGATCTGTGTAGACACAGAATTGCCGTCCTTCTAGTGCATGCTTGACGAATGGTGAGGTAGATAGCTGGAAGTTCACGTCCGAAAGTGCTATACCCGGTCTCTGCTGGCTGCAGGCGTTTGGAGAAGAAGGCGATGGGTTGCCAGTCATCGTCAACTAGTTGCTGCAACACCTCTCCAACAGCAACATGTGATGCATCAACCATAATGCAGAGTGGGGCATTAGGCTTAGGGTGTGACAGAAGTGTAGCGTTAGCTAATGCTGTCTTGACTGAGTTGAATGCATGGAGGGCGGTTTCGTTGAGATGAATTGCCTTGTTTTTCTGCTTGCATGCCAGGAGATCAGTGAGTGGTTGTGTGGTAGCTGCACAATCGGGAATGAAGCGTCGATAGAAGTTGATGAGTCCGAGAAACTCGCGAAGTTTGCGTAGAGAATCAGGGACAGGGAAGTCATTGATGACTTTGACTTTCTCGGGAAGAGGGCGGATGCCGTTCTCATCAACGATATGGCCGAGAAAGGTGAGGGAGGATGCGCCAAATTCACATTTGGCTGGGTTGATGACAACTCCATATTTCGCAAGTCTAGTGAAAAGAAGTTGCAGGTGTTGTACATGCTGCTCCGGTGTCTCACTTGCGATGAGGAGGTCGTCGATGTAGGCATACACAAAGGGAAGACCACGGGTTACCTCATCAATGAATCGTTGAAAAGTTTGTGCGGCATTGCGTAGCCCAAAAGGAATGCGCACAAACTCAAATAACCAAAGGGTGTGGTGATAGCTGTTTTGTGTACATCTGAGGGATCGACTGGTATCTGATCTGGTAAGCTCGTATGAGATCGAGTTTTGTGAAAACTCGTTTGCCTGCAAGGGCAGAGGTGAAGTCTTGAAGATGGGGGATTGGATATTTATCGGGAACTGTATTCCTGTTTAGTGCCCGATAGTCTCCGCACGGTCTCCAGTCTCCAGGGGTTTTCTTGGGCACCATATGAAGTGGGGATGCCCAGTTCCAGCATGTGGTCAAATTCAGCTTTTGCAATGGTATACCTGTCGGATGCTAGGCGACGAGGACGGGCTGATACAGGAGGGCCTTTCGTCTCAATGTGATGGGTGACGGAATGTTTGATTGTTGCCTCCTTGTACACAGGGTGTGTGATGTCAGGAAATTGATTGAGAAGAGACTTTTAAGCAGCTTGACTGTCTGGCTTTACAAACATAGGACTGATAGAAGGAGAAGAAGAAAGGATGCCTTTTTCTGATAGATTAGTAGTAGAATCGATGAGTCGAAGATTGCGAACATCAACCAGCAAACCAAAGTGGTGTAGGAAGTCTGCCCCTAGGATAGGCATGGAAATATCAGCAATGATGAAAATCCATCTGCAAGCTCGACGTAAGCCGACGTCGAGAGTCAGGCTTCTCTCTCCATAAGTCGTAATACTTCGAGCGATTTACTGCTTGTAGATAAAATTTTGAAGAAGGGTGATGTTTCTCCGATTTTGAAGGGGGAAGAACGCTCACTTCAGCTCCAGTGTCTACGAGAAATCGAATTCCAGTTTTCCTATCGATAACGTAGAAGAGGCGACTATTTTGTGTCGTGCCAGTATGATTTGTAGCTGCTAGATTAGATTTGTTCTTGCCCTGGTTGTTACAGATATTTTTGAATTTGCAGGGTGGTACGCATTTGTTGGCTTTAGAATCGAAACGCCAGTGGTAGTAACAGTAGTCTCCAGCATGTTGATGTGAGCGGGACTGGCTAGCTTGGTTTGAATGCTGGGCTTTTGCTAAACAGTCGGGTAACGTCGCGTCGCGTTGGTAGAAATTTTCGAACATTTTTCAGGAAGGTGTCTTCAAGGGGACAAATTGAAAAAGAGTTCATCTCAGTATGATTTTTCCCGTTTTCAGGCTAAAAACGACAAACAAGGGAATAAAGAAAACAATAGAAGGATAATGCAAAGAAAAACATGAACTATAAAGAGAGAATAGAAGGGTAGGAAGGATGGAAGGATGGAAAGTAAAAATAAGTGGATAAAAACAAAGAATAACATAAAGAAAGATAGAGACATAAATGATAGAAGGATAAAGATATTAAGAGTAACATAAGGAAAGATAGAAGAGAAGATGATAATTTGAATAAAGGAATAACATAACGAAAGAAAAGAAAGGAAAACAAAATGATAGGATAAAAGCAAAGAATGTTTTAAGATGGGAAGCAGAAAATGATTTTAAAAAGAATACTATGAAAGATAGAGAGAGAAATGATAGGATAAAATGCGTGTGTGTGTCCGTCCGTCCCTCCGTCCGTCCGTCCGTGTGTCCGTCCGTCCGTGTGTGCTCGCTCAAAAAGTTAGAAAATGCTACTTCTCCGTCATTTCTTGGCCGATTTTGATTCTGATTGTTTATCTGATAGGGCTGAGTGGGGGCCTCTAAACTTCTACACAAAATCATGAAATTCATCAATTATGCAATTTATGCAAATTTATTCAAAATCGACGAAAAATGCTACTTCTCCTCTATTTCACACCGTATTTTGAATCTGATTGTTTTATCTGATAGGGCTGGGTAGGGGCTGTCAAACCTCTATACACAGAATTTTGAAATTCATTAATTATGCAAATTTATTGTAATTTATTAAAAATCAACAGAAAATGCATTTATAATCATAAAACATTAATTTGATAATTAATTTCTCACATTTATCTTCAAGGTTCTATCAGAAATTACATAAATTAACAGCAATTCCACAGATCTACACTTCTGGCGGGGACATAATTATATTACGCATCACGTAATTACTAATTCAGTTGTTTTTAATCCGTTTATTAATTTTTTCTTTCCACCTTTCCTTTCATTACGTTATTCTTTTATTGCTTTTATCATTTTGTTTTCCATCTTTCATACTAGTAATGTTACTGTTTATACTCTTTTTTTTATTGCTTTCCATCTTCACTTTGTTATTCATTGTTTCCTGTTATCATTTTCTCCCCCACCTTCCTCACGTTAATCTTTATCCTTCTATCATTTCTCTCTCTTTCTTTCTTTATATTAGTTAAACTTTTTTTATCCTATCATTTCTCTCTCTACCTTTCATATTATTCTTTTTAAAATCATTTTCTGCTTCCCATCTTTACTTACTTTCCTTAAAACATTCTTTGCTTTTATCCTATCATTTTGTTTTCCTTTCATCTTTTCTTTCGTTATGTTATTCCTTTATTCAAATTATCATCTTCTCTTCTATCTTTCCTTATGTTACTCTTAATATCTTTATCCTTCTATCATTTATGTCTCTATCTTTCTTTATGTTATTCTTTGTTTTTATCCACTTATTTTTACTTTCCACCTTTTCTTGTGTTGTATTCTTTGTTTCCTTTCATCATATTTTCTTCCATCCTTCCTACCCTTCTATTCTCTCTTTATCGTTCATGTTTTTCTTTGCATTATCCTTCTATTGTTTTCTTTATTCCCTTGTTTGTCGTTTTTAGCCTGAAAACGGGAAAAATCATACTGAGATGGACTCTTTTTCAATTTGTCCCCTTGAAGACACCTTCCTGAAAAATGTTCGAAAATTTCTACCAACGCGACGCGACGTTACCCGACTGTTTAGCAAAAGCCGAATGCTGTGATGATTTGTCTTCACTACATTTGCTCCGTTTGGTTTGACTATTTTGAGATTGAGAAGTCAAAGATTGAATCAGAATTGAGAGCTGTACGATTTGTGCTCGCATTTGTTGAATGGTAGGAGTTGACTGAGTAGAAGAAGTAGGATGATTTTGATTGTCAGTCGACATGTTGAGGAGATGAAAAATGAGCCGACCATAAAAATGAAGAAAGGAAGACAATAAATGAAAACAATTTGACGAATGATGTATGCTACCCAGCACGTTGGTCGGGTTTAGATCACGTCGGGGTCACCAGTGTAGCGGTTGGTAGGCGAGATGGGAATAAGAAGCAATCACCACTTACCGACTTTATGCGTGCAGGGGTTAACCGGACACGGATCCTCCAAAATGCCAAAAGTTCCAAATATTGCACAATCCGATTCAAATATATATTTACACAGATATCACCACAGAAATGGCTACTACTACTTGGCTAGCACAAGCGAGATTTGGACTGTTCTCTAGAGTGAATTGCAGAGAATAATATGATGAAATAGAAATTTCTCCAGGTGAGATGATGGAGTATAGAATGTAAAGTAGAGAATTGCAGAAATTGCTCCAATGGAGGTGCAGGAAACAAATTCAGAAGTGAAGAGATGACATCCTCAAATTAACGTGTTAACTCGATGAGAAAACTTTAAGAAGTGTGTCTAGCAAAGATGGAGATGAAAAGTGTTTGTTCTTATCCCTTGCTAGTGTAGCAGGATGAAGAAGAAAGGGAGTATTGTTGAAAATCCTTGAATTTAGCGTGAGTCACTAATGGGCATGGTCATGCAGCTGACCACTTGGTGATAAATAAATGTGATAACATAGGGGTGGTAGTGACTTCTGGTATAAAGGGCAATGTCCTCTCAAAATGACTTTGTACAATAAGTGAAAGTGAGAAATTAAAGAAAAGATGAAGTGAAGATGAGGAAAATAGTACAGATATAAGAATACTGCTAAAATGATGTGCTGGTATTCCGACATCGTAAACCCGAAAGCATTCGTCGCAGTAGTGGCTCACACGAGGCGTAATTTCGTCAGTCACGTGCGCTAATCGAGCGTAGTCATAAAGGCAATCAACATAATACGCCAGTTATTAAAATAATATTTTGCACTATTCATTTTGCAATCACCGTTTTAAATGATATTATTTCATGACGCGCAAAATAACATACGATTCACTGACGAGGTCAAAATATCGGCAAATCACGCCTCATGTAATCCCACTCCCGCTTACACGAGGCGTCACATCGATTGTCAGTACATGTGCTAATATACAGTGCGTTGGTGCGATCTGGCAACACAAAGGTTTTTTTTTATCGTGGTGTACTATACGCACGAGGCGCAAGCCGAGTGTGTTTGACACCACCGTACCTGCGTGCTGCCAGATCGCACTAATGCACGAACTCACAACTATGTATTAATACTTTTCTAAAACGGGTTGGCAATATGATTATGTAGTCTATAAGTATAAAAATGGTTACGAACCCCAGAGAAACGCCAAGAGTCGCACAGCATAGAAATGGCTCAACAGCGTATCTAACTCACGTTGGGTGATGGTGGATAGGTCCGTGCGACTGAGTTTGGCGAACTTTTAAGCTTTGAAAATCCAAATTTCACTGCTCTTTTCGTACTGTTGGAATCCTTCCCATTCAGTAGATCGTCGAGTTCTTCCTCCGTGAGAAGTGCAAAACTGAGATTCGAAGATACAGCCATTTTTTACACGCTGCTATTGTCAAAAATGAAACTTAAACTTTCATTTACGGTAGGCCTACTGCACTGCACCGATCGCGATCGGGCCGCGGTAGTGCTACAGCTGTAATTTTGTTGATTTGTTGACATTAGCGCGACGATCGATATCGCGATATCGATAGCGTATACGGTATAGCGTGTAAAAACATATAGCAAAATCGATAAATGTTTGCATGTTTATGTTTACATGTTTACATGTGCAATAGACCCCTTGCCGTATGTTATCACTTTTTTGCACAGTCACGTGGTGTTATTTGACCAATCAGGATGGCTACATTCTTGAACCCGTTTTATAATAGAGCCTGTGAAGGCAATCAGCCCATACGCCAGTTATGAAATGTATTGTTTTTCACTGTTCATTTTGAAATCGGGGGTGCGTTTCATTAAGCGTTTTGTCAGTGATTTTTACCGACAACTGTTATAAGCTACTGAAATCCTTTCCTCTGATTGGCGGAGAGCAAATTTGTTAGTAAAAAATCACTGACAAAACGCTTGATGAAACGCTCCCCAGTTCTTTTAAACGATATCTCTCTATCATGATGCGCAAAAGTCACTGACGCGGTCCTAACTTCATATGACTCCTCGCGCGAGCCGGGCTGCCTCATGCCGTTTCACTGGCGCGATCCGTAATGATGCTCCGTATCAAGTAAATAAAATGCACGTGAAGCGACTATAGCACAAACACTGCGATATATGTTGTTGTTGTTGTTTAATATTGTCGGCGCTCATTCATGATAAGTATATTTACGCCTTCTTTTATTCTCATTATTATTATCAATTTAATGCATCTGTGTTGTTTATGCTCTTTACACATTCTGTACATCAGTTTTTAATTGTTTTCCTCTTAATTGCTCGTATGGTCTATTTATAGTATGATCACTGATCCACTGGTCTGGTCAGTATACTGGCGCGTGTGCTTGATAGCCCGGCTCACAATAGAGGTTTTGTTTTATCTAGCGTCGAACAATCCAACCAAGGAGTTATCACGGATAACTCCTTGATCCAACTAATTATGCTGCAGTGAACATCCGACGGGTGTGATTGGCCTGGCAATTATATCAAGCTTCGTCGTTCTTTTTGCATTCATTGGGTGTGTATACAAGTTGCGCTCGCTTGGGCTCGGAATCTCGGTTCCTGCTCTGCTAATGTTTAGAGCCTCGAGCGCAAAATGAGCGCAGCTTGTACATTTTTATCAGGGATGTTCCATCTCCCTGATGTTATATGTATACAAACCCAATGAATGCGAAAAGAAAGTTGGAGCTTCCTATACTCAGGGAGGTGGTCCACCTCCCTGCTATACTGAATTGCCAGGCCAAAGGAATCGCTTCGTAAATGGCACTTTTGCCAAAACCAGTGGGTAGCGCCATGAATAAATCCTTCCCCGCAAGAACATTTCTTATCGCAGTCTCCTGTAGTTCCTTGAATTTTTCACCTGGAATCTTCAATTTGCTGGCAGCATATTTCAAACTATCGTGAAGAAGATCGTCGAAGCTGGTGGAACTCGCCATTTTGGATAAATCATGGTGAAACGTCACGATCAATCACGTGACAAAAAAATTTGCATGATGAGTTTACCTCGGTGTTCGTGATTGGTTACTTTCTCTAGAGGGAATTTAATATGTATGTGAATTCTGCGTCAGAAAACGACGCAGATTTCAATGGTCAATATAAAAAAAACAACAACCCGCGTTACGGGTGGATAAAGGCGTTGAGCAGCAAGCGTCTTTTTTTTGTAACCAAGCCTAGGCAGAAACCCCTTTTTGAAGACTTTGAAACAGACTACAAGTATTGGACTTGCATTTTCTTACTCAGTCACCTTATTTTTAAATAAGCAAACCCTAACCCTAACCCTAACCCTAATAGGCAAAAGAAAATTTCGTAATATAATCTTCTGCCGAGGTTCGAACTCGTGGTTCCTTCACCAAGAGAGGACTGGAGTATCCGATTGCGCCACACAGAACAGCTGCTCGATGCCCTTGCTCGTTTTATATATAGCTAAAATTCGTTTTCATGAATATTCATGCCGATTAGTCTTGACGGAATAAACCGTATTAGTATGAAAAAATGCGAAATCTGCCTAGGCTTGGTTACCAAAAAAAAAACACGCGAGCAGCACGCTGCCCAAATTGCAGCTAGTCTCCCTTGCAGCCACAGTAATATTATCGCGCTCACTAATATTATCGCGCTCACTCGCCGTTGGTAAAGGCTAGTCCTGTTCTGAAGCCGTTTCGTTTCCGCGCACGACGGCTACGGGAGGATGTGCGTGACTTCAGTTGTTTACATGCATCGCACAGAAATTTACCGCTCTCCGTACTATTTTGGAGCGAACGCTATTTTGCCTGATGAAATTCTGCGGTACGGAGAGATTCGGGATTTCGCGCATGCGCTGATCGATTTTCCTCTCGATTTACCGTATTAGATTTCCCCCGTCGAAAAACGAAAGCTCATTATTATAGATTTACTAGACGGAAAGCAGCACCCGCGGAAGTCATTACGCGAATGGTATTAGGACCTGCCTCTTTGGGATCATTTGGAGGGACGATAAGCACCCGTTATCGCCGTGATATCGATAATAGGCGTTGCATTATTCATATTTCTTGCGCGTGTCAGTTTATTGTGAAACTTTGATTGGATGCTATAGTATCGATAGTATCCTAAAATTTACTTGACGTCAACTTCATCGTCAGTTCAAGACCTATTACTTATGCAGATTATATGCAATGACGTCACCCGCATGAAATGAGAGATGTTAGTTCGAAAGTACAAGGTGAGTAGAGCTCAAATTGGACTAAATTTCGTATATTTAATTCATTATTAACAATAAGTTGTACTATTCTAGGTGATTTATAATAATTTCTCTACAATTTGAAAGGATTGACAAGAGAGTTGTGTTGAAAAAGAACTGAAACAATTTTCTCTCGAAATTACAGTTCTAAATTTATCGTCGAGTGGTAGGCCTACTTTGAAACGGAGATGGCTGTCAGTCACACGCTGCGGCTCATGACAGCTACCTAGGCAGTCCCGGGTCAGTTCCAGCCACCGGCGCGGTGGCTATTTCGACAGCGTCAAAATTTCAGTGCATGTAAGAAAAGTTGGATCTAAGTAGATCTAGATCTAACGTTAGTCAACTCTTTGAATTATGATAGACTATTGCATAAGCTTTTCCTCGTGTTGTTCATCTGTACCGGTATGCTGCACACAAGCGTATCCATTATTCCAACTAGGTCTTGGATCTAACGTACATATACGGTTAGAATAGATTTGGAAACTGAGTGTGACTGTGTGACTGTGTGGTGGGATTCTACGATGTCGATGATTTTCATAAGAACAGACCGAAATTAGTGGAGATATAAATTTGTTAATGTAACACGAGGTTTTAATGTTGACATTTTATTCCATAAACCGAAGTCTGAAGAATAGTATCTTGAGTAGTAGATGTAGACTTAGCTATAGGGCTAAAGCTGTGCTTGGGGGACGAATTCAAAGTAACCATGTTTGATAAGAAATTAAGATGGATGTAGACTCTGTTCAACTTCACTTTCATGCCTGACTTTGCTTCCGTTCTCAAAAGACTCGGATCTATTATTAGCTCACCTGAGCCTAAGGCTCGAGTGAGCTATTGCGATGGAAATTTGTCCGTCGTCCGTCGTGCGTCGTCCGTCGTCCGTAAACTTTTTACATTTTCATCTTCTTCTCCAAAACCCATGATCGGAATTCAACCAAACTTGTTAGGAATCATCCTTAGGGTTAGGGGACCCAAAGTTGCTAAAATGGTACATGTGGCCCCCACGGGGGCCCAGGGGGAGGGCCCCCAATTGTAAAAGCTATGTAAATTTCAAACATCTTCTTCTCCAGAACCAGGCATAGCTCAGACTTGGTATTGTGTATGGAGATACCTCTATAGATGAAGAATAAATGTTGTTCATGAAATTTCTCTCAGTGGCCCTATAGGGGCCCTGTGGGGTAACATACTGGAGGGGGGGGGGGCGCTGCCAGGCAAAATGTACATTCTGATCTTCTTCTCCAAAACACATGATTGGAATTCAACCAAACTTGGTAGGAATCATCTTTAGGGGTAGGGGACCCAAAGTTGCTAAAATTGTACATGTGGCCCCCAGGGGGGCCCAGGGGGAGGGCCCCCAATTGTAAAAGCTAGGTAAATTTCAAACATCTTCTTCTCCAGAACCAGGCATATCTCAGGCTTCGTATTGTGTATGGAGATACCTCTATAGATGAAGAATGAATGTTGTTCATGAAATTTCTCTGAGTGGCCCTATAGGGGCCCTGTGGGGGTAACATACTGGAGGGGGGGGGGGGCGCTGCCAGGCAAAATGTACATTCTGATCTTCTTCTCCAAAACAGATGATTGGAATTCAACCAAACTTGGTAGGAATCATCCTTAGGTGTAGGGGACCCAAAGTTGATAAAATGGTACATGCGGCCCCCAGGGGGCCCAGGGGGAGGGCCCCCAAGTGTAAAAGCTATGTAAATTCAAACATCTTCTCCAGAACCAGGAATAGCTCAAACTTGGTATTGTATATGGAGATGCCTTTATAGACGAAAAATGAAAGTTGTTCATGAATTTTTTCTGGGTGGCCCTATAGGGGGTCTGTGGGGGTAACATACTGGAGGGGGGGGGGGGGGGGTGGGGCAAGTTGTCTGCCATCCAAACTCTTTAAATTTTCAGCTTCTTCTCCAAAACCCATGATTGGAATTTAACCGAACTTGGTAGGAAGCTCAGACTTGGTATTGTGTCTAGAGATACCTCTAGAGTTGAAGAATGAAAGTTGTTCATGAAATTTTTCTGGGTGGCCTTATAGGGGCCCCTGCACCAGATGTGAATTGATCCACCTCCGGTGAGCGTCGTGCCCCCTGGGGCTCTTGTCATACTTGGTTCAGTTCATGCCATTAGGTCAGTTAAACTGACTAAGTTAAATAATAGTCTGATAGACTATTTTTTAAGGGGGAAGGGCGGTAGGCAAATGACTGTATCAAGAAAAACCTAAAAAGTTACAACTGTGTTTTTTTTAATTTTTTTTTTACAACAGATCAAAATGGAAAGGAACCCAAGAAATGTTATTCAAACATTGCGACAGCTGTTGACCGTACATGATGAAGCAGAAATTTAGCCCTCCTAACTTACAGGTAAGTTTACAGAACATTTTCATTCATCTTTCATGAGTATTATATGCTTACTATGTCATTCAAATTAATTTAAAGGAAACAAGGAAATTAACTCTAAAAGCAATTAGGGTTTCCAGGGGTCCCTAAATGTGTTCATTAAAATCATATTATAGATACCCTCACTAGTTGCCATTGATATTTTGATAGGTTGTCCTTAAACTATGTAAACATTATTTGAAACTATTACTAACAAAGCCCAGCATTGTGTGTGCAAGCATGGAGAAGGAGAAGATTACACATTTATTCACAATACATTCTATGAAAACGGTCTCTTTTGAGCTTTAATCTATGATCTAAATTAGATGTACATTTGTACATGTATCTAGATGTTTGAGAAGATCGAAAAGGTAAGAATTAGTGGAGTACAAGTTTTTCTGCAAAATATATCTTGTGAACCTCTAAATTATACAATACTTATAAAGTTATTTATCCTTTTTTTACACAGCATGATTCTTGGATGGTGAAGGAATATTAAGATACACAATCAGGAGAGATGAACAAAGGGCAAATATACTAGTACTGACCTGCTCAAGCTTGGAGAAGTAGACCTATACTGTGTACAATTAAATGTGGCAATACCCCCCCCCCCCATAACAATTTTTTTTAAATACATGAATATAAAAAAAATATATAATATATATAATATATCAATAGTACACAACTTGTAGAGGAAGCAAGTAATTTGAAACAATTGTAATTTCATTTCCCTCTGACCTGGAAAAGAAGAATTTTTAGTCAAATATGGGAATTTCTTTCAAAGGATTGATCATTCCCATTTTCATGCTTACAAAAGAACTTGAATTTAATGAATGTGGGTAAAATAGCTTTTTATCAAGCTATATATTTACTCTGTTTCAGTCATGCATATACACATATCTGGCACATTGCAGTCCTGTCATATTGTGTACGACCTTATAATTAATACTTTTTAATTTGTTGTATTTTCTCTTTTCATTCAACAGACTTACGGAATACCACTACAGCTCTTCATTCCTGGTAACTAGAAATCTTCCTAATATCATGATACTATGTGCTTCAGATGCCAGCAGTGGAAGTTCAAAAACTGTTCAAGGAATAAAATCATACAATTTAGCAGGAAAGTCCACCCTGATATTAAGTTGGCTATAAAAGAAGCAGAAAAATTAAATAAACAGATCAGTGAAGGTTTGAGCTCCTCTCCCATTTGCTCTGTACAGAAAATTTCATAATTTCCATTTTCTTATTTATCTTTGATTGATTACAACTTCAAAAAATCATAACTACATGTAGTTTATTATGTCTTATCGTATTTTGCTCAAACCTTCACTGATCTGTTTCTTTAATTTTGAACTTCAATTTAATATTATACTCGCTCAATATGTATTTTTGTAAGGTCCTAATTAATCGGCAATCTCACAAGTGGATACATGTAATAAAATTGGGGCTTTCATTGAAAATAAAACAATACAGATATCCCTAACAATGGTTTCTGATTGGGAGGATTTTTATCGGAATATTGCATTTGCTAAAAGCCTAAAAAATAAGTGCCGTCAGCTGAATGAAATTTAACCAAACCTACATTTAATTTATGTTGGTAATCAGCAACAGTATAATAGAATGAAACAGTTCTCATGCATATTACTTGAAAACTGATGAGAAAAACTGAATATTCATTCAATTGTATAAGTGATGCGAAAAATTCACTTTCCACTAGACTTCTGCAAAGATGTGCAATTTCAAGTTTTTCATTATTCTTTTTTTAAATTTAAGTTATATACTTGTTATTTTAATTGATATTTATTGTTATTAAATAGACAACAACAACAAAAAAGATTTAGTTTATCTCTTTTATGATGTTGAGATGAAGAGTGATCTAGTTACCTTAAACATTTTTTAGAGCTTGTCAAATTCAAAATTCTCATTTCAGTGATAATGTTCATGTGATATACTTTTATGTATTAGAGGATTCAAAGGGGGGGGGGGGGGGGTCCATAACTAGAAATGTGAAATGTAAAATTTGTGTGAAAGGTAAGCTAGAGTTACCTTTATATTGAATGGAATGAGAAAGATACAAAATAAGAGTAAAAGCAGTGGTATCGCTGGAGGGGGTGGGGGTGGGAGGGGGCAGTGGCAGCCCATGCCCCCTTGATACAAAATGACATACCTTCAGTATACAACTTCAAGATTGTACCCCCACCCTCCCTTTGAAATGACCTTTTTCAACTTGTCAGAGAATTTTCTGCAACGTGTGCCCCATCTTTTACAAAATCCTTGGGAGGGTAATACACCTTAATATTTGTAATTTTCAAACTGTCTGTAGTTTGGCATGTCAAAAAATATATAAAACTAATAGAACTTCCATTTTCTTATTTCATTATTGAAAATTTGTGGGAATTTTTTTTTCGGCACGGTTAGTATTGCCCCACCTCTCCCCATTCAAAATTCTCTAGCGACACCCCTGCTTGAAAGGAAGAGTGAAGACAATAACCTGTGAGTGGAATGGTTAATCAAAGCAGATGGAAATGAATGGCATTGTAAGACATGTGACTGAGCGGTGACTTACATGCATACTTCACATATATTTTTACATTATCTGTATTCATGATTAGATTTGATTAGGTCCCGTCCGGTTACATTTTTTAGCTTTATTTACTTTTTTACATATTTCCAAAGCGATATATTTTGATTCGGAGATCGATTACAAGTAAAGTGCATTGACCGAGCCCCGTCTGCCATAATTAGAAATTCCCGTCGCTGATTCGCCGAATCTGTTGCGTTGAAGCGATGAATACATTACCATAAATGCATATATATTAGTGAATTTGACCTTCCTTACTGCGCATGCTCTGAGCTGATGTGCGATTTCTTTTTTTCATACCGCGTACAAACACACTCTACTACTCTCGGGGAGCATCTTACAAAATGAATCATGCGTTTACGCTCATGAATTATGCAAGTTGCTTTATATCGGGCCTTCTAATGGACCCCGACAAGATGGCGGAGCTTTAGGGGCACGCACATTTTCTTTTACTTTTTGATGTTTTTGTACTCTCATATGGCGCGTAAAAATCCACGCCAGGCAAAAAAAAAAAAACCACAAAAAAAAAAACAACAACAAAACCCACCGCATACTATACGATCGGTCTGCTATCCGATTTCAGAATAAAATGTAATAGCATTTGATATAAACATTAAAACACATGAGATATTTTGATTGAGGTTCTGAATAGTCATATAGATACTGAAAATACGTCTTATTGCGATTTTGGAAATAAATCGCAATAGCATTAAATATGGGCATTTTAACAATTAAAATCTACCTGATTCATCTTCTGAAAAATAATATGAATACTTAACATAGGATTTGGGTGTGCTGTCAACCTTCTACCTGAAATAACGGCCAAATCAATCGCATGACTGCTCTGACGTCACTACGACTCGGAGCCGATTTGGCCTTTCCTCCTACTAGAAGGCTCGCAATAGATCGTAATTTCGATTTGCTATCTGCCCTTGTACTATTCTACTTTACTATTCAGAACCTTAATCAAAAATATGTTATGTGTTGAAATGTTTATGCCAAATACTATTATATTTTCTTCCGAATTCCGATTGCAGACCGATCGTATAGTGTGCGGTGGGCTTAATGACAGACATGAAAGACAAACACTTCGGGATTTGTTGCCTGTTGATATAACCAAGGAGTTAGCACAGTTCTGTGATAACTCCTTGATATAACTAGGAAAATATTATTTCAAATTTTCAGCACGTACACTTTCCTATTCTGTCGTTATGGGTGTATAATCTGCTAACTTTTTTCGTTTAGTACACTTTCCAATAAACTTCCTCTTCCTCTTTTTTATTGTATTTTTTAATTTCTATTTTTTCAGGAAATTCCATTTCAAATTCATTTTCTTGTGAAAACAAAATATGCCTACGCCCTGCAATAGGTTGAGAGTCAATTTACAATTTGATTGATTGATGATTATTGGTAAAACACTTACTCAGATTGCTTGTAGAAAAAGTGTCCCGCGTGGCCTAAAAACCTGATAAATTAATGGGCAACCTAACCCTGAAAGCGAGTTGGATTGACGAAAACCATAAACACCAGAGAAACAAAAATTGTGAAAGTTTGAATGATAAACATTGAAAATATGAAGCATTTGAAGCTGAAATAACAGAATGCGTTATAAATCTCAAATGAGTGATGATCATGAGATAAGCTACACCCGATCATACATTAAATGATTGTAAAATTTATGTTAATCTCTCGTGTGTTCGTTTATACCAAAGTCACACCACCAAACCACACCGGCCATGATAAACCGACTGATCCGTGGCCAAAAATCGGTGTTATACAATTTTTTTTCTTCGGTCTGCAGTAGGCCTTGTGTCGATCCAGTCGGTATATTAGCAATTATTTCTCCGGTTTTGTTATGTATTCATCGATCATAATAAAAATGATTAATTGTTCGTATTTCTACTGGTATTATGGAAACAAAATAAATCGATATTTTAATGAGTTCTTTTAATGGGTTCTTTTGTCATCCCGACGATTTCCTTTTGTCATGTTTGTTTTTAACATTACAGTAAAGGCGCTGTTTTGATTAACAATCTGTCTTTTTATATATTTGTGATTTTATTCGTAATCGAAATGAATTGAGTTGAATAATTCAGATAATTCATCAATAATTGGACGACTCGATCAATATGTTTTCAAACTCCCGTTTCTTGATTAGCCTATGTCTATAAATATGGTCTATGTGTTGAATCTGTGTTGTATCATCTCCAGCGCATCAGGGCCGTCAAGACATTTGCCAAACTTCATCGGACTTCAATTCGTAACGAGCTCCATCATGCACTTCATCAGCATACTTGTCGTCGTGATGTCATTGTCGCTTGCATCAACTCAACCAGGTGCACCTTTGGAGAAAGGTAAGTACTCGACACGAAGTCGAATCTACGACATAATATGATCCTATGACAATTGATCCGCGGTATTCATGATATAAGTGAGCTTTCGAATATGTGGACTTGAACACCGTCCTAGATTTTCCCAGCTACAATGGACTGCTTTGTGTTAACTGCATACCGCGCTTTGTGCAAGAACGACTCATCCGTCCACTGGCTTCTTCCTCGTCCACTAGTCAGATCGAGAACGCATCAAACATGGTTTTGTCGTCTTCTCTAAAACGTGAACCTCGCTTCACCCATTGTTAGCTTCATGCTTCACCTACTTTGTATGCAGTCAACACAAAGCAGTCCATTGTTGCTGGGACGATCTAGGACGGCGTTCTAGTTGACACATCCGAAAACTCCTTATTATCCGACACAGACCGAATTCATAAATTCAACCCTAAAGAAGAGGGCCATCGAGTGAGGGGATAGCATGGGAGGGACCGTGCCATCTTCTTCTCACGTTGTTTTCCCCTCACCCTTTCTTTCTCATTCTCTCTTTACGTCCTCCCCATTTTCTCTTTGCCTACATTGAAGAAAGTGATTTTCTGATAATGACGAAAAATTTAGATGTAGAATGTCAGAGAATCTAATAAAAAAATAGGGTTCCTAAGATCAATGCGAGGTACAGAATGAAAATAAAGTTTGAAGTCGTATTTGCTTTTACAGAATAAATAATAAAAGGAAGGAGAACATATTTTTATGAATGACAAGTTCCCCCAACCAATGCACATAATCTCGTAGTGCGAGAGATATTTTCACTTATATTTTATGATTTTTTTTACAGTTTACGTGTATGTTTCATATCATTTGGAACAATTTCTTTTATAAATTATAATTCAGAGTAGTAATGAATTATATTCTGAATAGTAACCTGTTCAGTTTATGAGGTGCGAACTTTTTATGAGTTTGCAAGCATTTTCTTGCATTTTTGCAGGCATTCCTTTTCTTGAAATAAAAATTCCTTTTCGAACATGGAAGACCATCGATTACTAGTTATAAGTCTAGCTGTTATTGTGTCTATCATCCGGTCATTTTTTAGCGACTTTTCCTCTTTTCAGTTATTTCTTTTGTTTTTATTATTAATGTTTTTATTTTCATTATAATCTGTGGTAGCTGCTGTTGTTATTATGACAATTATCATTATCATCGTCTTTCTCGCGTCCTTTCATCCTGCCTTATCTTCTGTTTCTATTCTCCATTCATTGTTTACAAACATTGTTATATTTTGTTTTAATATTGAGGGACCTAATTTACAAGCCCAGCTTTTAAAGGTCTCCTCGTCTTCCTCATTAATATATTACTTTAGTTAGTTTAACTTTATTTGATATATTACTTTAGTTTGTTTAACTTTATTTGATATGTTTGCTTTTGTAATTGGTATGTTACGAATATATGTTGATTTTGTAAAGCAAAGGAAGATCAGTAAATTCATTCATTCATTCTTTCAATTAACGTAGTGACCCTCTCCATTTTCCCGTATGTTGTGCGGTATGTGCAATGAATGCCAATGCATGCAACAGTACTTAAAAAAAATTTAGGGGTTGAATAATCGAATCATCATGATCAACTATCGTTATCATTATCATTAGGTGAGGGGAAACAGGTAGATGAAGGGGCCGTATGGAATTTCGGCTATATGTCCTCCTGCGCTACTAATTCCTACAGTACCCGGTACAACGGATACGGATGCTTCTGCGGATTTGGGGGTAGCGGTACCGCGGTAGATGACTTGGATAGGTAAGTGTTTCCCCCCTTTTCATGTTTCTTTTCTCTTGCGTCATTCGCCAAAGTATATAAAAGATTGCAATACACAGAGAAAACGCTGTTTAAAATGCAAACAGTTGTTTACAATATGAACTGAACAACCCGTTGTCCAGTTCATATTGTAAACAATGTGTTTAAATATTGAACAGGTTGTTTAAGTTTTAAACACCTGTTTAAACAGCTTTTTTACTGTGTAGATTTAATATGCACTCGGTATAGAGGATGTGACTATTGTAATTGTATTTGTCCTTGTTTTTATGCTTTTTGCATAACTCAGTTTTTTGCCATGGACGAGTTAATGATAGCCTAATCAAAATGTGTATCAACTGTGTTAATTAAAAAAATATATACTGTATAATCTTATTTATTTTATATAGCGCCTTTTCAGCTCAAAGTAGCGAACTCCTATACCCTGAACTTTTTCCTCGGTCATGGATTCAGTACTGTTCCGTTCTTTCTCCTCCCAGCTCCAGGGAGGCGCCATTTCACATGCGCGCAGAATTTAGTTACGGCGGAACCGTAATGTAAATGGAAATATAAACTGTTGTTACGACTGCTTGGGCATTTGGATCTTGTACAGATTAATAAATCAGTCAAATTAAAGTGATTTGGTAACTTTGTAGAGGCTTGATAAACTCTGAGCTGCCTGGCCTTTCATGCTATCAGTGTATGTAATATGGTGTAAAAATGAAACCCAGGGGAAAAAAGCACTTCAAAATCATCATATCCTTCACAAAAGTAAGCATATGCAAGTGACCAGAAATGCCAGACTCATTTTCCACCATAGACTCAGTGTTAGACTAAAGCGTATGGCCATACGCTTTCGTAAATGGGAGTATTCAGTCATATACATGTATATCTTAATAATAGCATTATATATTTGAAAACCTTTCTATGCCTGGATATTTATTTATCCTTCTGAACATCATTATACAAGACAAATATCAAAATTCAACAATTTATTAAATCAAGCCTCCACAAAGTTACCGAATACCTTTAAGTCAGATCAAATTATTTTTCTTCTTCTCATAATTCACTTTGATTTAATCAGTTTTTAATTCTTTCTGTTAAGCTGCTGTGAGGATCATGATAATTGCTACGGTGATTTGGAAGCTGCTAACGGAGGACCCTGCCCCAGTGGCACCAACATATATACAAAAACCTACTCGTACGATTGTACGGCCCCCTGGAGTTGGTTTTACTATTCTGAAAACCTAGCCATCACTTGCAGTAAGTTTCTGTAAATTCACTTGCATTTATTTTGTATCTGTTTCACTTGGGGGGGGGGGGGGGGGGGGGGGGGGGGGTGGGGCACATCAAATCAAACCTTTACAAATATACAACCCAAAGCACGTGCCCCACACCTCTTCAAATTTTTCGACCCAAAAGGCATCAGAGCGGGCAAATACCCCCAATAGTTCAAGTGGGGGAGGGGCAAAATCAATGTAGAAGCAATAAAGAAGCAATGTTTGTTGGCCGGTCGCTACGCTCTCTCGCTCAATACTAATTTCAGCATAAAGTTATTTAAAAACTGTGGAACTCTGTTTTATTAGTATTGCTTTTTCTTATGCAAAGAGTAATTCAAATAGGCTTTAATTTGATTGCGTGTTATGTACATGCTCTGAAAAATACTACAAAATCCAAAATCTCCTAACGAGGGTGAAACGCATCCCTCCCATGGCAGCGCTTAGCCCCTACCCTGCTACACGTTGAGACAACTAATCCCGTTTCAGACCTAACTTTGCTTAAAACAATGTAAAGTATTTTTTTGTTTAAATGCAAACCTGGCGCTTAAAATTCGCATGAAAAAGAAAAAAAGGAGGGGGGGGGGGGGGGGGGGGGGTGAGGAATCAGGCTTTATACAGGTAGTAAGGGTAGCTACATTTCTAAGCTAATATTGTACCCAACAAGTTTTGGCGTCAACTTTTTTTTCAATACGTTCCTTCACAGTTTATATGCATTGTACAGGGACAAACCCTGGAAATTACTGGTTATTAATGTTCTTTGTATCTTGATATTTTACTTATACTTGTACCATGAAAGAGGTTGATAAGTATTTTACACCTAAATAAAATTCAAGTCATATCACTATCATGATGCAGGTCTGACTGACCAGCTCTTTTGTGATGGTGACTTGTAGATTAAGACAGTTTATATTATTGTGATAGCGTGGAAAAATAACTGGTATACAAACATAGTTACTACACCATGAAAAGTATGATAATTATTGAAAACAAACAATAAAATATAATTAACAAAGAGAAACAGGGAAGATAATACAGAGTGACCTATAACCTGTGATTTCAGATGACTTGCAGCAAATGTGTCATTTGCCATGTTTATGATTTTATTTATCATCCCAGAAAGTCACTGACGTAGCCACACCTTGTGAACAAGGGGGGGGGGGTTAACAAAACATCCGAGCTAATGGTGTTCCCGAAAAAAATCCTTTAGCGGGTCCTAGTTTGGGTCGGAAGGGTTGGGTGGGTATAGGACCTCTGATGCTCCTATCACCCATCTATTCATAATTTGCAAGTAATTTTGAGAGCGAGCGAAGTCAGCGAGCAAAGATGACGCTTTTTGGAGTGAAAGTGTACAGAAGTCACATATTAGGTGCCCAAATATGAGATGGTATTTTTTAATTTAATTAAATTTTTTAAAATTTTATTTATTTATTTATTAATTTTATTTTTTTATTTTATTTTATTTATTAATTTATTAATTAATTTATTTTTATTATTATTTATTTTTATTTATTTGATTATTTATTTATTTATTTATTTTTTTTTTTTTGGGGGGGGGGGGGCTTTACAGTTACTTAATTTTAAAAAAAAATCCATTGTAGTGTCATTAGAAACAGTACAATAACTCATGCATATTTGCGTCATTGCGTTTTGGTTGAAAGTGTTTGGACAGATTAATTCTTTATGATTCATGCATATTGATATGTATGTTTGATATGTATGATATTTTAAATATAATTTCCATGCATAATATCAGAGAGGGTTCAAATTCGCTCTGTACGGCTGTACACGTGCTCCAATGTTAGTTTTGTTTACCTATATGACGGGTTTTTTTCTTCAACAATGGTCTACCTAATATATAATATTGTCACATTGTGACCGAGCGATTTTTTTTGGAAAAATTCTCCTTAATTTATGAGATTTTGAGAGCAATTGGTTACAGTTTCTTTTGCAATAAATGCTTCATAATGT
Source organism: Heliocidaris erythrogramma (assembly GCA_025617745.1). NCBI lineage: Eukaryota > Metazoa > Echinodermata > Echinoidea > Camarodonta > Echinometridae > Heliocidaris > Heliocidaris erythrogramma. The sequence goes on along the minus strand of CM046860.1, from coordinate 40,860,063 downwards.
ATGTCATGAATTTCAAAGTCGTGACTATTCATAAGATTTGGTCAGACATTCACTGCTCTGCTTTTAGGGTTGAGCTTTGCTTAATACATCGAGAATAGTAATAGCAGATTCATTGCATGACGATGGTATAAAATTTGTTCCCTGTCTTTCTCTTGTTTTGTAGAATCTGAGGTCAACGACGAATGTGCGCAGGCATTGTGCGAGTGTGACAAAGTAGCGTCCTTGTGCTTCGCGAACAACGAATTCAATGAGGATTACCGCAACTACGACAAGACAAATAATTGTTAATCTTGAGCATTATCTTCCTTCAATGATGGACGTTTCCTTCTTAAAGGGGCATTAAACTGGTAGAACTTGAACAGCGCCATCTTACAGTGACTGCTAAATTAAGATCATAATTTGAAAATCAATTGCAGTTTATTTTGAATTTTGACAAACAGGTATTTTGGATAATAGGCACATTTTATATTTCAAGTTATTATTTTTGACTTTGCAAATGTGGAAAATTGCCTACAAGTACATTTTACGCTTCTACAGACTAGAATGGGACATGATGGGAAAATGAGAGGCACAGACACTTATCAAATCATGTTAAAAGATGGCACCATTAGGAGCTTCAGTTTACTGTCACTTTAATCAAATTTCCTTTTCTTTTCGAATTCAAGATAAATTACATTTCAAAGTATCGCTCGCTGATTATCTTTTAAGCACGAATTATATAGGATTTCTGTATCGCATACTCGACATTTGATTCAAAATATTGTATTCAATAGATTAAAAGCATATAAGCATAGAATCAATAGAAAAAAATATGTAAACTCTATACCCATGTAAAAGTATTCAATATACCATTTATATTATCGTAAATATGTTGTGCTGTCATACCCCGAGGAGGGGGTCGATAGAGTGAATAAAATCTTATCTTATCTTATCTTATCTTATGTTAGTTTAGATTCAGATTCATATTTATTGACTGTTTTCAATCATAATTATAAACATAATACTGTAGTGCATAAAATAAAATGAATACAATAACAATAATATAACAATGATGTTTTTCCATAGATATAGACACAGAATTAAATATTAACTAGAATTTAATTCGTCATGAGGACAAATTAGGTGGTCTGTCCTTCAATTTGTATGATCATGATTGTAATCAGGGTAATATAATGATAGACTGAAGATACATGTAGGAAGTCAAGAATGCCACGCATGGAGATGCTTCTTGAGGACAGGAATGTAGAAAAATGTGTGAAACGGTCATTGGAAGATGTGATGATGTTGATGATAATCATCATCATGAATATCATGACAGTGATGATGATAATGATGTTGATGATAATCATGATGATGATCATTATATCATGACAGTGATGATGATAATGAGGAGGATGATGATGGTGATAATTGTGATGACCATGACTGGAATGACATTGACCTTAACTATGCCAAATATGAAACAGAAATGACATTTCGTTATGAAGATACGACCATAAGTTGATTTGTAGAAAATGGCGCCTAGATGACGTCACAATAATCTGATGACCTTGAAAAAGATGCGGGAACTTGACCTTATTAGGACTGATGACTAACGAAAATTTTAAGATAATTGACTAAGCCAATTTTGAGAAATTGTGATATCAAATAGGACTAATGATATTGCAGGATAGCTTTAATACACGTCAGGGAATCAGATTTTCCATAGGGTTATACATAAACCACTGCACAGTACTTTCCAATAGACATAACACGCAAAATAAGGCAGTTTAGTACATGGTTTGTGATTGTATACGATATAATAGTCGAAGAAGATGGTAAAATGAAAGGCAAAAAGAAGCAAAAAAAAAAATTTAATGGACCCACCGGGGATCGAACCTGGGTCACCGGAATGAGAGGCAAGTGCTATAACCAATATACCAAAATATTTCCCATAGAGATAACACGTAAACGAAAAACGGGATTCTCAAATCCCATTTTGTAGTTAAAAATTGGGCATGATCCCGACATCTGATCAAAAATTGAAGACCACACTTATAAAAGCTTATAGTCTCAGCTATAACATACTAAAATTTGGAAGAAAATAGACCAAAAACAACTGAGATACAGCTCAGAGAACAATGTCATGTACATTCATGATTCGAAAAAAATCATCTTCCATAGACATAACACGCAAATAGGGAAAATTCTGACATGGCATCCTCAATTGAAAATTTCACTGTGATGACGTCATCAAAATGAAAAATGGTGGTGACTGATTTTGTAGGAAATTGCCTCAGCTACAACATATTAAAATCTGGGTGAAAAACGACCAATAATTACGAATCTAGAGCCAAATTTGCATAAATGTGATGACGTCAAAACATGAAAAATGGAAATTTTGACTTCTGGCGCCATTTTGATGACGTCATAATGTTTATAAGGGTCAAATGATACATGAAATGAAATCTATGATTCATTCCCTACCTTATGATGAAAAAAAATTGTGGGGTTTATGGACTATTTAAAGAGCTAGAGTTAATTTTGTAGAGGCATGTTTTTGCACGTTTTTACGTTATTGTCACCATAGACGCGCACACGGATTTTGAATTTTGACGCGCCCGTACAACTTTATTATTGATTGAAATTGATTTCAAGTTGATGGAAATGATGAAGAAAAGTGTCAGGATTGCAAATCAATCGAAAAAACAGCGTTTTAACGTTATTTACGACTTGCGTGCGCGTAAAACGCGCGCGCGGACGCTTACGCACGGAAATTTTTGAAATGCTCAAAATGACCTGAAACATGTGCAGACTTGATCTTACGTGATTTTGAGCATTTTTAAATTTTGACGCGCGCGTACGCGCACGTCCTGACCTCTAGATGACCTATGAGGACATGACCTGATGACCTGTCAATTGAAGTTTATGTGATGTGAATTTAGTTGATTTTTGATGATCGATTATGAAGATATAATCGATCTTGTAAATTTACAAAATGGCGTCTTGATGACGTCACGATGACCTGATGACCTCCAAAAGCTTAGTAGGCCATGTCCATGATTGACCTCATACATGACATGAAACTCGATGATATTGACCTAGAATTTAATTCGTCATGAGGACGAATTAGGTGGTCTGTCTTTCAATTTGTATGGTCATGATCGTAATCAGGATGATCATTATCAATGAGGAAATACTAAACTGAAGATAGGAAGTCAAGAATGCCATGAATGGAGATGCTTCTTGAGGACATGAATGTAGCAAAATGTGTGAAACGGTCATTGTAAAATGATTATGGTAATGATGATAATGGTGATGACGAAGATGATATAATGATGATGGTTATAATGAGTATGATGATATAATGATGATGGTGATGATATAATAAGAGCGATGATGATCATGACAGTGATGATAATAATGATGATGATGATGATGTAATGATGATTATGATGGTGATGATAATCATGATAATGAAGGGGATAATGATGAAGATTGATGATGTGATGATGATGATGAGGATGATGATGGTGATAATTGTGATGACCATGACTGGAATGACATTGACCTTAACCATGCCAAATATGAAACAGAAATGACATTTCGTTATGAAAATACGACCATAAGTTGATTTGTAGAAAATGGCGCCTAGATGACGTCACAATAATCTGATGACCTTGAAAAAGATGCGGGAACTTGACCTTATTAGGACTGATGAACGAAAATTTTAAGATAATTGACTAAGCCAATTTTGAGAAATTGTGATATGAAATAGGACTAATGATATTGCAGGATAGCTTTAATACACGTCAGGGAATCAGATTTTCCATAGGGTTATACATAAACCACTGCACACTACTTTCCAATAGACATAACACGCAAAATAAGGCAGTTTATTACTTGGTTTGTGATTGCTTATGTTATAATAGTCAAACAAGATGGTAAAATGAAAGGCAAAAAGAAGCAAAAAAAAAAAAAAATTTAATGGACCCACCGGGGATCGAACCTGGGTCACCGGAGTGAGAGGCAAGTGCTTTGACCAATATACCAAAACATTTCCCATAGAGATAACACGTAAACGAAAAACGGGATTCTCAAATCACATTTTGTAGTGAAAAATTGGGCATGATCCCGACATCTGATCAAAAATTGGAGACCACACTTATAAAAGCTTATAGTCTCAGCTATAACATACTAAAATCTGGAAGAAAATAGACCAAAAACAACTGAGATACAGCTCAGAGAACAATGTCATGTAGATTCATGATTCGAAAAAAAATCATCTTCCATAGACATAACACGCACATAGGGAAAATTCTGACATGGCATCTTTAATTGAAAATGTCACTGTGATGACGTCATCAAAATGAAAAATGATGGTGACTGATTTCTTAGGAAATTGCCTCAGCTACATAATATTAAAATCTGGGCGAAAAACGACCAATAATTACGAATCTAGAGCCAAATTTGCATAAATGTGATGACGTCAAAACATGAAAAATGGAAATTTTGATTTCTGGCGCCATTTTTATGACGTCATAATGTTTATAAGGGTGAAATGATACATGAAATGACATCTATGATTCATACCCTACCTGATGATGACAAAAAATTTGGGGTCAACGGACTATCTATCGAGCTACAGTGAATTTTGTATAGCCATGTTTTTGCCCATATATGGCCTATAGTGAGGGATCTCGCCCGCGCGTGCTGCAAAGTTTGACGGACGATAATTTCCTTATTAATTGTCGTAGAAAGATAGAAAAGGTATCAAATTGCTCAGAATTTTGTGTTCTATGAGGGTAGATGAAAAAACACGGCGATTTTAGGCTCTGTCATGGTGGAATATGGGAAAACGCACACGCACCCGTGTTCGCGCGCAAATTTTTAAAATGCTCAAAATGACCTGAAATGTGTGCAGACTTGATCCTACATGATTTTGAGCATTTTTAATTTTTTACGAGCGCGTACGCGCACGTCCTGACGTCTAGATGACCTCTGAGGACATGACTTGACGACCCGTTAAGTGAAGTTTATGTGATGTGAATATAGTTGATTTTTGATGATCGATTATGAAGATATAATCGATCTTGTAAATTTACAAAATGGCGTCTTGATGACGTCACGATGACCTGATGACCTCCAAAAGCTTAATGGACCATGTCCATGATTGACCTCATACATGACATGAAACTCGATATTGACTTGGCCAATTTTGAGATTTGGTAGGAACAAAAATTTGCAATAAAAAGAAATAAAGAAATAAAGAAGAAAATTCTGACAAAATTAAAAGGAGGTCTGTCATAAATGACAGACCACCTAATAATAAAGAAAATTCTTGACAAAATTAATAGGTGATCTGTCATAAATGACAGACCACCTAATAAAGAAGAAAATTCTGACAAAATTAAAAGGTGATCTGTCGATACCGACAGACCACCTAATAAGTAAAGTATCTGAATATTGACCTAACTGATGTTGAAAACAGTTGGACATGTTTTAAAGCAAAGCTTGTATATTGCATGTCCAGAATCTTATATAACTTACTCAGTTGGGTCGTTGAATAATATTAATTTCATAGAGCATCATTATGAGAAGCGAAATATTGATAAGTGAGTTACATGACATGTCACCTGGATTATGTAAGCAATTGATATTATTAAATCTCTTTCAACAAATATTTTGAGTAATATATTAATAACGATGTAATACATTATGAATGGAGTAATAAACTAGGAATGATCACGATGATGTAATCAGTCAGATATTATGTAATAAGTTGTCAGAATGTTATATTTTTAAAGCCATGATAACGTTCATTATCCACCACTATACAGCATTACTCAAACGCGTCGATTACGCCAATTATAGCTCAATTCAATAGAATTCATACCGCTGTAAGCAGTGAACAATAGGCCGGTACAGATAGATACGACTGCGCCCAAAGTTGACACGCATAATCAATCAGATAATTAACTCATATCTTTGTGTAGATTGTCCTGCGCCGACAGTGGAATTTTTAAAACAGATCCGAAATTCGACTGTCTTCCCATTAATTTAAAGCAAGCAAAGTGGTCCTTCCTAGTCACAGAATAGGCCCAGATGCAATGCATCAGTTTTATCATTATAACATTCTGGATTTTCAAATGATAGGTCCGAAAATGAAGAAGATAATTATATTCATTCAACCCCACCCCCTGTTTTCGACGCCTGATGACGAATGATCAGCATCCTGATTGATCACTTCTCATGGTCATATTTGCCTCATGGCGACTTGCACTGATCCTTCTGCATTAGGGATGATATAAGAATACTGCTAAAATGATGTGCTCGAATTCTTGTGCAAGCGCTACAGCTGTAATTTTGTTGATTTGTTGACATTAGCGCGACGATCGATATCGCGATATCGATAGCGTATACGGTATAGCGTGTAAAAATATAGAGCAAAATCGATAAATGTTTACATGTTTACATGTTTACATGTGCAATAGACCCCTTTGCCGTATGTTATCACTTTTTTTTGCACAGTCACGTGGTGTTATTTGACCAATCAGGATGGCTACATTCTTGAACCCGTTAAACTGGTTAAAAACTAAGGCTGATAGTGACTGGAATAAATATAAATTAGTTCGAAATGCAACAATACAACTTTTGAATAAAGCTCGTAGAAAATATCATAGAGATCTGATCATAGAGAATAAACTCAAAGGAAACTATTCAAGGTTGTCAATGATCTATTAAACAAGTCAAATAAAAAACCTGTGATACCTTGTAACACTGATAAACATAAGTTCGTTAACGACTTGGGTGATTATTTTTGTGACAAAGTTCTGAAAATCCACAAGAACATTGAAATAAGATTAGATGCGATGAATGAACCCGGGACTTATTCTGGATCAACTTACCACGATGTTGATGTTCTGAGCAATTTTAAATCTCTTTCGGAGTATGAAGTTGAAAAACTTATCCTTAACCTCAGTAAAAAAAATCATGCTCATTAGACCCTATGCCCACACAACTCTTATTACAATGCACTAACATATTGCTACCTGTGCTCACATCATTAATCAATCTTTCTCTTTCGACTGGTCTTTTTCCAATGTCATGGAAAACTGCTCTTGTCACACCATTATTAAAAAACCCTGGTCTTGATGCAGATTTTAAGAACTTAAGGTCTGTAAGCAATTTGAAATACATCTCGAAGCTGGTCGAGGGTGCTGCTACCCGGCAAATCATGGATCACATCAATCAAAACTCAGTTCTACCATGTACTCAGTCTGCATATAGACAATACTATAGTACTGAAACTGCATTACTAAGAATAAAAAGTGATCTGTTAATGGCCATGGATTCTCAGAAGGTTACTCTCTTACTTTTATTGGATTTAAGTAGTGCGTTTGACACCATTGGTCATTCTTGCTTATTGGAAACCTTAAATACCCATTTTGGAATTGATGGTGTCGTTCTGGATTGGATAGAGTCGTATCTGACAAATAGACATCAAAAGATCAAAGTAGATGGGGTCATCTCAGATGAGTTTTCAGTACCTTTTGGTGTTCCACAGGGCTCTCAGCTAGGTCCTCTGCTGTTTACCTTTTACACTGCTAACCTCATTTCAGGTGTCCAAACGAACTTCCCCGAGATATCTTGCCATTGCTACGCAGATGACACACAGCTCTATGTATCATTTAGACCTGATGAACATGCTCAAGAGCGATGTGTACTACTCCTCGAAACATGCGTCAACTATGTACGTGGATGGATGTTGAAAAATAGGCTAATGCTCAATGATAGTAAAACAGAATTAATGATCATTGGCACACCTAAACAGACATCCAAAATCAACTTAAATGGCGTGTCAATTGGAGATTCTATAATCAAACCATCTGTGAATGCAAGGAATCTCGGAGTACAGTTTGATGTGCACTTGAGTATGGGTGATCATATCACAAATGTCTGTAAATCATCATACTACATGATCTATAATCTCAGACGTATTCGGAAATATTTAAATAAGGATATTATGAGAGATATTGTTCATGCATGCATCACTAATAAGTTGGACTACTGTAATGGTCTACTGTATGGGATTCCTGACTGTCAAATATCGAGACTGCAAAGAGTTCAAAACACTTGTGCAAGGCTGATTAGTGGCTGTTCCAAATTCACCCGTATCACCCCAATTTTGAGAAATCTGCATTGGCTACCTGTTCGCCAAAGAATATCTTACAAAATCTTGCTTATTGTATATAAGGCGCTTCATGGTCAATCTCCTATGTACATCAGAGAACTGCTGAATCTCAGAGTTAATCAACATAGTCGAAACCTGCGCAGTTCCCAAGATACTCTGCTTCTCCAAATTCCATTCGTAAAAACAAAAGTAACGCTGGGTGATCGTTCATTTGCTTGTGCCGCCCCTAAACTCTGGAATAACTTGCCATTGGAAGTCAGAAAATCCCCATCTGTGAATATGTTTAAATCAAAACTCAAAGCGTATCTATTCAATTAATAACAAGCATATCAGGAACTCATGCAGCGCAGTAGAATATATACAAATTGTTGGATAGTTACTGCGCTTTATAAATGTATTATTATTATTATTATTATTATTATTATTATTATAGAGCCTGTGAAGGCAATCAGCCCATACGTATTGTTTTCACTGTTCATGCTTGTAAAAGTTACATTGACTTTGTTAAATCTACGGGCTATTTAGCCACCCAATAAATTACCAGGAACAAATTCAGTATAATTGGTATGTCTTTATTATAATTACATAAAATACTTCTGGAAGTTACATAATTCGAAAGTATATACTTAATGAGTTTCTCAATGAAATAAAATATAATTAAGGAAACATCCGACAGTTCATTACAGTTCAAAGTCTATCAATGGATGAATTGAAGAAAACGTATTACATAACATGATGCTGGGAAAGATGGTCTGTCGAAGGACGACTAACTAAAGGAAATATGTCGCGACGACACCCGGTGTAGACTACCAGTGTCCAGACGTGAAGAAATGGAAGGAAGACCTCTGGGTGAGAAATGAAGCTGTCTAAACCGTAACCCTGAAGATATGTCTCTGTCTAGACCCGAAGTAACCCGAAGTCGCTTGAAGGGACGTGATCATGGTGAACAGGACCGTGAAGAAGTGATAACCATGAATATGGCCCTGCCCAGTTCCATGACATCGACGATACTGACAACGAAGGGGACGACCATGGGGACGACCCTGGAGTAACCGCCGTCTAAAGAGAATGACCATTCCAAAACTATATGGCCTACCATATACACTTCAAATTCAAATGTATTAAACTGATACTTATAATTTCCTTCTATTTCAAATGTCTTTCATTAAAATTACCCTATAATAATCACCAATAGTGATTATATCTAAGTCAGCACTTCAACCTGTGCTATGAGCCATTACCTACTATACTGACTTTAATATAGCTGCAAATAATCTAATATGATCAGTACATTAAACTGCCTGTTATAATTCAATGACATTGAATAATTAATATGACATTACAAATGGAAAGTGATTGAAAATACCTGTAGGAAAACTAATACAAATGTCATTTGGTATTGGAAGGGTGATATAAAATAATTATCACTTATGCAAAAGAACTTACAATTCGGCCTTGAGGAGAGAGAACCTCAACCTGGCACTGAAACGGCTGCTGCTGGCTGCCCCTATAGTGCTGGCTGCTAACAGTAAAGCTGCGGCGGCTGCTGGCCGCGCCTACTCATGCCGGCTGTAAAACTTGCTGCAGAGACAGAACCCTCAATATGGTCCTACTCGTCTGGCAACTAAATCAAGACTGCCCTGAGCCTTGCTACCTTGCTTACACACCCAGTGAAAGTATTCAAATGGTACAAAATACAATAGACACAGCAGCTGTCCATAAAGACTATACACATTCCAAACCTATAGATTGCCTGGCTAGGCTATTAGGAAATAATACAGGTTGTTTGCTTGCCTGGTTAAACTAAACAAAGGCTACAACTATGCTCACTCTGCACATCAAAGAAAGCAATCTGAGGATGACTTCAGTCCATCAGGTTGCCTATTAACAAAACCCCTACTGTATTATGTACTAATTTTCCACACCTGGGATAAAATTCTTACAATGTTGAAATCGGGGGAGCGTTTCATCAAGCGTTTTGTCAGTGATTTTTACCGACACCTGTTATAAGCTACTGAAATCCTTGCATCTGCTTGGCGGAGAGCAAATTTGTTAGTAAAAAATCACTGACAAAACGCTTGATGAAACGCTCCCCAGTTCTTTTAAACGATATCTCTCTATCATGATGCGCAAAAGTCACTGACGCGGTCCTAACTTCATTTGACTCCTCGCGCGAGCCGGGCTGCCTCGTGCCGTTTCACTGGCGCGATCCGTAACAAGGCCGTACGCAGTAATTTTTTCCTGGGGGGCAAGATGATCGCTTTCAAAGGAACCCATAATTTGAAGTCTAAAACCCGATTTTTAAAAAGTATGATTTTGAAATTTCTGGGGGGGGGGGGGCAACTGCCCCCCTGCCCCCCCCCCCCCCCCCCGCTGCGTACGGCCTTGATCCGTAATGATGCTCCGTTTCAAGTAAATAAAATGCACGTGAAGCGACTATAGCACAAACACTGCGATATATGTTGTTGTTGTTGTTTAATATTGTCGACGCTCATTCATATGATAGGTAGGCCTATATTTACGCCTTCTTCTATTTTCATTATTATTATCAATAATTTTTTACAAATTAAAATTCCTCCCATCAAGCTTCTTCGTTTATTAATGCATCTGTGTTGTTTACGCTCTTTACACATTCTGTACATCAGTTGTTAATTGTTTTCCTCTTAATTGCTCGTATGGTCTATTTATAGTATGAACTCCGATCCACTGGTCTGGTCAGTATACTGGTGCGTGTGCTTTATAGCCCGGCTCACAACAGAGGTTTTGTTTTATCTAGCGTCGAACAATCCAACCAAGGAGTTATCACAGATAATTCCTTGATCCAACTAATTATGCTGCAGTGAACATTCGACGGGTGTGATTGGCCTGGCAATCATATCAAGCTTCGTCGTTCTTTTTGCATTCATTGGGTGTGTATACAAGTTGCGCTCGCTTTGGGCTCGGAATCTCGGTTCCTGCTCTGCTAATGTCTAGACCCTCGAGCACAAAATGAGCGCAGCTTGTACATGTTATCAGGGATGTTCCATCTCCCTGATGTTATTTATACAAACCCAATGAATGCGAAAAGAAAGTTGGAGCTTCCTATACTCAGGGAGGTGGTCCACCTCCCTGCTATACTGAATTGCCAGGCCAATCGCACGCGTCGGGTATTCGCTGCGTGCGGCATGAATTCTATTGAATTGAACGATAATCATTATAGTTGGAGGGATCGACGCTAAGGAACTGACGAATAGTGTGAGCCTGGCAGAATTCCCGTGGCATACGGGGTATCATTTCTATTGCGTCATTACCTGCGTTAATCACGCCTGTAAATGCAATTAATGCGTACGCTAGATATTCAACGCAATGTTCGCACCATAGACGTATTAACGAGCTTTCCATTTGCGACGGGAGACAGACTGTGAAGGTTCTCGCACCCACGGCTCCCGTCCTGTTCTGAAGCCCTTTCGTTTCCCGCGCGCGACGGCTATCAGTTGTTTACATGCATGCACAGAAATTTACCGCTCTCCGTACTATTTTGGAGCGAACGCTATTTTGCCTGATGAAATTCTGCGGTACGGAGAGATTCGGGATTTCGCGCATGCGCTGATCGATTTTCGTCTCGATTTACCGTATTAGATTTCCCCCGTTGAAAAACGAAAGCTCATTATTATAGATTTACTAGACGGAAAGCAGCACCCGCGGAAATCATTACGCGAATGGTATTAGGCCCTGCCTCTTTGGGATCATTTGAAGGGACGATAAGCACCCGTTATCGCCGTGATATCGATAATAGGCGTTGCATTATTCATATTTCTTGCGCGTGTCAGTTTATTGTGAAACTTTGATTGGATGCTAGGTTATGAATATGTACATATTTCGATAGTATCGATTAAAATTTACTTGACCTCAACTTGATCGTCAGTTCAAGACCTATTAATTATGCAGATTATATACATGCAATGACGTCACCCGCACGAAATGAGAGATGTTAGTTCGAAAGTACAAGGTGAGTAGAGCTTAAATTGCGACTAAATTTCGTATATTTAATTCATTATTAACAATAAGTTGTACTATTCTAGTTGATTTATAATAATTTCTCTACAATTTGAAAGGATTGACAAGAGAGTTGTGTTGAAAAAGAACTGAAACAATTTTCTCTCGAAATTACAGTTCTAAATTTATCGTCGAGAGGTAGGCCTACTTTGACACGGAGATGGCTGTCAGTCACACGCTGCGGCTCATGACAGCTACCTAGGCAGTCCCGGGTCAGTTCCAGCCACCGGCGCGGTGGCTATTTCGACAGCGTCAAAAATTCAGTGCATGCAAGAAAAGTTGGATCTAAGTAGATCTAGATCTAACGTTAGTCAACTCTTTGAATTATGATAGACTATTGCATAAGCTTTTCCTCGTGTTGTTCATCTGTACCGGTATGCTGCACACAAGCGTATCCATTAGTCCAACTTGGTCTTGGATCTAACGTACATAGGCCCTATACTGTTAGAACAGATTTGGAAACTGAGTGTGACTGTGTGACTGTGTGGTGGGATTCTACGATGTCGATGATTTTCATAAGAACAGACCGAAATTAGTGGAGATATATAAATTTGTTAATGTAACACGAGGTTTTAATGTTTTCAACTCACATTTCAATAATTGTTGACATTTTATTACATAAACCGAAGTCTGAAGAATAGTATTTTGAGTAGATGTAGACTTAGCTAGGGCTAAAGCTGTGCTTGGGGGACGAATTCAAAGTATGTTTGATAAGAAATTAAGATGGATGTAGACTCTGTTCAACTTCACTTTCATGCCTGACTTTGTTTCCGTTCTCAAAAGACTTGGATCTATTATCATACTTGGTTCAGTTCATGCCATTAGGTCAGTTAAAATGACTAAGTTAAATATAGTCTGATAGACTATTTTTTTAGGGGGCGGTAGGCAAATGTATTTTGTGCAAAACTTCATTCTGGTTTAAAGCCAGTTTAGTGATCCCTGTTCAAAATTTCAGACACACTAGAAGTGGATTGGAATATATTTGCCTAGCTGATAAAAGTAATTATTATCAATGTAACTATGACTGTGTGTCAAGAAAGGCCTAAAAAGTAACAACCTTTTTTTTGTTGTTTTTTTTACAACTTTTGAGCTTTAATCTATGATCTAAATTAGAAGTACATTTATGTATCTAGGGGGTCATCCCTATAGCTAGAAGGTCCAATAGTTAGCGGGTCCGATAGACCGACACCCAATAGATAGAAGGTTCGATAGACCGAATCGACAGGAGGGTCCAATAGTCCGAAGGTTCTATAGATCGAATGACCAAAGGGTCCGACAGTCAGAAGGTCCGATAGATAGAATGTTCTATAGACTGAATCGGCAAAAGGGTCCGATAGTCCGAAGGTTCATTAGAGGTCCGATGGTTAGAAGGTCCGATAGACCGAAAATAAAAATACGTAAAAAGGGTAAAATAGTGGATAAAATGATAAGTGGGTAAAAAATACGTGGTTAAAATGCCTGAGAAGGGGATTCCAACCAAAGAAAAAGCAAAAAAGGAAAAGGTTGAAAAGGAAAGAAGAAAAGAAAAGAAAGGAAAAGAAGAGAAAAAGAAAAGAAGAAATCAGAAAGGAAAGAGAAGAAAACAAAAATTCAAAAACTTCGCTCACTAGCATTATTAGGGTTATTTACCAATGCATATTATATTTTCATTATTCATATTAGTTATTAATAATTATAATGGCCATATTTATGTATATAAACCAATGCCAATTATATTAATAAGTCATATTCTTATGGAAGTTATTTGGTTTGCATCTTGAATCTCTAGCTAATGTTATGCTATTTTTCTACTCAAAGAATGTTAGCAACATAACTGAAAGGAATCAAGCGGCAAGTTGACCTAAAGGGGCTAAAGAGATGAATTTTCAGAAATAATGGCCTGTGACCAATAGTCTCTTCCCAATATGAGAACGGAAGATGCCGATAACATGTTACACAGATTATGAGAACGGAATAACAATACGCTAGAACCTATTCTCAGGATACAAAAGTCTTCTTTTTTTCTCTCTCTCTCTCGTTCGCTCGCTTTGCTCGCTCGTACAATCGAGAAACTAGGCCTGTTGTTTCTTGCAAGCACCTCTTACGTCCTGCAGCAACAAGAAGCCCGAATATCATAATATTCGGGCAGTGAGGTATCCGACTATTCTCGAATTCCCCCACCCCCCCCCCAAAAAAAATGTTATAATTTACCCGACAGAGTCCACAGACTAAAATTTGCCACACTCAGTTTTTCGCCGATAAACTCAGTTTTTCGAGCGATAAACATAGTTTTTCGAGCGAAAAACTCAGTTTTTCGAGGGAAACTCTGCTTATCAACTGAAAAACTTAGTTTTTCACTCGATAAACAGAGTTTTTCATTTGATATGCAGAGTTTCTCTCGATAAACTCTGTTTATCACTCGAAAAACTATGTTTTACGGTGAAAAACTTAGTTTATCGGCGATAAACTAAGTTTTTCAATTGATAAGCAGAGTTTCTTGATAAACTAAGTTTATCACTTTGAAAAACCTTGTTTATCGAAGTGATAAACAGGGTTTTTCGAAAAACTATGTTTATCAAACGATAAACAGGGTTTTTCACTCGAAAAACTATGTTTATCAAACGATAAACACAGTTTTTCACTCGAAAAACTATGTTTATCAAACGATAAACACGGTTTTTCGGTGATAAACTAAGTTTATCGGCGAAAAACTCTGTTTATCAATTGATAAACAAGGTTTTTCGAAAAACCTTGTTTATCAAACGATAAACAGGGTTTTTCGATATGCAGAGTTATTGTAAATCTACCGCGAGTGGGCGCTACAAAAGTACATAAAGAAACTGGCCTGTGAGCATCGAACTCAAACATAGTCAGCAAAATGCCTTCTTGTGAAGCCATCAACTGTACCGATCGACTTCTTTCTTTCATTTAATATATCTTCTTCAAAGAAATCCATAAGGAAAGCGAAGAGAATAGATAGAAGGAAAAAACAAGGAAATATAAAGAAGGGGGAGAGGATAGATGGAAGGAGAAACAAGGAAATACATAAAGAAAGGGGATGATGGAAGGAAAAACGAATAAATCCATAAGGAAAGAGAAGAGGATAGATGGGAGGAAAAACAAAGAAATATATAGGGAAAGGGGGGAGGAACGATGAAAATAAAAACAAAGACATACATAAGGATAGAGAAGAGCATAGATGGAAGGAAAAACAAAGAAATACATAATGAAAGCGAAGAGAATAGATAGAAGGAAAAAGCAAGGAAATATAAAGAAGCGGGAGGATAGATTGAAGGAAAAACAAAGCAATACATAAAGAAAGGGGAGACGATAGATGGAAGGAAAAACAAAGAAATCTATAAGGAAAGAGAAGAGGATAGATAGAAGGAAAAACAAACATATATATAAGGAAATAAAACAGGATAGATTGGAGGAGAAACAAAGAAATACATAAGGAAAGGGGAGACGATGATAGATGGAAGGAAAAACAAAGAAATCCATAAGGAAAGAGAAGAGGATAGATGGAAGGAAAAACAAACATATATAAGGAAATAGAAGAGGATAGACTGGAGGAGAAACAAAGAAATACATAAGGAAAGAACAGTGGATATAAAATTTAATGTATTTTTTTTGTTTTCCTTTCATCTATCCTTTTCTCTTTCCTTTTTTTTTTTTTTTTTGCTTTTCCTCTTCTATATCCTCTCCCCTTTCTTTTGGTATTTCTTCGTTTTTCCATCCAACTATCCCCTCCAGTTTCCTTATATATTTCATTGTTTTTCCTCCCATATATCCTCTCCTCTTTCCATATGAATTTTTCTGTTTTTCCTTTCATCTATATCCTCCCCCCTTTCTTGATGTATTTCTTTGTTTTTTTCTTCCATCTATCCTCTTCTCTTTCCTTTTGAATTTCTTTGTTTTCCTATTTCATATCCTCTTCTCTTTCCTTATGCATTTCTTTATTTTTCCTTTCATCTTTCCTCGTCTCCTTTCCATACTGTATTTCTTTGTGTTTTTCATTTGATCTATCCCCTTCTCTTTCCTTATGTATTTCTTTGTTTTTTTCCTTTTCTTCTATCTTTTCCTACCATTGTTGTGAGTGTGCGCTTGAAAAGGAAAGAGAAGAAGATTATATTAAATGAAAGAAAGAAGTCGATCAGTACATCACGAGAAAGCATTTTGCTGACTATGTTTGAGATCGATGCTCACAGGCCAGTTTCTTTATGTCAGTGCCGTATATAGAGAGAGTCTGGCCAACTCGGTTTCAGTTTGGTAGCAACATGGCGTATATTCCTTTGTTATGTATTAAAAGCTTTCAACAAAGGAATATGCGCCATGTTGTTACCCAACTGGAGCCGAGTTGGCCAGACTCTACATACGGCATCTATATATCTCTATCTATATACGGCACCGCTTTATGTACTTTTGTAGCGCCCACACTCGGTAAATTTAGAATAACTCTGCATATCGAAAAACCCTGTTTATCGTTTGATAAACAAGGTTTTTCGAAAAACTAAACTAAGTTTTTCGAGTGAAAAACTTAGTTTATCGTGAAAAACTAAGTTTATCAGTTGATATGCAGAGTTTCCCTCGAAAAACTCAGTTTATCGGCGATAAAATGAGTTTATCTGACTTATTGGGCATTAGGCTTGCCATATTCGGCTCCTCGCAGTCCGTCTCACGATTTCAACCTATAAACATCTTCTTCTCTGTGTCCTGTTTTACAGACTCTGCTCCAGGCACAACTATATCTTGATACCCTACACATTCACGTTCTTTACGAGGGCTACACTATTAAAAACTTATTGTTTCCACTTTTTTACCTTACTGTCGGTCTATCGGACCTTATAACTATTAGACTCCTACTGAGCCTTAGGACTATCGGACCCTTTTGCCGATTCGGTCTATATAACCTTCTGTCTATTGGACCCTCTCGTACATTCGGATTATAGAACCTTCTATCTATCGGACCTTCTGACTATCGGATCCCGTTGGACATTCGATCTATAGAACCTTCGGACTATCGGACCCTCCGCCGATTCGGTCTATAGAACCGTCTGTCTATTGGACCCTCTCGTACATTCGGATTATAGAACCTTCTATCTATCAGACCTTCTGACTATCGGATCCCGTTGGACATTCGATCTATAGAACCTTCGGACTATCGGACCCTCCGCCGATTCGGTCTATAGAACCGTCTGTCTATTGGACCCTCTCGTACATTCGGTCTATCGAACCTTCTATCTATTGGGTGTCGGTCTATCGGACCCGCTAACTATATATCTGACCTTCTAGCTATAGGGATGTAACCGTATCTAGATGTTTGAGAAGATCGAAAAGGTAAGAATTAATGGAGTACAAGTTTTTCTGCAAAATATATCTTGTGAACGTCTAAATTACAATACTTATAAATTTATTTATTTATCCTTTTTTACACAGCATGATTCTTGGATCGTGAAGGAATATTGAGATACACTATCAGGAGAGATGAACAAAGGGCAAATATACTAGTACTGACCTGCTCAAGCTTGGAGAAGTAGGCCTATACTGTGTACAATTAGATACATGAATATAAAAAAAATATATAATATCTATAATATATCAATAGTACACAACTTGTAGAGGAAGCAAGTAATTTGAAACAATTGTAATTTCATTTCCCTCTGACCTGGAAAAGAAGAATTTTAGTCAAATATGGAGATTTCTTTCAATTTTATAAGGATTCATCATTCCCATTTTCATGCTTACAAAAGAACTTGAATTTAATGAATGTGGGTAAAATAGCTTTTTATCAAGCTATATATTTACTCTGTTTCAGTCATGCATATACACATATCTGGCACATTGCAGTCCCGTCATATTGTGTACGACCTTATAATTAATACTTTTTAATTTGTTGTATTTTCTCTTTTCATTCAACAGACCTACGGAATACCACTACAGCTCTTCATTCCTGGTAACTAGAAATCTTCCTAATATCATGATACTATGTGCTTCAGATGCCAGCAGTGGAAGTTCAAAAACTGTTCAAGGATTAAAATCATACAATTTAGCAGGAAAGTCCACCCTGATATTAAGTTGGCTATAAAAGAAGCAGAAAAATTAAATAAACAGATCAGTGAAGGTTTGAGCTCCTCTCCCATTTGCTCTGTACAGAAAATTTCATAATTTCCATTTTCTTATTTATCTTTGATTGATTACAACTTCAAAAAATCATAACTACATGTAGTTTCTTATGTCTTATCGTATTTTGCTCAAACCTTCACTGATCTGTTTCTTTAATTTTGAACTTCAATTTAATATTATACTAGCTCAATATGTATTTTTGTAAGGTCCTAATTAATCGGCAATCTCACAAGTGGATACATGTAATGAAATTGAGGCTTTCATTAAAAATAAAACAATACAGATATCCCTAACAATGGTTTCTGATTGGGAGGATTTTTATCGGAATATTGCATTTGCTAAAAGCCTAAAAATAAGGGCCGTCAGCTGAATGAAATTTAACCAAACCTACATTTAATTTATGTTGGTAATCAGCAACAGTATAATAGAATGAAACAGTTGTCATGCATATTACTTGAAAACTGATGAGAATATTCATTCAATTGTATAAGTAATGTGAAAAATGCACTTTCCACTAGACTTCTGCAAAGATGTGCAATTTCAAGATTTTCATTATTCTTTTTTTTAATTTAAGTTATATACTTGTTATTTTAATTGATTTATTTTAATTGATTTATTGTTATTAAATAGACAACAACAACAAAAAAGATTTAGTTTATCTCTTTTATGATGTTGAGATGAAGAGTGATCTAGTTACCTTAAACATTTTTTTAGAGCTTGTCAAATTCAAAATTCTCATTTCAGTGATAATGTTCATGTGATATACTCTTATGTATTACAGGATTCAACGGGGGGGGGGGGGGGGGGGGGGGGGGGGGGGGGTCCATAACTAGAAATGTGAAATGTAAAATTTGTGTGTGTGGGGGGGGGGGGGGGTCCATAACTAGAAATGTGAAATGTAAAATTTGTGTGAAAGGTAAGCTAGAGTTAATTACCTTTATATTGAATGGAATGAGAAAGATACAAAATAAGAGTAAAAGCAGTGGTATCGCTGGAGGGGGTGGGGGTGGGAGGGGGCAGTGGCAGTGGCAGATTTAAGGGAGCACTTGCAGCCCATGCCCCCTTGATACAAAATGACATACCTTCAGTATACAACTTCAAGATTGTACCCCCACCCTCCCTTTGAAATGACCTTTTTCAACTTGTCAGAGAATTTTCTGCAACGTGTGCCCCATCTTTTACAAAATCCTTGGGAGGGTAATACACCTTAATATTTGTAATTTTCAAACTGTCTGTAGTTTGGCATGTCAAAAAATATATAAAACTAATAGAACTTCCATTTTCTTTTTTCATTTTTGAAAATTTGTGGGAATTTTTTTTTCGGCACGGTTAGTATTGCCCCACCTCTCCCCATTCAAAATTCTCTAGCGACACCCCTGCTTGAAAGGAAGAGTGAAGACAATAGTTATGTTCACACGTAGTTTCAAAAATATTTCCAGTACGTTCAGACAGGCCGTGATCAACTTGCTTCTATCACCCACTCGTGACTATACATCGCTCACCCGCTGCCAAAACAATAATTACTGCGCCACACAGAGTGACCCGAGTATAATTGGTATACATGGTCATACGCGCGGAAGTTATATGTCTTCATAAATCAACATAATAACACAATAACAATTCATTTGTAATATCGATAATACAAACAAGTAGCAAATACATGTGTTATAATACTTAATTTTAAATAAACCTTGTACATGTCAAAATTGACTGAACTCCAATCTTATGCCAAAATAAAACACATGCATGCACACTATATTCTCTGATAAGCACATGTAAATCAATATCTAAAGACCACATCATACTTTAGTTAAGGTCTGATTCTGAAAGAGCAGATTCTCAGCTTTAAAATGATATATAACTCATTGGATGCTCATAACTCAATGTACAAAGAGAAGAATGCACAGTCCCTCATAATGTTACTTCTTAATAAGGGTTTAAAGTTTGCAGTCTATTGAAGCACTCTGACTTGCAAAGTGTTGTGCTAAGGTGACAAATGGAGGATTAGAACTCAATGAAAATTTCTATGAAGGGATTATCAGATTGTCCTAAAACTTGGCATACTACATAGACATATCCTGTTTATCATAGTGCACAAGTATCAATGCAAGAACTTACTCCGGGAGATTTATGGGAGATTAAAATGAGACAAGTATTCAGGGTCGTGAAAAAGAAAAGTAATACAACAAAATCCAGAGAAGACACACATAAGTCTGATAAAAAAATACCACTTCTAGATTGTTTGGTGCCTCCACATTTTAGATTACTTAGAAAAAAGTATACTCTTTCAGGAAATACCCAAAACGAAAATTTGACCATGCATGCCAACCAAAACACATTGATCTGTAACTGAAAATCACACAGTGCGACTTTTGGGTGGTTTTGTGGTGCCTGGTCACATATATAAAAAAGAAAAAGATAAAAAGAAGGAACCCCCCCCCTTCCTTACCACACAGTATACACATTACCCTACTATACCCCTATATACATCACATGAATACATACATTACATTACAGTACCAGATGAAACAGACAGAATGATAATAGAAAAAAAAAGTAGGGAATAGGGTACATCACATGAATACATACATTGCATTATATTATAGCACCACATGAAACAGATAGCAGCGATTGCGCTCACACGACAAATAGTCACAAGCGCGGTGGGTGGTCTACCGCAAAGCGTCGATGCTTTGTCGCTGGATCCTGAGATTTACTCCTGCTAAACTCGCTGCAAGAATAGTTTGGAAACTCGCTTCTATCTCGTGACTATCTGCGTTCAGACAGCGTTTGGTCTCGACACTATCTGGTCTTCACCAAAATAGCATCGACACCTCGATAGCATCGATGCTATCGCTCTACGTGTGAACGTACCTAATAAGCTGTGAGTGGAATGGTTAATCAAACGTAGATGGAAATGAATGGCATTGTAAGACATGTGATTGAGCGGTGACTTACATGCATGAAAGCTGGAAAGGAATGGCAACATATAAATTTTACTCACAAATGCAAAGTAAACGTTAATATATAATATATACTTTTTCCCGGTAATTTGATTATTCCTGTCAAATGAAAAAAGTCCCTTCAAAAAAAGAACAAACGTACACTTTCATTTAATAGCCAAAATAAAAGACAAAATTACATTTACATCAAGACTAAATAAAATGGTAGAGAAAACCTCAATTAACTAAAGGACCCCATCCCCACACCCCCAAATGAAGATTATCCTTCCTGTTATGAAAACCATCCCTGAAAAAATCTTAGCTTTCATTATACATGTATTATTTATGTATTTATTTATGTATTTATTTATCATCATACTTAATGTATATTTAATGAATACATTCACCGGTATTAAGTATATCAACAAGAAAAGAGACTTTTGCCACCCGTGACGTGTCAAATACTTCACATATATTTTTACATTATCTGTATTCATGATTAGATTTGATTAGGTCCCGTCCGGTTACATTTTTTAGCTTTATTTACTTTTTTACATATTTCCAAAGCGATATATTTTGATTCGGAGATCGATTACAATTAAAGTGCATTGACCGAGCCCCGTCTGCCATAATTAGAAATTCCCGTCGCTGATTCGCCGAATCTGTTGCGTTGAAGCGATGAATACATTACCATAAATGCATATATTAGTGAATTTGACCTTCCTTACTGCGCATGCTCTAAGCTGATGCGCGATTTTTTTTTTTCATACCGCGTACAAACACACTCTACTACTCTCGGGGAGCATCTTACAAAATGAATCATGCGTTTACGCTCATGAATTATGCAAGTTGCTTTATATCGGGCCTTCTAATGGACCCCGACAAGATGGCGGAGCTTTAGGGGCACTCACATTTTCTTTCACTTTTTGATGTTTTTGTACTCTCATATGGCGCGTAAAAATCCACGCCAGGCAAAAAAAAAACAAAAAAAACAACAAAAAGACAACAACAAAACCCACCGCATACTATACGATCGGTCTGCTATCCGATTTCAGAATAAAATGTAATAGCATTTGATATAAACATTAAAACACATGAGATATTTTGATTGAGGTTCTGAATAGTCATATAGATACTGAAAATACGTCTTATTGCGATTTTGGAAATAAATCGCAATAGCATTAAATATGGGCATTTTAACAATTAAAATCTACCTGATTCATCTTCTGAAAAATAATATGAATACTTAACATAGGATTTGGGTGTGCTGTCAACCTTCTACCTGAAATAACGGCCAAATCAATCGCATGACTGCTCTGACGTCACTACGACTCGGAGCCGATTTGGCCTTTCCTCCTACTAGAAGGCTCGCAATAGATCGTAATTTCGATTTGCTATCTGCCCTTGTACTATTCTACTTTACTATTCAGAACCTTAATCAAAAATATGTTATGTGTTGAAATGTTTATGCCAAATACTATTATATTTTCTTCCGAATTTCGATTGCAGACCGATCGTATAGTGTGCGGTGGGCTTAATGACAGACATGAAAGACAAACACTTCGGGATTTGTTGCCTGTTGATATAACCAAGGAGTTAGCACAGTTCTGTGATAACTCCTTGATATAACTAGGAAAATATTATTTCAAATTTTCAGCACGTACACTTTCCTATTCTGTCGTTATGGGTGTATAATCTGCTAACTTTTTTCGTTTAGTACACTTTCCAATAAACTTCCTCTTCCTCTTTTTTATTGTATTTTTTAATTTCTATTTTTTCAGGAAATTCCATTTCAAATTCATTTTCTTGTGAAAACAAAATATGCCTACGCCCTGCAATAGGTTGAGAGTCAATTTACAATTTGATTGATTGATGATTATTGGTAAAACACTTACTCAGATTGCTTGTAAAAAAAGTGTCCCGCGTGGCCTAAAAACCTGATAAATTAATGGGCAACCTAACCCTGAAAGCGAGTTGGATTGACGAAAACCATAAACACCAGTGAAACAAAAATTGTGAAAATTTGAATGATAAACATTGAAAAAATGAAGCATTTGAAGCTGAAATAACAGAATGCGTTATAAATCCCAAATGAGTGATGATCAGGAGATAAGCTACACCCGATCATACATTAAATGATTGTAAAATTTATGTTAATCTCTCACCGTGTGTTCGTTTATACCAAAGTCACACCACCAAACCACACCGGCCATGATAAACCGACTGATCCGTGGCCAAAAATCGGTGTTATACAATTTTTTTTCTTCGGTCTGCAGTAGGCCTTGTGTCGATCCAGTCGGTATATTAGCAATTATTTCTCCGGTTTTGTTATGTATTCATCGATCATAATAAAAATGATTAATTGTTCGTATTTCTACTGGTATTATGGAAACAAAATAAATCGATATTTTAATGAGTTCTTTTAATGGGTTCTTTTGTCATCCCGACGATTTCCTTTTGTCATGTTTGTTTTTAACATTACAATAAAGGCGCTGTTTTGATTAACAATCTGTCTTTTTATATATTTGTGATTTTATTCGTAATCGAAATGAATTGAGTTGAATAATTCATGATAATTCATCAATAATTGGACGACTCCATCAATATGTTTTCAGACTCCCGTTTCTTGATTTGCCTATGTCTATAAATATTTTCTATGTGTTGAATCTGTGTTGTATCATCTCCAGCGCACCAGGGCCGTCAAGACATTTGCCAAACTTCATCGGACACGAAGTCGAATCTACGACATAATATTATGATCCTATGACAATTGATCCGCGGTATTCATGATATTAGTGAGCTTTCGAATGTGTGGACTTGAACACCGTCCTAGATTTTCCCAGCTACAATGGACTGCTTTGTGTTAACTGCATACCGCGCTTTGTGCAAGAACGACTCATCCGTCCACTGGCTTCTTCCTCGTCCACTAGTCAGATCGAGAACGCATCAAACATGGTTTTGTAGTCTTCTCTAAAACGTGAACCTCGCTTCACACATTGTTAGCTTCATGCTTCACCTACTTTGTATGCAGTCAACACAAAGCAGTCCATTGTTGCTGGGACGATCTAGGAGGCGTTCTAGTTGACACATCCGAAAACTCCTTATTATCCGACACATACCGAATTAATAAATTCAACCCTAAAGAAGAGGGCCATCGAGTGAGGGGAGAGCATGGGAGGGACCGTGCCATCTTCTTCTCAGGTTGTTTTCCCATCTCCCTTTCTTTCTCATTCTCTCTTTACGTCTTCCTCATTTTCTCTTTGCCTACATTGAAGAAAGTGATTTTCTGATAATGACGAAAAATTTAGATGTAGAATGTCAGAGAATCTAATAAAAAAATAGGGTTCCTAAGATCAATGCGAGGTACAGAATGAAAATAAAGTTTGAAGTCGTATTTGCTTTTACAGAATATATAATAAAAGGAAGGAGAACATATTTTTATGAATGACAAGTTCCCCCAACCAATGCATATAATCTCGTAGCCCGAGAAATATTTTCACATATATTTTATGATTTCTTTTACAGGTTTACATGTATGTTTCATATCATTTGGAACGATTTCTTTTATAAATTATAATTCAGAGTAGTAATGAATTATATTGTGAATAGTAACCTGTTCAGTCTATGAGGTGGGAACTTTTTATGAGTTTGCAAGCATTTTCTTGCATTTTTGCAGGCATTCATTTCTGGAAATAAAAATTCCTTTTCGAACATGGAAGACCATCGATGACTTTTTACATATAGAGTTATAAGTCTAGCTGTTATTGTGTCTATCATCCGATCATTTTTTTTATCGACTTTTCCTCTTTTCAGTTATTCCTTTTGTTTTTATTATTAATGTTTTTATTTTCATTATAATCTGTAGTAGCTGTTGTTGTTATTATGACAATTAACATTGCTATCATTATCATCGTCTTTCTCGCGTCCTTTCATCCTGCGTTATCTTCTGTTTCTCTTCACCATTATCAATCAACGTAGTGACCTTCACCATTTTCCCGTATGTTGTGCGGTATGTGCAATGAATGTCAATGCATACAATACTAGTAGTACTTTAAAAAAATTTATGGGTTGAATAATCGAATCATGATGATCAATTATCGTTATCATTATCATTAGGTGAGGGGAAACAGGTAGATGAAGGGGCTTTATGGAATTTCGGCTATATGACCTCCTGCGCTACTAATTCCTACAGTATCCGGTACAACGGATACGGATGCTTCTGCGGATTTGGGGGTAGCGGTACCGCGGTAGATGAAGTGGATAGGTAAGTGTTTCCCCCGCTTTTCATGTTTCTTTTCTTTGAAATATTTACATTGTAGTATTATGTGATGTATGTTTTAACTTTCTCATTATGGCGACCCTCTCACAAGCCCCGATTAAAAAAAAAACAACTTTGTTTAAATCTATAGAATATGCCTATCGTCTCCTTCCTCTATACAGGATGACCTAGAAGGAAATCAACACACGAGATCTGTAATTTCAATGACATCATTGACACAGTATTATTAGTTTTTGTTTCATTGGGTAGAAAATTCTTATGACGGCTTCCCATACCAGTCAGCTTTGTTGACAACCGCATGACTGCTCTCACTTTGAAAATGAAGACAACATGAATGAAATGGAGATTGTATTGAAAGCCGTCATACAGAAATTTATTGTTGCTTCAAGCGTGACTACGGTTTAAAAAATAGCAAATTTTAAAAATAACAGTGCTTGACAAAAATAGCCTCAGAATCATAACGCCTTACCCAAAATTAATTTATATTAGTGTCATTTCACTCGGAATAGAATTGCCTAACCAATAATGACGTTGTGTCAGTGATGTCATTGAAATTGCAGACCTCAGGTGTCTGGGCCACCCTGTATAATTATTTTTTTTTAAAAGTTACTTTAGTCCGGGTTAGCAGAAAGAGTCCACCCTGGTAGTAAGTTGATTATAATAAAGTAGAGAAGTAAGAGAAACAAAAACTGATTAGTGAAGGTCTGAGCAAAATCCGATAAGAGATAAGAAAGTTATGAATTTTTTAATCAATCAAACACAAATTGGCGACTCAGTGACAGATCTTGCGAGCTCCTCTCTGGACAATTTGTTCAGTACAGAAAATTTCATAAATTTCATTTTCTTAGTGTTTGATGAAGCAATAGATTTGTTTCATGCAGGTTTTGTGTAAAATATATGAGAAATGATTATATATAAGGTGCATGTAGGACTGATTTTTTCCTTTAGAGAAAATGAAAATTAATGATATTTGGGGTACAGGGCAAATAGGAGAGGAGCTCGCAAGATAGTCACGGAGTTGCCATTTGTGTTTGATTGATTACAAATTCTAAAATTCATAACTTTCTTATTTCGTATCATATTTTTGAGAAACATGTAACAAATCCAAATTATATTTTGGGGCCGTACCGTTAACAATATGAAAAACGAAGAGAAGCAATTTAAAGACAATGCGCTCCCTCACGGGCAACCAATGGAGACACTGTAAAATTGAAGTTATATGATCGCGTTTGGTAGTATGGGTAACATACGTGCTGCTGCGTTTTGAAGTTTTTGCAGTTTGTGAAGTTGAAAATCTGGTAAACTATATAAAAGACTATAGTAGGGTATCTAAGAGGGGTATCCGTGCACCCCCACAGGACTAAACAAAACCAACATTTTTAACTTCTTCATAATATGCTTAAAAACATTCAAGATGTTAACAAGAAAAAAAAGTGGCCCCGAATAGGGAAAATCAAGGGGGCGTCAAGGTGGTCAAAAAATGCCCTTTTCAAATTTTGTTGAGAGGTCCTTTTGTACTACCGTCACATTTTGACCTGTAACTTCCTGTATGGTCATCAGATTGGTATGAAAATTGGTAGCGTTCTTGGCAGTACTGTTCTACACATTGTGATATAAACAATATATCCATATCAAAATGTATGTTGCCATGGCAACAGTTATCATGAATGAAAATCTAACTAGAATAGAAGAATTTCATATTTTTTCAAAGAAAATTGCTTAGACATGAAAACAATCACTTCAGTATGAGTTTGATGCAATATTCATGGTGTTTAATGGCATTTCCTATCACTTTGAAACATATACAACATATATTGATAAAAGGAACTCAATTGCATTTTGGCATAGTGATATGTTATGCGTATTACAAACCTATTGTTTTCGCGTATTTTTCAAGATTTCGCAGTCTTTATGCATTAAGAATACGGACAGCTTCATTTTAACCTGCAACCCTGTTTTGTGATAATCTGATTATAATAAAGCTTGATGTTGATGTGTGTACCGATATGTCACTCATTTTGACACATGTTATAATATATGTTGTCATGACAACCATTGTTATAACTGGTAAACTCAACCCCCCCCCTTTGTTTGCGTTTAGAATTATATACCAAGAAGGACGTATTACGGTATCTAAGAGGGGTATCCGTGCACCCCCATGACTAAACGAAACCGACTGTTTTAACTTCTTCATAGTATGCTTAAAACATTCAAGATGTTAACAAGAAAAAAAAGTGGCCCCTCTTAGGGAAAATCAAGGGGACGTCAAGGTGGTCAAAAATGCCCTTTTCAAATTTTGTTGAGAGGTCCTTTTGTACTACCGTCACATTTTGACCTGTAACTTTCTGTATGGTCATCAGATTGGTATGAAAATTGGTAGCGTTCTTGCCAGTACTGTTCTACACATTTTGATATAAAGAAAATATATCCATGTCAAAATGTATATTGTCATGGCAACAGTTATCATGAATGAAAATCTAAGTAGAATAGAAGAATTTCATATTCTTTTTCAAAGAAAATTGCTTAGACATGAAAACAATCACTTCAGTATGAGTTTGATACAATATTGTGGTGTTTAATGACATTCCCATCACTCTGAAGCATACACAACATAATAAGAGGAACTCAATTATCTGTTGCCATAGTAGCATGTTATGCGTATTACAAACCTCTTGTTTTCTCATATTTTTTTTTCCAGATTTCTCAGTTTTACACAGTAAGCATAATGAACTTCCTAATTTTAACCTGCAATTCTATGTTAATCGACTATAAGTAAGAAAAAAAAAGATGACGATGTTTGCATCACTGTGTCACACAATTTGATACATATTAGAATTTCTGTTGCCATGGCAACTGCTGGTAATACAATAGAATACCAGACCATACCACACCATGCAAACATATTCGTTTTCTAACATATTTTAAGGAACCCGTGCTAAATGTTTTAGCACTAATTTTGTCTAGCTGATGTGTGATACATGGAGGTATAAGTGACAACACATCTGTTATTACCCACGCCGATGAAATCGGCAGGGTTATGTAAAGGGCTCCGTATGTTTGTTTTTTTTTTTTTTTGTTTGTTTGTTTGTTTGTTTGTTTGTGTACAAGATAACAAGAGAACGGGTGAACGGATTTGCACCAAATTTTCAGGGAATGTTCAGAAAGTGACAGGAAAGAATCGATTAGATTTTGGTGATGATTGGTTGACCCCTGCACATTCTGTGTGACCTTGAACTTTTGACCCTGTAGTAAAGTATAGGAACTTCAGTTCAGAGAGTGACAGGAAAGAAACTAGAAAGATTGATGACCCCAAACTTCGCCTGCAGATGCAGAAATATTTGGGCCAATCAAAACATTCATTACTTCTTCTCACCAAAAGTCTATTTCAGGTTTATGAATTTTAGAAGACTTTTAGACCCATTATTTGCCATTTCACTTCAAATCCGTACGAGCCTGCAATGAATATTCAAAGCAACGTATCCCAGCAACAAGGGATTTTTTGCACTCGAACTGTACTCTCGTTGCGAAATCGAAAGCGGCTAGGTATACGGTATTCGTATAGCCTAGCACGTCTAATTTCTCCTCTATTTCTTATCTTCTGTGCATTTCTGTTTATTTTCCCCGGTTCTTTCCACTTTGTTTTGGAAGTTTTTGTGATTTATTTTATCCTGGTGGACGTGTAGTACGTGATTTTAATTGTTTTCGGTGAAAATCTGGTGAGTTTCTTCGACGTGAGTGTCTATCGCACTCGCGTGTGTTGATCTGAGTGAGTGGTTGATCGCTTGACGTGTACGTATATACACAGCACTGTCGCGAAGTGCCCTGGGGTTGACTGTAGTAATGAGTGAATAAGCTCTGTTCCTCGCATGCACGTCATTTTGAAGTCGAGATCCAACTTCTTTTGTCGTCATATTTATTTTATCCAAGCCCGATGAAAACAAAACAACAACCCGAATTGCAATGTAAAGATAGAACATGAATACATTTACTAACACACTGACATGTCACTGAACACTGAATACAAATTGCTAACATTTTTTTTCTCATCACGCCACGCTCTCTGACATGTCTAATCAATTACTTTTAGGGGAGGGATGTTTCAATAATAAAATATCTTTTTCAGAAGAATTTTTTCAAGGGTGAGGACACACAAAGCTATGACCTGGATTATGGCAAAATTTTTTTTTTTTTTTTTTTTTTGGGGGGGGGGGGGGGGGGGGAGATGTGCCTCTTGTTATCCCTTTGAATGGCTACTGCTTACAAAAATAATCGCAACAAAACAAAACCTATTGGGTTAAGGCGTGGGTCTGCCGCCTTTGACGGCCTTTCTAGTTTTTAATTTTTTTTCTCTTTTAAAGAAACACACTCACACACGTGTTATATGCCCAAATACCACTTATCTAATGTACGATGTAAAAGAACAATTAATTATCTTTTTTTTCCTCCCCCCCCCTCTCTCTCTCTTTTATAATTCTTTGCTTGTCATAAATCAGTGTCCCCTAACTTTTGAAAAGAGATTTATTAACATGTATCATCACGATGATGGTGATGGGATATGTTGTATAGGGGAGGTGAGATACATGTAGGTTAGGACTTTGTTGGGTGGATGGGATAATTAAGGGTAAAGAGGACATTACCCTCTTCCCTCTCTCCCCCCCCCCTCTCTCTCTCTCGCTTCATATGACAATTCATATGCATTGGTCTCTACATTGGTCTCTGCCAATGTAGTAAAAAAAATATACTTTTTTATTATACAGACTAATAAGAAGATTACATGAAAATGAGGAGATAGATTTTGTAATAATGCAGGATTCACTAATGTGTGGCTTTTTCAGGGCAATGGATTTATATATCTATATATATATATATATAAGCGTGAGAGATATAAATGAGACGGGACGTAGCTCTCGGTTAACCTCGATTTTAATTCCAAGCTTTCGGCCTCATTTGGCCTTCTACAGGTTCTACCAAGACAAATCAAAATTAAATGAAAACAAAATGAATATAGCATGACAATGCGAACATAAATAATGTTCAAATATACATAAGATATATATCTACCCGCTTCACTTAACGCCATCCGGCGCAATCGCATTATAATAGACACAAGATATAAGTGACAGTATGATGATGTGGTGTACCACAGATATTAAATGCATGTCACATATAGAAAGTAAGTAAGATATCTATTTTATATTTTATATTTACGAAATAGGATAATATAGTCACATCAATGCATGTGCATAAAGTGAACATAATAAGTCAACATAATTATAGTCATTAAACAGCATAACGGTGACATAATGCGTGCACTACATATACATACACACATACATACAAACATACATACAAATGTATATACATATGTATATACATACATATACACATACATACAACATATAGTCATTAAATTGTATAATGGTGACATTATAAGTACATATATACACATACATACATGCACACATAATGTACATGAAGAGTTCTTTCGCAAAAACCAATAAACGGCATCAGTGAAAATATATATATATATATATTTCTTGTTGTTTTTGCTTTTTTAATGTTTCGTTGAGAAATGTTGTTTAATATGTAAACTATATACCCATGTACAAGTATTCAGTATACCATTTATATTATTGTAAATATGTTGTGCTTTCTTACCCCGAGAGGGGGTCGATAGAGTGAATAAAATCTCATCTTGTCTTATCTTATCTTGTCTCTCTACCACCTTCCCTTATCCCGAATTCTATCATTTCTCAAATTTGGACTTGTTGCTATTACCCATGGACCTGAAGAATAAGTAGCCAACATCTATGACATTCCTTTTTTCCTTGATTGAGAAATGTCGAGCATTTGAGAAATGATAGAATTCGGGATAAGGGAAGGTGGTAGAGACCAATGCATATGAATTGTCAAGATATGCACCAGCACACCCAGGAAGCGAGAGAAAGAGAGAGGGGGGGGGGGGGGGGAGGGGAGGGGGGTAATGTCCTCTTTACCCTTAATTATCCCATACACCCAACAAAGTCCTAACCTATCTCACCTCCCCTACAACATATACCATCACCCCATCCTGACTGGGAGTCAGGATGGGGTGATGGTACATGTTAATAATTTTTTTTTTCAAAAGTTAGAGGACACTGATTTATGACAAGCAAAGAATTATAAAAGAAAGAGAGAGAGGGAAAAAAAAAATATTTAATTGCTCTTTTATATCGTACATTAGATAAATGGTGTGGCTTAACTATAGAATACCCAACCACATAGACTTATGTGCATAAACGACCAACACAGGGTTTATAGGGTTAGGGTTGTGGTTAGGGTTATGTTTAAAATTAAACTTAGGATTATGGTTAGAATTACTATTTACGGTAGCTAAAAAACTTAAGTCTTTGGATTCAGCTTCATTAGAGAAGCGTTGGTCAACTAATGGACATGTGGTCAACTTTTGTGGTGGGGTATTCAATAGTTGTTCCAATGGTGTATGGGCATATAACACGGGTGTGAGTGTGTTTCTTTAAAAGAGAAAAGAAAATTAAAAATAACAGATGTGTTGTCACTTATACCTCCATGTATCACACATCAGCTAGACAAAATTAGTGCTAAAACATTTAGCACGGGTTTTCTTAAAATATGTTAGAAAACGAATATGTTTGCATGGTGTGGTATGGTCTGGTATTGTATTGTATTACCAGCAGTTGCCATGGCAACAGAAATTCTAATATGTATTAAATTGCGTGACATAGTGATGCAAACATCGTCATCTTTTTTTTTTTCTTATAGTCGATTATCATAGATTTGCAGGTTAAAATTAGGAAGTTCATTATGCTTACTGTGTAAAACTGAGAAATCTGGAAAAAAACAAGAGGTTTCTAATGCGCATAACATGCTACTATGGCAACAGATAATTGAGTACCTCTTAATATGTTGTGTATGCTTCAGAGTGATAGGAATGTCATTAAACACCACGAATATTGTATCAAACTCATACTGAAGTGATTGTTTTCATGTCTAAGCAATTTTCTTTGAAAAAAATATGAAATTCTTCTATTCTAGTTAGATTTGCATTCATGATAACTGTTGCCATGGCAACACATTTTGACATGGATATATTTTTTTATATCAAAATGTGTAGAACAGTACTGCCAAGAACGCTACCAATTTTCATACCAATCTGATGACCATACAGAAAGTTACAGGTCAAAATATGACGGTAGTACAAAAGGACCTCTCAACAAAATTTGAAAGGGCATTTTTGACCACCTTGACGTCCCCTTGATTTTCCCTAAGAGGGGCCACTTTTTTTTTCTTGTTAACATCTTGAATGTTTTAAGCATACTATGAAGAAGTTAAAACAGTCAGTTTTGTTTAGTCATGGGGGTGCACGGATACCCCTCTTAGATACCGTAATACGTCCTTCTTGGTAATTCTAAACACAAAAAGGGGGTGAGTTTACCAGTTATAACAATGGTTGTCATGACAACAGATATTATAACATGTGTAAAAATGAGTGACATATCGGTACACACATCAACAATCAACATCAAGCTTTATTATAATCAGATTATCACAAAACAGGGTTGCAGGTTAAAATTAAGCTGTCCGTATTCTTAATGCATAAAGACTGCGAAATCTTGAAAAATACGCGAAAACAATAGGTTTGTAATACGCATAACATATCACTATGCCAATATGCAATTGAGTTCCTTTTATCAATATATGTTGTATATGTTTCAAAGTGATAGGAAATGTCATTGAACACCGTGAATATTGCATCAAACTCATACTGAAGTGATTGTTTTCATGTCTAAGTAATTTTCTTTGAAAAAAATATGAAATTCTTCTATTCTAGTTAGATTTTCATTGCCATGGCAACATACATTTTGATATGGATATATTTTTTATATCAAAATGTGTAGAACAGTACTGGCAAGAACGCTACCAATTTTCATACTAATCTGATGACCATACAGAAAGTTACAGGTCAAAATGTGACGGTAGTACAAAAGGACCTGTCAACAAAATTTGAAAAGGGCATTTTTTGACCACCTTGACGCCCCCTTGATTTTCCCTATTCGGGGCCACTTTTTTTCTTGTTAACATCTTGAATGTTTTTAAGTATATTATGAAGAAGTTAAAAAAGTTGGTTTTGTTTAGTCCTGTGGGGGGTGCACGGATACCCCTCTTAGATACCCTACTACTATTGCCGAAATCAAATCGTGATGAAATCAAGGAATGAACCAATTTCGATGTAGCGGACTGAGTCAAATATTTTCGAATGAAACCAATATTACGCAACTGGTAGCGAACTGGACTGCAAATATTTGTAATCTGTTTCGACATCAACATTTGGGAATCAAAAATTACACCAAGATTTCTGCAGGATTCAGAAACAGAAATCGTTTTATCACAAACAGAAATTGAAGTTATATTAACTTTGTCTAACTGGGCTTTAGATCCAAAAAGCATGAATTCACATTTATCATGATTTAACTGTAAGGAATTTGAATGCATCCAAATGTCGATGTCATGTATACAAGATTCTAAGTTGTTGATTGCATCTGTAGCTTGGTTATGAGGAAAAGAAACATAAATCTGTATGTCATCAGCGTAAATATGGTATTTTACTGAATATTCTTGAAAGAGAAATTGCAACCGTGTTAAATAGAGCGAAAAAGGGTTGGCCCTCCCACGTGACACATGTGACGATTCTAATTGTATTTGTCCTTGTTTTTATGTTTTTTGCATAACTCAGTTTTTGCCATGGACGAGTTAATGATAGCCTAATCAAAATGTGTAACAACTGTGTTAATTAAAAAAGATATACTGTATATATCTTATTTATTTTATATAGCAATTTTTCAGCTCAAAGTAGCGAACTCCTACCGTGAACTTTTTGCTCGGTCATGGATTCAGTACTGTTCCGTTCTTTCTCCTCCCAGCTCCAGGGAGGCGCCATTTCACATGCGCGCATAATTTAGTGACGGCGGAACCGGAGGGGGAGGGGGGGGGGGGGTGGCAGGGAGTTTATTCCCTAACTTTCCAAAGTTCCGTCGCCCCTGATTTACTGCGTTAAATGAAATCACTGGCAATGTAAATGGAAATATAAACCATTGTTACGACTGCTTGGGTATTTGGATCTTGTACAGATTAATAAATCAGTCAAATTAAAGTGATTTGGTAACTTTGTAGAGGCTTGATAAAATTTGGGCTGCCTGGTCTTACATGATATCAGTGTATGTAATATGGTGTAAAAATGAAGCCCAGGGGGGAAAACGGCACTTCAAAATCATCATATCCTTCACAAAAGTAAACATATGCAAGTGACCAGAAATGCCAGACTCATTTCCCCCATAGACTCAGTGTTAGACTAAAGCGTATGGCCATTTGCCTTCGTAATTGGGAGTATTCAGTCATATATATCTTAATAATAGCATTATATATTTGAAAACCTTTCTATGCCTGAATATTTATTTATCCTTCTGAACATCATTATACAAGCCAAATATCAAAATTCAACAATTTATTAAATCAAGCCTCCACAAAGTTACCGAATGCCTTTAAGTCAGATCAAATTATTTTTCTTCTTCTCATAATTCACTTTGATTTAATCAGTTTCTAATTGTTTCTGTTTATAAGGTGCTGTGAGAAACATGATAAATGCTACGGTGCTGTGGAAGCTACTAAAGGAGGACCCTGCCCTAATGGAACCGACATATATACAAAAACCTACTGGTACGATTGTACGGCCCCCTGGAGTTGGTTTTACTATTCTGAAAACGTAACCATCACTTGCAGTAAGTTTCTGTAAATTCACTTGCATTTATTTTGTATCTGTTTCACTGGTGGATTTTTTTTTTTTGGGAGGGGGGGAGGGTGGGGGGGGGGGGGGGGGCCATCAAATCAAATAAGCATACTTTACAAATAAACAACCCAAAGCACCGTGTCCCACCTCTTCAAATTTTCGACCCAATAGGCATCTGAAAATGTTTCTTTTTTTCTGGCTTGTCAAATATATCTTTAGTAAATTGCTTGTTTTTGGCTTTTTTGTGTTTTTGCTTGCCAAATATATTTTCGGAGTTATAATAATAATATTCCGCTTTTTATATAGCGCCTAATACATGGGCGATGTCTCTAAGCGGTTGCCCGCACACAATGTATGCACATTCTCCACTCCCTGGGGAGTATTCCAGCAATGGGCCGTTGCTCTCACATTGCTAGGCAAACGACATTAACTTTCGTATCCTACCGATTTAGATTAACGTCTTGCCAAAGGACACTAGTGCTGCGGTGGGATTCGAACCCCCGGGACTCACAGCACCTCTACAGGAGTTGTGCCCACCTCCTTTTATATATTCATGGATCTGCCGTTGGTTAGTTGTACTTCATAATTTTGTTGGTTCAGGTTGTTCACGTTGTAATTACCTCTACTACCTATTTTTGTGTCTGATATTCACACTTCTTGGATCATAGAAATGCAATAATGTGATTTTCTTGCCTTGTGGATGCTTGGAGATTTTACTGTGGTGAGAACTTTTATATTATAATATATATTCATCATTTTGAACATTCTTGCCATAAAACGTTTTCAACCAATATAGTCCCAAGAACACATTTTCATGTAGCTTGAACTATTCATCTATAATAATAATAATAATACATGCTATTTCTAAAGCGCCATTATACATTTTAGTTAAATGCTCAAGGCGCTTCAGAGCAATGAATTGAAAAGAAGTTGACGAGACAAAAAGTGAGATGTCTGTGTTCAACAAGCACCATTGAATAAATATGTCTTTAGGTTGCCCTTGAAGGAGCTCAAAGACTTGTGGTTGCCCTCACTTGCCATTGAATTACCTCTGCTATAGATTTCAGATTACAGGACCTCTTTACCAGACTAGATGAGCAGGCTGGGCAAATTCTTGATCTCCAACAAAAAGTAGAGGCTTCTGAGCGTGAACCTAATATTGTCCAATCGAACGCTGAAAAAGATCGTAATCTGATCACAAAACTTCATTCTGACATGAACATCTAGGAGCAGTACTCGCGCAGAAACTGCGTCCGCATTTTTTGGAGTTCGAGAAGCAGACAGTGAAGTGAAAACACGGATGACATTGTTTGTCAGATAGATAACCGGAACCTCGGTTTGGATCTTCGGCCTGTCGATATCGATCGAAGCCATCGAATTCGTCCACGAGCTCCACGACCTTCCGGATCCTCCAAGCCGCGGGCGATTATTGTCAAGCTGACATCCTACAAACATCGACAACGACTGCTTATCAACGGGAAAAAGCTCAGCATCTGTGAGGACCTGACTGACTCCAACCGATCCCTCCTTCATGACGCTTTTCTTGCCAGCAAGAAACAAAACACCAAAGTTGTCTCGGAGGGTCACAAGATGGGACGAATCATTGTTGCAGTTAGAACCAGATGGAAAGACAATGCGCAGACAAATTCATGATAAATCCGATCTTAATAAATTGTAAGTCTATGCTCTTATCTCTTGCATGTATTTTTAAAAACTTTAATCTTCATAAACTATTTAATGTGCAATAATATGTAAACAATTCTCACCGTCACATTTAATGTAGCCTTTTGAGATATTCTTTCCAGGCATCAAATATCTCCAGTTGATTTATATTATTGTGTTGTATTTTAAACATTGTATTCACCTGAGGTTGTGTATTTTAACTGTGTGTCATTGTATTGTAATGTCGAATAAGCGTAGATTCCTAGGATGTCTCAATGATATTGATCTTCATACCATACATGAATTTTTGTCACCACTAGAATCTGAGAGTTTCAATCGCCAATCTCAATCTAATGTAAAACCAGAGGAGTTCAATGAGTTTATAGAAAGTAAATATTCAAACAATGACTTGCGTAATAATTTATCTTACATTCACGTCAATAGTAGAAGCATGATGATGAGTGGTAATTTTGATGCGTTTTCACCTTTTTTCTCTTCATTATCCATGCAAACTTCAGTTGTAGGTGTCACTGAGACCTGGTTTAATGATGATTCCCCTGTATCAATGTGCAATATTAGTGGTTATGAATTTGTTGGTAACAGTCGCAAATCGAAACGAGGGGGGGGGGGGGGGGGGTGTTGGGATTTATACTCGTAAAGACATTTCTTTTAAACGTCGTACAGATCTTGATATAAACACTGATTTTCTTGAAAGTATATTTATTGAAATTGAGAATATTAGCTCATCCATTTTACTATGTGTTATGTATAGAACACCTAGCCAGTGAATCAATGGTTTTTATGAGTCTTTAGGTTGAGTAATATTTTATATAATGTTAACAAGGAGAAGAAAAACTTTTATGTAATGGGTGATTTTAATTGATTTGCTTAAAGTAGCGAATGTACAATATGCTAATGATTTTTTAGATCTTCTATTGCTGAATTCTATGGTACCATTGATTCATTATCCTACACGAGTATCCGACTCATCCGCCTCCTAACTAGATAATATTTTTACCAATGATTCTTGCCAGATCCAGTCTGGGATTATTTTAATTGATATTTCGGATCATTTTCCAGTATATTGTATTAGTAATAGCATTATTTCCTTATCAAAAGATGAACAAAATATATTAAAGCCAGATATAAATGAGAATAACATTGTACACTTTTTACAATCAATGGAATCCATTGACTATGTTTTTGATAAAAGTAATCCAAACAATAGTTTCAATAATTTTCTGGTATCATTTACTGATAAGTATAATGAGGCATTTCCAGTAATAGCAAAGTGCAATAACACAGATTTAATGATAATCCTTGGTGTACAAAGGAAATACCTAAGTTGATAAAGAAGAAATGCAAAATGTACAAACTTTATATTAAAAATGGTTATCGAAAAGATGTTTACAAAAAACGTCGAAATAAAATCACTAATAAGAAAAAAATTATCGAAGAAGGAATATTTATTACCAAAAAAGTTAATTGACACTCAGGGAAATAGTAAGAAGACATGGGACGTAATAAATGGTGCAATGGGGAAAAGGTGTAAAAAGAAAAGTTTTATTAAATGTATTAAGTGCAATAATCAAACAATTGTAAACAAGAAAGTAATTCTGTAAATATATTCTTCGTCAATATTGGTCATGATATAAATTCCACTTTTAATGATTCTAATGAGTCTGATTATCTTAAGCATGAAGAAAAAAATGTGTTCTTTAAACCTATTACTTGTAAAGAATTAATTTTATTGATACACTTAAGAATAATACTAGTGCTGGATATGACGATATTGATATAAGACTTGTCAAAAGAGTTATTCATTTGATATGTAAACCCTTGAGTGCAATATTTAACCAGTGCATGCAATATGGTATTTTTCCTGAAAAAATGAAGATCGCTAAAGTGGTACCGGTTTTTAAAAGTGGCTCCCCTGAAATAATGAGAAATTATAGCCCAATTTCTGTTTTATCTGTATTTTTCAAAATTTTTGAAAAATGTATTTCTACTAGGCTGGTAGAATTTCTTAAGAAGTGCAATATTATTAAGAAAAATCTGTATGGATTTAGAGCTGGGCACTCCACATCTTCTGCATTAACTGATCTTATTCATAAAGTAATAAGTGCAATAGATAATGGAGAAATTTTATTGGGTTTGTTTTTAGATCTTAGTAAGGCCTTCGACACGTTGGACCATAAAATTCTTTTAGCTAAATTACGTAAATATGGAATTCGTGGTGTAACAATTTATCCAATCGCATA
Organism: Heliocidaris erythrogramma; assembly: GCA_025617745.1. Taxonomy (NCBI): domain Eukaryota; kingdom Metazoa; phylum Echinodermata; class Echinoidea; order Camarodonta; family Echinometridae; genus Heliocidaris; species Heliocidaris erythrogramma. The sequence goes on along the minus strand of CM046860.1, from coordinate 40,820,807 downwards.
CAGTTTGTATATTTCGGAATATAAAAATATAAGATATGGAGTGCCCCAAGGATCAATCTTTGGGCCTATTTTATTTCTATTGTACATAAATGATCTTCCCAATGTCTCTAATGTTTTAAGATGTATTTTATTCGCATATGACACAAGTATTTTTTTCGCATAATGATATTGTTTCCTTACAAGAGATGTTTAACAATGGGTAATTTCACGCTCGGTGTTGGTGTTTGGTGTTGGTGTTTAGAGCATTTTCTTAAAATCGAGCTCAAACACCGCTGTTCAGAGTAAGGAGCCGATATCGATATCCTAACAAAGCGCATCGATAGCCTTAATATCAGTCTTAATAAACATCAGTCATAAACTTCAAAAAAAAAAAAAAAAAGGCTTAACACTCGCAAGCGGCGTCAGCACCATTTTTAACGAAGGAAAAAAAATTGTTTAAAACTGTTTAATTACTAGTCTAAAATATCGTTAAATTACACGAGTAGTCCGGCAATTCTAAAAGAAATAATTATTTGATCTAGAGTGCGGTAAGAACTTCACAGAAATGGATAGTCTTGACAGGAACAGTAAGTTAAGATATGATTTCTCTCGAGTTTCTCACTTGCAACAGAAAATGCTGCAGTAGCTAATGCAGCTAGACGCTGGATCGGACGGCGTAGCGCGTACAGGGCAAACATCCAAATTTCAGGCATTGGCTTAGATTAGCCGTGAAGTTTCATGACTTTTGTATTGTAAATGTTGATTTAGAGCTCATCCTGGTAAATGATGTGGATTCTCTGGGTCTTTAACTACGGAATATCTAACGTCATTTTGATTAAATCTATCTTTAAAATAAAATTATGTAGGAATTTCTATTCTCTCCTTCATCCCCATTAAAGGGATACTCAACCGCAGATTGTGGACGTTTTAATGCCGCGAGAGGGCACTGTGATCGTTAGCTGATCATGCCGTTGCCCCGAGGGGCGCAAACCTCGGATAGACTGGTCGCCGCACAAACATGCACGCTCCGCCTGAGTTCGAGCTCTCGTGCGAGATTCGGTCGGCTTCGTGCAGTCGAAATGTAATCCCACTTAGTCCAACGGACGCGTTCGACGCACAAACTTTGTGTACGAGTGAATGGGGCTTACGCAATCCTGACTTTCCCCACGGCCGCCCGGTTGCGTATCCCTTTAATAAGCAAAAGTAGTTCCTTTCCGTGTGCTCTAGATCGAACGTTTGTATCTTGATATTTTACTTATACTTGTACCATGAAAGAGGTTGATAAATGTATTTTACACCTAAATAAAATTCAATTCATATCACTATCATGATGTAGGTCTGACTGACCTGGGGTTGTTTCACAAAGAGTTAAGTTTGACCTAAAATCATGCGTAATTGCAAATGCGCATACAGTATTAAACACGTAATCTCATTGGTAGATTACCAATTAGCGCGCGTCCCCTGAGCATGATAATATGACCAATGCGGTGAGGTGTCATATACCGCACACAATTAGGAATTTAAGTGCGGCTGTTAGTCAAACTTAACTCTTTGTGAAACACCCCAGCTATTTTGTGATAGACTTATAGATTAAGACAGTTTATATACAGAGTTGACATATGAACTGTGATTTCAGATGACTTGCAGTAAATGTGTCATCTGCCATGATTTATTTATCACCCTAAACAGTCACTGACGCGTAGCCAGCCTTTTGAACAAAGGGGGGGGGGGGGGAGGGACTAACAAAACATCCGAACTATTGGTGATCCAGAAAAAAAAATCCTTTTGCAGGTCCTAGTTTGGGTCGGAAGGGTTGAGGTGGGTACGACCTCTGATGCCCCTTTCAACCATTTATTCATAATTTGCAAGTAATTTTGACAGCGATCGAAGCCAGCGAGCAAAGATGACACTTTTTGGAGTGAAAATGTACAGAAGTCACATATTCGGTGCCCAAATATGAGATGGTGGTTTGCCCGAATATCGGAACATTAATTTTTAATTATTTATTTATTTATTTATTTATTTATTTATTTTTTTTGTGGGGGGGGGGGGGGGGGCTGCAGCCCCCAACCCCTACTCATACGCCTATGCTTTACGTTTACTTTATTTATTTTTTAATCCATTGTAGTGTCACTAACTCATGCTTTGCATGTTTTGGTTGAAAGTGTTTGGACAGATTAATTAAAATGTTTTCCCTGTCTTTTTGTTTTGTAGAGTCTGAGGCCAACGACGAATGTGCGCAGGCATTGTGCGTGTGTGACAAAGTAGCGTCCTTGTGCTTCGCGAGGAACGAATTCAATAACGAGTACAGCAACTACGACAAGGCAAATAATTGTCAATCTTAAGCATTATTTTCCTTCACTGATCGACGTTTTCCTTCTTAATCAAATTTACTTTTCTTTTTGAATTCACGATAAATTATATTTTAAAGTATCGCTCGTTGATTATCTTTTAAGCACGAATTATATAGGATTTATGTATCGTATACCCGACATATTCAAATTATTGTATTCAATATATTAAAAGCATAGAAGCATAGAAGCAATAGAAAAAGCATTATATTTATAGTGTAAGGTTAATATTGTCTTAATGGATTCACATTGAACGGTTAAAATATGAAAAGTACAGGGTAGAAAAAAAAACTTGTTTAATTTTAGTGTGATTAATCAAAAGTGGAGGCTTTTAGAAGACAGATCACGAAAAAAAAAATTATAGTGAAAATCAGTCACTGATGATTAAAGCATGTCTCTTTTTCCACGTCAACAGTAAAGAGGGAAAAGCCTTTAATAGAGGAAGATGGATGTCACCCGTTAGCGAGAAAAGTTCTAAAATAGCTTAAAAATACCCCATTCACACTGACGAGACCGACACTAGGTGAAATAGACCTGCACGAGGGATAATTTAGTATTTGGAGTTCATATAGTCCAGTAATGGTGCATAAATACCACATGCACTAATATTGTTATAGTAAAAAGACCCCTAGATCTATAACAGTTATTGTGTATTAGGCCCGGGCTTCCCCGTGCAAAAATCAATGTTATAGTGCATAATCGTGCACTATAACAAAATGTTTGCACGTCACGTGATGCGAATCTAACCAATCACAGCGCGTATTATACACACATTATACATTATACACACACACACACCCACACACACACACACACACACACACACACACACACACACACATATATATATATATATATATATATATATATATATGTATATACAATCATGTATAAATATTTTTCAAAAGGTGTAACTAATCCATATATGGAACTATTTGTTTTTTACTTAAATTTTCATTGATCAAAATCAAGGAACAATTACAATGAACAAATATATAAACAATATAATGGAGGCAGGTGGCAAAGTAGCAATGGAGAGATTATGTATACAAATACAATGTAAGTACTTTTGTGAAAGTGCAATTGTTTGTACATCGTCTAAACATCAATTAAAGGCATTGGGTAACTTTGTGGAGGCTTGATTTAATAAATTGTTGAATTTTGATATCTGTCTTGTATAATGATGTTCAGAATGATAAATAAATAGCCAGGCATAGAAAGGTTTTCAAATATATAATGCTATTATTAAGATATCTGCGACTGAATACTCCCATTTACGAAAGCGTATGGCCATACGCTTTAGTCTAACACTGAGTCAATGGGGAAAATGAGTCTGGCATTTTCCGGTCACTTGCATATGTTTACTTTTGTGAAGCACATGATGATTTTGAAGTGCCTTTTTCCACATGGGCTTCATTTTTACACCATATTACATACACTGATAACATGTAAGGCCAGACAGCTCAGATTTTATCAATCCTCCACGAAGTTACCCAATCACTTTAAAGTCTAATTTCCACTTTGGAAAGTGAGGAGCAAGTCTACCCTTATGCTAGGCCTTTTCTATACTATAAATCTTTGTTGGAATTTATGAATGCCTTAAAACCATCAAAATTTGGGGAGATACTTCTGAATCTGCAAATATACACATGATGTTTAAACACCAAAAATTGTTACCATAACCCCTACAAGCTTTTCAAATGGGGAAATTTATAGTCATAATTATTTCCATTCTCTATTTGATTTGATAAATCTTAAAAGTTTATGCCACATTGGTAGGGGCAATCACTAAAAATATGGGATGTTGTTTCAGGAAATTGATTACAGAAAATAAATAGTTCTCTAATTCTGAACAAACACTCGTTAAAAGCAATTGCTTGGCAAATTATTTTTAATTTAAAGCATTACCATCGTTTTTTTTTATAAAGTTACTGTTCAAAATCTAAACATCGATTTTACGGAATGAATTATTTTCAGTGCGATTTTGAATTCTGAAAAATCCCATCAACACGTCATTAAAAAATATAATCTGGATTTACAATTACAAATTTGTTTGAAATTTAATTGTTGGATAAAAAGTACCTTTTTGAAGATAGCCTAGCTCCAAGAGACTTGAATCAGTGTCAAATATATTCTTCTATTTTCATTAGTAATTTAAAAGCAAACAATTTTGGAGATATAAATTAAGACTTTGGATGATTTTATAATCCTCTGTGGTATGTGGGAATTCTTTATCAAAGAGAGGAATTCTATGAAAATATATATGAACTCGTGTTATAAGAGAGAATGATCATCAGTTCAATAGCGTTTGTTAAACAGACTTATTACGACAAGATCAATTTAATTTAAGTACCATCTATATATTGAATCAATATATATTCTGTTTTTAGTTGGGTTAAATGTAAAGTTCAGTTCTGGTCTTGCGATTACATTGTTAAAGAAACTGTCTCAAAGCAGTTAGGAATGGTTGATAATGTCTACACAAGAATTGGTGTATACTGTGAGCTTTTGGAATCAGCAACATGATAATAAATTGGCCCAATCTTGCTGAAAAGCACATGCACTGCACTCAGAAATTGGTATATGGGACTGCACACACATGTGGCATGAATTTTTGGCCCGAAAACTTCAGCTATTTCTTGTCATATTTCGAATACGAGGGCATTTTTGAGAGCAATCCTTTTCAGTGAACATGTGTACTATGATGTTCTTCCAAAGTGACATATAAGGATTTCCAAAGCTCACAAATTATTTTTCACCTTTCCCAGAACTCAACCTTCCATTTAAACTTCCTTCACCAATTATGAAGTTACTGCACTTCGAGTCCAGACTGAAAAAACAACTCCTAATTTTGGAGGAATTAGTAGATAGGGTTTATGAAAAAGGTGAGTGTATCTTAACTCAAAATGTATTTTCCTTTTCAAAATTCTTTGGTATTGTGAGGTAAAATGGAACAAGCAATTAAAGGAATATTACTCTCAATTCAGAAGCGTTGTGCAGTTTATTTCCAGTAGTATAAAACCCGACTCACACGAGGCATTATTTCGATAGCGTCATTTTATACCTGCGCCTGCGCTAATCGAGCCTGAGAAGGGAATAAATCCATACGCCAGTTATTGAAAATATTGTTTACACTATTCATTTTGCAATCATTTTTTTAAACGATATCACGTTTTCATGACACGCAAAAGACCGTACAAGTCACTGACGCGGTCCCTCTAACGTCAGAAAACGAAGTCTCTTCATTTGACGCCTCGTGTGAGTCGGGCTTTTAGATTGGCCAACCTTTGTTCAATTCAATAATTTATGAATCATGCCGGTGTGAACACGAACAAAAGGCCCCCGACAGGAGAGACACTCGCGCTTGAAGTTGCCACACAGACGTTCTGTATGCGCTTATAAGTTTTAGAGATTCCACATAATTAATCTTTATTGTTCTTTTTTCTCCCCATCCTCCTCATTCTTCTTCTTCTGCTTAATGTTGTTGTTGTTATTATCATTATTATTATCCTTAATATTTTTTTCCCTCGCAGTCTTTAAAAGATACAATTTTAACTTATTAATTTTGTATGTTGGGGATCGGACCCCACTGGAAATAAGCTCTCGAGCTTTCGAGCGTATCCTGTTGAAGCTTACTTAATTTTGATGTGATATTCTTTTTTGTTGTATGTTGGAGGCTTGGCGAATAAAATCAATCACTCAGCATGCATTGTTACATCGGTCTTGTGCTGAGAAAAGAAATTTGAACCGGTTTGACTTTCTTTTCTCAGCGTAGGAACGGCGCAATACAGATGAGTGCATATGAGCGCACGCAGAACGCCGGTGTAGCAACTTTAAGCGCGAACATAATTGGTCGCGTCAGAATGATTTTTTTTTCTTGGAAGAGGGAGGGGGGGGGGGGGGGGAAATTTCCTCCGCTTTCCCTCTTAACTTACATGTACGCTGTAAAGGTTAAGGTAGAGCGATGTTGATGAAATTCTGCTCTAAAAGTTAGACATAATTATGAGAACGAGAGTTTTCGATTTCGAAGTTTGCACGCAGTGGCCTGCATGGGACTGCCTCTTTTCTAGACCGACCGCAAAAGATGGCGCTATGACATTTAGTCTACTAGCAGCATGTAGGCATAAACACACACCCATACATATATATATGCATATAAATATATAAAATCTAACTTTTTAATTATACTGAAATATTAATTCAAGTGTGTATTAATAGATACTTATCTTATATTTTTTTGCCGAAGGAGGACCCAATTAATGCTCCTCGCTGTACAGTTTCTGTCCTTATCTGATAAAGTAAATTGTCAACATTCCTACGCTGGAACTTATATATATCTTTAACATCTTGTATGCCGTTGGCTTACTATAATTAGCGCCAAGACTACTCTGAACTACTTTATTATTCAGAGGCGGATCCATATTTGTTGTACAGGAGGGGAGGGGCACAATTAAAAACAAATTTGACAACCACCTCCCCCAATAAAATTTGCGGTGCGAATCTACTTCAAAAAAGATCTCTGACCAACACAACAAAAAAAATGAAGAAAAAACCCCGATAATTTAGGTGCACTGTGAGTCGAAAATCAAATTTGACGGGAGGTAGTTTTTTATTATTATTTTTTGGGGGGAGGGATTGTGTTTCTATGGTAAAATGAAGAAGGAAAATAATAAAAAACACTTGAATATAAGGACTGGGAGAGCAAATACGGCATGCCTAGAGAAACTAATATTTACAAGTTTGAGGATCCATTTATCTCGTTTCCGGCTATGACGCAGAATAAATTCAAAAGTGATAAACAAGAATTAAAAAGTATGATTTCAGAAAATAAAACATAATTATTTATAATTGGGATAACCTCGCTAGTGATAAGGACCGCTAGTCATAATGACCGCTATCCATAAGGACCTCTAACGTGTAAGTTCCTATACCTGAAGGTCCACTATTCATAAAACGGAAAGGGGGTCGCTATTCATAAATTCATAAGGACCGCTATTCATAATTTGAAATGAGGGTCGCTATTCCTAATTCACATTGAGGATCATTACTCATAAGGATCACTATTTATAATACGAAATGAGGGTCGCTGTTCATAATACGGATTGAGGGTCACTATTTATAATAGGAGGAGAAGAGGGCCGCTATTCATAATAGGAAAAAATGGGTCACTATTCATAATAGGAGAAGAGGGTCGCTATTAATAAAAATTAGATAAGCAAACAATATGATAATAAGAAAGTCCACTCGCTAGTCATAAGGACCGCTATTCATAATGGAGATAATTCAGATTATTCATAAGGGTCATTATTCATTAGGACGGCTAAGAGGGTCGCTATTCATAATAGGAGAAGGAGAAGAGGACCGCTATTCATAATAGGAGAAGGAGAAGAGGGTCGCTATTCATAATACGGATTGAGGGTCGCTATACCCTCATACCGTTTTATGAATAGCGACCCTCTTCTACTATTATGAATCGTGACCCTCAATCCGTATTATGAATAGCAACCCTCATTTCGTATTATGCATAGCGACCCTCTTTCCCTATTATGAATAGTGACCCTCATTTCGTATTATGAATAGCGACCCTCTTCTCCTACTATAAATAGCGACCCTCAAACACTAGTATGAACAGCGGCCCTCTTCTCGTAATAATGAGCCTTTTCTCCACATGATCATGTTTTCACTTTCAATACCGGATGCATTTTCAAAGAGAGTTTAAAGTAGATGGCTTGCATTTTGAGGGGTTTAAAGGGATTTATCCAGAAATGGGATACTCTAAGCAAGTCTTCGCCGTATAAAAAGTGCTTTGATATTCCTTTTATTTTTCTTGAACCAAATATCGCCATTATTTTAGAGTAACAGTGTACGAGCAAAAACTGAGGAAGAATGATAAATAACTATTTAAAGAAATAAAATATACGTGGGGGTATAAAGAAAGGAAGAGAGTGGGAAAGAGAAAATAGAGGAGCAGAGAGGAAAATAGCGAGCGGAAGAGAAAGATACAGCAGAGAGACCAGAACAGAGAAAATAGAAAGAGAGAGACAGAGTGAAAGAAAAGGAATTTAACCGATAAGAGAGGCGGTGAAAGAAAGAGAGGGAGGGAGAGAGAGAGAGAGAGAGAGAGAGAGAGAGTGTGTGTGTGAGAGAGAGAGAGACAGACAGAGAGAGCGAGGGGGGGGGGCTGCGTAGAAAATACACGAATGGGGTAAGGGAAAGTTCGAAGCAATCTGTGCACTCACGAAGGATCCACAACGCACTTCGGAGGACGTCGTTTCAAAATTATTATTGGATACGTCTTCGGAAATGAAAATTCTCGTTATCTTGTCTTCCGACTGTTTGTCGCAAGTCGATCATACCGGAAAGGATTGCTTATCATGATGTGGCAGAGTTTAATGGGGGTGTGTAAAGGGCATCCACGGTTATCTCTTCTGTCACTAACTGTCATGTTTTACGCAGTAACCTTTTATTGTGTGCCTGACAGTTTGAAGAGAGCACTCGTTGGAATCTTCTAGAGCCAGAGTTTGAGGACAACATCATGATATGCTTAAGGAGAACAGAGGTGCTTGAGAAGTGAAGTGAAGCATCTCTCCCGTTTCTTAATTCTTTCTTAGAATGACCATGCTAGTGTTATGAAGATAATCTTTTTCTGCTTCGTTTGAGGCGATTTATATTCCAAGTCCAATTTTCGTCCAATTTAAAGTGTATTTCAGCTGAAATATACTTTCGACAACAGTTTTTATTTAAAAATCTCAAACTAAGCTGAATAACAACATCTTCGTGATTTCAGCATGACATTTGCACACAGTCTGTATAAAGTAATGATAATAATACTCTAGCAAATTTGACATAGAGTAGAGCATTTCATAAATGTAAAGAATTTTAATTCAGTGTCCTAAAGCAGGGACGTATCCAGCATTTTTGTTTTAAAAAAGGGAGGGGGAGGGGGGGGGGGGGGGTTGCGCAAGTAAAAAAATTCTGACAAGCAAAAGAAAAAGTAGAAAAAGAAGAAAAAGATGATGAAGAAGAGGAAGAAGAAGAAGAAGAAGAAGAAGAAGAAGAAGGAGAAGAAGGAGGAGAAGGAGAAGGAGAAGGAGATGATGATGAAGAAGTATTGTCAAAAAAGCTAATGCTCGTCTAAAATTCTTGTATCGTTATCAAAATTGCATGAACTTAAAATCAAGACGCATTTTAAGTTTTTCCTTAATACAATGTTTATTTGATTATGCTAATGCGGCATGGTACTGCAGTCTAGGCAAGGTGGATCAAAACAAGTTAAAAATAATTCAAAATAAGATTGTAAGATTTATCAATCACTTACCACCAAGAACACACATTGGGAAGAGTGAACTTGAAACAGCTGGTCTTCTTCATGTAAACCTTAGATCACAACAACTTTTAATTCACCATGTACATAAGATTTTTTACTCTAATGCAGATCACTATATTTCAAATAATTTTACTCGCTCTTCAAGTGTTCATAGGCATGACACTAGAAATAGTCAATTTAATTTCGTAGTGCCTAAGCGGAAAGGTAAAATTGGAAATTCTTTTTATTTTAACGGTATTCTTTTCTGGAATTCCCTCCCAAATCATGTTAAGTCAGTTAAGAATTTTTTACATTTTAAAAGGGTATTGAAGCATCATTTGAAAAATGTGTCTGCTCCATAACTATATTTCTCCTCTCCTTTTTGTAGCTCAGATGGTTTTTTCCTATATTATTTGACTTATGTAACCAACGTTTATTATCGATAGTTTTTCATTATGATTTTCTGTATATAGTTTTTTCCGTTGAGTAAGTCTTGTTTTCACATTTATGTAATCTTCGCCTACTTTATAAAAAATGTTATGTTTTATTTTGCTACTTTTAATTAGTACATTCTTATTACTTGTCGTACGTGTACGATAGTCTTGTAGCCGTACTAATGTGTTTTCTTAGTGTATTTTTTAATCAGTTATTTAGGTAAGGACCCCATTGGAAATAAGCCATTTCGGCTTTCATGGGCTATCCTGTCATGGTACCTGGTTATGTTTGTATTGCAATATACCTGACGAATAAAATCAAATCAAATCAAATCAAATCAAATCAAATCTAAGAAGGATTATAACTATTTTCTGGATATCCTTTTAATCCCGAATTAAATTTTGAAAAGTAGGTCACATTCTTTGGGTAAAGTACTATATTTATGCCACTTGGGTTTCAAAAGGGGATGGGGCGGGGGAGGGGCAAGGACACCCTCCAGCCTCACACCCTCCAGTGTCCAAAAAGGATGACAAACTATCTTGCTCGAAGGAACCATGCAGATCCCGTAAAAAATGTTCACCAAACATTGAAATAACAGTTTGAGGGTATTGATATCGTTTGCATAAACTGGTTCTCCTAATGCAGCAACATTTTATTACATCGCCGTGAGTAACATAGAACTATTTCTTTCCCTTCTCTTTCTTCTCTTCCGCTTTTCTTCTTTTTTCCCTTCTTCTTTTTTTACTCTACTTCATCACCTTCTACTTCTTCTCTTCTTGTTGTTCTTGTTCTTATCCTCCTCCTCTACTACTCTCCTCTACTACTACTACTACTACTACTACTACTACTACTACTACTACTACTACTACTACTACTACTACTACTATTACCTATACCCCTACCACCGCCCTAACACCCCAATACCAACTACTAAAATGGTGAATGAAGGACAGATCATCATTTTATTTGGGCAAGACGATTCGAAACAATAATATTCTCCCGAAACAGTACCGGTGCCCTAAATGAAAAGTTACTGGGCAAGACTCGTCTGGAAATTTCGTGATTCAACTACGTTCACAAATTTGTCTCGAATTCCAACGAAGCCACGTCACTGGTAAACACCAGGTACTTTATAGCGGAAAAGTCAGAGGTTGTGGATGGAAGTATTTTCTCTTTCCTTTTTTTCTTTCCCATGAGAGACAGGCACTTCGACCTCCCTTCATTTTGGAGCTGTCAGTGTGCCCTTGAATCGTAGAAAACATGCGCATCAATTTATTTCGGGCAGAGAATGCGTGGTTTATCACCTCCACGTCAAGTGGAGTGATGAATGATTCCTCCTCTTGTTTTCTACCTTGGCGTAGCCAGCCAGAGGGTGGGGGTCAATACGCCCCCTCAAAGGAATGTACCAAGTGACATCCATGCTTCGTGCCAAATTCAGTACGGAGCTGCGTGCAACATGTTAAAACAACACCTGAGGTGACTTGAGGTGATCTGGACCGACTAATATGATTTTACTCACATAAAGCGTAGACAGGTATTGCGGCGGGGGAGGAAGGGGGGGGGGGGGGCAAGGCAAACCTTCCAATTATATTTTAACCAGTTAACCCTTTCTGTCGACAAATGTGAGCATATCAAGATCCTGAATATTCAAAGTGACCGCATATTCACAGGACTGGGGTCTGTCCCTAACAATTAAGAAGCTAGCTACGCCAATAAAATTGTGTGTATTTTGGCAATGTATTATTATCGTCACATTGTTGGCCCCTATTGACAGATACATGACCATGCCTCTCATGGCATGAAGAATGTTTGCGGGGTCGGGTCCGCCACCATTCGCTTTCTCATGACACCCTGAACCTTTAAGTGATTCCGCTTCCGGCATTTTCCGAAACCCCTATTGATGTCGACGTCGCATAGACAGGACGAGCTCTGGCAAACGTTCAAAAAAGATCGGACAGATATCGAGGAGGAGACAGTTGGATAATCCCAGGAAGGTTGTTCGGATAATAACTCCTCTCTTTCATCATGTCCATGGAGCTTCTGATTCCTGGATCTCGTCACCAGAAGTGTCAAATATTTCAATAAACAATCCAAGTGACACGCGTGACCCGATGCGTCGACAACGGACAGAGACGGACGCAGCTCCGAAGCGAGACGAATTCGCCGCGACTACCTCACTTTGGGAAGATCACATTCACTGAGAGGTAATAGATAATAACGAGTATACTTGGATCATCGGATGATTTGTCTCGGGATGTGGGGTGCCATATCGTCACACCACTGCCTCAGCATGGGATCTCTTCACACGTCGACCCAGTTCCAAATCTCTCTCACTTACCGATGCATTGCTATGTTGACGTTGAAATTCCTTCTCATTTTGTACTACGTTCAGTTTTCTCACGCTCTGACTGAATATCAACAACACGGTAAGAACGTAAAAATATGAATGACTATAATATTCCTTTGCAAAATGTAAACTTTAAGGTGACGAGTAGTTTACTAGTATTTCTAGTATTTTTTTCAGTCATTACTAAATTCCTTTGTTTTTGCTGAGACATTTGACTTCTTTTTGCACAATGTATATATTTTAAGCATTATAAATATATAATGTTTCTCGAAAGACACAGAAATAAAGGGTAAATGGAACGTAGCAGAATCACATTGCATGAATAGTTGTAAATATATTTGACGTAACAGATTATTCCATAATATGTAATAATCTGTTAATCTGTTCATTGACTAGGTATTATCTAGTCAAATTTTCTCCCCATAGAAATATTGGTTTTGGATAATGATTTTTTTTGGGGGGTAGGGTAATACTTTGCGTCTTCTGACGACTTTCTCGTCAGCGTCGTTGTTCGAGCTCCTGATTGTTTTAATTGTTTGTGTTTATTTCATTTGTATACTTAAATACAACATTCAGATAACGGAATCGTTTTCTTGTGTGACTGCATTATGAACCGATAACTTTTGCAAACAAATGGACTAATAGTTTGCTATAATAATTGTACGTTTTAATCTGTTATTTGACTAGGTGTTATCTAGTCACTTTTTCTCCCCGATAGAAATATTGGTTAAGGATAATGAATTTTCTTGGTAGGGTAATACTTTGCGTTTTCTGCTTTCTTTCTCGTCAGCATCGCTGTTAGAGCTCTTGATTTTCATTTGTGTACTTTACTACAATATTCAGATAACGGAGTCGGTGTCTTGGGTGACTGCATTATAAATCGAGAACTTTTGCAAACAAATGGTCTGTATCACTGGCCATCCTTTTCTGACTAGGAACTTCGCTTTTGATCAATTCACTATCTTGCTGTTATTCTGCCTTATTGATTTTGTATTCCAATCATGTAAAAATTGTTTGTATATATTGTGGTCTTTGATGATTCGTCATTAAAAACATAATTATAAAAAAAAAAATGGACTACTAATATGCTATAATAATTTCATGAAATAAATTCTTTTCAATTTTTGTCGTTTTTGCAATATAGTTTCCTCGTCTTTGTTTACATTCCCATACTCTCCGTCGTGCCCCCTGCTTTTCTCTCTTTCCCACCCCTCTCCCTGTCTCCATTTCTCTCCTCGGTTCACGTCTTATTATCTCTTTATCTATACCCTTCACTCACTCTGCTTCTGTCTGTCTGTCTGTCTCTCTCTGTGTCTCTCTTTCCCTCGCTCTCTGTCACTTCTCTTTTTCTTCCTCTCTTCTCCCAGTCCTTTACCCCCTCTCTCTGTCACTTCCAGGTTTTTTTTCTTTCTGTCTTCTCCGAGTCATTCTCTCTCTCCCGCTCTCTTGCTCTCTGTCACTTCCCTTTTGCTTCCTCTGTTCTCGGAGTCCTTCTCTCTCTCTCTCTCTCTTCCTCTCCATTCCATTTCTTCTCCTCTACTGCTCTTTTCCTGTTTCCTTTACACATGCATGGAATCATAATATTATTATTTATTTACGACTCATTGATTCATTTCATAATATTTGTTGATTATAGACAAAAGTTCAACCTATTTCGAGATAGTGCATCCACATGTTTACCACAGTGATGCCGAAAGTCGTGAGCGTCGTTCAACATCCGCATCAGAATCGCACCATCACAAAAACCTGCAGTATAAATTTACCACAAAGAAGAGCGACTTTCATTTGATCCTGACGTTGAACGAGGGATTGATCTCGCCTGGCTTCGTACTCGAGAGACGGTCGTCTTCGAACGTGTCTCGATCAGGAGTTCAACCAGGGTACGGACGTCATCATCGTTGCTCTTATCATGGAGTTCTTCGCGGACACGCAAATTCACAGGTTGCTGTCAACGTATGTCGAGGATTGGTAAGCTTTGCTCGTCAAAAATATTGTCTCAGTATATTTTGAATTAAGATTCCAGATTATGAATACTTGTTACTTTCACATATAGGTTGAAACAGTCGCATTGCAGGTGTTGATATACAAATATTCTTATAGATACATCATGCATATTTACAAAGCTCTGTAAACCTCCAAATCTTCAAGAAATTAACCGGATATCTTCATCACTTACAAATGACCGTGATAAATATATGTGGAAAGAGAGATTTGTCTCGAAGTTACCGAGAATGTGGAGGAAAGATGATATAATCGTCGCGCGTCTTTTAATCATTGCCTTCTGTATATTGACAGAGGGGGCTAATATCACTGGGAGAAGAGAATTTCTTTATCGAACCTGTTAATGCGTCGACGTATGATAACGTGGACGATGACGGTTCGCACATTATCTACAAACCATCATTGACCCAAGGGAGGATGAATTCGAATGACGCCTTCTGTTCAGACGTCGGTAAGTTGATTGATATTTTTGCAACACAACAACAAAACCGTATTAAAACAAAAAATATACTTCATTAAACAGATAGGGATGTGTCTACAAATAAAATTCATTATTGGGAATATGTTCCTCTACTTATATATATATATATATTCCAAAACGTATTCCCTTTTCATACGTAATCAACTTCTATTTTCGTCTAAAATACAATTACATAAGCAGCATTCAGCATTATACCTACCCAAGGAGGTACTAGGCAAGCCCAGCACATCCTTGACCTACCTTAAAGGAGAATTACGCTCAAAAATAAAGACGATAGTATTCAAAGGTGTTATTTATTCCTACTTGTTAGACTATATGGCTTCGCGTCAAAATATACGAGATCGATACGAATCAAATTTTTCTGAGCAAAATTTACCATCTGCTAGCAATATGTATCGTCTGCTAGCAGCAAATGGGGGCTGCCATTTTGTTTATGTGTACAAGAAGATTTTCTTAATCCAAATGCTCAATTGCCTTTTTCAAAATTAAAAACCCATTTGAGATTAAAAATATAGAATAGATATGTCAATTTATTTTTAAACTGAAGATTTCCTTATATATTTCTGTTGAAAATCGATATTCGCTTAATATAAATCTATTTTCTCGATACTGGACGTATGGGACGGAGCAAATTAATTCAGATTTTATGGATGCTTCTTCCCTGAGCATCTATAGTGGCAAACTATGCATTCACCTGCTTTCGGATAATGGACTTGAAAAGTCAGAATGCATGCTGCATATATTATGTTCTGCTCTGTTTGGCAAACCCAAGAAAATAGAATTTTGTTAAGCAAAACCAGACAATTTAAAAGTATCATTATAAAGATTTAATTTTTATAATACATGTAAACACCCACTTTATATTTTCCGTCACATATGGGATTTTAGGTAATGAAGGAAATCAATTTAGGATTTGGATTCAAAATATCTTCCTGACTGGAACATTTCTCAATGGTTCATGTACAACTCCAAATCAGCAAGAAAATGGCAGCCCCCATGTAAATGAGTAGGAGACGATACCGGGTGTTGGAATATCTTTATTTATACCCTTTTCTGATATCTTATTAGAAAATGATTTAGGCCAATAAGTAGGAATATATTACACCTTCCAATATAAGTAAACTTGTAATCAGGGCTTAATTCTCCTTTAAAAACATGAATTTGCATGTTTCATCGGTATCATCCGAACGATTATCCAGGCTCTACACATTGCCTGGTTGACCTTATTTTGTGGGGCACATTCCACGATTACGTAATATGAAGGTCACTATTAGCGACCTCTTAGTCGCGTGCGACCTTGTATGACCCCTGCACCTGTGAATTATGGCATGCCGTCCTTGTCCTCATAGGGTCACATATTGTTTGTAAGCACTAGTCTGTAGTCACAGACCCATTTAGAACGTTTTCTTGTCAAAATATTAGTCATATACATTGTATAATATTGAAGCCGAAAATATTATGTCTGAGTATTATCACGTAGAGAAGGAAATATCAAAAACAATAATCAGATCCTTAAAGTCTTTCTCATACTTTCAATATGACAAGAGCGTAACATTTGATCGTGACATGTCATTTCGAAAACAGAAAGTAAACTTTCTGATCTACAGTATATAGTGAAATAATTCTCCGTAAGAAAACTGCTCCCAAATTATATCTAAATTAATATCTTGAGGGAAAGGTTCTTTAACCTCGTGCATGGTATGAATGGACAATTTAAAGGAAAGACAACCCTGCATTCAGTGGGAAATTTCTTCAAAAGATATGACAAGGAATATGTATTTCGCATTTTTAAAATCATGAAACATATCTCAAGTTACCTCGTTCAGTTTCCTGTAAAAAGTTTCATCTTAGCATCGGAATAGTACTTTAAATATCGATAGATGGTTTGTGTTTTCCCTGGATGCGTTGCCTGTACTTCACCTTTTGCATGCCAGTAGTGTAGATTTGTACAGTCTATGCCTATTGGCTTGGAACAATAGGCACCAATTAGCCGAAGGAGTTCTTTTGCAACGCAAAAGCTTTGCAAAATAACTCATAATGTGATCTTGCTTAGCTTTGCGACAACCCTTTTACACTTGTATACGTTAGTTGTTTAGTGGAAACATTGGAATAATCTCGAAGCCTTTGGTAAATCCAAGGAGTTATCACAGATTCTGTGATAATTCCTTGGTAAAACTATTCCATGAAAAATTCAGTGTGGCCTAGGAAGATCATTTGAATGGCACATGAAGAGTTGAGTTCTGGGAAAGATGAAAAATAATTTGTGAGCTTTGCTAATATATCAGTTAGGAAGAACATCATAGTAGAAATGTCCCCTGAAAAGGATTGCTCTTCAAATACCCTCATATTGAAAAATATGACGAGAAATAGCTGGAGTGTTTGGGGCGAACATTCATGCCTCATGTGTGTGCAGTCCCATTTACCCATTTCTATGTGCATTGCTTGTGCTTTTCAGCGAGATTGAGTCAATTTATTATTATTTTGATGATTCCAAAACTTATGTAGACATGATCGACCTTTCTCAATTGCTTTGAGACAGTTTCTTTCACAATGTACCAGAACTCAACTTTATCTTTAAGTCGTCTTGATAAATCCCTGAGCTTTACGAGGGACCATACTGGAACCCGTTCATGAAGACAACCAAATGCGTTGGGCTCAGCCAGTGTGCCCATCCTATCGCATTCTTTATCCATTTTTGACAGGTCTGTCGTATCTTGACGACCCTACTTCGAAGACAGCTCGACGTCGAGTACGAAAGTCCGTGAGCATGGAACGAACCGTGGAAACCTTGGTGGTCGTCGACCATTCCATGATTGAATACCACAAGGACGAGGATATCGAGACCTATGTTTTGACCATCATGAATCTTGTAGGTATTATTCATTTTAATTACATTTCTTTTATTCACACTCTTCTAGTTCAATACCGATATAAAAGTATGTTGTTAAAAAAGGAAGAAAAACAAAAGAAAGAAACAAACAAAGAAGAAGATGAAGAAGATAAAAGAAAAAAAAAACATTCTTCCTCAAATACAGAGCCTACGCCACTGTTATAGAATTACAGTGTGTAAATTATACATGAAAGGCTGATGCTCTATGGGAAGCATAAAAAACAAAGGAATGAACAATCAAAGATAAATGAGAATAAAAGAGGCAATAGGAGAGTTATTTCTTGAAAATTAGAAGAGGTTTACAGGAATGAAATTCCGTCAAGTAAAACCTCAAAGCTCTACGAGCTGATCGTGGTGATGATGATGACAATGGTGATGACAAAAGGATGGAGTGAAAGTGACTACTAAGTAATGAGTCGGAATTATATCAGTATGGTTTATGGTTTCCTTTCATCGTGCCTGGAAAAGTTTGAGTTTTAGAACGACTAAGTTGAATCTCATTTGCCGCTAAAAATAATAATCATGATAACATTGGGTGCTTTTGTTACGAGCTCAGGTGGCCAAGTTTTACCGTGATCCGAGCATTGGGAACTTGGTGAACATCGCCGTCGTGCGTCTGATACTGTTAGAAGATGAACAGGTGAATGATGTTTATTATCTATTCTTCTGACGAGAGAGAGAGAGAGAGAGAGAGAGAGAGAGGGGAGAGAGGGAGGGAGGGAGGGTGAGAAGGAGAGAGAAAGAGAGAGAGAGACCAATTTGATTTTCATTATGATTAACCATTTTCAACATAAATATGGTTATACAGGGAATATCCTTCCTCCTGAGTCCCTAAAACAATAATAAAAAAATTGCGATTTCTCGATCTTTTGCCTTTTTGTAGTGTATAGTTCAGTTCTTAGTTAACAGGGTTCGGTTCAATGAATTTTGTGGGAAGGAGGTCCACTTTCCAAAAAATCTGAAATGCAAAAAAAAATAAAAAAAAATAAAAAGATCATCATATTTTGGGTGTGTTGACGTTAAACGAAAATCTCTGACAAGCCCCCCTCCAACAAAGGTACAGACACCCTTGCCCCCCCCCCCCCCCATCAGCCCCCGCATAATCAAATAATTCTTTCATAATAATAGGATGATCTGGAGATCTCCAACAACGCAGACATCACACTGGATAGCTTCTGTAAATGGCAAGAGAAACTGAACCCGGAAGGGGATGAGCAAACAAATCACCATGACAACGCAATACTTCTTACCAGGTAAACTCCATTCTATTTAAAGTATGGATAAAACAGCTTTACCTTAATTACTGATATCCAACTTTTTTCATGGTCTCTTTCTCCTTCTCTCTCTCCCTCTATCTTTTTCCCTCCTACATCTTCGTGGGTCCCAGTTTGGACCTGTCACCTTTTCACTTTCTTCATTCTACTGTAACCATCCCCTTTCATTTTCTAATTCTCATCTCCCTAATTACTCTTTTTACATTTCTCCTGATTAAATATAAAAACCCGTACTGTTCATAATCCATAATTTGTCCGAAAGGGTCTAGGCTACATAATTATAGACGTATAGGCCTGCATACAAATTTAACGTCGTGAATGTGTCATGGTTACTGTTGATTCAGTTTTATGTATTATTTAGAAATAAGAGGAATTAATTGAAAAAAATATAATCACATCGTATTTTATATGAAGGAAGGACTTGTGCCGGGGTATGGATTTATGCGTCACGTTAGGACTGGCCCACGTCTCGGGAATGTGTAACAGCAAGCGGAGCTGTAGCATCAACGAAGACAACGGTCTTGCTGTAGGATTCACCGTGGCTCACGAAATGGGACACAAGTAAGGCTGAGATCATACCGTTATGCCTGTTACATACGAAGCATTATTCCACGACTCCAAAAGGCTCCAAATGCACGCCCAATTTAATAGAATGCATTAAAAAAGTGAAATAATGATGTATTATGTACCCCTATCTTTGAGTGGTTTGAATAAATTACATTTAAAGTGAATAAAATGTTTTTTATTTGCCCTCATAATAGCTTTGGAATGCAACATGATGGCAGTGGCAACCCATGCTCGTCCCACGATGACAGCGGTCCCAGTGTGATGTCTTCTAGGGTTCCTAGTGGTCTTACACCCACTACATGGTCCACCTGTAGCAGAGAGTACATCACCCGCTTCCTAGAGTAAGTAAAAATAATATGGCGGTAGCGGTGGGATTGTAAGGCCATTTAGGTTTCCGTTTCTAGTTAAATGTGAATCAAATCACATCCAATATTATGGACAGCGGTCAATATGTGATGTTTTCCAGGGTTCCTCAAGGTCTTACACCCACGACATGGCTCACCAGTCCTGTAGCAGAGAGTACATTACTCGCTTCCTAGAGTAAGTAGAAATATCGGAAAACGGCGTTGAAGAGAGACATACTGAAGCTTTTCGTCTTGCACTCGTCGGAGTATACCGGCTTTCTGTTCATTCTTGCAGTATAATCCGATGAGTGCAAGACGAAAAACTTCAGTATGTCTCTCTTCAACGCCGTTTTCCGTTTCTGAAGTAGAAATATATTACGTCAGCGGTAGGATTTTAAGGCCATTCGAGTTTACATTTTGCTTTAATTGTGAATCATCAAGATGAAATGGACAGAGGTTGCAGTGTGATGTCTTCGAGGTTTCCTAGTGGTCTTACACCCACTACACCCCCCCCCCTGTAGCAGATAGTAGGCATCGTCAATCACTTCCTCCTCAGAGCAAGTAGAAATAGTAGAATAGTAGAAAGCGGTAGGATTGCTAGGATGTTCGGGTTTCCGTTTGATTTAATTGTGAATCAAATCAAATCGTATATAGACAGTGGTTCCTATGTGATGTCCTCGAGGGTTCATTATGGTCACATACCCACCACATGGTCCTCTTAGTTTTGGTACGTTCGCATGTACACAAAACTTTTAAGTATCATTGCACATTATTTATTTTGACATAGTTTCATTATTTATCAATCTGGCTTAAGATGTAAGTAATAATATTCCAGCAAGCTTTAAGAAAATAAAATGTTTACCAAGAAAAAATAAAGAAGATAATGCTCAATTTCAATCAGAATAAATAGGAATGCAATTCATACCATGGTCATGATGGTACGAATAACCTTACAAAGATTATAGTCATTGCCTAAATTTTTAAGGAATTCTATACCCATGATACCGTTGTCATGATTGTCGCCACTCATACGGCTTGCCATTACCCTTTTTGACTGATTTCTCAAGTTGTATTTTCGAAAGTTAAATATATCTATATTATATGCATTTCATTGTTTTTGCAGCAGTGGGCGAGGTAGCTGTCTAGAAGATACACCGTCATCTACACCATACAACTATCCTAAGGTTCTACCGGGCGTTATGTACTCGGCCGATCACCAATGCCGTCTGCAGTATGGACCTAATGCTACTGCCTCTCCCATGTTCGAAGTAAGGAAAATTAAGGTTGACTTTTGACTTATCATAGAGATGAAAACAACGATGATCACTATGTGAAGGATGAAAGAAAGAGTGCGAGGTAGACAGAGAATAAAGTAAAGAAGAGGGACGAAACGGTGACGAACACTGTAGACGAGGAATGTAGCTTGCTGTAATTAAGGATGCAATAATAATGGATCATTGCAATTACAGGTGTTGTGGTCTAGTGGATAAGTCACCGGACTGTAGATCACAAGCTACGGGGTCCAATTCCCACCACGGCACTAACGTCATTTGGCAAGACTTTAATCTACATTTGCCACTCTCCACCCAGGTGTACCTGATATGCTTGAGCGCTAGTTACTTTGGCGGCTTGGCTATAACCAGTGTGATAATGTCTAAGCGCCATGAGCGTCACTGCGTGACGGATATGAGCGCTATATAAATGGCTGTTATTATTATTATTACATTGCAATGAAAGTATATCCAGGGGCATGGACAAATTAGTCCATTTTAAGCCTTTTGGAAATTCTAAGGACATATCCTTGCAAGAATTTTTTGCTCCTTCTTGTTGGATTTATTCTTTTTCAAAAATTTGGTCCGACAGAGTTCTGTTCAAAATGGTTTCTTTGGTATATTGGATGACTTTAAAAGATTTGTGAAATATTTGGCTATTTAGCCGGTTTATTTTCAAGTTTTTTTAAACTGTTTTAAATCAGCTTGTAAAAACTGAGAAGGTTTTTTTTTAATTTTTATTTGATGCCTCAACATTCTTTATCCTACAATTAATTATATTTTGAATCATGTCTCTCCAATTTAAAATATTGTTTCCTCTTCTGTACAAATTCTCTTCCTAAATTTCTTCCTCTCTGAAACCGACTGTCTTCCTTCATCCCGATTCCCCTCCCCTCTTTCGATTTTGTCTCCCTCTCTACCTCTTTATATTTTTCATTCTTTCTTCACCTTCCTCCACCCTTCATTCAATTGTGTCTAGTCTGATCTCTGTACCACCCTGTGGTGCAGTGTAGGGATCAAAAGGAAATCAAGGATGACTGCGGCAGCGCAGGGTACTCGGTGTGGAAAAGACAAGGTGAGTCCACTTTGACAAAGTGACGAGGTATACCTCAGCCACACCTCCAAAACGAATCCAAAACCGTCTGCAAAATCGATGTTTGGTGGCCATTAGGGGAAATGTGATGTTCTTTCTGTCTTTAGTAGGTCTGGTGTGACTGGGGAATAAGGCTCCCTTTCCCCTCCATCATCTGTAAGCATGTAGAGGTTAACCTCACACAATTATTAGAGACATCGATGTATTAGGCGTTATATAAATCCAGAATATTATCATTACTACAACTCTCCCAGGAAGACTTGTGATGGAGGCCTCCAGTGAAATAATCTGGATTCACGATGCTATTTTTGGGATGTTTTATATTTGATATTTTATTCGTACAGTTTGGTTTCAATGTTTTTATATAGGTGCGATACATTCACCTTTAAATATCGACTTATCGAGAGTTTGATTGTCATTCAATCTTCTTCAAACTTCTATAACAAATTCACGGTTGTTAAAATTAAGTAACATCCACCAAGATATATACAAAGACAGTGAGGATTGTATGATTTCACTAGAGTTCTTACGAGTGATCTTTTAAAGACATCACTCTGTTACTAGTGTCTCTCTGTCTCTTCCAGGTACAACATTAACCCATTTGACCCTCATGTCCAAACCCGCCTTGATTTTTATAAATTTTCTCTAAGACGATGTCGTTTCAGAATAATTTTGTTGAAGATTAATATATGTTTCTTTGATGGACTCAGTGGTGTATATCTGGAGAGTGCATCGACATCGATGACCATCCCGTGGTCATAGACGGCGGCTGGGGTCCATGGAGCGAGTATTCGGAATGCTCCCTGACGTGTGGACGGGCCGTCAAGTCTAAAGAGAGACAGTGTAACAACCCAAGGTATCCATCTGTGATTTGTCGCATCCCCGTACTATTATCCACGTTATCTATGACTTTTATTAAAGAATAACCCTATTCTTAAAAATATACTTTTTATTGTGGAGTAGAATGACAAATCGGAGTATTTCAAGTTTATGTGCACTTGAAGATCTTCGTTCGATGTATCCACATCATGTACATGGAAATGTACAAACGTCCTACTGTAACACTAAGATTGCTGAAGATCATCGTCATGTTTATGCAAATGCATATCTGCATATAGGATTTCCTGAAGCTACCTTGTATAGTCACCAACAGTCTTCGACGGACATCACGTGAATCGGAATGACTTCCGTCATCACCATGATCACCATGCATCACCATCTTCTTCGTTATATGGTTTCATGCCCTGTCTCACACAGATCAAAGTGCCATACTAACTTGATCATGAAACAGTTTCGGTCTCGTTGCATTATATATATCATTAATGTTTTACGTTGCGAGTACATAAATGGTTTCATGGAATAACTGACTATTTTCTACACTTTATTTTCTCTCTTAGTCCATCTCATGGCGGAAGATACTGTGTTGGTGAGAGAAAGAAGTATACCATGTGTAAGCTTCAGGTACATACTATTGACTCACATACTGATATTGAAAAAGTAACTTTTAAAGAGGTAATTGAGATCTACGATCTCTAAGACAACAAACCACTTACTATGGTTAAAGATAAATGGGACGTTCAATTATTCTGGCATTGATGTGTTGGACAGAGAACTGAGATAATATTATAAGGATGAAAAATATATATTTCATATTTGTAATATTTAGGCATGACTTGTACCATTGGCTTGTCAAAAGGTGGGAGGGGGGGGGGGGGGGGGTGCACTTGTCAGATATTTTGTACGTTATGCAGTGAGCTGAAAATCCCAGTAAAGGATACAAGGTTGACTAATACAAGTTTGTCGTTCCCCTTTTCATTTTCATAATTAGAATTTGCACCGATTTTGTTTAATGTTAATCTCGAATTTGTACCACTTTCTGATAATAATTCATGAATGTGAGGGGTAACACATGTACGGCAATGTCTTGGAGTAATTACATACAATATAATTGCCCAGGTAATTGGTCCTTTTAATTTCTCCAGACTTGCGATCCGGGATCGGTGAGTGTTCGGGCCACGCAGTGCAGTACACATGACACCATCCAACCGAATGGTACTCAACTCACGTGGATTCCTGCAGATGTGGAAGGTAATTAGGCATGTTAGGTGTGCCGTGGTATAGTGGTTCATTAACTGGAAGAGTTGATGGCTCGCCACAAGTGCCCTTTGGCAAGAGGTTAATCTATATTTGCCACTCTCGACCCAGGACGTATTGGACCTTTTAACGTGAAATATACGGACAAAATAATTGCAAGGAAGCCATGACCGAGTGTGGTAGAATTGGAACGAAGGAGGGGGAGGGGATTTTTCTTTAAACTGTAGACGTATGCTGACATTTTATATTTACACCCCATTATTAATCTACAGTGCATCGTAATTGTATTTTAACCAAATCATTTTTTTTCGATCGCATTTTATTATTTTTTTCCTGACCTTGTGACTTTCTGTCTTTCTGTTGCCCCCCTTTATTTTAACTCTTTATTTTTTCGTGGCCATTTAATTAAGACGGCCAGAAGGTGGAAATAAAATTGTTATAATATGTCACAAATAGTCCTGGATGAACACATAATATATTTTTCTCTTTGTTTAGGTAAGCCTTGTGAATTGTTTTGCAGACGTCGTGATCAAGCATTAATAGAGAAAAAGTCAGATCACGTGATCAATGGAACTCCATGTACTCGCTTCTCACGTGATATCTGCATAGACGGCATATGTCAGGTATGAGGTATCTGTTATTGGGATACTTGCCTTTCCCTCCGCAGTTCAGAATTTTTAGAGGTCTAAATGAATTAGCTTTACCTCATCATACCTACAAGAATTATTCTTTTCTTTCACTTTTACCTACTTGAAGACAAATGAACCAAATAATGTGAATTAAAATTTGTACTCGAAATAGTGATTATAATCTCCACCTTGCGTTGCCACTTTAGAGACTCTGATTCTAATTCTCAAATAAATATTTCTACTTGATGAACACTACAGTGTAATGCAACATAATGGACTAAAAAAAATTGTTACTTTTGTTTCTCCTGCTCATGTATTATGTGTATATGGTAGAATTCTGGATCAAATGAAAAAGCAAAAATCAATAAAAGATGATCATACTGAACTGCTAAGGAATCCAAGGTAACAACATGTGTCGTGAAAATATTCAGTAGTGAAAGTTTATTCATACAAAGGCTATATATCGATATTAATTTGACTCAGTTTACAGGCATATCTTTCTCAAGGGAAACCTATAGGCGGAATGGTTTAAAATATCATTTGTGAAGGAGCATATCTTTGCAGTCACGCCCGTCTCTTGCTTGAAGGCATTTTCGTTGTTGTCTATTACGAATGCAAGGGAGAGCACAGGAGACAATTGAGTGTCATTCCCAGTATATCCATTTTTTTTCCTCATCTTAACGGACTTTCCCGTTTGAAAAAGAAATGAAACGATATGGAAAATTAACATGCTCTTTAAATTAGACTTGACAATGTTCAGTAACAGTGATGTAATCTTTATTTCACTTGAATTTCTTTTTTTCAGATGGTAGGCTGCGATAACATAGTCAGCTCAGGAGCAGTGGAGGACCGATGTGGGGTGTGCCATGGGGATGGTTCCTCCTGCCTTACCGTTAAGGAAAGTTTCACCACAAAATTTGGACGAGGTTTGTACAATTTGCAACAAACAAACCAAAATTATTCTATTGGGACAGTTTGCAACGTTTTGTTGTCAGATATCGTTAGACAATTTTTTCTAGTGGTAATATAGTAGTTCCGCGGTCATTTTTGTTATCATAATTATTATGATGAATGTTGATAGTAACAAGTGCCATTATGTAGGCCTACTTATCCGATAAAGTCAGACTCTACTTCGAAATATTAGAGCCAGCTTATTATAAGACTGTCCCCCTAATTTGAATTGATTGTTCATATCCTTGTTCTATTACTTATTCATACGATATAATGACATAAAATGTTGTGAACACTTTTTCGTCCAGAAATAAGGGGATATCCAAAGAAATTCTTTCAGCTTTTTCCTACATACCCCCGCCAATAAACATCGATCAATGTCAATTTGCCTATGTTCCCCAATGTCCCAGGTTACGTCGAAGTCACCATCATCCCAGCCGGTGCGAGGAACATCGTGGTGGAGGAAGTCGCTTCTGCTCATAATTACTTGGCCATCAGCAACGGTGCTGGCCACGACCTGCTCAACATGGACTGGAACATTGAATGGAGTGGCGAGTATCAGGCTGCAGGAACCATCATCAGCTATGAGAGGATAGACAATAGAGAACGTGTGGAAATCCTGGGTCCCATCAGCGAACCACTCCACATCTACGTAAGTAATAATGATACACTGTATGATATAAATGTTTCCATTTACATATAAGGAGATATAATGCATAACAATAGTATTCATGACACGAGTGCTCGTCATGGCCAGTTCAAGGAATAAGATATTCATGGTATTCGCACGATAAAGTGAGTCGTTATGAATAGGAACCAGACCAGATTTGAGGTTAAGTTGCTGGCAAGAAATCAAAGATCACTAACAAGCACACACACACACACAATAAAATTTTCTCAGATTTGGTAATGTATCACATTTCTCAAATTAGACAAAACTAAAAGTCTTCAAACTCATTACTTTTCCTAAAAACGGCGAAGTTGACAAATCTTGATCCATTTAGATACCAATGATCCAGCTGGCATATCCCTTTAGGCACACCCGGGGGCACACCCTTAATCTTAAGCATGTTAAGACATCACCTAAAATATTAAAGATACACACTAGTGGCGTAGCTTGGGTCCAGCCGTTGAGGGGCACTGATATCATGGTGTGTATGTGTGTGTGTGAGTGTTCGGAGGGGGGGGGGGTGAATGAAATACTAGAGAACAAGGCCATTGGGGATGGAGGCATTGTATCATTATATTCACTCCCATTCCTCTTCTTTCTCAATCTGTTTCAAATTTTCGAGGGGGGGGGGGGGGGGGGGTATATGCTCCTCGCTACGCCACGGGTTACACCGTTTGAGTTATCCCTCATATGTGCATAATGTTTTTTCAACGAGCTGCCTGCATACAAATCTTCTAACCATTCTATTGTTACGTTATAAACCCCTCGTAATTTTTTTTGTCAGAGATTGACTTCTGATTTTGTTAATGTAGTGAAACGTTAAATCATAATGAGGCATTTAGGTTAATTATTTTGATACCAGAATATTAATGATGACGTTATTCTCCTCTTTGATTCCAGCTCATATTTCAACGAGTTCAGAACCCTGGCATAACATACGAATATACCATTCCTAGAGATGGAAACCAAACTGCTGTCTTGCCTCAGTCTTTCTCATGGGTCTATACCGACTGGTCCTCGTGTTCGGCATCCTGTGGCATTGGTAAGGAAACCGTATCTCTTGTCGTTATGTTGTAGATGGGGACATTGGTTCGAAGAGCTTGTTGAATTGCCGTCTTCAGGTCCCACAGGAGTTGATTTGATGAGAAAATTATTTCGTGTTCGTGGTGACATAAGCCTTTTATCTCATGTGTGTCGTGGGGGTCGTCACTCGTTAACGCCACGATCCAAAAGTTCGCGACCCAGGATCGAACCCGGTTGTTGTAGAAACTATTGATCCTACCGCTAGACCAGTTTGAATCCCATCAACTCATAATTATTTCTTTGTAATTAAGAGAAGTCAATTTACACAGTCTGAGAGTACTTATGTTTTTATCCCTTAGAATTAAATAACAATGTTGTAGTTATAAGGTATTAGGCGAGTATATATATCTTTCAACTGATTGAAGGTAGATATGGGACTGTATATTGTGATGTTATTGATGTTATTGTGTGTTACCCTACATGAATAAGTTTAATGACTCTGCATTTCAGTGACTGGGCAGCATAAAACCTTTAACTTCAGGGAGCGCCGCCACCGAAGGCAGTGCTCCCCAGGTACAAATCTAATAAGTCAGAATCTGCTTTAGTTTGGTTGCATTTTTTTTTCAAAAAAAAAAGAACAAGGAAAGATGAAAGTTTGAACTTAAATATTAAGAAAAATCTTTTACCTCATTAGATGGCATCTGATATCCACGATTGGACAAGTATTATGAAGAAAAAAAAAAACGGTTTGCTGGCATCGCCGATATTTTCCCCGTGCTGTAACGCCGATTCAAACGACTCAAAATCACTCGTGAGCCCCTACTATGTGTAGAGCGGGGAAACAGTCGACGGTATGGTCCTAGCGATTACGCAGTAGATTTCGAGTCATTTGAATCGGTACAAATTTTCATCTTTCCTTGTTCCGTTTTGAAAAGAATACAACCAAACTAAAGCAGATTATGACACAATTGTACCCGGAGCGCCACCGTCTTCGCCAGCGGCGCTCCCTGGAGTTCTAAGACTTTGAAGTGAACCTGGCGATATTTCGTCGGCATTATGCCAAAAGGGCCTTATCACTGTATAAAGTCTATGGCCTTAAGGCCCTTTTGGCATAAGGCTGACGATTTGTGCTATGCCTTTAGTGTTTGATATTTGAAATATTTTTAAATCAGGTTATCAGCGTTCGAGTGTGATCTGCAAAGAGTTGATAGCTGGCATGGTTGATGATCGATACTGTGAAGGCATGAAACCAGATGATAAGCAACGGACATGCAATGAACAGCAGTGTCCTGCCACGTGAGTTTGTCTATAGGGCAATACTCTACTTTGATCCTGCTTTATAACATTTTTATCCCGAATGCCAAGTGCCTGATGGGTCACAAGACAATTGTCATGGTTGTCTGTAAACTCAAAATCCCAGTCCGCATGGAGGCCAACGAGCTGGCAAGTCTTTGGGGTTTTCTACAGACACCTCCATAGTTTGGTTAGCACGGGCCCTGTTTAAAGGCCAATCCGACCTTTGTAATAATTTGCTTTGTGTGAAAGCAGAAAAATCAGAGAAGCAGATTGGTGAAAGTTTGAACAAAGTCGGACAAACAATAAGAAAGTTGTAATCACTATACATATGGGAATTTCAAATTGGCCGTATCGTTACGGTCACTGTGATGTAGCGGCGGTCAACTTCCCCATTCGCTCCAACACTCAAAATGACTAAGATATATAACTTTGTAGGATCTTTTTTTTGTTTTTGTGAAGGACCCATAACAATGTGCTATCTACAATATATTTTGAGTACTGCCCCGAGGGATATGGCGCTCCGGAGAAAACAGGAATTTAAAGACATTTTGTATTGTACAACAAATGGGAAAGTTGACCATGAATACCACACAATCGATTCAACAATTTGCCAATTTGAGATTCGCATAGATGTAGTGATCTCAATCTCCAAACATTTATAACTGTCTTTTGTCCGATTCTGTTTAAACGTTCACCATCCTGCTTCTCTTATTTTTCTGCTCTCATACAAATCGGATTTTTACAAAGGTTTGATTGACCTTTCATGGACCAGGGTAAAGGAAACACATTACTCCTGTCCAGGTACATTCCCAAAGATTCCATCTACCTGTTTATATAAATCTTTGAATAATCCACTAGAACGTGTAATGGAGCACATGTAAAAGTGAAGTGACATTTTGTACAAATTTTAGGTCTCAGCCAGGGAACATTTCCAGACCATCTATATATACCAGTCTTCCGTTTAGCATAAGGCTCTACATTACCGTGTGATCCCGTAGGCCTAATGATAATGGAATCTAGAAGATGTCTAAATAGTTCTGATCATTTGCACAAATCTGCGGGTTCTCTACATTGATTTCTATATCTGTACAAAATGTAAGCTGTATAACATCTCACGTTTCATGCTGTTAGAACTTCAAAAGGCAAACATGTGATGCCTACTGAAACAGAAATTTCAAATTGAACTCAAGTTTTCGAATACGCACCTGTCGAGTTTTCCACAAAGGTATTTCTTGATCAACTCTCGTTGTACAGATGGTGGGAAGGTCCTTGGCAGCACTGCACAGGAAGCTGTGGGGAGCGAGGGCGAAAGCAACGATCGGTCTTCTGCATACGTGGATCCACCAACGGTGAACAGATGGTCCTTGATGATTTCGACTGCCTAAGTCAGGGTCAAGAGAAACCCGCCACTGAAACCACGTGTGAGGTTGATCTGCAGTGTGAATCGAACGACAACTGGCAGACAGGTGAATGGTCGCAGGTTAGTCTGTAAAGAATCCCTGAGATGTGACTGAATGGGTGCTCTGATGTATACTCTTGCGACAATTTCCCCAGGCTTTAATTGTCAAAGATATTGGGTTAGGGTTATGGTTGCCATTGGGTTTTAGGTTTAGGGCTATATAAGTTTAGGGATAGGTATAGTGTTTTGTCCAGGGTTGAAGTTGCGATGATGATATAGGAGTAAAGTAGCTTCTTTAATATCGGTTTTGTAAAAGCATTACCATATAATGGAGAATTATTTTATCTTTCCTATTTGCACGAAAGTGTTCTGTCTCATGTGGCGATGGGTGGCATACTCGGTCTGTAGTCTGCATGAACATCAACAAACCCTGCGATGCTGCAGGTAAGCCGAGCGACAGAAGACCATGCTTGCAAGATCAGTGTCCTTCGAGACAGGACTTCTACAATAACGTGCCACAGGTTCCTGAAAGTCATTCCTATGTGGACGAATCTTCCGTTGACCAATCGTCAGTAAGCATGTCTGCCAGCAACGACTACACGGTGAATTTCGGCGAGTGGGAAAAGAAGATTGCCGTCCAGAAATACGAAGCAGCTGCGAATAAGTCATATCCGCAGCCATCTTTGCCACCTGGAAGAGGGACTCATGAAAGTCATCATGAATTGAATATTACTACCCATGACATTAGTTTAATTGATGAAGGGCATAAAGATTCTAGAATTAACCATCTTCCCGTCGTGCCAGATTCTCCGTATGTAAACTTCATCTTGTTTCCTTCTGCGTTAAATGATAAACATCCTCCGGCTGCAGATGCTGCAGCTTCTCGGGTGCAACAACAGTCCCCAGAGCCTACGCTTGGATGGTCAAAACAACCGTGGCTGCCGGTAGGTGCTTAACCTGACATTTGTCAAAAGTGCCGACTGACAATCGGCACCAATTGCAAATGATATGCATAACAACACATTCCCTGGTTTAATTGGCTTCATGACAAACCTTATATCACTTGTCTATAGTAGCTTTATATTGTAACTTAGAAGTAATCCAGAAATCACTTTGATCTGTGTATTTGAATTCATCTCTGTTTGTATTATGACTTTTCACGTTTCATGTTTGGTAACATATTACATATCTAACCTTACCTCGAAAATGTGAAATGAGTGACCTATTTTCACCTCGCCAACAGTTTTGTTGCTGCTTTGTCAACCCCTCCTTTTTAGGGAGGGGGGGGGGGCGTGTTTCTCACACCCCCATTCCTATGATGCCCACGTCATCATGCCACTATCATTTCCTTCTTAGTGCTCTGCGACATGTGGCGATGGTATCCAGCACCGGATAGTGGAGTGTGTTGACAGGAATACCGGCCACGGGACATCAGGATGTTCCGAAGAAAATCAACCAATTTCATTGCAGTCTTGCAACTTGGGCAGCTGTCCTCAAGGTATTGATGATCTAATTAATTAATGACTTAATTATTCTATTTATTTATTCTGTGTTCTTTATGCAGGGCGTCTATTCAGTACATAAAACCCTAATTTACGATAGAACCCTGTATTTAATACGTTATGAGTTGAAATACATTATAAAATTGTTATAGAATAGAAAAAAATATTACAGTAGATAACAAAACGAATTATGATTTAGTAAAATCAAAACAAGTTTTGGACTTGTGATCACTTAATACTTAATACAAGTTTACACACATGATATTATTTTAAACATTGATAACCCAATTATAAGAAGAAAGTAAACGAAAAGAAATTAATAATGCTTTAAAGAGATAAGCCGACTGCAAGTGAAACTTGATAGGTTATACATCGATATACAATGTTGGCGTTGGCGACTTTCTGCTACTTCAAACGTGTATGACATTTGGGTTTCTTTCGATTTTATTTCGACAGATTGCAGAAATACACTCAGCACCACAATGTGCTTGATAATCGTCCAGTCAGGAAGCTGCTCTCAAACACACTTTCGCGAAAGATGCTGCCGAACCTGTGAAGAAGTCAGATAGCGCATTGTTTCACGCTTGTGATCAGTATGACATTGAACAGTATTGTCTTATAATGCCCTCGAATGAATATTGTAATGCTGAGGAATTCGATGCAGTATTTAAACGAGTACTATGTCCATTACTACTTTGTACATTTAAAGTAGAACTTTAATGATTTTAAATATTGGCTTAATACTTATTATTGCATAGATGGCATAAATTAAACAAGGTTATCCAAATTCAACGCTTGGAAACATTTGAAGTAATTATTATTATCAATTATAAAACGGTAAAATACAGCCCCCGATATAGCAGCTGAAGAGCTCCTCGAACGCTGCTGAGATATGTGACGACACACAATGGACCAGTCCTGTCTAAGCAGACGATGTCCCATAACATCTTACACATTTTTCAGAGCCTATTTTGTCATCTCCTCTTCACTCATTTCTCTTCCTTCACTAGCGTCAGTCTTAATGTTAGTCTGTTGCCTCACTCTTAACTTCGTGTATGGTATTATTTTGATGAAAAATGCAGCGTTAAAAAAATAAAGGAATCAGTCACTTGTAAACAAAATAAGACGCCATTGTATTTTCAGCTGCTTGCACCGGGGCATGTTCGGCGTTTCAAGAGGGAACGAATACCATCCTGCTATTATTCGGAGGGCTTTTCAATTTGAAAGTGGGGTTTATTTCATTGATCATTGACCCTTCTCCTGTGTATTTACAATCAAACGGTTTTAGCTATCAGAATCAGTTTCACTTTCCCTTTATAATGGTGTGAAATAAGGTCATGTTTAAATACACCAAACTCTTTATAATTTGATAAATAATTGCATTGCAATTACGTTCATTCATTATAGGACGTCGTCTGCTTAAGCAGGATCGATCCCGAGTGTGACGACATCAAAACATCGCTATATTTCTGGCGAATACTCGGATATTCCAGATGCTGAGAAGAACTTTTATTTGTGTTGTTTTTATAATCATCAGATACGCAGTTGACATAAAACTTATACGATTGCCATCCGTAAGCTTCCCAGTTTCTAGTGATACATTAATTGCCATATTTGTGATTTTCTTTGAATACCTACTTTAAAAAAAAAACCCTCACTAATTATTCAAAACATACATTTTTCATTTATACTTCCTAACGAATCGTTAACATGGATGAAAGCCACCCGCCAGTAATTCAACGCAATGTTTGCACGCTTCATATTGCTTCCTGTTCGATATTACTTCCACATGGCGCGTCAAAGACTGCACCATGCAGTCGCTGACGGAATACTACGTCAGGCAAATGACGCCTCATGTTCAACATGTATTAGAAAAACTTGCATTAGCCTACAACATGGCATGGATTTCACTCAAGAAAAGTTTTTTGTATACGTCATTATCTAATGGTGTAAACGTTGCAGACTCAAAGTATTGCAGAATACTGTAGGATTTTATAGGATTTAGCTAAAATCAATAGCACTGTGTGAAGTATCGATGCGATAGGAAAATCTGTATTCTGACTTGTCTAATACATCGTGAGATATAATAAATATTCGCAAATAGATTTCTACTATTGAAACTATGGCACATCAATAGGTTGGAATACATAATTTTTCTGTTGTTCTCAGTATAATCTTTAACCGAAACATAAGGAGCATCATGATGATAAAAGGATTCATTTTTTTTCTTTACAGCGCATATGTATTGACAAACAAGGCAGCACCCCATTCCCCATACATACACGCACCCACCCAATAATAGAAATAATAATAATACTGATGAAGATGATAATATTAATGATGATGATGACAATAATAATAAAATAATAATAATACCAATGATGACTGTATATATATATATATATACTAGCAGAAGCAGCCCGTGGCGGACCCCGGGGGGGGGGGGTGCTTCTGGCCCGTGCCATCCCCACCCCCCCCCCCCCGTTCAATGGTAGGAAAGTATGCATTTTGACCATAGACGATCCGTCCTTTTGTTGATTGTGCCCCCGCCCCCTTTTAGAATGAAACCTTCTTTTTTTTTGCTTGTCAGAGAATTATGGAGGGACCCCCATAACCACCCCCTCTCTGAGCGAATTTTCTAGGTCTGACGAAAAAAAAAATTCTCGCCACCAACCCCCCCCCCCCCCCCCCCCGGTCTGCCTTTTCCAAAAGTTGACAAACCTGCACTTGTTTTCCCCGCCTTATACTAAATTACGGATCCGCCCCTGATCATGTGAATATGTCTCATTTATCCAAAGCTTGTATGAGTTCTGAAGAAAATTCCTTTTAATCTTGATGAAAATTGATGATATGGATATAATAATGTTCGAGTTGAATATCCATGCATAGACCTAGAGGGAGCGATTTGATCTTGCCATGTTTCTGTGGTTTATTAATACTCAGAGTAACATCCATAATTAGCGGTACGTCCCCTGTAAAGGATGCAATAATGAGAAAAAATGAATATGTCATTTTATTTTCAGGGGGATAATGGCCCCCTTATATGGGTCTTGGGAGGACCGACGGATTGACTTCCCCCCTACCACCCCCCCCCCCTCCAGCTCCCCCCATTCCATTGTCATCCCATCACCCCCAGGGCGAGGGGAGAAGGGATTAATATCATTATACGTATTCATAATCATTATGGAAATATTTTTGAAGGAATTTTCTTCTTATCAGATTTTCTGATAAAGTGTCAAATTACCGGTAGCGAACGTCGTGAAACATACACACTAAACTGTGTGTGTGACCATGAAGCTTCAAATGATGTAACTCTATACCTGTATGATGACCTGTACACGTACGTGCGAACGATCTAACACGTGTGTATAATACTGTACTGTACACTGAAGCCATGCGGATTATGGCCATGCTGTTCTTTGGCATAGCTCCCCTTCACAGGGAAAGGTATATGGGTTGGCTGGGCATGAAGCTATAACCCGCTTCATGGGTTGGTAGAATGATTAGGCCTACTCCCTGCGGAAATTCAATGTTTCAAAAATGAATTTATGAAATATGGACGGACGTCAGCCCTTAAGAAGTGCCTCCCACCACTCTAAGAACCCTTCCCCACCCGTGGGTACCAAAAGGCGGGGACCGAAAGGGCCAGGGAGGAGCCTATTTGAACCAAAAAAAGAGCCTCAAATCCTTAGTGTATTATATTATAGACAAGGTTAGTAACCGGATGGCTGAACGCATAAAATTATTGTCATGCATTAGCATTCTGATGTTTACTGAGCCCGGGAAGTGACATGGGGAAAATCTTTTTTGGAGATATTATCTCGTTCCCTCGAGATAATAATATCGTTCCCTCGAGATATAATCTCGTTCCCTCGAGATATTATCTCGTTCCCCCGAGATATTATCTCAAGGGAACGAGATAATATCTCCAAAAAAAGATTTTCCCCATGTCCCTTCCCGGGCTCCGTAGATGTTAGATCACAATGCGCTTATTTTTGGACCGTGACACTGTAGAATAATGGGCTTTGTGATGATAAAATTAGAAGCTTAGAATACGGGAAGTTCGGCATTTGAACAAGAATACTTTGTTATAATTCAAATAATGCTAAAATAAAAAAAGAGGGAGGGGCTTTCATATTTTTCATATTTGCATTCTTTTACACGTTAAGTACGGTGCGGGATAACAATCCCTTTCCCAGGGTAGCTTGATTGAGGTTCCGAAACAACCATGCGTTACACATCCTTAATGTATTATAATACCTACTAGCAGAAGCAGCCCGTGGACATCCACGGGCGCTAGCTGTGTTTATGATTAACCACCGTACCGTATATTTGTTACAATAATCAAGTGAATAAATAAAAAAGTTGGGTAGAGTTATTTTTACCAAGAAGTATTTACAACATGTCCATTGGCGAACCCGGGGGGGGGGGGGGAGGTGCTTCTGGCCCGTGCCACCCCCCTCCCCCCGTTCAAAGGCAGGAAAGTATGCATTTTGACCATAGACGATCCGCCCTTTTGTTGATCGTGCCCCCGCCCCCTTTTAGAATGAAACCTTTTTTTGGCTTGTCAGAGAATTATGGAGGGACCCCGCATACCCCCCCCCCCCCCCTCCTGAGCGAATTTTCTAGGTCTGAGGTCCACCCCCCCCCCCCCCACCTCAGGTCTGCCTTTTCCAAAATTTGACAAACCTGCACTTGTTTTCCCCGCCTTATGCTAAAATTCTGGATCCGCCCCTGATCATGTGAATAATTATGAATAATTATGTCTTATTTATCCAAAGCTTGCCTGAGTTTTGAAGAAAATTCCTTTTAATCTTGATGAAAATTGATGATATGGATATAATAATGTTCGAGTAGAATATCCATGCATAGACCTAGAGGGAGCGATTTGATCTAATAATGTTTCTGTGGTTTATTAATACTCAGAGTAACATCCATAATTAGCGGTACGTCCCCTGTAGAGGATGCAATAATGAGAAAAAATGAATTTGTCATTTTATTTTCAGGGGGATTATGGCCCCCGTATATGGGTCTTGGGAGGACCGACGGATTGACTCCCCCTACTACCCCCCCCCCCCCCTCCAGTTCCCCCCATTCCATTGTCATCCCATCACCCTCAGGGCGAGGGGATAAGGGATTAATATCATTATACGTATTCATAATCATTATGGAAATATTTTCGAAGGAATTTTCTTCCGGGAGCGAACGTCGTGAAACATACACACTAAACTGTGTGTGTGACCATGAAGCTTCAAATGATGTAACTCTATACCTGTGATCTAACACGTGTGTATAATACTGTACTGTACACTGAAGCCATGTGGATATATGGCCATGTCGTTCTGCGGAATAGCTCCCCTTCACAGGGAAAGGTATATGGGTTGGCTGGGCATGAAGCTACAGACCCGCTTTATGGGTGGGCGGAATTATTAGGCCTACTCCCTGCGGAAATTCAATGTTTAAAAATGAATTTATGAAATATGGACGGGACGTCAGCCCTCAAGAAGTGCCTCCCACCACCCTAAGAACCCTTCCCCACCCGTGGGTACCAAAAGGCGGGGACCGAAAGGGCCAGGGAGGAGCCTATTTGAACCAAAAAAACAGCCCGAAATCCTTAGTGTATTATATAATAAGATATATATATATATGTATATATATATATATATATATAGTGTGAGAGATGTCTCCTGACTTGAACGTAGTCGGTGTCTCATGATGTGTAATAATATAAGCGTGAGAGATATAAATGAGACGGGACGTAGCTCTCAGTTAACCTCGATTTTAATTCCAAGCTTTCGGCCTCATTTGGCCTTCTTCAGGGTCTTCTATACTTGGATGCTGTGCTTCCAACTCTTTGCGTTCGTAAAGAGTTGGAAGCACAGCATCCAAGTTTAGAAGACCCTGAAGAAGGCCAAATGAGGCCAAAAGCTTGGAATTAAAATCGAGGTTAACTGAGAGCTACGTCCCGTCTCATTTATATCTCTCACGCTTATATATATATATATATATATATATATATATATATATATATATATATATATATTTATATATATATATACAGGTTCCTTTTATACATGTTTCAATCAGAAAAATCTTTTCAAAGAAACAAATATTGTGGTCTTTATAGACAGGTGCTAAAGCTGTATATATATATATATATATATGTCCCAAGTCCTTGTGTTGCCATAAATATATATATATATACAGTATATATATTTACTAGCAGAAGCAGCCCGTGGACATCCACGGGCGCTAGCTGTGTTTATGATTAATCACCGTACCGTTAATTTGTCACAATAATCAAGTGAATAAATAAAAAAGTCGGATAAAGTTATTTTTTACCAAAAAGTATTTACAACATGTGCATTGGCGGATCAGGGTGGGGTACTTCCGGTCCGTGCCCTCCCAACCCCATTTTTGGAAGGAAAGTATGCATTTTGACCATGTACGATCCGCCCTTTTGTCGATTGTGCCCCCCCCCCCCCCCTTTTTAGAATGAAAACCTTTTTTGCTTGTCAAAGAATTATGCAGGGACCCCCATAACCGCCACTCCTGAGCGAATTTTGGAGGCCTGACGAAAAGAAAAATTGTCGCCACCTCCCCCCCCCCCTCCCCTCCCCCACCACTGAGCGACTTTCCAAGAACCTGGCAAGACCAAAAAAATACAGGTCTGCCTTTCCCAAAAGTTGACAAACCTGCCCCGCCTTATACTCAATTCTGGATCCGCCCCTGAACATGTGAGTATGTCTTATTTATTTTTGATGAAGATTAATGATATGGATATAATAATGTTCCAGTACAATATCCATGCATAGACCTAGAGGGGGCGATTTGATCATGCCATGTTTCTGTGGTTTAATACTCAGAGAAATCAAGGCCATGAAAACATAACATCCATAATTAGCGGTACGTCCCCTGTAAAGGATGCAAAAATGAGAAAAAAAGCAATTTGTCATTTTATTTTCAGGGGTATTATGGCCCCCTTATATGGGTCTTGGGAGGACCGACGGATTGAATTTTCCCTCTATATACTCCCCCTCCCCATTCCAATGTCATCCCATCACCCCCAGCGCGAGGGGAGAAGGGATTAATATCATTATACGTATTCATATCATAGTGGAAATAATTTCGAAGGATTTTTTTGTTTTTGTTGTTGGTTTTTTGTTAGTTTTTGTTTGTTTTTGTTTGTTTATTGTTGTTTTTGGGGGCCCCTTCTTTACACCGTTGCAACCGATATTCCTAAGTGACGTGATCTCCTACACATCCCCTCCCCCGAATGATGTCTACAAATCAGTTTAGTCTGTCATATCTAAGGGAATGAATTGAGGCGATATACCATAACATATTTCCAAAGGTATGAAGGCCATTCCCCATTCATGTCATTTCAGCTGTTCGTGGTTGTCGCATATCATCTCTGAATTTGATATCCTTTTTCTTGATTTTTGCTTTTTTGGATACCATAAACGCGTCACCCGGGTTATGTGCTTTAGCGAGACATGCTCCCCCCCCCCCCCCCCCCCCCCCCCCCAGCGACTACAGTGAACTCATAGTTACATACACACAAAACTGTGTATGTGAAGCCACAAAATAATGACTCTATATGCAGTAGTACACGCAGTAGGCTACATGTAGAACACAGTGCGTTGTGCGAACGAATTGCACGCACGTGTATTGTAGCGCCGTACATTGAAGCCAAGTACAATGTATGCGACTATGGACTTGGAGTCTATGCTTGGAGTATACACGCTGTTCTAATTTGGCATACTCCCCTTCACAGGTAAAGAGTATGGGTTGGCTGGGCATGAAGCTACAAACCCGCTTCATGGGTTGGCAGAATGATTAGGCCTACTCCCTGCGGAAATTCAATGTTTAAAAATGAATTTATGAAATATGGACGGCATAAGAACCATTCCCTACCCGTGGGTACCAAAAGGCGGGGACCGAAAGGGCCAGGGGAGAAGCCTATTTGAACCAAAAAAAGAGCCTCAAATCCTTAGTGTATTATATTATAGATATAATATAATAAAAAAATAAATTTCCGTTAAAACTCAGAAGTTTTCAGAACAAAATTTTTATTACTTATATTTACATACAAAAAATTAAAAAGTTCTCGGCGGAGATGATAAAGAAAGATGTACCTTTCAACAATTCTGGGTATCCATTATTTAATGATTTATCATTATACAAAACCATGACAACTACAAGATATTTTTGAAAAAGAGCTCGATAGGTGTGATGACAAACTATAATTATTAAGTATAACCACAAGTACAATAATATAGCACTACACAACAACAATAATAATGATAATAATAAGAATAATAATCATGATAATAACAATAATGATAATAATAATAACAATAAAAATAATGATAATGATAATTAAATCCAATGTATTTTTTATTATTAGATTATATTTCATTAGGATAATAAGAAAATCACATCTGTTTTACACTTTGGTCCTGAAAAAAATAGAAGTAATGTAATATTGAAAAATGGACCCTAGGCATGGTAACAATGAAAATATATATCCAAAATAAAGAAATTACAAAAAATGAAAAGTTAAGTGAACGAAGAAGCTTGATGGGAGGAATTTTAATTTGTAAACAAATTTGTAGGCATTTTACTCCCAGTGTTAAAGATCGTATGCTCGATCTGTAATGAAAAACACAAGAAAAGTTAAGTGGTTAAACGTTATCTCTTTGGCCAGCATTCTCAAACAGTTTCTCATCATATTTCACAAGTCTACTAGATTACTATAAATATTTACATAAGAATATACCACGTAGGTCTGCATGGTCTGGGCCAATATTGTACTTCTTCAAAATATATATATATATACGATATCTTTTGGAGCTACAGCCTTCCTTGTACAACTATTGAAAATTAAATGTCCTAATAAATTGCTGAAGACATGCTAATCTTTCGTATATCGTCAACAGATTCGACAGTTTGAGGTGAAAGTGAGTTCTGGTCGTGTGATTGGATTTAGAAATTTTATAGTCCAAAGGTAATCTTTAACATAGGAATATATGTACAAAGGATGCAAAAGTTCATTTTTTTTTCACCTTGACCACAACCCATTCGCTTAATTAATATCCTCCTCTGTTTTGCTTTGATTTTTCTAGGAGTCAACTGAAGGCTGTGTTTAGACGAAATCCGAATCACGTTGGTTTTCCATATAGTGTGAGATATTTTGGCGGTGTCAATACGGTACCATGACACCTAGAAATAATTATCTAACATGTATGGATATAAAATGTGATACAATCATTGAAGAAATGTGTGCGTAGTAATAGACAGAGAGACATGGACATTTATTTTGTACATGACATGACAACAGTTCGTGTTCACATGACCACACATCCACTT
The DNA here is from genome assembly GCA_025617745.1 of Heliocidaris erythrogramma. Classification (NCBI taxonomy): domain Eukaryota; kingdom Metazoa; phylum Echinodermata; class Echinoidea; order Camarodonta; family Echinometridae; genus Heliocidaris; species Heliocidaris erythrogramma. Next base: position 40,779,532 of record CM046860.1, on the reverse strand, counting down.
TCTTCCTTCCTGTTAGCCTCCATGATTCGGCGGATCTCCGCCTGCTTTTCCGCCTCAGCCTCTTTGATGGCTTGCTGGTATCGTCGCTCTCTTTCTTGCTCCCGCCTTTCTCTCTCCTGCTCCTCCGCCCGTTCCCGCTGCCTCTCCATCTCACATCTGTGCTCCTCCAGCTCCCGTCTCATTTGGTTCTCCCTCTCTACGCGCTCCCTCTCAGCCAATAGTCGACACTCTGCTGCTATTCTCTCTTCCTCTTGCTTCCGTCTCTTCTCCTCCCGTTTCTTCTCAATCTCCTTCTTGCGCTGTTGCTCCTTCCGCTGATAGTGCTTGAAGATGAGGGTCTCGTCTCCATCTGTCATGCATCTCTCCAGGAGAGAGAGGAGACTGTGCTGGTATGGCTCCTCCAGCAGTTTCTTCTCACTGGTAAGGTTAGCAACCTCGAAAATGTCACTAACACCGGACACCCGCAGAACGGTCTTGAGATTCTCGACATGATTCTTCTCGGCGACATCAACGTGGGTTATGATAGCCACCGGGTAGCGTCCTGGATTGACAAGGAGAAATGCACATAGGACAGTAGGAGGGGGAAAACGAAATTGATATGCTAGTAACAAATTAATAAATGTGAACAAGTCCAAGATATGTATATCAAATTAAATCACTGCTTACGGTCTAACATTTGCCCTGCATGCTTAAGAATGTACATGCACAAAATCATGTAAAGTGATTTTGGCTTCAATTTTTCAATTTTATCTCGTAACGTATGATTTTTCAAGCGTATGAAACAAAAGCCTCATCAATTCACCTTGCAGTTTCCATTGGCTGAAGAAGAGCTTAGAACATATGGTATTTATAGTTTCTTTCAAAAACATATTTCACGCAAACAAGTTGAGCAGAATCTAATCAAACTCTTTCGAGTATGGTTTTGACCCTCGTTTGGTTCATTGTTTGGACCTCTTGGAATGAAAGCTCGTGATTTATATTGTAATCTGAGCGTGCCATAGACCATGCATTGCAATCATCGAGATATCGATGATTGCAATCGATGGAGGGTGACATGTGCACTAGAAAGCTGAATACGCCAATGGTGCTTGCTAACATGTTTCTAAATTGTCTACAATTAGCATGACAGCCTGTCCCGAAAAAGTCACCCCATTTTACCCGTAAGATTTGACCCCGTAAAGTTATTTAGACCATCTAAGTTATTGACAAAAAGGAAGTCAGTCTGACCGTAGCCATCGGGTTTAGCCCCCAGTGCCCCCAAAAGAGACCCTAAAGTCTGGTCGATTTCACCCCATCTCACCCATGCACAGGGTTGTGATAAAAATTTGTTTTTTAGTCAAAACAAAAAACATGTTTTTTATTGTTTTAAACGTTTATAATCGTTTAAAACGTTTTTTTTTATATGAGGAAAAGTGTTTTCCTCATTGCATTTATTTTATCCAATATCGCGCATTCTTTGCAGTAAAATACGTACAAAGATCATTTTTTTGTTATAAATTGCTTATCAGGAAAAAAGAAATTCTTTAAAAAAAGAAGAAATCTTCCACCCTTCTAGTATACTAACAAATGGGCAGAAATATGTTTTTTTTAAGTAATACTACAACATTATGCGTATTATACGTGTTGTATTTATTCAACAAGGCTTGAAGACTCTTAAAAGGGGAAACAACATTAGACAAACAAATGTACATAAAATTTATATGGGCCGTTTTAAATCATGAAAAAGGCGTTTTAAAACATGTTCTAGTTTCAAAACGCAGTGTTTTAAACGTGTCAACCCTGCCCATGCACAAAACAGTATGAAGTAGTGTGACTGAGGGGGTGTCAGAACCCCCTGAAATGAAAACTCTGAAGTGCCCTTTGACAACGCTTTGCCCCCATGCTCTTTCTGTAAAGAAAAAAACATCTTACCTTCTGACTATGATAAGTGTTTTATTCAATTAAATTCAAATTTTCATGACATAATTTCAAGTATAATAATCTGCTTGCTGTGGTGTGCAATTTTGGTGTTAGTTGGTCTTTTGATTAAGAAGTTATTAAATTGTGAAATGTATTACTTTCTCAAAAGTAGCCCCAAAATATTGTCAGGATTATGTAAACACACCCATTATCCACCTTCACAAGGCATAATGAGCCTTTCAGGTATCTGTGGTATTGACTGCCATGCTGAAATGTACTATTCATGTGTTAATTGTACAGATACAAAGCAAGCTCCTCTATTATGCCTTTGTCAGATGGTCAATGGATGTGTTTACATAATCCTTTTTAGTTTCATAGTCAGAAGGTTAGAAAATGGTTTTCCTTTACATACAGAGCATTTTTTTTTTTTTGGGGGGGGGGCAAAGCGTTGTCAAAAGGGCACTTTGAAATTTTCATTTCAGGGGGTTTGAAACCTCCTTCCATGGACGATTCTTTCAGTTTTCATATTTTGGGAATGTACATCCCATAGCTCTTCCTTCTCACACAATTTGGTCCCTGTGCTTCAAAGGGATAAATTTACCGCAACTTTTAGGGGCCGTCTGAAACCCCATCATGACAGAAATTTTTGTCATTTTTTGTTTTGTAATGTCCAGTCATACTACTTCCTACTGAAAAAGTTCAGTGCGTGGGGGAGATGGGGTAAAATCGACCCGACATTGGGGTCTCTATTGGGGGCCCTGGGGAATAAACCCGACGGCTATGGTCAGGCTGACAAACTGTTGTCAATTACTTACACTATGAACACGGTGACAAAGAGAGCGGACAATTTATGCAGCTCCTCATTCTACCCTCCACAATAGCTTTGTTACTTCACAGTTCATCCACCCATGATCATATCAGAGCCAACTGCATACTTGCATTAGGGTAATTCCATAAATAAGGGAGCCAATTTATGACATTTTTGGTGTCCCTTTTACATATGAAACCCACATGTTTTTATGGCTCATAATGAAAACACCAATAGTGGAGTGAGATTGTAAAGTGATCTCCAAGCATAATGTTGCATTGTCATGCTTAGAATCACCTTACAATCGTACTGCACTATTTGAGTCTTTACTCAGAGCCACACAAACATGTGGGTTTCATATGTAAAAGGGACACCAAAAATGTCACAAATTGGCTCCCTTATTTATGGAATCACCCATTAACAAACCAACATGCGCCATGTTGTTACCTACTGGAGCAGAACTATGGATGGCTTTACCCCATCGATCTCTACGTGAGGTCGAGATCGATGTTCTGCCGACGATTAGAGTTCCTTGATCATGTTGATAGATAGAGTTACGATATGGACGTCCTATTTTTTCGGCCCTGAAATGGCGTTCGAATTCTTTCTATTTAGAACACCCAGGTGCTCATCGGAATGGAATAGAAATGTTACGTAATTGTGACTCCAAAATGGCTTTCAAATCCGGGTCCGCTCGCTATTCATAGAAAACCCCTATTCATTAACACGCGTTATGAATAGCGGTCCTTATGAATAGTTGTGAATAGTGGTCGTTATGAATGGAGGTCCTTATGAATAGCAAGGTAATTTGTCTATGGTTTGCTCGCTATTTATAAGGACCGCTATTTTTTGGTGGGTTGTGGGTTGATTTGTGGATATGTACAGTATGTAGGCTTATATGTATATGTATGTAGGTAGATATATGTGCACATGTACGTGTTTATTTGCCAGGTATAAGAGAACTGTTGCTGGGCTAGCGCCATGAGCGTCTTTGGACGGTGTGTGCGCTCTATAAATATACACTATTATTATTATTATTCATACAAAACCGTTATTCATTTAGTCACGCGTTATGGATAACGGTCCTAATGAATAAGTGGTCCTTATGAGTTCAATGGACTCTACCTCCATGATTAGTGTCCCTGTATTAAAGAGTTGCGACATGGACGTCTCACTTTTCTGGAAACAAAATGACTTTTCTGGACATAAAATGGCGTTCGAATTCTTTCTATTGAGAACACCCAGGTGTTCATCGGAATTGAAATGTTACGTAATAGTGGAAACAAAATGGCGTTCAAATCCCCAGTTGTCGCAACTCTTTAATAGAGGGACACTACCCACGATGATGCCAGTGCGCCCTCAATTGATAGACCCTTTAAAAACGTCTATAAAACTTGGAGAGCGAACATGGAAAATAACATCTTACCTTGGTGTCCATGTAAGAAATCAATGACCTCTGTCAGTCCAGTAGTATTGGTGTCGATGTCATGACTGGCGCTGCGTTAGGTATGAAGAGAGAATTAAGGGATACCAAAATATTATTTTTGAGAAGTTGCCACTTGTGAACGGGAAAGAGAAAGGTGGATACTGTCATTAATAATTATGGTTTAATCAGTGAGTTATGGATTAAAAGAAATTGTATATACTTGGTATTGCGTTATATTGACAGGCCCAACTAAGTACAATAATATCTAACAACTGACGGCGCTATTCTGTTTTTTAAGAGTAGATAAATTAAAAACTATATGAACAAATTCATGAATAGATAAATAAATGAATAAATCAATCAAATAGAATTAGGTAAATTAATGAATAAATTAATGAATAAATAAATGATACCAGTTAGTTAAAGCTACAAAATTCTGCAATGTGCCTTTGATGATATTCTTTACAGCGGCTCTTTTACGTTTGTTTTTCTCTTCCTTCTCCAACTTCTATGAATTTCACTTTGCTGGGCTGTCGACATGACTGGACCAGATAATCCCGTTTTGGGCATGTTCCATATCTGGGCATCGTTATGCTCACCAGAAAACGAAGACGGCACAGCCAATAGGATGTCCGGTGTTGGGATCGAGTTGGCTTAGATCCAGGTCTTCATCACTGTCGTCTTCATCACCGCTACTTCCCTGCCACTCGACACTCTCAGCATAACCACGTTTGCCATCTAAGTAACAACAAGGAAGGAAAATTCACGTAATATGCTTTCATTAGGAGACCATTACCAAAAATACAAACTACCCAAAAGCAACGATCCAATTTGAAAATATAGCAAATTGATGTGAGAAGGAACATAACTATAGATGAGGTGGGGTGCATAATTTTGAAATGCTAGAAGAAAGGGGCTGGGCAAGAACAGTTATGCGTTCATGATATAGGAACTGAGAAATATAAGGGATGCCTCCTGCATCCATCAGTGCGGTTGAATTATCTTTGAAGAAGGAATATGTGAAGACTAGATGCACACGCAAAGGTAAATACCGTATACAAATTACGATACATGTATTAAAATAATAAAATGCAATCATTACAACCCCATGGTGATCACTCGAGCATTATAATGTTTTCCCCTGCCGAGCAGCGATTTACTTCATCTGGGGAGAGCGTAGCGAATATAGATGTATATCTTACAAGAGGACAATCGTGCCTTGACAGGAATACGAACCCCGTACCTTGGGCTTATAGTCTGAGGACTTATCCATCAGACCACTGCATCTCAACAGTGAAACTCTTAGAGAAATTCCCTTCATCTTTCAACATTTCTCACCCAATTGTGCGGTGAGTTCAGCAATCGCTCTTTCAGTATCGGGTTCATCAAGGCCTCGGTTGTCAATCACAAAAATATTCTTGGTGATATCAGCTAGCTTTCTAAACATGGTGTGCCCTCCAGCCTTTTCCTGGCCTGCAGCCTGTTGCCATTGGGAACGTCGTAATTTCCCACGAGCGGCAAACTTGAGCGAATTGATCAGCGATGTCTTTCCACATCCCGTCCGGCCAAAGAGCCCTGGTGTTTGAATAAGAAAAAAGGAAAAAAAGGACGAATGTGAAAATGTGAATCATGCAGGGGCAGCAGAACGTCTTCTGAGGGAGAGGGTATTCGTTAGAACACAGAACTTACCGATGTAGATCAGGGGCGGCTGAGCGTCTTTCAAAGTGGGGGGGGGGGCACCAACAAAAAGGTGCACTTTTGGGGCAAAAAGGGCACCTACAAAGGGTCAAAACAAGGCGGAAAATGCCACTTTGAGATTTAGTGTACCGCTACATTCTGATTAATACACTATCGAGGATCATTTTCGATACATTATTGTTTATCCCTTAAGGACGTTCCCTAGTTAAAGTCAAATCCATGTCAGTTTCACCAAATTTTGCACACAGTTACTTTGGTCCATGAGAAGCCCAAATATGCATAGAAAAGTATAGGTCCATGTGCTTACTTTTTTTCTATGGGACACTGAACTGTGCCATGATTGGGTGTCGGGTAGAATGACGTCAACGCAGGTTTTTGGCCATTGATAGACCTGAGAATTCGTAATGTCATATACAAATCCCCATTATTCTGTCAAAATCCATGTCAGATTCGTAAAGTTTTCCAGATTTGTAGAAAATTGTATACTGCAGAAGGAGAAAGTTTTAAAAAAGGGGGTCCATTTTTTTTTTTTTTTTAATAATATTTTATTGCTTCCTCTCAAGAACAATATTACATTTCAAGAAACAATCATGATAAGTCACATATAAAATAATTTGCATATACAAAAGAAACTTAATGAAATACATTAATACCAGTAAAAATTATAAAATTCTCTGAAATTATCCATAATTATTTTTCGATGAAAAGAAAATACAATGCATCAATCGTTGGACATAAATATATAACTATTTTTTTCATATAATATATTATAGTAATAATAAAGAGCTTTTTCTTTCAAGTAATATATTATTCCTTCGTCTTGAAAGATACATTAATATCACATTAAATCATAATACAGTGTATATAATATTCAGACAAAAAGGAACTAAAGAACAGAGTTTACATAGACCAATTATACTTTTAAACAATATAAGGTCTTCTTAAAATCGGAATAACAGAACAAAGGCTCCTTTTTTTTAGAAAGAAAACAAATACAATATATCGATCATTGAACATGCATTTATAAAAAAAAATATATAAATTATACATGATTTCTTGAAATGATTCTTTATTTAAAAAAGATTTAAAAATCTTAGAGGAAGATATACATGTATAGATATTTTTGTTTTGTTTTGAATGATATTTTATTGCTCCCTCTCAAGATCAATATTACATTTCAAGAAACAATCATAAGTCACATATAAAATAATTTGCATATACAAGGAAACTTAAAGGAGAATTAACCTCAAACAATAAAGACGATAGTGTTCAAAGGTGTTATTTATTCCTACTTGTTAGACTATATGGCTTCGCGTCAAAATATACGAGATCGATACGAATCAAGATTTTCTGAGCAAAATTTATCATCTGCTAGCAATATGTATCGTCTGCTAGCAATACATGGGGGCTGCCATTTTTTTTATGTGTACAAGAAGATTTTCTTAATCCAAATGCCCAATTGCCTTTTTCAAAATTAAAAACCCATTTGAGATTTAAAATATAGAATAGATATGTCAATTTATTTTTAAACTGAAGATTTCCTTATATATTTCTGTTGAAAATCGATATTCGCTTAATAGAAATCTATTTTCTAGATACTGTGACGCAATGGACGGAGCAAATTAATTCAAATTTTATGGATGCTTCTTCCCTGAGCATCTATAGCGGCAAACTATGCATTCACCTGCTTTCGGATAATGGGACTTGAAAAGTCAGAATGCATGCTGCATATATTATGCTCTGCTCTGTTTGGCAAACCCAAGAAAATAGATTTTTGTTAAGCAAAACCAGACAATTTAAAAGTATCATTATAAAGATTTAATTTTTATAAATCATGTAAACACCCACTTTATATTTTTCGTCACATATGGGATTTTAGGTAATGAAGAAAATCAATTTAGGTCTTGGATTCAAAATATCTTCCTGACCGGAACATTTCTCAATGGTTCATGTACAAATCCAAATCAGCAAGAAAATGGCAGCCCCCATGTAAATGAGTAGTAGACGATACCGGGTGTTGGAATATCTTTATTATACCCTTTTCTGATATCTTATTGGAAAATGATTTAGGCCAATAAGTAGGAATATACTACACCTTTCAATATAAGTAAATTTGTACTCAGGGGTTAATTCTCCTTTAATGAAATACACTAATATCAGTAGAATTCTCTGACCTTATCCATGATTAAACAGGATTATTTTTTCGATGAAAGGAAAAAAAAATACAATACATCAACCATTAGACATAAATATATTTTCTTTCATGTAATACTTTATAGTAATAATAAAAAGAACTTTTGTTCCAAATAATCGTCTTGAGAAAAATACATTAATATCACATTAAATCATAATATATAATATTCAGACAAAAGAAATTAAAGAACAAAGATTACAAATACCAATTATACTTTTAAACAATATATGGAATAACGGAACAAAGGCTCTTTTTAGAAAGAAAAAAAAAACTATATATCGATCATTGAACATGCATTTAGAAAAAATATCAAATTATACATTATTTCTTGAAACGATTCTTTATAAGATAAAAAAAAACTTAGAGGAAGATATACATAGCCCACCCGAACCCACCCTTAGACACTCATCTCATCCCCCTTCCCCCTCACCATTCTCCTACCAATCACAACTCACTCGTTCTCACTCCCACTTCTTGCCCCCCCCCCCCCCTCTCCCTCCCCCAACATATCAACACCCATGCATGCATCCAGTTCCGGTTTGCCTGTCCGTAATGAGAACATAAAAAAGCAAACAAACAAAAAAAACCAAACAAACAATCAATCTGTTCCCATTTCCTTAAGTGCGCCCCCAATTTCCCCTTTTTGTTGGCTATCTTATATTCTTCGTCTCTGTGATCTTTTATCAAAGTAACTGTTTTTTGTAGAGATGGCAGCTCGCCTTGTTTTCTTGAAGAAAAAATTATGTGTTTTAGAAGAAAAATTATACAATTTATTAAATATATTCGTACAGTTTTACCCGACAGTCCCATAAAAATGGATTTCCAATCATTTATATTAATTTCTCTTAGATGTAGCTTTTTACTAATGTCCTGCCATAATTGTTTAACTTTAGGACATTCTAAAAACAAATGTTGGTATGTTTCAACTTGACGTTTACAAAATGAACATAGATTGTCCAACTCGAAACCAAATTGAAAGAGTCTCTGTTTCGTATATATAGCTCCATACAATAGTTTGTATTGAAACTCTCTTCGTTTATTAATTACAAATGCATTTTTCAGTCTTGTAAATATTTCTTTTAACATTCCAGTTCCAAAATCATGTTGAACATTTCCATCCGTTATCTTTAATGTATAATCTCTTTGAAACTGTTCAATAAAGTGATTATATAACCGTATAGACTTTAAATCGCTAAATTTTTGTATATCACCAAAAATCTTCAGATCTATTTGAAAATGTTCAGTATCTACATGTATAAAATCACTCTGTATCCATTCCAGTTCAATGACTGAAAATATTTTTTGAATCATGATCAGGCTGTCGGTGGTAAAACCTAAGTTATAAAAATAAGAGATTGGTTTAAAATTACCTCCAACGGTTATATCTGATGCTTTAAATATTCCTTTATGAAAAAGATCAGCATCAAAGATCATTTTATTTCGAAAACAAATGCTTCTATTATTAAAAATTATCGGATTGACTTTGTTCTTTTCGAAGTGTCTACATTCATCTATATCTTGCCAGGCTTTTAACATATCTAAATAAAACCTGGGTATACCATCTAAATTCATTTTCTTCATGTCATAATTACAAAGAAATATACTTCGTCCTCCTATCGATCTAAAAAAGTAATCAAATGTTAGTTTCCACCCTAAATATTTTTCACCATACAACAGCCGTTTGATCCACATTATTCTTTGAGTCTTAATAAAAGTTTCGTAGTCAGTTACCCGAAGCCCACCTGCAGAATAATCTTGATATAATATTTTCCTTTTTATTCTATCTTTCCCACCCCGAATGAAATTAAAGGAAATCTTTTCAATTTCTTCAATGATACTATGTGGAACAGATATAAGAGAAGATACGTAATTTAATTTTGAATATACATACATTTTCAATAATTTGATTTTGCCATACATCGTAAGATCTCGTTGGCTCCACCAACCTATTAATCTTTTTATTTTACTTAATATCTCTTTGTAGTTTAAATCATCTTTTATTTTAGAATTACGTGAAAAATAAACTCCTAGGATTTTTATGTCTTGTACTCTATGTCCCAAAAAAGGTACACCGGGCATATCAATCGCTTCCCCCAACCAGATAAAATTTGTCTTATCCATATTTATTTTTAATCCACTTAATATCTCAAAGTCTTCGAAGACTTTCTTCACCCTATCAATTGACTTCATATCTTTAAGAAACAATGTAATATCATCCGCGTAAAGTACCTGCTTTATTTTTCCAGTATCAAACCGAATTCCTTCAATACTAGGGTCCTTTCGGATATAATGAGCAAGCAGCTCAATAGCTATTATAAATAAATAGGGGGACAAAGGGTCCCCTTGTCTTACCCCTCTTTTAACTTCAAAGTATCCAGTTGAGTGTCCCCCATTCATCACGCAGCTACTAACATCATTATAAAGAATTTTAACCCAAGAGCACAATACATTACCGAACCCAAAGGATTCCAATGCTTTGAACAGTAGTCTATGTGAAATACAGTCAAATGCTTTTTCGAAGTCTACAGCGATAAGAAAACCTACAGGCTGATACAATGACTGAAAAAATACATCATCTATTAACCGCACTGCCTCCCCAATATTTCTCTCTTTTACATAACCCACCTGATCATAATGAATGATATCTCCTAATACCTCTTTTACCCTTTTAGCCAATACTTTTGAAAGGATCTTATAGTCAAGATTTAAAAGAGTTATTGGCCTGTAGTTTTTCATATACAAAGGATCTTTTCCATCTTTCTCAATAAGTGTAATGACTCCCTGTCTCTGTGAATTGGATAAAACCTCAGTTTCGAAACTTTCATTAAATGCTTCCACTATATACTTCCCTAAGATTGGCCAAAATGTATAATAAAATTCAGCTGTAAAGCCACCATTGCCTGGTGACTTATTCCATTTCATTTCCTTAACAGCTTGATAGCATTCTTCGAATGTTATATGCCCTTCACAAAATGCTTTATTTTCTTCGCTTAGTTTGGGCAGTTCGCTTAAAAACATATCATTAATATCTTCTGTTATGTCGTTATTTTGACATGCATATAAATTCTTATAAAACTCCCCAATGATCTTTAAAATCCCTTTACTATCACGTATCACCTCATTATTGCTATTGTATATTTCCTTGATCACACTTTTCCTTTTATTCGACTTTAATAATTGTTCAAAAAATTGAGAATTTTTTCTCCTTCTTCAGACCATTCTGCCCTCGATCGTACCTTTAAGCCTTGACGAGAATAGTCAAAAAGCTTTTCCAGTTCATTTTTTTTCAAGTCTAGTTCTTCCTGAATGTTATTTTGCAAATTAAACGTCAATCGATATTCTAAGTCTTTAATTTCTTTTTCCAATATTTCAACTTTTGCTTTCCTGAGTTTTGCTTTTCCACGGGAAAACTTCATAATATATTCCCGTAGTTTCATTTTCATAAAATCCCAAAATTTGATTTTACTATTTATTTGACCCAGCCACGTTTCCTCTATTTCACTAATCTTATTTTTTACCCCATCGACAAAATCCTTGTCATAACATAGACTACTATTAAACTTCCAATATGATTTACCAAAAATGAAATTATCGACCAAATTTGTAACTTCTACTCTAACACCAGCGTGGTCAGGTGTGATAGAGGGCAGAATTTCAGATTCCCTTACGACTTTTTCTAATTTGGATGATATAAAAATATAATCTCGTTTTTGTGCTAGCAGCGCCCTCAGTTGGCGGAAAAATTCAAAAACTTGCAAAACTAGTGAAAACTGTGCATGGCAGGGTAAGAACCTGTGTCGGAAGGGGATGGGTTCGTAATAACTCTACTGTATATTTAAAATCCATGCCAGATTCCTAAATTTGTCCAGATTTGTAGAGAATTGTATACTGCAGAAGGAGAAAGTTTTAAAAAAAAGGGGGGGGGGGGGGGGTCCATGCACCCGTTTTTGTGCTAGCAGCGCCCTCAGTTGGCGGAAAAATTCAAAAACTCGCAAAACTAGTGAAAACTGTGCATGGCAGGCTGGGAACCTGTCTAGGAAGGAGATGGGATCGTAATAACTCCACTGTATATTTAAAATCCATGCCAGATTCGTAAATTTCCACATTTGTAGAGAATTGTATACTGCAGAAGGAGAAAGTTTTAAAAAGGGGGGTCCATGCACTCGTTTTTGTGCTAGCAGCAACTTTAGGTGGCGGAAAAAGTCAAAAACTCGCAAAACTCGTATGAAATGGCTGAGAACCTGTGTTGGGAGGGGATGGGTTCGTAATAACTCTGCTGTATATTTAAAATCCATGCCAGATTCGTACATTTTTCAAGATTTGTAGAGAATTACATACCTTATTAGGAGAAAGTTTTAAAAAGGGGGGTCCATGCGCTCGTTTTTCTGCTAGCAGCAACTTTATGTGGCGGAAAAAGTCAAAAACTCGCAAAACTAGCGAAAACTGTGCATGGCTGGATGGGAAACAGTGTAAGAAGAGGATGGGTTCGAAAAAACTCTACTGTACATTCAAAATTCATGTCATTTTCACCAAAGTTTCCAGATTTGTAGAGAGAAGTATACTCAAGGAAGAGAGAGTTTGCAAAAGGGGGTCCATGTACTGGTTTTTGTGCTAGCAGCGCCCCCCTCCCCCCGTTTGTCGGAGAGTCTTAAACTTTCAAATTATCGTTGCCTGTTATCAGACATGTCACCATGTAATTGATATTTTTTTATATACATTCACGACCATACGCACCGGAAGCGCGGGGGAGGGGGTGGGCAGAGGGGGCATTTCCCCCAGTAATCATTCAAAAAGGGGGACCCCCTCCCCCTCCAAAAGGAGAGGTATCACCATCACATGGTCGCTCCGCTCCATTACAAGCAGATATATAGGAGCAAGTTATCTGAAGTATTAATACTGTCTACCACCAGTGGCGACAAAAGCGAAGTGGCAGATTTTTCCTACTATTAAAGGAGGAGGCGGATATTGGTATAAGGAATAATTTTCTAGTTATGCGAAATGCAAGGTTTCAACAAGCAATAATCTTAATTTTCCTGTTTGCAATAATCTGTTCTGTCCCCTCAAAGGGGCCCCTCGCAAGATAAGAAATATTATTTTAAGTTAAACAATGTAAGAACAACATTTACTTTGCCAACGTTTGCTCTAATATAAAATTCCTCTACATTCTCCTTTTTTCGCTCATAATTCTATTTGCTCATGTCTTTGACTGTAGGCATAATGATCATTATACATAATGGCATATACCCCCTGTTCTTAATTAGTGCCGACCATGGGCCACTTGCGGCCTGCGAGACGATTTCATGCGGCCCGCCAAATTATCTAATTTGAAAAAAAAAAATCGTAGGTTTTAAGTAATATCCTAACTATCGGTATGATTACAGGTGTCCATTTTTATTCTTCACTCTCTCGCAATTAGCATATCATAATTATCTGTTCCCTGTCCTACCAAGGAGTTATCATGTCCTACCACGGATAATTTGAAAAATATATTAGTCAAACCAAAGAAAAATAAGGATAATAATATTATTTATGATACCGGGATGTGTATTGTGAAATTCTTCCTCAGTCCTTATATTCGGGTGTATGCGGAGGCGTATGAGACCTGGGGTGGGGGTTGCAGCCCCCTCCCGTGAATATCAAAATTACCTGGCATTCGGGCACCCGCCTCCTCATTTACGGGCAGTGGAATGATCTCGTTGTACTTTTTATAACTTTTCTGAATTAGCACATTTTGATGACGAAATTACATTTCACGGTTCTAATGTGTCAATTTCTTTGGATTGCTCGCTTTACTCGTTTTCGGGAAGATACGTCAGTCCCACAATTTTTTGTATGTATGTTTAATACTCAGTGGCCCGCGACGTAATTTCGAGAATATTTCTGGCCATGCACCTGACAAAATAATTAAGAACCCAGGTCAAAGACAAATGATTATTCGGCATATAATTATTTGAATTTCTTTCTCCAGCTCTCTTTCTGTCTTAATTTAGTGTACAGAAAAAATGGGAGGTAGATGATCATGACTATGAATTCCAAAGGACATCTATCTTTATTATTTTTTTCCTATACGATTAACTTTGCCTATAGAAAATTCATAAGGGGGCATCAAATGTTATCTTTCAGCTCAAGCTAGTTAATATTTGGTATATTTTTCGCAGGTACAGAATTATTGATTTCATCTATATTTACCGGGTTATTCTTACTGCGCACACACTTGCATACCCATTATTAAGCATTGTGTTAAATGTGCGTATACATTGTCTTACCTGCGCGCAATACTCTCCCGGTGTAGTGATGACGTAACACAACCAGCCAGGATGCGCGGCCGAGGTGCGCACAAACATAACTAGGGAACGTCCTTAACATGGTTCTAGATAAAAACTACTTTTCAGTTGTGTGTAATGGTCTGATTATTCATTTGTGAGCGAGCAAAATATTGAAAATATTTTGAATAGCAGCGATTTTCCTAATATGCTAAGAAGAAAATGGTAACTGCGAGCGAGCGTAGCGAGCGAGCTTTGGAACAAATTTAGAAAAACAATTCCTCCTTCCTGTTATGATTTAGGATGCACTTCTCATTTAGGGAATTGTCCCCTTCCTGCCCCTGCTCCACTGCCTCTCATTGTGCTGATATCAGTGGGGAGATTTATTATTATCATCCTCTCTGATTATTTGGAGCTAGGTATATGGCTCTTTTGTGGACTTTAGGGCACAGTTTGTAAGCGACATCAGAGTATAAAGGTACAATATATTAAATATATATAGGTATATAGGTAGGGCACTTATCAGAAGACAACAGGGGAGCGTTTCATCAAGTATTTTGTCAGTGATTTTTACCGACAAATTTGCTCTCAGCCACTCAGATGCAAGGATTTCAGTAGCTTATAACAGTTGTCGGTGAAAATCACTGACAAAACGCTTGATGAAACGCTCCCCAGGGGCACTTATCAAAATGGAAAATAATACTATAAGAAAGAAAAAGGGGCACTGATCAGAAGTAAAAGGGGCACTTAAAAAGAGAAATTTAACCGAGATGAAAAGGGCACTTATCATAAGGAAAATTTGCACTATTAGAACGGAAACTTGGCACCAATCAGACGAAAACAGGGACACTTGTTGGATTTCAAAGGGGACACTTTTCTGAGCTTAAAAGGGGCACTTATAAAAAAGGAAAATTGTACTATCAGAACGAAAAAATGGGCACTAATCATACGAAAAACAAAGGCACAGATTTCAAAAGGGGGCAGTAATGTCTGAAGTTAAAGGGGGAACTTATCAGAAGGTGAAAAGGGTATTTATCAGAAAGATAAGTTATACGAAGGAAAAGGGGCACTTATCAGGAGGAAAAATTGCACTATTAGAACGGAAAATGGGCACTAATTAGGCGAAAAGGGGCAGTTATTAGATCTCATAAGGGGCTGTTAAAGGGGACACTTTTTAGAAAGAAAAGGAGGCACTATACTAAGAATAGGCGGCACTTATCACTTATCAGCTATGAAAAGGGGCACTTTTGGGGTACTTGAAAAGTGGGGGGGGGGGGGGGGGTACTGGACCCCGCTGCCCTCCGAGAGCGCCGCCTCTGATGTAGACCATGTAGACAGGATACCTTATTTATTTAGTGACCCGATATGTGCCCGGATGATGAGTGCCCCTGCCTTTATTTCGACAAAGAAATAGGGTTGCGGTAGGATTACGGTTACGATTGGATTTTAGTTTAGGTTTAGTGTTAGGGTTAGGGTTAGGGCTAGTGTTTGGCTCAGCATTGAAGTTAAGAAGTCAATTATCTAAAGATAACTTATTGCTTATATGAGAGTTTATAAACTAGGGTATAGAAACATACGGCCAGAATGCCCTGAGCGCTACGGTTGCCATGCCATGCTAAAGCCGGGGTAATAATATGCAGGGCCCTCAGGGAGAACAGTATTTAGTACCGATGACGCTACCCTGGGTAAACAAGACATATTATTATTATTATTATTATTATTATTATTATTATTATTATTATTATTATTATTATTATTATTATTATTATTATTATTATTAATATTATTATTATTATTATTATTATTATTATTATTATTATTATTATTATTATATTATATAAATATTATATTATAGTCGTACTTTATTGTTTGATTGATTTTATTTCCGCGTACAATAGCATGATACAAATAATATTACAGAAAAGTATATAAGCACATTTTCAGACATTAACAATTTACTTCTAAATACCAACAAATAATTGTATACCGAAAATTAACATTTCACAATTAACAGAATTTTTGAACGCAGGAGACCATCATCATGGGCGAATTGCTTGATGTCGATGGCGGCCTCAAAGTAAGAAAAACAACCAAATAATAAAAAAAGAGGTCATGAGGCCTGGTCATGAGGGTACAGTGCAATAAGCCACTTCGTAGATGCAATCTGAGCATGAGCAGATAAAGGTCATCTGTACCAAATTCTAAAACCCACTGACACTAATATTCGATATGTGCTCATGAATGTCATGTAATCATTATTCAATTATGCACTAATGGTGCATTCCATGATATCCAGGTGGAAGTATTCTTTTTAAAGGGGGAAACAAAAGCTATTCATGAGGCACCTCTATCACTCCCAGAGTTATTTTTCTGAAGTGCACATAAAGGGACCCTCCATGTCTAAAATATCTGTGGATATTTGGGGTCATTTGTACCATGCGCTAAACCCGAACTGGCTTATTGCAGTACAAGTAAACGGTGGGGTAATAAGTCTATTCATGAGTTGTTGTGTGGATTAATAATCAATAAATACTATAAATTTTACATAGCTGGTCAATGTGGTGGGTTTGAGAATAATGATATTAGATTGCGCTTCATCATGTTCATAGTCAATTTAAAAGAGTAAATTGAGGAGCACTTCAGGAGGGTGCACCGATTCCATCGCAGGAGGGACAATGCTATCACTTGGAAGGGGCATTTTCTATTGCGGGAGAGGCAAATTTCATGATAGTGTTAAAACTGGAGATGGCATCAGCCCCCAGACGGCCGGTCATGCCACTGAAAAGACGACAGGGACGACTTGGGATGCAAAGACACATGAGTTTACGTCTAGTACGGAAATCCGATAATATTATCATGATGAAATGATAAACATGACTACGTTGTATCGATAATTTACTCAAAAGAACACGAAGTATTCAACATAATTAAATCGACAGTGATTTAGATACCGAAACCGTAGGGAGGGATGGTAAAAATGCCACCCGTCCAAAGCCTAGAATCAGAGCCGAGAGAAATTAGTGATGGGACGGAATCTCGATAAAAATGTTAACATTATTACAAAAATTTAGAAAAGTTTTATTCTCAAATTTGTTATCGCATCATATCCATGAATTACGACATTTTCGTTGCTATGGCTACATCGGTTTAGCGCAACGTCGCATTTTCGGCTCGCCAGTGTAGCAGAAATAAGGAAGGATTATCAGCCTGCTGTTGGTTCTTTGGTGTTCAATATTGGTAATTAGCAAATAACATTTCTTTCTCTGTTTTTGACACGAGAAGAAATCCTGTGGATATTCCGTTCTGTCACACGTTTACTACTGGCTCACACCTGTAATTCATTCTGTTTAACAGGCATGGTTCTTGTAATTTACCAAAATTGTTATCCAGCAACAGACGAACAATAACTTCAGCAAAGCGTCAATTAGGAATAACATAATATCTGTTCACTACTCGAGAAACAATAGCAAAATGAATGCCATTACCATGATTACGCTTTTTAAAAACACAATTCCACATAGTCATCATAGACCAAACTTTTAGGGAGGCTACGAATAGCTCCAACCATAAATAGCAGAAATAGCAGAAATTGCACGAAAATTTAGAGAAGAAAAAAATGACAACAACAATGAAATGGGAACAGTTATCTATTTACTACATTCAGATGCTTGAAGTCGGAAATCGTACTCTTTGATAATTCAATATGCTGTTAGAATCTTTTGTTCATCCTCAATGGGTATTTCTTAGTAAAATTCGAAAAGTTAATTTCTCTTTAGTTATTACCTATATAAAGATTGTCCGGGAATTCAACTCGATCCGCACATGTTGAAACACTGCCTGGTTTATATTCCAACACTTCTTGCCGCATCTCAGCGACGTCCTCTGTCAAATCGCTGCCGCTTAAAGAATCCGAAGCCATTTTGGATATCTATGGTTATAGACTGAAGCGATCTAGTTAAAATTAAGAGGAATCTGTCTTCATGCTGCTAGTGATGCAAAGTACTTTCTCGATTTTACCGTGAGCGGTATAAGGTTTTTATGATGAATTTATGCTATCCGATTATGAAGCACGATGAACCAAACTGATTAACATACTAGAGGGCGGAGTTAATTTGAATAGTCTACGCCCCACAATCACGTCACTGACGTGGGATTCCCAGTTTCCCGAAGCTAGCATCACTCAGACAATCTCTCTTCGGCAGTCTCAACATTACCCTTTCCCATGACCATATTCGGTATTACACATCTTTAATAGTACTTGGTATCGGGGGAAAACCCACTCTTGTTTGTATGTCACAATATACAATGTCGGTTAATGTGGGGCGGTAATGGCGCTTTTGAGTTGCGATATTTCTAATGAAATATTCAGAATGTGAAAATTCAAAGTATAAAATCAAAGAACCACAGTCAGCCTTTTGCGTATATGATTGGTCATAATATTTGATTGAAATAACAAAACATTTTAATAAATTGACGTAAAAGCCAGCTTTGATTTTATGAGCCAATATACTTCAAAGGCGAAAAATATCTTGTTCATGATTTGATGAATGTATGATTTAAAACCACAACTATTTCTCGGCATGACGATATAGCACATTTCTCTCAGTAGGCCGGTTTTATAGGAACCATATGGTCATTTGGTCGCTAGCATAATTTTTATTGGCGAATCAAAAAGAAATTCAGCGACAACGTTTTACCCGTTTGCAAAGGCTTACGACTGTTTTGCAAACCCTAGCAACTGTTTGCGTAAAAAAAATCGCAATGAAATTGCGATTGGGATTTTTTAACCTTGTCGGTAAATTATAAAGGGATACTCTACCGCAGATTGTGGACGTTTTTATGCCGCGAGAGGGCACCGTGACCGTTACCTGATCATGCCGTTGCCCCGCGGGGCTCAAACTTCGGACAGACTGGTCGCCGCACAACATGCACGCTCCGTCTAAGATCGAGCTCTCGTTCGAGATTCGGTCGGCTTCGTGCAGTCGAAATGTAATCCCACTTTAATAGTCCAACGGACGCGTTCGACGCACAAAGTTTGTGTACGAGTGAATGGGGCTTACGCAATCCCGACTTTCCCCACGGCGGCCTGGTGGCGTATCCCTTTAAACTAATCTTGGTTTCATCCCTCGCCTTCTTGTCGCTTTCCCTTTTTTTCTTCTTACTGACCCCTTTAAAATCACTAGGATAGTCTTAGAGTTCAGACACTTAGTTAGGTGTTTTGACTGGCAAGGGTTTGTGCCTTTTATTTCATACAAATTTAATGAATTTTCTACACGTATACAGTGACATAGCGTCCTGTAGGGGCAATTGACACAATGGGGTGGGGGTTGGGGGGGGGGGGGGGTGAGAGAGGGGAGAGGGGGTACAGATCTTACTCGAAGAATGAAATACATTGTGTTTTCAATAACACCGATTAAGGGTAGGGTCGGAGGGATCCTATCATCTTATTTTCTTATCCTTTTCCCTTCCCCCTTTCCTTTTCTTTCTTATTCTTTTCTTTTAAAACATTCCCTTTTTTTCTTCTTACTGACCCCTTTAAAATCACTAGGATAGTCTTAGAGTTCAGAGACTTAGTTACGTGTTTTGACTGGCAAGGGTTTGTGCCTTTATTTCATACAAATTTAATGAATTTTCTACACGTATACAGTGACATAGCGTCCTGTAGGGGCAATTGACACAATGGGGTGGGGGTTGGGGGGGGGGGGGGGTGAGAGAGGGGAGAGGGGGTACAGATCTTACTCGAAGAATGAAATACATTGTTTTTTTTTAATTACACCGATTAAGGAGGGGGCCCTATCATCTTATTTGTCCTTTTCCCTTCTCCGTTTCCTTTTCTCTCTTATTCTTTTCTTTTAAAAACATTCTTCATGTTTTCGCCTTTCGATAGGGGAGAATTGAATTATCCAACATAGTGGGTGGGCCATTTTTTATTATCGTGACACTGCGGACAAAAGCACCATTTTCGGCGTGAAGCTATATACATTTATTTCAGTCGAGGAGCCCCCTGGACATGTATGCATTATCGACCCTATCATTTCTTGTTCATGGGTTTTTCCGAGAGCCCGTTTGTCATGACAAAACTTCCCCCTTTTCGCCTTTCGATAGGGGAGAATTGAATTACCTAACATATAGTGGGATGGGTTAGGGTCATTTTTTTATTATCGTGACACGGCGGACAAAAGCACCATTTTACCCGTTTGCAAACGTTTGCAAAGGCTTACGACTGTTTTGCAAACACTAGCAACTGTTTGCGTAAAAAAAAATTTGAACATGTTCAAAATTTCATTGCGACAAGAAAAACTGTTTACGAATTTTCTTGCTACCTTTTACGAACCTTTTGCAACCTTTTACGAACCCTGACGAACCCTGGAAAACATTCGCCTCTCAGTGAGATACTAGGAGAGGGTGTTGGTATGACTACTCCCATTCAAATGTAGCTGTCGGCAAATTTGGGATTTTTTAACCTTGTCGGTAAATTATAAAGGGATACTCTACCGCAGATTGTGGACGATTTTATGCCGTGAGAGGGCACCGTTACCGTAAGCTGATCATGCCGTTGCCCCGCGGGGCTCAAACTTCGGACAGACTGGTCGCCGCACAACATGCACGCTCCGCCTAAGATCGAGCTCTCGTTCGAGATTCGGTCGGCTTCGTGCAGTCGAAATGTAATCCCACTTAGTCCAACGGACGCGTTCGACGCACAAAGTTTGTGTACGAGTGAATGGGGCTTACGCAATCCCGACTTTCCCCACGGCGGCCTGGTGGCGTATCCCTTTAAACTAATCTTGGTCTCATCCCTCGCCTTTATTGTCGCTTTCCCTTTTTTTCTTCTTACTGACCCCTTTAAAATCACTAGGATAGTCTTAGAGCTCAGACACTTAGTTACGTGTTTTGACTGGCAAGGGTTTGTGCCTTTATTTCATACAAATTTAATGAATTTTCTATACGTATACAGTGACATAGCGTCCTGTAGGGGCAATTGACACAATGGGGTGGGGGTTGGGGGGGGGGGGTGAGAGAGGGGAGAGGGGGTACAGATCTTACTCGAAGAATGAAATACATTTTTTTTTTAATTAGACCGATTAAGAGGGGGCCCTATCATCTTATTTGTCCTTTTCCCTTCTCCGTTTCCTTTTCTCTCTTATTCTTTTCTTTTAAAAACATTCTTCATGTTTTCGCCTTTCGATAGGGGAGAATTGAATTATCCAACATAGTGGGGTGGGCCATTTTTTATTATCGTGACACTGCGGACAAAAGCACCATTTTCGGCGTGAAGCTATATACATTTATTTCAGTCGGGGAGCCCCCTGGACATGTATGCATTATCGACCCTATCATTTCTTGTTCATGGGTTTTCCCGAGAGCCCGTTTGTCATGACAAAACTTCCCCCTTTTCGCCTTTCGATAGGGGAGAATTGAATTACCTAACATATAGTGGGATGGGTTAGGGTCATTTTTTTATTATCGTGACACGGCGGACAAAAGCACCATTTTACCCGTTTGCAAACGTTTGCAAAGGCTTACGACTGTTTTGCAAACACTAGCAACTGTTTGCGTAAAAAAAAATTTGAACATGTTCAAAATTTCATTGCGACAAGAAAAACTGTTTACGAATTTTCTTGCTACCTTTTACGAACCTTTTGCAACCTTTTACGAACCCTGACGAACCCTGGAAAACATTCGCCTCTCAGTGAGATACTAGGAGAGGGTATTGGTATGACTACTCCCATTCAAATGTAGCTGTCGGCAAATTTGGGATTTTTTAACCTTGTCGGTAAATTATAAAGGGATACTCTACCGCAGATTGTGGACGATTTTATGCCGCGAGAGGGCACCGTTACCGTAAGCTGATCATGCCGTTGCCCCGCGGGGCTCAAACTTCGGACAGACTGGTCGCCGCACAACATGCACGCTCCGCCTAAGATCGAGCTCTCGTTCGAGATTCGGTCGGCTTCGTGCAGTCGAAATGTAATCCCACTTAGTCCAACGGACGCGTTCGACGCACAAAGTTTGTGTACGAGTGAATGGGGCTTACGCAATCCCGACTTTCCCCACGGCGGCCTGGTGGCGTATCCCTTTAAACTAATCTTGGTCTCATCCCTCGCCTTTATTGTCGCTTTCCCTTTTTTTCTTCTTACTGACCCCTTTAAAATCACTAGGATAGTCTTAGAGCTCAGACACTTAGTTACGTGTTTTGACTGGCAAGGGTTTGTGCCTTTATTTCATACAAATTTAATGAATTTTCTATACGTATACAGTGACATAGCGTCCTGTAGGGGCAATTGACACAATGGGGTGGGGGTTGGGGGGGGGGGGGGGGGGTGAGAGAGGGGAGAGGGGGTACAGATCTTACTCGAAGAATGAAATACATTTTTTTTTTAATTAGACCGATTAAGAGGGGGCCCTATCATCTTATTTGTCCTTTTCCCTTCTCCGTTTCCTTTTCTCTCTTATTCTTTTCTTTTAAAAACATTCTTCATGTTTTCGCCTTTCGATAGGGGAGAATTGAATTATCCAACATAGTGGGGTGGGCCATTTTTTATTATCGTGACACTGCGGACAAAAGCACCATTTTCGGCGTGAAGCTATATACATTTATTTCAGTCGGGGAGCCCCCTGGACATGTATGCATTATCGACCCTATCATTTCTTGTTCATGGGTTTTCCCGAGAGCCCGTTTGTCATGACAAAACTTCCCCCTTTTCGCCTTTCGATAGGGGAGAATTGAATTACCTAACATATAGTGGGATGGGTTAGGGTCATTTTTTTATTATCGTGACACGGCGGACAAAAGCACCATTTTACCCGTTTGCAAACGTTTGCAAAGGCTTACGACTGTTTTGCAAACACTAGCAACTGTTTGCGTAAAAAAAAATTTGAACATGTTCAAAATTTCATTGCGACAAGAAAAACTGTTTACGAATTTTCTTGCTACCTTTTACGAACCTTTTGCAACCTTTTACGAACCCTGACGAACCCTGGAAAACATTTGCCTCTCAGTGAGATACTAGGAGAGGGTGTTGGTATGACTACTCCCATTCAAATGTAGCTGTCGGCAAATTTGGGATTTTTTAACCTTGTCGGTAAATTATAAAGGGATACTCTACCGCAGATTGTGGACGATTTTATGCCGCGAGAGGGCACCGTTACCGTAAGCTGATCATGCCGTTGCCCCGCGGGGCTCAAACTTCGGACAGACTGGTCGCCGCACAACATGCACGCTCCACCTAAGATCGAGCTCTCGTTCGAGATTCGGTCGGCTTCGTGCAGTCGAAATGTAATCCCACTTAGTCCAACGGACGCGTTCGACGCACAAAGTTTGTGTACGAGTGAATGGGGCTTACGCAATCCCGACTTTCCCCACGGCGGCCTGGTGGCGTATCCCTTTAAACTAATCTTGGTCTCATCCCTCGCCTCTATTGTCGCTTTCCCTTTTTTTCTTCTTACTGACCCCTTTAAAATCACTAGGATAGTCTTAGAGCTCAGACACTTAGTTACGTGTTTTGACTGGCAAGGGTTTGTGCCTTTATTTCATACAAATTTAATGAATTTTCTATACGTATACAGTGACATAGCGTCCTGTAGGGGCAATTGACACAATGGGGTGGGGGTTGGGGGGGGGGGTGAGAGAGGGGAGAGGGGGTACAGATCTTACTCGAAGAATGAAATACATTTTTTTTTTAATTACACCGATTAAGAGGGGACCCTATCATCTTATTTGTCCTTTTCCCTTCTCCGTTTCCTTTTCTCTCTTATTCTTTTCTTTTAAAAACATTCTTCATGTTTTCGCCTTTCGATAGGGGAGAATTGAATTATCCAACATAGTGGGATGGGCCATATTTTATTATCGTGACACTCCGGACAAAAGCACCATTTTCGGCGTGAAGCTATATACATTTATTTAAGTCGAGGAGCCCCCTGGACATGTATGCATTATCGACCCTATCATTTCTTGTTCATGGGTTTTCCCCAGAGCCCGTTTGTCATGACAAAACTTCCCCCTTTTCTAAATCATCTCCCATGGCACAATGGGGGGGGGGGGGGGGGGGTACAGATCTTACTCGAAGAATGAAATACATTGTTTTTCAAGAACACTGATTAAGGGTAGGGTCGGAGGGATCCTATCATCTTATTTTCTTATCCTTTTCCCTTCCCCCTTTCCTTTTCTTTCTTATTCTTTTCTTTTAAAACATTCCCTTTTTTTCTTCTTACTGACCCCTTTAAAATCACTAGGATAGTCTTAGAGTTCAGAGACTTAGTTACGTGTTTTGACTGGCAAGGGTTTGTGCCTTTTATTTCATACAAATTTAATGAATTTTCTACACGTATACAGTGACATAGCGTCCTGTAGGGGCAATTGACACAATGGGGTGGGGGTTGGGGGGGGGGGGGGGTGAGAGAGGGGAGAGGGGGTACAGATCTTACTCGAAGAATGAAATACATTGTTTTTTTTAATTACACCAATTAAGGAGGGGGCCCTATCATTTTCCTTTTCCCTTCTCCCTTTCCTTTTCTCTCGTATTCTTTTCTTTTAAAAACGTTCTTCATGTTTTCGCCTTTCGATAGGGGAGAATTGAATTACCTAACATATAGTGGGATGGGTTAGGGTCATTTTTTTATTATCGTGACACGGCGGACAAAAGCACCATTTTCGGCGTGAAGCTATATACATTTATTTCAGTCGAGGAACCCCCTTGACATGTATGCATTATCGACCCTGTCATTTCTTGTTCATGGGTTTTCCCCAGAGCCCGTTTCTGAAAACAAACTTTCCCCTTTCTAAATCATCTCCCATGAACGTACACAACTAATTTTTTAGGAAAATGATGACAAATGTTGAAGATGAACAAATAAGAATGTTTAATGATTTAATTGTTTGTACATTTATCTGATTGAAACTTAATAAAATAAAATAAAATTCCTCTCGCTCTCCCTCATCCACACTCCATTTCTGTCTGATGTGTGAGCTCTGACTAGTCTTTCGTGCCTTCTTAATTACGTGGCCGACTCTCCACTCGCCCTCATCAACATCAATCCGAAATAGTTTATGGAAATTATTACATTCAGTATCAATAGCCTCCCAGTACCCATTTTTCTCGGTATTGGTCTTTTAGTTTCATAAATAAAATTGAGACGCTAACAAGATGGAAAAGATTTGAAAATACATTAAGTGTAAATGACTGCATAATCTGACTTGAACTGTTGAACAAAGAGAGATAAGGAGGGGTCGATCTAGCCTCGAACGTTTGCCTGTTCCGGCTGATGTCACCCCGTTTTCCTATGTTGTCCCCCCTCTAGATCTGATACTTATCACCTTTCATTTCAAACATGTCAAACCATGCAAACGTCTTCTTTATCGGGCTTTCATCGTTCACTCTCTCTCTCTCTCTCTATCCCTTTCTTTCTCTCTCCCTCTCCCTTTCTCCCCCATCTCTCTCTGTATAAATTCCTCTCTTATCTCTCTCAATCGCTCTAAACGTTTCTCAATGTACGATTTGAATTTTTATGCGGAAAATAATTTTGTATGTACAGTGCTGAAGGTGCATCGTTAAAGGAGAGGGTGTTGGTATGACTACCCCCTTTCAAAAGTAGCTGTCGGCAAATTTGGGATGTTTTAAACCTTGTCGGTAAATTTTGAACTAATCTTGGTCTCATTTTCCTTCTTTATTGTCGCTGTCCCTTTTTTCTTCTTACTGACCCATGATCACTAGGTTAGTCTTAGAGTTCAGACGCTTAGTTACGTGTTTCGTCTGACGAGGGTTTGTGCCTGCAAACTACCCGGATATATACTAATCACCTTTCACCTTATGAGCTACTGAAATCACTGAATTTGATTGGTTTTAAGAACATTTGTCATATATCTGTAGTGTGAATGGAATGCAATATTAATAATTAGATTGTTGGCATTTGAAATTATAACACGTAACCTAAAACCAATCATCAATTTAAACTTGCTTATTGACAATGGGTTTCGTCCTAGTTCCGACAAAAGAGCACTGTTCACAAGCTCTATTGAATCTTCTCAGATGTGACTAAATTCTATCTGTTCTCTAAATTCCCATTTTCAATATTTACGATGAATGAGATAAAAATTATTCAAAATTACACACGATTCAAGCAGGGGTAGGGGTCAGAGGGGTTCCATTCACCTTATTTTATCCTCCTTTTCTCTCTTCTTTCTTTTTTTTTAATAGAAAAAAAACATTCTTCATGTTTTCCAATGTTGCCCCCCTGGTCTTTCATTTTCTGTTAATGAAATTGAGAGTCTGATTTTAGTTGGGCTGACATAAAGATGAAATACCTATTAAAAAAAATATGAAAGGCTCTGATCCTTATATGAACGTAGGTACATAATTTTTACAAATTTGAGGCCAAAATAACCCTTTTTTTCTCTGTCTCTCTTCCTCCTTACTCTCTTTTCTCTTCTCTCCTTTTCTTTTTCTCCCCTCTCTCTCACAAACTCACTCCTCTCACTCTTCTTCGCTTTCTCTCCCCTCTCCTCTCTCTCTCTCTCTCCATCTCTTTCTCATTTCTCTTCCCTCGTGTGTATATATCTCTCACCTCCCTCTCCCTCTTCGTCCTCCTCCTTTCTCCTATCTCTCCCTCTGTTTCTCTCTGTTTCTCTTCTCTTCTCTTCTCTTCTCTCTCCTCTATCTCACTCTTCCCACTCTCTTTGTATATACCGTTCTTCTCTCACCTCTACTGGACCTCGAAGGTTTTCCCCACCATGTTGTGCAACATGATGTGAGGAAGGGCACGGAGGGGAAGGAGGATATGTAATTTCAGTTGGGCTGACAGAAGAGATGAAAGGTTACCATGGTAACGTGACTGTGTGAATATGCAATTTTCACAAACTAGGTGCCAAAATATTTCCTTCTCTCTCTCTCTCTCTCACACACACACACCCACACACACACACTCCTCTCTCTATCACTGTTATTTCTCTTTCCTTCCCTCCCCTCTCCATCTTTCGTTCTTTCTAAATCTCTTCTCTCTCTTCCTCTCTCTTCTCTTCTCTCCCCTCACTCCCCCTCTCCCTCTCTCACGCTCTATTCTATTCTCTCTCTCTTTTCTTTTCTCTTCTCTTTTCTCTCTCCCTCTCTCCCCCTCTCTTTGTGTACTATTCTTCTCTCACCTCTACTGGACCGTTATATTTGAAAAACTTGGCCTTGTTTCATAAAACTTGTTATCAATAACAAGTTCGATCATTCTTATTGCGCATATCCTCCTATCCTCTTATAGCTTTGATCGTTTATGACAGTTCTAATAGATCTGTTGTGCGATACGATATGATGTCTGCAATTTCTTCAGTGTAATATACTTACACCACTTTATCTTGTGCAATATCTTTTTAATTATCCATGTACTTTTAGGATGTTACAATCCGTGCTACATCGTGTTACTCTTTTTTCTTCTCTTTCCCCTTTGGTTCTCATCCTTTTCTCTCTTTTTCTGTTTTTCTGCCTCTTTCCTCTACTACTATCTCTGTAATTTCCTCTTTCTTCACACGATGCATAATTTGCCACAATCTCACATGTACCTTGATGCATTATAATTATATAGTAACAGTGAACGTGACCGGTGACTATACTGTCTAGTATTCTAATCTTCATATTGTCTTATTGGTTTAACAATAATTTCCCCTCTTCGCTATCATTGGAAACATGCTTCCTGTTTATAATATATGCCTGCAATTTCACACAATGTATTGGTGTATCCCACCTCCTGATTTATTATTCATGTATATTCAGATGTTGCAATTTTATATATACCTAAGACTGTACCACATAAATATTGATGGTCTTCATCCTTCTCTCTTTTTTATCTATCTTTTTTCTACTCTGTCTTCTTCTTTCTCTCTCCATCTCTCTTTTCTGATCAAATTTTCTTTCTTTTATCTTCTTGGAATCTTCTATTTCCCTTTCTAGCTCTCTCTCTCTCTCCTCTCTCTTTCCCTGTATGTCTAATTATTTTTTCTTTATCTATCTCTCTTTTTTCTCTTTCCATATATGCATGCCTCTTTTTGCTTTCTATCTCTCTCTTTTTATTTTACCCTCTCCTCAATTTTTCGTTCCTTTTCTTCTTCTTTTCTACTCCTCCCTCTCTCCCTTTCCTCTTACCTTTGATGCCACAAGTTTTAGTTTTTGAAGTTTTAGTATTTTAAGATTTTAATGCGATTTTTGAAAGTTTTATTTAGTATTATTATGCATGATTTATGGTTATATGCTCTAGTTAATTTTACTCTGATCGTTTATTGTTTTGTACATATATGACTTTGTAAATTGAGCAATTTCAGCTGTCTAGCTGCATGTTCTTTTATTTGCAATAAACCGAATCAAATAAAAAAACTCTTATAAGCTACTGAAATACCCACTATAACCCACTACTATTTCTTCTTTATGTCAATGATTATCAAGACATCCTCCGTTCTTTCTTTTGTCTTATTTGCCGACGACACAAATATCTTTTGTTCTCACAAAGACCTTAATTCCTTAACCAATACTTTGAATTATGAAATTAACAAAGTATCAAACTGGTTTAAGTGCAATAAACTTTCTCTTAACCCTTTGAGTGCGAGCCCGCGCACCGCAATTGATCTCCCTGTGACGGAGCGATTTCGGTTACTTTGCCGGTAATGGGAAATTTGGAGGTGCTTTCTACTTTGATTGCTCATTGTACCTCACTCGGTCATTTTCGTAATTTTTAGTAAATGTAAACATGAAAGGTCAGACTTTTCTCCTTCTAAAAATTTAAGTTTTGTTTATCGAAACAAAAAATAAGGTTTGTTATTTTACAGGGGAAAACCCGTCTTATTTTGTTGAAGCTTCGCTTCCTTCCTTTTCAGTACACTTACAATACAAATTGCGTAAACGCCGTCGCACACGCGGTTAG
Source organism: Heliocidaris erythrogramma (assembly GCA_025617745.1). NCBI lineage: Eukaryota > Metazoa > Echinodermata > Echinoidea > Camarodonta > Echinometridae > Heliocidaris > Heliocidaris erythrogramma. The sequence goes on along the minus strand of CM046860.1, from coordinate 40,750,352 downwards.
ATCAAGGTCTGTGATAACTCCTTGGTTCGATCGATACCCCATTCATTGGCCCCCATTGTCGTCTGCTAATGCTCGGGCGATTATCTGCCAAGTCATGCATTGCGCCCTGCATTTTACACGTGTTTCCGACTCATTTTGAAGTCGTATTCTGACCAGCATTGTGACATTATCACTCTAAATGCTTTCTATATCACATGTATCAGGGAACTGTTTTTTCAGATGAACATTATTTATTCAATAAGACAAAAATAATCCTATTTACTTTCGAATACATTTCTCATGATTTGTCATAACTATTTGTTTTATTTCTCCCGCTTCATTCGTTTATTTCTCTATCTATCCATCTCTCTTTCAACGCTTTTTTCCCTATGTAGTTGTTTTATCAATAAAACAATTTATTAAAATCATGTACACATATGTGATTTGTTTTGTTTGTAATGGGAAAAAGCTAAATGAATGACAGTGAGTGGACAAAATAATACTTTATCACATCTCAATGCCGCCTGCTCTCTCTCTCTCTCTCTCTCTCTGAACTCGTCAGGAAGTTCGTGCAATTAAAACTTTGTTTCAGTGCGTTTTATTTCCGCATTGCATGCAATTTTTATTACAAAAGGATGTGGCTATTTATCAGAGTTTGATCGATTTGAAAATAAAGAGAACATCAGAAAAGATATCGAGAGTGTAGTAATTGTATGTTTCGAGGAAAATATTGAAACAGAAAGACAAGACTTGAGTTGGATAATGACAAGAATCATAAACAAACTAAAACGATAAAGAAATATGTTTAAAAAAAATAACAGCGATGGGGGGGGGGGGGGGTGGGGGGGCAATGACAACAATGACGATCGGCGATCCCGATAGTATAGCAATCAATGATGGTAATTTCTAGTCGCCCTCCCCCCCTTCCCTGGCCGTGACAAGAAATTGATGATGACAATATATCATGTCAGGACGGTTAATAAACACATTTATGTTAGAAAAAGAAAACGCGTGAGTTTTAAGTTTATTGTAATGTAGGCTTACAGCCAAGTTAATTACCAAATCAATATATCTTTATAGTGATGTTGCAATATCTGCAATAACAGCCCGCCTTCCCCCTTATTATTATTATTATTTTTTTTTTTTTACAGCAGATGACGCAATGTAAAAAATAACTGTAGATTAACAGGTTTTTTTACTTCTAAAATTACAAGTTTTGGACGTTTTTCTGTTAATACGGTATTTTTCTTTTGAAATGGCAGGAAAATTGGTAATTTTCCTGCCATTTCACAAGAAAAATACCGTATTAACATAAAACTTGTAATTTCACAACTCAAAAAACATGTTAATCTACAGTTACAAGTAAAAAAACCTGTTAATCTACAGTTATTTTTTACAGTGCGGAATCGGGAATAAAATAAAGTTGCATGAAATTAAAGCTTTTAAAGTATGCAATATTATGGTTATCCTTTTGATACAAATCCCAGTCATCAGGATAACCATTAAACGGGATGTACTGTGAATTTCAAAATGCGCATTAATAACTGGGTTCCCGTAATTCTTGGAGTTGTAGTTTTATCATATTGATAGCATGGCAGCGCATGTTACAGTTCATTCTTGTATACATGTATTCAGTAGGTCGACCTACGTATACTTCCTCTTCTTTCAAAATGCTAATCCTTGTTAGTAGTCCACGGAACTGAGAAAGCGTTTCATTTTGAAAAGGTTCATTGAAATTCATGAATGAAGCGCTGAATTTGCCAATTTTAGTTGATATAATCCTTGACCAAGCTCCTTTTATTTTATTTTATTTTATTTTATTAACTTGCGTTTTAGAAAAGAGTGAATGGTTCATTCATCAATGAAGCGCTGAATTGGCCAATTTAAATTTCAATAACCCTTGACCAAGCTCCTTTTATTTTATTTTATGAATTGGATTTCGGAAAAGAGTAGAATGGTTCATTCATGAATGAAGGGCTGAATTGGCCAAGCTCCTTTTATTTTATCTTATGAACTTGGATTATAAGGAGCAACGTCAAGTTATCAAAGCACATGATGTTTGGAACAGGGAGGCAATTTCTTGTCATTGACCGGGATGGATTGGAGGCGGAGGGGCTCTCTCTCTCTCTCTCTCTCTCTCTGGCTCTATCTTCCATAGCTCTCATCTAGTACACACTTTCCTAAAAACATTAAAATATAAATACATTTTAAAAAATCAATAAACAACCAATCAAAGGTAGTATAGTTGATGGGTGCACATCAATTTAATTCCTACGAGAAACAACAAATCATGTGCTTATTTCAAATCAGTTGATGAAAAATGCCTTAGATAAAAAAATAAATAAGTAAACAACGTGAGGATCGAAGTCGGGAGTGTAAATGTAGTGAATACGCACATAACGTAGCTGTAGCTTTTTGTCAAGATCGATCGGCGCTTTGAACGCTATGATATCACGCGATGGGAGCTCTAGACTATGGAAATAACATGATCGAAGCGGACGCGTACGCGTACGTCTGTATGTATACAAGATTTACGATCCCAAACAAGAATTTCGGGTAAAGTTGAAACGAAATCCTATTTTTCTCAATTTTTCTCCACGTAACCTTATATTTTTTTTAACGGGTATTGTGAATGAATATATCTACATAATACTACTAAGAATTTTAGCGCATAAGAGCGGATAGTTAGCTGGAAAACTTTGTCAACATATTAGGCATAAATCTCGGCTTCTGTAGAAGCCCTCCGTCACAGACTGAGCACCTCGCTCGGCTTCTGTAGAAGCCCGTCGTCTCCAAAGGGTTAATATAAAAAAGACTCACTTCAGGTATTTCAAACATCATTCTCAAAATACAGACACACCAATATATATTAAAATCGATGATATGCCAGTAGAAAAGAAAACTAAGTCCAAATTTTTGGGAGTAATTATAGATGAAACTTTGACTTGGAATGACCATTTACATCACGTAATAATGTGCATTTCTAAAAGCATTGGTATAATTTCCAAGCTAAAGTTTCTTCTACCCTATGCAACCTTATTCCTGTTATATAATACACTAGTTCTCCCGTATATAACATATTGTAACATTGTATGGGCTAATTGTGGTTCGACAAAAATCAATTCTATTTTTAAACTACAAAAGAGAGCAATACGTATTTGTACCGGATCGCATTTCTTAACTCACACTGACCCCTTATTCCATAAACTTAAAACGCTAAAAATTTTCGACTTGAATACTATCCAAGTAGCTGTCATAATGTTCAAGTACATTAATAATCAACTTCCACCATCCTTTGATAACATGTTTAAGTTTAATAGTTCTGTTCATTCCTACCCTACTCGCATTTCTGGAAATTTCCATCTTACGAATCCCAAATTATCAATAACACACAAATCTGTAAGACATTCTGGTCCGGACATTTGGAATAATCTTCCCGATAACATAAAATCTTGTTCAACCATCTACTCCTTAAAAGCTACACTTAAACGAAAGATACTACAATCATACGTGCCCACGCTTTAAATTAGTATTTACTATTTGCACCCGCACATGCAATTGCACTGCACCCACTTGATCACTCAGTTTTACCAAGAGAGTTATGTCGCCTAATCTTTTTTACGAGGCCGCCATCCATTTCCAGCCTAACCGCTCACGATGGCGGTCTCCTGCGTTCTAAATTACCTCTCTAGTTTATTGGGAAAAAAATATTTACATAGGTCTATTATATTCCTTAATTTTGTTAGTATGTTTTGTCTTATGTTTATTATTGTATACTATTATTGTACATGACTTTTTACTTATGTAAACATTCGATTTATTGTATGTTATTAGAACGCAGAAATAAAAGCAAACAAACAAACAAATCAGTGAATTTAATTGGTTTTGAGCAAATTTGTCATAATATCTGTAGCAGTTGTTATCGTTGATAATGTTTATGAAAAAAGGTTCAGGGTCATTTTATCAGTCATTCTAAATGAAGCTACCTAAACCTTTCTCAAGTTGTGTTTATATTTATGTACTATTTCATTTTGTTGAGGAAAATAAACTCGAACCAAACCAACTTGTATTTACAGTCCTGAAGGTGCATTGCTAAGGGGGAGGGTGAAGGGTGAAGGGTGTATGACTGCCCCCATTCATAGCAGTCGGCAAACTTGGGATGTTTTGAACCTTGCCCATAAATTTTGAACTAATCTTGGTCTCATTTTCCCGTCTTTACTGTTGCTTTCCCTTTTTTGCCCTTATTGACCCATTAAAGGTCACAATTTTTAGAAAACAATTTTATTAGTTATCTAATTATTTACAGTAAAAATACCTATAGTCTTATAGTTCAGGCACTCTGTTACGCGTTTCGACTGACGAGGGTTTGTGCCTGCACACTACCCTCGGATATACAAATCAACTTTTATTTCAACATGTCAAACATCTTCCGGATAATCTCTGTCATGTCTGTCGGGTTTTCCACCGTTCACCAAAATGAAGGATCTATGGCGAATTGGGGTTTTTTCTGTTATTTACTCGGTAAGCCAACAAAGGGTTTTTGGACATTATTACCCTGGCTTTGTATTTTGCTCTGAATTTTTCGGGTTTCATGCCGGTATACAATTCAAAATATCAGCTTCAAGTATAGTTTGTATGCACTTACAAGGCGGATGAGGCTGTGGGCTGCGACCCCCTCCCCCGAGAAATTTCTAAATACCAATATTTGGGCAGTAGGTTGGCCTCTTTTGCTAGTAAAAATGTTTTGATTACGAAACAACATTTTTTCAATATTATAAAATGTCAGTTTTTAATTTTTATTTTTAGAACCCGAAAAGCTGATATCTGGGCAAGAGACCTCAATCTGGTACGCTAATGTGTATTTAGTGGCACGCAGCGTGATTTCAGTATTATAAAAAAAATTGATTAAGAACTCCTGGCATAGAACATAATTATAGACTGGTCAATGCATAATTGTAGGTATTCACCCGTAAGGAAAGCAAGTCAGGCTTTGGGGATGTTTAGTTCTTTATTTCCTTCATACTAGTCAACCACAGGCCTAAACCCAAATAGAAAACCGTTTTAGGATTGATTTTAAATACGTATAGTGATTGATCCTCTTCAAAGAAAAAAAAAGAAAGATAAAAAACAAGCCATAAGCGATATTGTGTTTCGCCCACTTGCGATTACTAGAAATATCGCGATCTCTGTTGCCATGCAACAGAATTGTATCCATTGTGAAATATCTGCCATAGAATGTAACATCCCATAAAATTTGAGAAGGGCTATTTCATGAAATGCTTGTCATATCGCCTACTTCTCCTCCACATACTCCCCCTCAAAAAGAAGAGCAGTCCCTAGTAACTCTTATTTATCTTTACACAGCAGATTAAGAATACAGGCTATAATCATAATCAATATTATCAGGAATTGATACCAGTGGCGTATCTAGGGATTCTGGTGCCCGGGGCAAATTAAGGAATTGCGCCCCCTCCCTCTTCGTGTCCAAACCTACTTGTACAAGCGAGGGAGCGAAGCGACCGTGCGGCACTTTTTTGTGGCATTTTTAACCCTAAAAAGGACAATTCTTACGCATTTTACCGAGGAAATTTTGTAAGTGACCACTGCAAATATGCGGTAGAGAAGCTCGAATTTTGTACATTGATAAACGGTTTTCTATTCACTCCCTTCTAAAATTGGGAGTGAACTTAACGAAAACCCTTGAGAAATAGTCAAGGAATTTAGCAAATCGACTGAAAGTTGAGATTTATCTTAAATGTTGACCCTCTGCAAATATTGTTAATGCATTTTATTGGAGGCGCAGTACTTAGCAAGAGGCAGATGAAACTTACATGATAGCGAGCAAAGCAACGACAATTACATCTTTATTTTTGAAATTCTGAACCTTTAAAAAAAAAGGTATTTATATGTATACTGGGGGCGCGAAATTACGAGATCCTGAAAGACAATAACTGTGCGAGGGAGCAAAGCGACTGAGCTTTAGAAAATTGTTCCATTTTAAATCCTCAAAAACTGTATTTCTAATGCATTTACCCTGCCGATGGCGGGGGGGGGGGGGGCATAATTAAGGATTGTGTTTTTTCATCATTTTCCCTCCCTTTTTTCTTTCTCTCATTTGCGTTTTTTGCGCCCCCTCCAAGTGCCGCCCGGGGCACGTGCCCCCCTGCCCCCTAGATACGCCACTGATTGGTACGCATATGAGAGAGAAGTTAGTATACTTGCGAACAAAACTGACAAATTTGATTTAAAAAATGATAATTTTTAAGAGAATATTGATCATTTAGTATAATTTTTATTGCAATTCCCAAACCATTCTCATTCATTATGTTGCTATTTGGTGGTGTTATTTATTATGTACGTTCAGTATTTAAAGCATAACCTTTTTTGTTTACCTTCAACTATGCTGTTAAGAAAAGAACTATAACTGTTGACATTCATTATGTATAACTTATTTTGCTGTAATAGTATTTGTACATGTATTCATCTAAAATAAAATGGCCTATCGGAGGGTCAAAAAAAAAAAAAAAAGGATTAGGAATACACGGCTTCTACGAAATTTGATATCCAACGTAATACGATACTTTCCTCATTTATTATGTACGTTCAGTATTTAAAGCATAACCTTTTTTGTTTACCTTCAACTATGCTGTTAAGAAAAGAACTATAACTGTTGACATTCATTATGTATAACTTATTTTGCTGTAATATTATTTTGTACATGTATTCATCTAACATAAAATGGCCTATCAGAGGGTCAAAAAAAGAAGAAAAAAAGATTAGGAATACACGGCTTCTACGAAATTTGATATCCAACGTAATACGATACTTTCCTCATGACGGTGTGGAGACTCCTCTCTAGTTAAGTCATACAAAGTTGATTTTCTTTTCCAGGCACGGGTTTTCCCCAAGCAAATTCAAATTCAAATTTATTGAAATAGAATCCTGACATAATGGGATTATCATCAAAATTCAACAGAGGCATATTGAATATAATAGGAACAGAATACAACAAAGCAATGGCAAATTATATCAAAACATAATATCAAGTTACATGATTATCAGATTACACTTGACAGAAAAGTAATGTCGCTGTCCTTAGAAATTTGGCTTAACCCGACGTGAGGGGGGTGGGGAGCTCTGATTTCATTTTGGGTTGACAGATGAGATGAAAGGTTACCATGTTGTGTAGCTGCGAAAATATAAAATTTTCACAAAAATATCTTTCTCTCTCTCTCTCTCTCTTCCTCATCCTCTCATTCTCTCCCTGTCTCTCTCTCTATCTCTCTCTCTCAGACTGTTCTATCTTTCTCTCTCTCCCCCTCTCAATCTCTCACTCTTTCTCATCTCTGTTTTTTCTCTCTCTCACTTCTCTTCTCTTCTCTTCTCTCTTCTCTATCTCTTCTCTCCCTTCATTTCTCTCCCCCTCTCCCTTTCTCAATCCCCATCTCTCCCTCTCTGTATAAAGTTCCTCTTTTACCTCCTCAGTGGACCTCCAGGAGTAGGAGGACAAAAACCATCCACGCTCTAAACAGCTAAATGAAGCTATCTCCGTTACTCAAGTTGTGTTTATATGTATGTACTATTTTTTTTTATGCGGAAAATAAATTCGAACCAAACCAGCTTGTGTTTACAGTCCTGAAGGTGCATCAACAAGGGAAATATTACTTGGTATGTACTTATGAGGCAGATGAGGCTGGGGGCTGCGACACCCCTCCCCCGAGAATTTTCAAATTACCAATATTTGGACACCCGGGACACCTCATATTTGGGCAGACGTGAGTTGGCCTCTTTGCAGCTGTATCTTATCTAGTACAAATATTTTGATGACGAAATTTTTTCGATATTATAAAGTGTCGTTTTATTATTATTTTTTTTTCCAGTTGGGCTGACATGTGATGAAAGGCTACCACGGTTACGTGACTGCATAAATATAAACTTTTCACAATTGGGGTGCCAAAACCTTTCCTTCCTTCTCTCTCTCTCTCTCTCCCTTCCTTCCCTCTCTCCCCCTCCTTCTCTGTCTCTTCTCTTCTCTTTACCTTTTCTCTCTCGTCTCTTTCTCACTAACTCTATCCTCTCTCTCTGTGTCTCCCTTCCCCTCTCCCTCTCAATAAAATATTAGCATTTTACAACTGCACGACTTGCAATAAATCCGATGCAATCATAAATGAGCAAATTTTATTAATCTCTAAAAATTTAAACATATTCAAACTCCGAGTATTAAAATTTGCATTATCAATATTAGCATAATGGAAAAAAAAATCAATAATTGATATCAATTATGACAAACTTATCAAGGAAAGGCAAAAGGTTAAATTTATTTGACAAATTTTTGAAACACACTTTATACACAAAGTTTAAAAAACAGGGGAACAAATTATAGCATTGATTTCGGTTGTCCAGATTTTCTAATGCTTCAGTAACCTCAGAAATGTTTACTCCGTCAAAATTGTCAAAACTCCATAATTTCAACTCTTTAGCTAAATCAAGGTTGCTAATATCTACAAAAAAAATTAATGAAAAAAATCTTTCAATTATGAATTATGATATGATTAATTACGTAATTCCGCAACAAAATAATGTTACGGAATGACATTAAATTCAATTATGCAAAATTACTTCAACTATGAACTTATTTATTAGATCAAGTTGATATCATAAATGTAAAATATGGAGTAAAGCAGAGAAGATGAACTTACTTTCTTAGAGTGAATATTATATTCAAATTTATAACTGATATATTTTGGGCACAATAGGTTTGGTGTACAAAACAAATGGAAAAAATGTGATTTATTATTCTGTTCGTAAATGAGATGTTTTTCCTCTTAAGTTTTAACTGTCATTTATTTTACATCTGAATATTAATCTAGATGATAGAATCTAATAGAACAAATCATTAGTTTAAATTAATTGATATTAAAAAACAATAAAATACATTTAAACAATTCATAAAACAATCAAATACATACAAAAATAGAATGGAATACTGATTTACATCAGTCTGAATATCATCTAGGCTTGTCAGAAGCTTTATACACGAAAATTTCTCCATACAGTCTTTAAAAATCAAATTATTAACATAAATATGTATTTAGGAATATAATTTGTATAAATTATAATCAGTCAACTCTATGAGAGCTATTTTAAACAGATATCTAGGGTCATCTTGAATCTTAACATCATTCACATAATCTTTGCTCCAAACGATATTTCAACTAACTATTTATCACACTACATGGATTTTATACATTATTTCACATTGACTCTCAAAAGTCATTCCGTATACACCATATCATTTCATGTTTTGTATAGTATTTCTAATATTTTCGAACAGATATCCATATCAATATCGATATTTCCATATCAATGGTGAAATAGCAAAGCTAATATACTACAGATTACCATGGCAATCTTGAAAATATTATATCTACTTTAACTTCACAGAGTTTGAGCACTGATTATGTCCTTTTCATGTCATTCCGTAACAATGCTATATAAAATGCGCTATTTCATAAATTTGATGATTGGTTGATACGAAACTCAACTATTGTGAAAGTACCTTATATTAGTGTATATGTTGTACTATTATTTGTAGATACTTAGTAGATTAAACTGTTCAATATATTCTTATATCAACATTGAATATCCTCTGTGAATGTCATTCCGTAACGCTTGGAATTGTCCATATATTTAAACATGCGCTGTCTGTTACCAAGAGGTTTTTACACGGAAGAGAACACTAAAAACTTTTCATAATATAATTATGGTAGTCTCTAAACACCAAGGTTACAAAATTAAAAATCATGAGGACACAAAAATATAGCAAACGTTATGGGCCTAACTGCTCTTTTAATCGAAGAGCATAGTGTAAAAACTGTTTCAGAATTGTCGAATTGAAATATTCCATTAAACCCAAGATATAGGGGGAATTCGCTAATTTATAAGAATGATCATATAGCACAGGTTTTCGTATCGCTATGGAAACATTCTTTCATTAGGTCAAATGATGAAATATAGATGTTCGATATCAGACCATAATTAAAAACGACTCCAAAATCGTAACTTATTATTTATTATCATTAGCTTTCCAGAAGGGACAATAAATGTGTACTTCCCTAAGAGTTGTGAACTGATCTTATTTATTCAAGTTATGTTTGATTTTGCTTCAGTCCCAAAATTTAAGAATGATTACGCTTCAAAGGGCTACTTTAACGAAATTCTGCTGAAAAATGATTGGAAGTCTCAGCTTCCACAAATCGTCATCTCGATTGTGTCATTACTTGCGCTAATCGCGCTAGCCTGTGAAGGCAATTATAAAAGCCATACGCCAGTTGTTAATATTGTTGTTTGCATTGTTCATTTTGCAGTCACTTTTTAAACAGCATCACTCTTCCATGACGAACAATAGACCGTACCAGTCACTGACCTGGGGGTGTTTCATAAAGCTGTTCGTAAGTTACGCACGACTGGTGATCAGTTCTTGTGCTACATGATTGAGAATCTGATTAGTATAGCACCTATGAACATGTTCCAGTCGTTCGTAAAGTCACGCGTAACTTTACGAACAGCTTTATGAAACACCCCCTGGTCGTAGCGTCGGCAAATGACGCTTCTTGTGAGCCGGGCCTAAGCATGTAAGGGTATTTGATTAAGCTACATTTGAACGATACACTGACACATAGACAGTTGTACCGTTATGTTGAGCATTGTGCTAAACCGTTAAAACATCAGAAAACTGGATGATGATACGGGAAAGTGGCTGAAGAAGGAAATTGGTGTTAGTCCAGGAAACTTAAGCATTGTAAAGTGATCAGATATTTTGATCCGGTGACATTAACTTTGCTCCGGGCTGTTCTTCATCAAAGATATATGGTTAGTAGTGAAGTTGCTATAACATTTTAGGTGAGGATTGCATTGAGAGTTAGGAAATACAAATTATTGGGTCCAGGGGTATGTTCGAATTGTGTAATTTGTCGCCAGAGCATGCATGTGTCGTACGATCGATGAAACGTAAAGAATTGTACGATCACTGTATTGGGCATCCTGGAAGGTTGATCACCGGCTGGAATCTTGGACCTTTAGATCTGTTCACTTCCCTGATGCGTGTGAGCTCTTCACGTTTATCAGCCTCTATTTTCCGCAGCTCTTCCTGGAACCGACGTTCCCGCTCTTCTTCCTGAAGCTGTATCTCACGGGACTCCAGCTTCTGTCGCTCCATCTGAAGTTCATGTCTCTGCTTCTCCACCTCCATTTTCATCTTATGGTCTCGCTCCAGGAACTCGAGCTCCATCCTGCGCTTCTCAAGATCATACTTGAGTTTGTCGACCTCTCTCCGTTCCTCCTCCGTCTTTTGCCAATCCCGACTCTTCTCCGTCCCGTCGACGCTCGGAACTTCTCGACCAGGAGGTACCTCTGCTTTTAGAGTTGCTTTCTCTTTCTGACCCATCTTTGCTATCTCCGCCTTCTGTTCAAGCTCCACACGTTGGTAATGCTTGAAGACAGCCGTATCATCCCCAATGGTCATGCATCTCTCAGTTAGGTTAAGGAGATTCAGTTGGTACTGCTCATCTAGTTTTGTCTTCTCGTTAGTGACGTTAGCGACTTCGTAGATGTCACTAATGCCTGAAACACGGAGCACAGCGGTGAGGATGTCGACGTCCCTACGCTCCGCTACGTCAACGTGAGTGATGACGGCAATGGGGTAACATCCTGTCGTAAAATATGAAGACGAAATGTAAAGACAAAGAGATCTATTAATATATAGGCACATAATAATGTCGCAGACGTAAATTCATGTATCATGTAGCTCAATCTGTCGACAGAGAAAAATCAATAACCCCCCCCCCCCCCCAGACATTCATAAGCTTATGAGGCGGGGTTTTTTTCTTGCACGCTTCTCTCTTATTCGGGCAAGCGACAGAGTCCCCACCCTCTTTGAAACTCTGCCTGGACGTGATGCAGAAAACAATGCTGACTACATAAGAATTGTCTGCATATCATGAGATTTAAATTATTGTATACTGATGTGGGCAAATTCTACTGCCAAAAATACTAATAGAGTATTTAAACATAAACGAGCTATAAGAATTATTACACATAGCAAGTATTTAGCTCAAACCACACCACTTTTTGCTCGTCTTAAATATTTTAAATATTCATGATATGTATAAATTTCAAAGTGCAATATTCATTTATATGTGTTTTCATAAAGTTCTTGCAGTTTCTATTATGTCATAGTTTAATTTGAATACTTCAATACATGATTATTTTACACGGAGTAACAGAAATTACAATATTCCATCTGCAAGAACCGGGTTATTTCAAAAATCCATATTAATTTTATAAGGGTCCGAAAATTTAGAATGAAATACCGAATGATGTAAAAAATACTTCATCGTTGAATTTTTTAAAAGAAATAATATAAAATGTATTTACTTCAGACACATTACGTGCAATAACATATCTAATAGGCAATTTTTTGTATGTGTAGGTGTGTGTGCATATGTGTATGTGTTAGGGCACAATGTGTTTTGCATACTGTGTTTTACATACGGTATTTTATTCATGTACTGTAGTTACGTATAACATGGGGTGCGGCTTCAATATAAGACTTCGTCTTTCTGCTGTATTTCCCTGCAATTTCTTAATTGTTTTAATTGTTTTAATGTATTACATGTATTGTATTTGTAATGTTTTATGAATTTGCTAAATAAAATTGAATTGAACTGAAAAGATTTTTTAAAAATAGAGACCAAGAGAAAATCTCGACATTACCTTGGTGACGGTGCAGAAAATCGACCAAGTGATTGAGCCCAGCAGAATCCGACTTTAAGTCATGAATGGCGCTATCAGCAGAAAAGGGGAGACGAGAAAAAAAAGGTTAATTATGAACTAGAATTGTTGTTTCAAAGCTTTTTTCCATCAAAAGATCATTCAGCGAAGTGAAGATTTAGTCAATTTAGATATGGCTAAAGTTGAAAAATGCCTTGAATAACTCCTTTCTTGACTATTAGATGTATTGTCAAAAATGGCGCTATTAACCCCAAGAGAGAGATAAAGAGAGAGAGAGAGAAAGAAGTGCAATTATTGTGTCCAAGTCTTTCTTTTCTCTCTCAAGATCACTCAGCGACTTGAAGATTCATGCGAATTAAATATGTCAAAAGATAGAAATTTCCTGGAATAGTTCTCTCTTGACTTTTCATAAGTATCATAATTAACTTAACGATTGATAAGTTTGCCGAGTGCATTTCGTCTTTAGTTCTGAAAAATTAAGCAACCTGAATATTACTAAGCAATTCTAACATGTCTAAACTCAGAGAAGCAGTTAGGGCGCGCGACCCACACTCCCCCCCCCCCCCCCCCCCCTTACCAACAGCCACGCATGCGTATTGAATGATAAAAAGGAAGATAATACTTAGAGAAAGAAGAGAAGGAGAGGCGGAAAGAAGGTGAGAATCTGGAATGACCACTTAATAACCCCCAATATGATCTCCTCTGACATTTCATCCATCACCATCACATACGCTGTATGCTACTTTGGGTATGTTCTCACGGGGTATACTCGTTTTTTCGAAGGTTCGTTTTCCGAAGGTTATAATTCCGAAAGTTATAATTCCGAAGGTTATAATTCCGAAGGTTATAATTCCGAAGGTTCGTAATTCCGAAACACAAATTTCCCATAGAAGGGGGTTCATAATTCCGAAATTGAAATAGGATTCATAATTCCGAAGGTTCGTAATTCCGAAATTGAAATAGGGTTCATAATTCTGAAAATAAAAACGGGTTCATATTTCCGAAGGTTCGCATTTCCGAAAATGCAATAGAGTCCTACATAACTTTTCGGAATTACGAACCTTCGGAAATATGAACCCTTTTTCATTTTCGGAATTATGAACCCTATTTTATTTTTGAAATTACGAACCCCATTTCATTTTCGGAATTATGAACCCTTCGGAATTACGAGCCAACGGAGTAACGAACCTTTGTATGTATGTTTTTTTAAGTATGCACGGACTTGCAAAAGAACAGCTATTGGCTGAAGCAAGTGTTGCCGTGTTGAAATAAAATAAAATAAAACAAAAAAAATATCCTTCAGAAATACGAACCTTCGGAAAAACGACATGTAACCCGTTCTCATATATATACCCTGAATCATTGAACGTAAACAGCAATTCTGCCTGTGAGTCAACATGAATAAACATCCACTGTCAGACTGAATTTTGAGAGCCTATATACCTGAACACGAAAACAGCACATGTGATCGGATGTCCTTTCTTCAGATCAACAATCGGGGTATTGTACCCTTGACCTTCTTCTTCACCTAACCACTGGACTTTCTCACTGTAGCCTCGGTGTCCATCTAAAAGAGATGAGAGACAAAAAGGCTTACAATTCCCAAAGTTGATTTGATTATCCGATTCTCACAACCTGTCATAAATCCAGGATTATAAGCTATGCATGGTCACATTTATCATGCTTTTTATAGTGTATGTTTCTTCTAAGAGAGGATTTGTATTGTAAAGGTATAGTCTGATTATCACTGCCAGTATTCTAAACTTTGTTGACATGAGAAGCCAAAACGTGTAAATAAAATTTAATCAAATGCTGGGATTACGTAAAATTGGATTATATCAGCATTCCGTGAATTCCATGACAATCAAAGTACATTTCGTAAGGGAGCAAGACCACTGACAAATTCAAATATGCATCAACGGAGCTAAATACGAATAAAATATCGTCTTTGCTCCATATTAGGGCATGATAAATTCCTCATCAAATCAGTGCCACTATCATGAACAATTTTTTTTCCTTCAAAACTTCTTGTAAGAATGCAAACAGCATTTTTGCTGTTCTCAGTAACTTTCTTTGAATAAACATCCGGCAATTGCATAACTTGGCTGAATCAAATACATATCAAAGCAGACTTTATCAATCTGCTATAATTTTAAGTGTGGCAAGAAAATGTACTCACCAAGTTGTGCTGCTATCTCAACCTGGGCTTGTTCTGCATCCGGGTCGTCTAGGCCACGGTTATCAATGACGTAGATACATTGGGTCAAATTAGCGATCTTTCTGAACATTGTATGACCCCCTGCTTTCTCTTGAGTGGCCACTGCAACCCATTGCGACTTTCTCAGACGTCCCAGAGCTGCAAACTTCAGGGAATTAATCAGAGAACTTTTCCCGCATCCAGTTCTCCCAAACAACCCAATGAAGAGGTTTTCGGGAAAGGAGATCTTGTCGGGAAGGGTGACGTTTTTGCCTGGTTTGTAATCTTGGACGGTATCACGAAGCTCTGTAATTTCCTCCTGTAGTTCACTTTGGGAAAGTGCCGCCATTTTGTTTGATGGTTATTATATATCTTTAAATCACTATCAACAAAATGTAAACCCAAATAATCATGTAAAATGTATTTTCTCCTTAAGTCAATCTGCAGCCAAGATTTGCCGAGAGCTCCAGACGAAGTTTATGTGAGGATCGACTTACAAGTATAAGATAACTGTTAACGGACGTTTGTTTTGCTTTCGATTGCAAAGTAAGATGAAATATTTTAAAAACAATTAAAATGCTAGTATACAGAAAGTTACTGAAAGCTTTTTTCCCCTATAAGTAAAAAATACACATGGTCACCAAAGAAGGGTGATTATTCGAAGACTTATTGTGTAGATTACTAGAGGCGTGGCCTTCTACCATGTCTACAGATAAATCACTAGGCATGCTTGAGCTAGAAGCACCGCCCATAGGAATGTGATGGTATTGCGAAACGCTGGCACGCAAGTGAATTTCCCCAGCTCCATTCTCTTATGGCATGGTGCAATGATAACGAGAATGCAGCTTGATTAAATTTCTACACAGTAGTACATTAATCCACATCCTCGATTAACACTCTCAAAGGGATTTCGTTACCCAACAACAGCTTCAGCTTCCAGGTAGCTTCATGTTTGAACTAACTTGTTCTGGAAGTGAAATAAAACTGCGCATGCTTGAGCTAAAAAGCACCGCCCCGATCGGATGTGACCGCAAACGATGACACACATGTGGGTTTTCCCAGCTTTACAACATCGATTGCATTGATAGTGTTTAGAAGCTTTGAAGCAAATGAAATTCAATAAAACACCGGGGAATGATGGGCTTAATGTTGAATTTTATATAACATTTTGGCCAATATTAGGAGATGTTATAGTTAATGCTTTAAATGAGTCTTTTTGTAAAGGGGAACTTTCATCATTTCAGAAACAAGCTGTTATTATTATGTTGGCTAAAGAAGGGAAAGATCCGTTGTTAATTAAAAGTTACAGACCGATATCTTTATTAAACGTTGATTATAAAATTTTAACAAAAGTATTATCTAATAGAATTAAAAAAGTTTTACATGAAATAATTTTTATTGACCAGGTTGGGTATATAAAAGATAGAAACATAGGAGAAGCAATAAGATTAATAGATGATATGATTTTCTATACAAAACAAAATAATGTTCCTGGTTTTTTGATGGCAATAGATTTTGAAAAAGCCTTTGATTCTGTGTCGCACATTTTCTTGCAAGATGTTTTGTGTTCTTTTGGTTTTGGACCTTCTTTTTGTAGCTGGATCAAAACATTATATAACAAATCTTTGAGTTGTGTATTCAATGGGGGCATATCTACAGGATATTTTAGTGTTGAGAAAGGAGTAAGACAGGGGGATCCACTATCTCCATATCTATTTATACTTTGTATCGAGGTCCTCGCAAATTCCATTCGCAAGGATTCATCCATATGCGGAATCAGATTTGGTGATGTAGAAGTGAAACAAACGCTCTATGCAGATGATATGACACTTTTTGTAAAAGACCTCATATCAATTGATAGAATAGGAAAAGCATTTGAAAATTTTGCAAAGATTTCTGGTTTAAAGATGAATAAAGATAAAACTTTTATATTGTCGTTAGGCCCTCTCTCTCTCAAAAAAAGTATTGCAGTTCCCTTTGGTAAATTGGTAGAGATTATTAAAATATTGGGGATAACCTTTTCATTGGATGTAGAGGTACAGGAGAGGATTAATTATAAAGAGATTTTAAGTAAAATTAAAACATTGTTAATATGGTGGAAGCAGAGGGACCTTACTTTGATGGGTAAAATACAATTAATGAAAACATTTGCAATATCAAAAATAAATTATGTATCTTCACTTTTACCAGTACCACCATGGGTGTTTGAGGAAATTGAAAAGCTAATGTTTGATTTTTTATGGAATGGGAAAGACAAAATCAAAAGAAATGTTATGTTCATGGATTACGAAAGAGGGGGGCTTAAAATGATTGATTTTCATTTATTTGTATACGCACAAAGGATTATGTGGATAAAAAGATTACTATTAGGGGATTCAAGAGTAGGGTGGAAACGCTTTTTTATATATGGGACCCGTGAGGTAGGAGGCCTATTGATACTATTCACTAACACTTCATTAAATATCTGTAAAATATCTTTGCCAAAGTTTTATATAGATATGTTACACATATGGGCTGCTTCAAAAGAAGTATTACTTAGGAAAGAAATGTCTAAAAGAAATGAGATTATTTTTAACAACAAATTTATACGATTAGATGGACAGATGATATTTGATGAAAACCTTTTTTTAAAACATATCTACAAATTACATCATATAGTCGATATGGAAGGTAATATCAAACCAACGAGGGATTTCCTGAGAATTGGATTAAAAGAGGAGGAAATAACTAAAATTTATAAGATGTTTGAGAATATTCCAGGGACTTGGAGACACCTTTTGAAGAAACCAGATACATGTGAAGACACTGGCTTAAAATTAGAATTTATATTTAATGGAAAAACTAATACTTTGGCTAATGTTACATCGAAGAAAATATATAATGCTCTGTTAAGCATTAAATTTGAAAAATCAGTTGCCGTTAAAAATATAGAGAAAATATACAATTATTCAGAAAAAGATATTCATGTTATACTTTTAAGACCCAGAAAAAGCACTCTAAATAGTAAGCTAAGGGAATTTCAGTTTAAAATGTTATATCAACTAATATATACAAAGAAACATTTATATTCATTCAAAATTTCCTTAAGCAGAGATTGTTCATTCTGTGGAAAAAATGAAGAAACCTATGAGCACTTGTTTTTTACTTGTGAAAAGACAAGAGGTCTATGGAGAGATTGTGGTGACTTGTTCAATATATATCAAATTAAAAATGTCAGTTGGGTGGATGTCCTCTTTGGCGTGAAGCATATTATTGTAGGGAAGGAACAGATAATCAATCACATCATTCTTTTAATTAAACATTTAATCTTCGTCTACAGCAGAACTAAATCTAAACCACCAACTCCTAATGAAATCAAGCAAAAATTGTTGGAAAATGAACGAGAAGAGAAAATATTAGCCGTAGCGCGAGGTAAACTATCAAAACATTTGATGAAGTGGGAATACTTTCTTTCATGTGTGTAGAGACGATGAAGCGAATGGGATCACGTTTTTTTTTTTTTTTTTTTTGCTTGCTCTGTTTCTGTTTGGAGGAACGGCGGCGATGCTCCAGATGTACTGTGAATGGGGAATGTATGTGTTGTGAGCGTGGGTGTGTGAGGATTAGTGAGGGTGTGTGTGTGTGTGTGTGTGTGTGTGAGAGTGTTTTTCGTTTTTTTGTTTTGTTTTGTTGTTGTTGTTTTTTTTTTTTTTGGGGGGGGGGGTACTATTTTTTTTTTCTCCCCTTCTCGTTATTTCTTTTTTGTTTGTTTATAGTTTTGATAAATAAATTTTTATTCGTAGGGAAGGGGAGGGAGGGTACATAGCACCTGATATATTTTGTTTTCTCTCTACTGCTTTAAGATATTACAATATTTCTTTTTCGTACGATGCAAGGTATATTTTTCATCAATATCATTTTTTCAGGTTTCTTTCGATGATTGAGGTACAATTGTATAGCTGTATTGAGTTAGAAGATTATGTAAACATTGTTTCTTGTGATTTGTAATATATATTGTGCTTTGTATTATGTGAATTTGATTTGTATCGTGTAACATTTTATTTGTATCATGTAAATTTGATTGGAGAGAAAACAATAAAACATCTTTAAAAAAAAAAAAAAGAAATAGATCACAAGTAGGAAACAGCTCGAATTCCTACACAGTATATTAATTCCCACCCTTGTCTGCTGGGGGCACATGCCCCAAGCGGCACTGGAAGGGAGCGCAAAAATGCAAAAGAGAGATAACAAAAGAGGAGAAAATGAAGAAAAATTATGCTGATAAAGGATTAGTCATACAAATTTTGAGGGTTTAAAATGCGAAAATTTTCTAAAGCTCGATTGCTTTGCTTCCTTGCACAAGTTGCTCCAGGAACTCGGAATTCGGCGCCCCAGTATGCCATATGGTATGGGATATAGTTTATAAATAATATTATAACCGTTTTTGAAGGGTTCAAAATTTGGAAAATTAAATGGAATTATTGTTGCTTTGCTCGCTACCATATAAGATTCATCAGCCATTTCTTAATTAAATACCCCCCCCCCGAGGATTTATGTATCACATAGCATTTGTAAAGGTTCAATATTTGAAAGGAATCCCAAATATCGGTTGCCTTGTTGAATTCCACTTAAGGGTTTTCGTTAATGTTGCCCCTCATAGGTGGAAGAAGTATATAGGGAACCGTTTATCAATATTCAAAATACGAATCTCTACCCCTCGATTTCAATGCTCACTTGCGAATCGTCATTAGTAAATTGCATAAGAAATAGTATTTTGGGGGGTTAAAAAATGCCAAGAAAAAAAATTACCACTCATGCTCAGTCACTTTTGCTCCTCGTTTCCACAATAACGTAGATTAGTTTAGGTTGGGCGGGGGTGGGGGGGGGGGGGGGGGGCGCAACTTCACTGTTTGCTCCTGGTGCAAGTTTTTCCCAGCTCCGCTTTCATGTTGCATTGTGCAATGATAACGAGAAATAGCTTAAATTTCTAAAATGTACATCATTCCTCTCTCTCCATTAACACTCTCACATATATTTCGTTGCCATAAAGTAACCTCAGCTTCCAGTTAATACTAACCTGTTCTTGAACTTACATGCCAATTAGGCTTAACTAAAACTGCGCATGCTTCAGCTAGAAAAGCCTCACCCATATGTGATCGTTATGGTCATGATGATACGCAATTGGGTTTTCCCAGCTCCACCAGCCTCAGTGAACTAAAACTGCGCATGCTTGAGCTACAAGCACCGCCCAGATGTGTGACCTTATTACGAAAAGATGGCACCCAAGTGGGTATTCCCTACTACACTGTAATATTGCATTGTGAAATCATAGCTCGATAAACAAATTAAATTTCTAAACTGTACATCAATCTCCACCCTCCATTAACACTCTCAAATAGATTTCGTTTCCATATAGTTTCCAGTTTCTTTGAACTTAACTTGTTCTTGAAGTGCAGGCTATTTAAGCGTAAGTGCGCATGCTTGAGCGAAAGAGCACCGCCCAGATGTGAAGTGGGTTTTCCCAACGAGAGCTTCGCATTACAAGTCGTCCACGATAATCATCGTAACATGATTTTTTTTGCTACGCAAAAGATCCTTCGCAGGCAAGCTTGACGCACTAACTTTTTCTGAAACTGCAGGCCTAGCTTTGCAACTAACGCGGGGAAACAGACTATCATGGCGAGCGGGAAGAAAATTGACATTGCTTTTCTCTCCGTGTCGACTGAGTCATCTACAGATGAATTCATCGAACACATCAAGCAAAAGAATGATAATTTGAGGTGCATCTTTGTGAAACTCACGCAACAAGACTTGCAGTCGTTCAAAAAAC
Source organism: Heliocidaris erythrogramma (assembly GCA_025617745.1). Lineage (NCBI taxonomy): Eukaryota > Metazoa > Echinodermata > Echinoidea > Camarodonta > Echinometridae > Heliocidaris > Heliocidaris erythrogramma. The sequence continues at coordinate 40,729,575 of CM046860.1, read as the reverse complement.
AAGACACCTACGATGCCGTCGTTCTGTTGCATTCAATTTCACAAGGTCGTAACTCCATCACTGACGTAGCAGACGCCAAGTATAGCAAGCTCTTGCCCCAGCTCAAGAAAAAATATGGTGAGTGATTCTGTTTAATTGACATAACAATAACATTATTCATTATGTGCGAGTTGCTTGGAGCCTGTTGTAAATTATGATATAGCAACACTACATGCAGACATGACAGACCTCGTGCCTGTACTAGCATTTCTTCTTCCCTTTTTTAGGGGGGGGGGGGGGGGGGGGGGAGGTCCCGCAGGTACCTGGGAGCGATATTCCTACTCCAGAATTGTCTAACAAAAGAGGGGGAGGTGTGTCACCACACAGCGGCAGATCCAGGATTTAGTGTAAGGGGGGGGGGGGGGGCAAACAAATGCAGGTTTGTCAACTTTTGGACAAGGTAATCCCGTATTTTTTTGGTCTTGCCAGCTTCTCGAAAAGTCGCTCAGTGGGAGGAGGGGGGGGGGGGGGGTGATGCGACAATTATTTTTTTCGCCAGACCTCCAAAATTCGCTCAATGTGTGTGTGTCTGTGTGTGTGTGTGTGTGTGTGTGGGGGGGGGGGGGTTATGGGGGTCCAATTTCCCTCCATACTTCTCTGACAAGTAAGCAAAAAAAAAAAAGGTCTTCATTTTAAAAGGGGGCACAATCGACAAAAGGGCGGATCGTCTATGGTCAAAATGCATACTTTTCTTCCAAGGGGGGAGGGGGGTGCACTGGCCGGAAGTGCCCCCTCCCCGATCCTCCAATGTCACCACATGTATTTCGGTGCCTTTCCACTATAGAAATGCAATGCAGAATCCCTAGGTCCTGGAGCTTGCTAGCTCAATAGGCCTACTGATAAAATTTAATAATGGTCAGCCTACTTTATGATAGAATCAAGTTGATTTGATTACTTTGATTTTGTACCAAACTATTGAACGAAATCGAAAGAGATAATACAACCCCCAATCTCAGTTTGTATTTGTGTGCTGTATTTGTACGTAGGAGAGGTCGAAAGTAAAGATGGTATAGTAAGCTTGTGTGCAGTGAAGGGGGGAGTGAGCTGGGCGTCAAGTCACTGTAACAAACTGATATGCATCTGAAACCGGCATTATCACCTCAAAGAAAAGACCGGGCTCATAACTGGCGTAGCTGGACTAGTTGAACTGAGGGAGAGGGGCAAAGACGGAGTAGGAATGACCTCCAAATATCTGGAGTCAGGGATAAGGGTGGGGTTAAGAAGGCCTTAATCCCTAAGGGGGGGGGGGGGGGGGTCGGGTTGTTAGTGGATGAACAGGGGGTGGGGGTACAACCGGTCGGAACCAGGGTCGAACATAAAAGTCTGGTGTTGTACATGTAAAAATTTTTTTACTGACATAACTCTTCCTTCTGACAAGATAAGGTCCTTGGGATTCAAGAGGAAATGTTGGCCCCTAAGCTTTAGGGAAGACTGACAACCCTATCCAGACGGAAGTTTTAGTGGGTTTTTTTTTTTTTTTTTTTTTTTAATGGATGGGCTAAACTCGAAGGCTACAAGCAATTGGGCTGACAACCCTTTTTTTATCAATATCCTAAATGGTCTCAGTAAATTTATGGGGTCAAAATTTGCTTGATGGGGTGACTATTTCGGAACAGGCCTTTGGTCTATTGCCTCACATTAAACTTAAGATAACTTTTCTTTCATGGATACACGTCTTAGGATATCTGTTTATCATGACAAATTTTACCATTTCAATCATGTTGGAGATTTGTTGTAATGTTGTTTTTGTGTTTTGTCTTTTGCTAAGCGGTAGGTATTTGTATAGACCTTAACCCTTTCTGGACAGGAATTATTTCAGGGCTAAATTGATCACCTTCTGTTCTTCAAATTGGCAACAATAATATTTGTTCTTTTAGTTCTACATGGTTATAATATAATGTAATGTCTTTGAAAACAGTATACATGTACATGGTTAGAAACTTTTTCGACAAGTTTAAAATCTAACAAATTTCGATAAAAATCAATGATTTTGAATCTCTCAATGTGTTGCCAATTTAAGGATTTTAAAGCTTATTCTCCTTTTAATTTTTCTGGCATCAAACACAGTTTGGTCATGCCACAAAAATGGACACAGTGTATGCATAAACTTTTGCTCTTTCTACTCATGCATCTGGTATTTTAGAGCTCTGTATCAAAAAATTATTGAGCTAAACCACAATTTGTGGTCAGTTGTCTCGAAAGGGTTAAGATGGAAATGCGTTGCAAGAGAGAAAATATTGTATTATCATTGTATTTATTGTAATTTTCATTGATATAAAAAGGTTCATGCTCCAAAAGGTGTGTACAAAGAATGCATTTTTAAAATGGTAATTCAAATGAAATTTAACCGGGAGAGAGTATCACAAAAATAAGAGAGTCACGTAGGCTTTTATCCTTTAATTCCGGATAATGTATTTCCATGTTCAGTGCGGTTCAGGAGCCTGAATTTTCTCGGGGAATTTCCCCTCTAATCAGTGGATCGGGAAGGCCAGAAAAGAAAATGCGAAACAGAGGGCGCACTTCAACCAGTGACGAGGACATTTATTGAATGCGATTCTGAAGTCTATTTGTGATATTATCTTTTCGTCAACACGCTATCCCTCTTTATAGTTTATTCCCTTAATTGTTTTTTAAATATTACTGACAAAAAACATATTTCAGGAACAAGGTTCCTGAACTGAGGCAAGTTGGCTCAGTCGGTAAAGCGTCTGCCTGTCGAACCAAAATCGTGGGTTCGAATCTACCCCGGGCGGATGACTGAAGCCTGCGTTTGGTGTTAACGTGCCCCTCCCTTGTTTCATAGATGCAGGCTATGTTACAGTGGAAAACACTCCGTCCCTCGGATAGGACGTTAACTGGAGGCCCCCTGTAGAGGACAGTCACCACCTTTGTATTTTAAGAACCCACTGCACTATTCGATTAAGAGTAGGGGGAAACCCCGGTGTAGTGGTACACCTGCACATCCTTGTACATCCTTAGCGTTATAATAATCAACACTTTGATTGTGGGCGTCTACGGCAAGACAAGACAAGACAAGGTTTCGTTGGTCAGGGGCGGATGCAGGATTGAGTAAAAGAGGGGGTACAAAAATGAAAGTTTGTCAAAACGTAGACCGGTATTTTTTTGTTCTTGCCAGCTTCTCGAAAAGTCGGGGGGGGGGGGGGGGGGTGGTTGGGTAGGGACAAAAAAAAATTTCGCCAAACTTCCAAAAAACGCTCAGTAAAGGGGTTATGGGGCCCAGTTTCCCTCCATAATTCCCTGACAAGAAAGCAAGCAATAAAAAAATTAAAAGGCGCCAAAAAAAGGGGGGGGGGGGGGTCCGGAACCCGCGACCCCCCTCTGGATCCGCCTATGTTGGTATACCATTTTATTTATATTGCAAATTTTTGTATTTTATTGTTTACGATTATGATTGAAATCATTTATTTCATTATTTTCACAGGACCTGACCGTGTTGCAGTCGTTGTTCATTCCATGACGAGCTTCAATACTAACACCAAAATGGCGCTGATGATGGTCTTCAAGAAGTCCCAGCCAACCACATTCCAGTGCTCCAAATGCGTCACCCAGTGCAACAACCCAGCTCAAATGCTAGATCAGGACCTGACCCGACTCATCGAATTCCTCGGGAAAGCACCAGATCATCCTCTACCCATCGCTGAAGTTGAGGCACCTACAACCGTAACTACAGTGCCCTCTACGGATAAAACAAGTCGAATTGGGACTGAGAATAAGCGAAAAGGCATACCTGTTTCTGGAAGTGTTCCAGAAGAACAGCGAAGTGAGAATACTTCTACTCTGAATTCCAGTGAAGTCTGGTCAACGTCAAAGAAAGAGATCGAACACCAGACAATTGACCCCACGTCTCCGATTGATAATCGTTCACCTGTTGACCCATTGAAGGTTAGCTCTGGTTCAGTAACTGCTCCGACGCCACCTGCTGACACCCAGGCATCAATGACAAGCCTATCATCTGAAAGTTCAGAAGATGTGCATCCTCAGAACAGGAGGTCTGGTACCTCCCAAATTGACGCATGTTCTTCCAACATGGCACAAATTCCCCAGGCCTCTTCGCCAGTCGACTCTTTGAAAAATCCTGCACCTGAAAGATTTGTTACCCCAGACAAAGTGATCGACACCACCTACCCCATAGCCCTGATCGGAATCCCATCCTCAAATAAAACAGAAAAATTGAAGGAAGATCTGCAGCGACAACTTCCCGGAAAGACAATCATGCATTTAAAGGACACAAATGACCTGAAAAGCAGCTGTCGCTTGTTCGAAACCATTCTTGTGGACTTGGGAACATCGGGAACTGCACCTTACAGTTCACATGAATTTGAGGACGCTTTGAATACTTACCGGAAGGAGATGCGTATGTGTTAAAGGGGAATTACCCTTTTTAGAAAGTTGGCATGAGTTGAAGCCTGGGGGGGGGGCACTCTTTATATAGTGTGCGATGGGTATGTGCTGCAGAGAAGACCCCCATTTTTCCACTAAAATTTTCGTTCCAAAGCATACCATTTTTTTCTTGTTGAGAAAAAGAAGAGAGAAAACCGTTCCAAAGCACAGTTTCTTTTTCATTCCGTCGTTCCGGCCAGTTTCGAAGAATATCATTTTTGGTGAAAGGTTGAAAACGAGTTTCATTCCAGGTTTTCATTCCCCCGAGCTTTCCCCATTGCTTTCAGTTCCAAAGACCCTTTTTTCCAAAATATTAGTAGTTCCGAAGACCATCCTTTTCATGATACGCTCGTTCCGAAGCCCCAATTTTTGAGCTTGCCTATGTCACATACCTACCACTTTTGGGGTCGAGTGCCCCCCCCCCCCGGAGTTGAAGGGGGAAATTGGGGAAGATTCGGAATAAATTGGACAAAGAACAAGGAAGTTAAGAATGAATAGTAGTAGTAGTAGTAGTAGTAGTAGTAGTAGTAGTAGTAACATTAGTAATAGTAGTAATGGTAACGATAACAATACTAAGGATATAATAATAATAATGATAATTATAATTATAATGGTTATTTTTTTTATTTTTTATTTCTATTTTTTTTGGGGGGGGGGAGGGGGTATGCACTTATAACACTTGCTGATGTCCGACATCAACAAGAAACTTGAGCAGATGGTTAGTGATAATGTAAATGAAAGAACAACCCATATTTACCCGCTTCAAATTCCACCTGGATTGAATGATGTTTCATGACATGATTACAATTCTATATCTGTCAATAGAGGCAAACATTTATTCATTTTTTTCCTTCTAATTCTTATCATCCAACACGATATTTCAATGCAGTGACATTCCAACAGTAAGGTTTATTTTGGTACAAAGACATTATAAACTGTAAGGTATTATCTAAGACTTGTATATTCTAAGGCCCTTCGGAAAAAATCCTGTGCAAAGAGTCCCTGGGTGATATTACAAATTTAGTAATTTTTAAAGTGTTCTAATTTTCACTAATTTCTTTTCAGTGGTACAAGAAAATTTAGCCGTGTTCATGCTCGTTGCAGCCCATAAACATGCCACAGGTGAGTTGAATGATCTTTCATCAAGGTAGTTGCATCGCATTTCTACGCAACACACTGGACTGTATAAAAACTATGCTTTATTGCTTATAGCTAGAAGCGTAAACCCTAAATTCGAAAAACTGTTATACTACACTGTAAAAAATAACTGTAGATTAACAGGTATTTTTGACTTGTAAAATTACAAGTTTTGGCCGTTTTTCTGTTAATACGGTATATTTCTTGTGAAATGGAAAATTGCTAATTTTCCTGCCATTTCACAAGAAAAGTACCGTATTAACAGAAAACGCCAAAACTTGTAATTTTACAAGTCAAAAAACCTGTTAATCTACAGTTACAAGTAAAAAAAACCCCTGTTAATCTACAGTTATTTTTTACAGTGTAGGTTCAAGTTAGCCCATAAGGAGTCCATCTGGGCTAGGATAACGTTAGCTCATCCGACTAAACTAATGTCACATTAGCACACAAATAAATAAAAAAAAAGATCAATTATTGCTAAAAACCCGATCAACAAGAATTGTAAGCTGGACAAATTGATACTTCGAATAAGAACCATGACGTATGGATTCCCGTACTGTACTATATTTGGTAGTCCATCTAGGTATTCACCCGTGGATTTAGACATGCAGTCATTCATAGCTGGACATTTGATTACTGCCTGCATCTAGGACGCCATAACATGACAAAATGAGCCCCTCGTAAATCCATATTTTATTTACCAGTGGCGGATCTAGGGGCACGGGGAGCCCATGCCCGTTTTAAAATCGAAAATGGCATATATTTAGTACGCTAAAGTTTGGTTTTGTGCCCCTCCCAATTATTTGAACCCGGAAGGCAAGTAAGCATGTGATAAACTTTTATTTTTGTTATCAGCGATTTTTTTTTTGTCGTAATTGTGCAGCCCCCTTTTTTTTTTCTTTCACAAAATGTGGTATCCACAGCCGAAACCAATAGTATAAAAACGCAACTCAATAATGGAGAAAAGTTAGGGTCTGCACGTAAAGTTTCTCATATGTTAAAAGTGTCAAACTCCGTGATTTGTCACATTAAAAAAACTTAAATCTATACGGGGGACAATACGCCTATTTCACAGACCATTCTAGATGGCATATATTTTTTTTAGCTCTGGATGTTGTTGGCGGAAAGGGACTTTTTGCGTTTGTCATACACTCTTTAAAAAAGTTACCCCATTGGTGTTAAAAAATAACACCAAAATGTGTTAAAAGGGAACATGGTCGTCTGTGGTGTAAACCATTACACACCATGAGTGGTTAGATTTTGCTTGATACATGTGTTATGTTTTACACATCTAATGTGTAAAATGTTAACACCAAAGGGTGGGGTAACATCTTACCCCAAAACGACCATGTTCCCTTTTTTACCCCATGCTGTGCAACTTTTAACCACTACCAGCCTGTGTAACAATTCACCCCGCAGCTGTGTTATTATTTTACCCCTTAAGTGGTACAGAATTTACCCCATACTTTTTACCACACCCCAATGTGTCACTTTTTACACTAAATGTCTACACCAGGATGAGTTGAGACTACAAGACAAATGCACAATGAAAATTATGTTTTGTTAAACTTGCATTTTAATAAGCATGGAAAAAGTTCCAAAAAAAGTTAACAGATTTTAAACTACAGTATTTAAATATGATCAGAAAGGTTGAATTATTTACATATAATTTACATATAATTATACTCTAAATGCTGGAATGTGGATCAATCACAATAAAAGTAACAATATACAAGCTTCTTTTTTTTTAAATTTGGTCAATTTTCCAAAAGAAAAGGGCGAAAACCTGGATTCTTGTTTCTTGTTTCTTGTTTTGTGAATTTGTTGGAAAAAACACTAACTTCAAACATTTTGATATAGTTTTGACAAACGCATTTCCTCTTAAAACTTGCATCTCAATAATGGAAAACAAAACAAACTACAAAACAATGTTACAACAGACTTTCCAACTGTATAACATGATCTGAAAGGTTGATTTTCACATAACAAATGATTTACATATAATTTAGACAATTATATTATAATGGTGGCGTCACACTATAGATACTTATAAATCTGGACAAAAATTGAGCTAACTGCATGGCATTTTTGGCTGGCTATGAAAGTATTGGTGCACACGTGTAAATCGGGAAGTTCCGCCCGGGGCTCCTCCGCCGGCCTTCGCGGCGGAACGCAACATCAAACATCCACTTCCAATGTGCAATCAACTCTGAAATGTGCTCTGGGTCTATAACATAGCTTCTGATGCAATAATAAAATTAATATAATGAAAATGTGAATGTTTTACAATTAAATGAAGAGATGACATCGGCTGGCATCCCCCACGATCTCAGCAACGACTCCATGATGACGATGAACTGTAGTGTAGCTTCCCCACTGCACTGCATGTCACTATGAACACGATGACAAAGAGAGCGGACAATTTATGCAGCTCCTCATTGTACCCTCCACGATAGCTCTAGTAGACAAAAGGACATCCCTTCACTGCTATTATGTGACACCTGTTCTACATATTTTTACAGGATAGTAATGAATGGATGTTCTTTTGTTAACCAGTGCAATTGTGAAGGGTACAATGAGGAGCTGCATAAATTCTCCGCTTCTTTGTTCGTCATGTTCTTAGTGTGTGATCGTACAGGTCTGGCCGCGTTTCGCGCCTATATACACACACTAGAACTATGAACATGGCAAACAAAGAAGCGGACAAAATATACAGCTCCTCATTGTACCTTCCACACTGGTTCTGGTAGACAAAGAACATCCCTTCATTGCTAATGCTATTATGTAAAAAAATGTAGAACAGGTGCCACATGCATATTCACGGTTCTACTTATTTTACATAATAGCAATGAAGGGATGTTCTTCTACCAGAACAATAGACCTGTTTACTAAGTGATTCAAATTTATGGATGTTTCTTTCCTGGGGACCTAGTAACGAGGTATTCCATTAACCTGTTATTAATGAATGAACTACAATACTTGGAATCCAGTTTGCATACATTACTTGTTGCTATGTCTGACAAGCCTCTGGCAAGCTTTCAGGTTGTCAAGAACAACCTTTGTTTCAAAAGTATGCATAAAATTTGAATCACTTAGTAAACAGGTCTATTGTGGAGGGTACAATGAGGAGCTGTATATTTTGCCCACTCTCTTTTGTCATCGTGTCCAAGTGTGTTGATGATTACCACAAATGGGGTAACATTTTGACATGTGGACGAAGTTTGACCAGAATCGGGTTTCTTTTTTACCGCAGTGCAGGTGTAAACGTTTAACTCGCATGCTGTGTACCCTTGTTTCATGCTTCTACACAGATATGTGTACATTTTGACACATATTCTTACCACAACTGTTTAACCACATTAACCTACATTTTACCACCTGTTCTAAGAGTGTATTAATTTGACTATAGAAACGTGGATCTGGAGTATACTCTGGCCTATTTCCGGGATATCCAAGAACACATTATTTCTGGTACAACCAAAGTTCTACCAGAAATATTATTGATCATATTTGAAAAGTGAAAATGAAAGTACAGGCATTTTGCAAGTTTCTCTCTCTCTCTCTTAAATAAAAAAATCACTATTTTCAAAGATTTTTCGCTATATTTTCACTCCTCCGGGCGTCACGTCAGTGATCATTTGTTCAGGAGTGAATATCGATTTATTTTGGGGTGCTCTCTAAATAGAAAAGAGTGAATTTACACTCTATTTTTATTACATTTCCACCCCCCGGGAGTCACATCAGTGATACTTTTAAAAATTAGTTTTGTTCCGGTTTTATATGATTACTTGCAGATACCGTAGGCCAGCTTGCGAAAGCCTACAAAGTTCCTGTCTTCAAATACGGCAGTGAATCTGGCGGACAATCTCTCTTTGATGATGACACAAATGAGCAACTGGTTTCTTGGCTCCGCGATTCCTACGAGAAATACCACGCAGCTGCGAGTCAAAAGGGAAATAGCTTCCTGAAAAAAATTAAGAATTTTGTGTGTAGATCTTTTTACCGGTAATCCGATTTCGCCGTGTCCTTACTGGACCACCTTAACAGGAGGAATTGGGGTGGGGAGCGGACACTTGTTGATGTCTGGCTAAACATAAGAAATTCCTCTCCAGGCTACAACGTAGTGTTTGTAAAAGTCTTCCATTGCCCTCTTGGAGGGAAAGTCCACCCTGATATCAAGTTTGTTTCAAAAGAAGCAGAAGAAATTTAAAGAAACAGATCAGTACAAGCTTGAGCAAAATCCGATAAGAATAAGAAATTTCTGAAGTTTTAAAGTTTTAATTAATCAAACACAAATTGGCAACTCCGTGACGTATACTGCGAGGACCTCTCCAAATTTACCCCGTACTGAAAAAGGTCATGATTTTCCTTTTGTTTTCTAAAGAAAATATTTAACCATACATGCACCCTAGATATGCGAATATATTTGTTTACACAGAACCTGTATGAAACAAAGTTATTTTTCTTCCACAACTAAGAAAATGAAAATTTATGATATTTTCTGTAAATAGCTAATGAGAGATGGCCTCGCAAGATAGGTCCCAGAGTTGCCAATTTTTGTTTGATTGACTAAAACTTCAAAGATTCATAACTTTCTTATTTCCTGCAAGACTTCACTAAAAACTGTCACTAATCTGTGTTCTCCCATTGTTCTGCTTTTATACACATCAACTAAATATACCGGGGTAGACTTCACCTTTAACGGGCAATGGAATACGAGCGCAACAACTGCGTTGTAGCCTTGAGCAGATTTCTTTAATGTTTAGCCAGGCAGCAATGTGTATAACAGACATCTTCTCTTTTTATTCATTTGCATGGCTTTTGTTCCAATGAATTTTTCATCATATATTTTTATTTTATAAATACCTTAATATTACACGAAATGTGACAAATATTAAGGAAGCAAGTATATACACGCTTCACTTGCGATATGCATAAAACAGAAGCATTGTCATGGCCTGTTAATCTGTGCAGGGAGCTGTTGCAGTTCTCTGGCAACTTCTCTAGGTCTGTGAGACTTTGAGCGCCGATTTGCCAGTGCTCGCATTAAACCCTTTTCATTACGAGTAACTTACAATATGTTGTTTTTCTGCATTAATCGTTATGTATAATTATGTCAGCTCTTTGTCAAGGAACACTTAAAGGGCATAGATACAAATCAATGTAGAGAACCCACAGATTTGTTCAAATGATAGGAACTATGTAGACATGTTCTAGATTCCATAATCATTAGGCTTACATGGTCACGCCGTAATGTAGAGACGTACACTAAACGGAAGCCTGGTGTTTTTGAATATTTTTTTTAACGGCTCGACCTACATATTTTGTACATGATCGGTATTACTCATTCAACCAATAGGTCACTTCACTTTTTACATGTGCTCCATTGCACGTACCGAATGGCGTATTCAAAGATTTATATAAACAGGTAGATGGAATCTTTGGGAATGTACCTGACAGGAGTATTTTTTTTTCTCATTCAAATACTCACTTCAATGAAAGGGCAATCCAATCTATGTATAAAGCTGATTTGTGTGAAAGCCCCAAAAAAAAAATATACAAAAGAATCAGGATGGTGAAGTTTGAACGGAATGGGACAAGCAATAAGAAAGTTATGATCTTTTAAAAGTTGTAATCACTATACATATGTGAACTTCAACTGGCCAACTAGAATGTCACCGTGATGTAATGGCGGACAACTCCCTCATTTCTGTTCCAACAAACAAAATGACTAAAATGTCATTTTTTTAAAATGCATTATTTAGTAGGATCTTTTTTTTTCATGAGGACATAACATTATGTTGAGTACCGCCCCGAGGGTAAAGGCGCTTCGGAGAAAACCGCAAATTAATGATATGTTTGTGTACGACAAATGGGAAAGCTGACCTCCAATATGCCACAATCGACTCACCAAACAGCCAATTTGAAATTCGGATAGATGTAGTGATCTCATTTTTCAAACATCCATATTCTTATTCTTTGTCCGATTTCTTTCAATCTTTTACCATTCTGTTTCTCTTATTTTTCCCCTTTCACACAAATCAGCTTACAAAGGTTGAATTTCCCTTTAATGAATATCCCAGTATTTTAAACTAGTATTTCTAGCTTATTTCCACCCCCGTCCCCACTTTTTCCAAGTACCCCAAAAGTGCCCCTTTTTATTTCTGGAAGATGAAAAATGCACCTTTCTCCCTGACAAGTGCCCTTTTTACTACTAAAATTTCCCCTTTTCCTTGCTAATAAGTGACATTTCCCCATCTGATACTGCCCCTCTTCTCCTTCTGATAAGTGCTATTTTCAAATCTTGCAATTGCCCCAAGCTCTCTAATAAGTGTCCTGTTATCCTGACAATTGCCATTTTTACCTCTGATAAGCACCCCTTTTTCTTTCTGATAAGTGCCCTCTTAACTTACACCAATGCTGATAAATGCACAAGGATCATGGCCAAGCAAACCACCCCCTCTTAACGATCCACCCAAACTCTTCAGGACATGATGAAGCCCCTACCAGAATATCACGTGTACGTCACTGGGTTCATGTAACAAGACTAGATATCGTAATAACATAATGTATGAATATTTGTCCATTGTAAACGGTTGCTGTACTGATACAGACAGTACTTGTTCATGTCTTTTTTTTTAAAGAATCGTATATTACCTTGGGAATCGCTCGAATATGACGGAAGTAACTAAAGATGTGTTTTTTTAACTGTGTGCACTGCAACAAAGCATTATGTGTAAAAAAATTATATTAATGCAGTAGAAACTGATTGCGCAAGAATTATTTACAATAACGAAGTTTTTACATGTACATATTACCTTTTCTAAGATATTTACGGAACGTATGTGAATTTTTGATTTCATATAAAAACATGCTGTTCTTTTAGCTATCAAAATTATGAATTAATCAGACTATGGTTCGCGGTTATGATACTACAACTAATTATCTGTATTTCAGCGAAAACCCCATCCGATTTGGTTCACTAGTCACGAAGAAATTTCGATATTTTGTCCAAAACGAAATAAATCATGAATGTAAAAAGATATGCAGTTTTCAGAGTCCTAAACGTGTTGCATAACTGCCAATGCATACTTTTCTTCCCCAAAAAAGGGGGAGGGGGCACGGGCCGGAAGTGCCCCCCACCCCCTCTGGATCCGCCAATGGTTGGCATTCATGATGTTGGTCATTTGTAATTGAAAGCTTGAATCAGCACAATTATGAACCTGTTATGACTTGTCTTGATCTTTTTAGGGAGATATTCTTTACAATATTATTTACATTTGTTAACTTAAAATCATATGCAAATAATTTGAATATGTAAGAAAACACGTTTATTGTGAACAAAATACTCCCATTCATGTGGGTACCAACATCCAAGTGACAAAAAATGGAAGAAAGTAACCCATGACATACTTTACATAAATCTCTATTATTTCGTGACAATTGGACAAAATCAGACGGGGTCTTTACTGACTGGTAGTAAAATAGTTTCATAATACAGTATGACCTGTCATATTGCAAAACGATTTCTTTCGTAATCGATGCCCAAATGCCGATGGTATTTTTTCTGGGACATACTGTACATTGGTTTAAAGTACAGATCCTTTTTGTCCTTCATATGTATGAAGCATATGAATAGCTTGCGAACATACCCGTGCTGTCTTCTGATGATAGTAATGTAATTTCCCGATTCTGAAATGCTACTGTTTTCTCCTTGAAATTTATTAATACTGTGATCAGTGGCGTAGCCAGGATTTTTCAATAGGGGGGGGGGGCAGACGCTCAGGATCGACTAAGCGAATGAAGATAATTATAGAGACTTTGCCGTCTCCCAGGGTGAAACGTGAAGACAATAACAAATTTTGTTCCTGGGAAATCAAATTTCGGAATTTCAATTTATCTACATTTTGTTAATTTAATGAATTTATTTTTAATTTTCACTTTTTATGATGTTATTTTCTCAAGAAATCCATGCATAGGGTATTGGAGAAATAAAATTTATCATCAGCGAACACTTGTGGTGCACCTCACTCACTCAGGAGAGCGTCTAATTCTAGAACACAGAAGGCGCTACACTATATTGATCTTATTTTGATTGGTCAGCTTTGCGCGAGGCCATTATGACGTCAACTTGACTTTGGTTGTGGTGCACCACTGAAAAAGTAGTCGAGATCAGTGTGGTGCACTCACTGGTGATGGTGATGAAATGAAATAGAAATGAAATGTAACCTTCCGAAGTTCCGAAAATAGTAATATATTTAATGACATGAGATGAAATACCCTGTTACCAAACGTTTATTTTGACATTCTCTTTTGTACATGTATTGTCTTTTGATTCTGTAAGTAATTTAATTATTCATAGCAACACAAAGGTTGGATTTGATACAATACGTACAAAGGTATCTTTGAACATATTATTCTGGTGATAGAATTAATTTCGTTGTATTTCATGTCATGTATTTTTAAATTTAAATCAGAGTCTGTGGGAATCTCAAAAAGCTATAGCCTATAAGCCTACCTACATTTATAGGGCTGGGTAGCCTAATTATTTTTTTGACATTTTCTTTCTTTTTTTAAGGGGAGAAAGAGGGCGAAGGAAAGAGAAAGAAAGAAATAAGTACTGTTTGAGCTCTGAGAGAGTGTTTCATGGGATATATATTTTTGCTCGTATCAAGTATCAAGAAATAACAGGGGAAATTAAGGGGAGGGGCACAATGAGGCAGCATTATCAGCATATCACAATAGACCTATTTACTAAGTTTTTATGGGTTTTTTTTAGGGGCTGAATAGGGGGGATGGCCCCTTGTGCCCCTGTAGAGCCCATAAATGTAAAAATTAACCACAAATGTAAAAAAAAAACGTAAAAATCTGTTTAACCACAAATGAAAAAACATTTTGCTTACCAATAAAATGTAAAAATTTCCATTTTTACCACAAATGTCATAAAATGTCGACCGCAAATGTTATCTTTATATGTGTCCTCATTATGATTATTATATTTAACTTCGGTGTTCACAGAGTTTTTCAGTGTTCTCTTCAGTGTAAAAAATAAACCTCTTGATAACACGTGGCGCATGTTTGACTGTTTATGATTTGCATTGGATTTTTTGCAAGGTGTGCAGTTGTGAAGTGCTAATAATTTAAGAAGTAACAATAATGATCAAATTAATAGACATGAGTACTTCGATTTTTTTACGTCTACGTGTAAGAGGATGCATTTCTAAAAGATATCAAAATTGTGATTTGAAAAGGCAACGGGGTTTGCTAGATTAACAATAAAAAAGTTGTGAAACCTTAATGCGTTATTATAGGTATCTTTTATATATTTAATATCATGTCGTGATTCTGTCAGGGTTATTTTAATCAGGTCTCTGTAAATATCATTACGATCACTGAGATGTTGATGTCCAAATGGAAAATTTGAGAGTGTTGGCTTTTCTTGAGTATACTTCAATTGCAATTACCAATTACGTTATACTCTCTTGAGAACTCTTTCGTGTGTTTTTGTTTGTTTTGTTTTTTCGCTTCATGAAAATTCTCAACAAAGATTAATATATTTTTTTCCTTGTTTTTCTCACATATGCATTACAATAATGTTCAATTTCGGGGGTCCACAGTTTACAAGCTTTGCTTTTCAAGTGGACTCCTCCTTCGTGTTATTTAATTGTGTTTACTTTGTTCAGTGAAAATGTACTTTCAATGCCTTATTCAATGTCATTGATTTTATAGTCACACAAGATTTTATTCTTTTAAATTGTACATGGATATTATAATTGTATTATTTACTGAATATTGATTTGTATTGATTTTTATTGTTGTTGGAAATGGAAATAAACTAAACTGAACTGAAACTGATACTTCCCAATCATCTCTAGACGGATTATTTCAAAATCCAATCACACGACCAGAACTCACCTTCACAATGCATTATAGGCTCTGAAGATCTCGTATTAAGCGCAAAGTTTCGCTCCTCAAGATGTCGAATCTGTTGAGGATTTACGTGTCTTCAGCAATTTATTAGGACATTTGAATGTGCAGTAGTCGTACAGGGAAGGCTGTAGCTCCAAAAGATATTATATTCATGAGTTTTAGTTTGGAAGAAGTACAATATTCCTCTGTATAACAATTCAGCCAGATGAATTACTGACATTGTTTGTCTTTCTACTTAATATGATGAAGATATTCAATGCATTAACAATCAGCATTTCAAACGAATTGTGCTTCTTTTCCTCAAATGGAATCGCCCCGTGTCTAGCTTTATCGTGATTATTATATATAATTAATCTTATAGCATAGGATATAGAAAGGAGCATTCATTTTTGTTATATTTTTGCTGACTGTCTGTTTTGTTAGATATTTATTATTATTCATACTGTTCTTGTAACTTGAATTGTGAAAGAGAAACCATATATAGCGCGATAAAGTGAACCTCTTTACAGTTCAAATACTTGTACATTTGTTCCAGACCATGCAGACCTACGTGGTATATTCTTATGTAAATATTTAGTGTATATAGTCTTGTACATTTTGTAGGTAGACTGGTGAAATAAGATGAGAAACTGTTTGCGCATGCTGGCCAGGCAGATAACGTTTGATCACTTAACTTTTCATTTTGTGTAATTTGCCACTCGTAATTTAGATTTTTTCTCATACCAACAGTTTTAAGTGGATTTATATTTTCATTGTTACCATGTCTGGGGTCCATTTTTCAATTTTATGCATTATTCCTTCTACTTTTTCAGGACCAAGATTTGGATTCTTTCAAATTCTTGTTGTCCTCATGAAATATATTCTAATAATAAAATAAATGAATAATAATAATATTAATAGTAATAATAATAATGCTAATAATAATAATTATTTATTATTATTATAACTATCATCATCATCATCAATATTATTATTGTTGTTGTTATTGCTATATTATTGTACTTGTTGTTATACAGTCAAACCGGCTTTAGCTACCACCTGTATAGAAAGACCACCTGCCTATAAAGACGACAATTTTTGTTTCCCCTGAAAAGTGTTTCTCAATGAAATATGTATTAACCGAACCTATACATAAAGATCACCTGCTCATAAAGACCGGCTTTCTTGTCTCCCTTGAGTGGTCTTTATAGACAGGTTTCACTGTACTTCATAATTACTAGTAGTGTGTCATCACACAAACATCGAGCTCTTTTTCGAAAATATTTTGTATTTTATATTTGTTTTGTGTCTTATATCAAAGTTGCCATGGTGTTGTATTGGACGGAGGGATTATGCAAAGATAATAATTCATTAGATAATGGATATTTACCCTGCATTGTTGAAAGGTACTCTTGTTGTTCATATTTCTTCCCTCTGTGCATTATTGAGCCAGAGAGAGAGATAGTTATTCTAACATGTCGACGAGTAATGCGTATACTATAGAATGCCACTAATGCAGTGTTACTAAATAAAAACTGTACAGTAAATAGATAAGAATGTTATCTCTTTGTCCCTCTCTCACACTATCTCTCTCTCTCTCCTTAGCCATGCATATTTAAGAAGTTTACTATTGATAAACGTGATTTACAACTTGTCTCATTTCCTTGGTTATTCTTATGTATCTTAGGTATCACAAACTATTTACTTTCCGTAATACATGAACTGTTTACTATCTCTCTATCTCTCTTTTTCTTATGTACATCGTTTTCCTCTGCCTGACTCTCTCTCCCCATCTCTTTAACACTCACTAGCTCTCAAAGACGTTACTCTTCTTTCTCCCCTCCCCATCTCGGTCTTCTTTACTGTCAATACATTAACAAAATATAATTTATTATTACTCTGTCAAATTCATAATACATTCGTATCTTCTAAAAACACAACTTATGTATCCCTGCTATTATTTCATCTCCTTATTCTACTGTATTTCTTTCACCCTGTTGCTACCATTGTCTTGTCTTTCTGTGTATCGCTCTCTTGTCAGCATGAATCTGTATTTTTGAGACAATCTATCTCTCTGTCTGCCTTTCTCTCCCATACTCCCCCTCTCTATCACTCTCTCTCGTTTCCCCCAAATTTCGTTTCATCTATGCATACAACCCACAGAAAGTTTTTTTTAATTGCCTTAATGTCTTTTAAATTCCTCTTTTCTTTGTTTTTCTTTAAAATATCGTTTTCCAAGCAAGAAACACAGACTGAGGGTAATAGGAAAATGATCTGTCTTTAAAATATTACTTTATATAATCTATAACATAAAACATGGTTTACATAGTACACAAACAATACAAATCTATCTGAGAGTGCATGCAAGATACATAAAAACTTAGTTAAGTTTGCATAAAACGTTAACTTGAATTTAAAATCTGCATTTGAAAAATACAACTTCATAGATCGTCAAGTTAAGATGAGAGAAGAAAAAAGAAGAGAAAATATTGCAAAAACAAAATGAAGGACTATATTTGCGGTGTACTCACGGTACTTTAAAAAAATGTATGAAAAGCTTACTCTATTTCTCACATATCTGTACTTGTCAGATTTATTTAGGGGGCTACATTTATGTATAAAAAATCATACAATTAAAAGGAGGGCGTTTTTATTAACCTTCTTCAAATACCGGTTAGAATTTTAAGATTTATATGCAAGTATAATGTACCTATTGAAAACCCACATGCATAAGATCCAAGTTTATATTCTGCTTTGGTGATGAATTTGTCAACAGGATGAAAAGCAGACATAGTTTCTATACTAATCATTATCAATTATTTTAAGTAAGTGGTTCACAGACATTGATACTCAAGTTAATATTCTATTGGAAAGATGGGAATTTGACTCTGGCATAATCGATGAGAGAATGGACATCATAGTTCCGAACTGTAAGTTGTAGAGATGATAAAGCGGAACTATACTTGCCTTTGGAATGATTATGAGGGTTTTTTTTTCCTTCTTTCTTTTATCAAAAATATTTAAGATAAGCACAAACTTCCATTCCATAATACTGTCAATATGATAGTGCTCGAAAAAATGTAACTTTATTGTTAATAGTTAATTTCATTGTCCAAGTAACTATAATGACTGAGTTTTATACAGATTATTCTGGCATGTGAATATATTTGTTCAATTTTATCTTACCTTGATTATTGTGAGGATGTTATTTTAAAATAGTATTAATAAAAGAATCTTAAAAAAACAAACAAACAAAAAAGAACAACTAAGGTGCATGCATGACGATCTTGCCGCATATAAGCATACAGACACATTTTTGACGATCGTCGCCTGCTTGTTGATCCACTGCATCGCAAACATTTACATAAATAATTCAAAGTACACCATAATAGTAGCTGTGTCCCCTGGAAATGATTGCTCTTCAGATATGACGAGATTTAGATGAAGTGTTCGGGCCGAACATTACTGTCACATGTGTGTGCAGTCCCATATACCCATTTCTGTGGGCAGTGCATGCGCTTAATTCAGTGAAATTGGGTCAATTAACCTCACAGTATACACCAATTCCTATGAATTCATTTTAGACAGATTCTTTCTCAATGTAATCCCTTGACTGGAACTCCACCTTTTTTAAATGCACATAGTTATAGTTAAAATCAACTTTTAGACGGTTTCATTCTTTCAAATAACAAACAAAAGTACAACGTGCTAAAAAAAAAAAAAAACCTCGAGCATAAGGGCCGTTTTGGTGAGTTATCACAATAAGTGTTTCTTTTGACAATCGATAGGCTTATTATATACATCCTTATGACGCACTCTATAAACTGAAGTCAGGGGTGGATCCAGGATTTGAAAAAAAAATGAGACGATAAGATTCTTAGATTTTAAAGGTATTGATTTGCACAAAAACTGCCAGGCAAGTAATAGAGAATTTTAAAAAGGAGACAGGTCCAAAAGGGGGGGGGGGGATATCTGGTTCCCCGTAACACGCACCCCCTGGATGCGCCCATGTACCTGTAACTAAGATTCCAAAAGGACCGATGGTAGATTCAACGCTTTCAACTGTCTTGGTGCATCCGTAATAGTGTTGGATCCAGCATTATAGTAAGATGGAAAACATTTTGAGAAAGTTGTCATTTTTCGGACCTTTAAAAAGTGATTCTACTTAAGTTTTCCGGGTGTGGCGAGCTGCAGATCATACATGTATCTGGCCGTGAACGATAACGACTCCATTACATACTCTGGTAGTCATGCTTGGATGTGATCAACATACTAACTTTGAGCAGCTCGCCGAGACGAGAAATCACCCTGTTTGTAGAAAACACAATGCGTGTCGAAACCGCGTAATAGCAACGCGACACTGCGTGTTTGATCTGACTGGCGTATTTGTCAGATACCTTACCCCTCCAGGGTAGTTTGAGATACACGGGGCATTTGGCTGGCCAAAATCTGGTGTCAGATTTGGATTGTGCCTCCAGCGTCCGTGTTATGGTGCGAGATATAACATGCTCAGGGTAACCATTGTCAAGAAGAATAGTTTTGATTTTCGCGATTTCGGGAGCTAATTTGCACTCGGAGCAAATCCTAAGGGCACGGAGTTCGTCCAAGCTTTGCGATTGTTCTGAAATTACGGCGCCTGGGTTGCGTCCGGGTTCATCGAGTACAATATAGTTGATTTCAATTTATTTGTTATATACCTGCGTGATAACCTGATGAGTGCAGGTCGAAAAGCTTCGTTATCATGTCTCTTTTTTGTGCCATATTGAAATTTTGTAGTACCAAGAAATTATTTTTATAATTATTATTGTTATTACTATCATCATCATCAATATGATTATTATTGTTGTTGTTATTGCTATATTATTGTACTTGTTGTTATACTTCATAATTAGTGTGTCATCACACAAACATCGAGCTCTTTTTCTGTATTTGTTTTGAGTCTTATAACAAAGTTGCCACTGTTTTGTATTGGACGGAGGAATTATATGCAAAGATAATGATAAATCATTAGATAATGGCTATTTATCCAAATTTGTTGAAAGGTACTCTTGTTGTTTCATATTTCTTCCCTCTGTGCATTATTGAGACAGACAGAGAGAGACTCTCTCTCTCCCCATCTCTTTAACACTCACTAGCTCTCAAAGATGTTACTCTTCTTTCTCCCCTCCCCATCTCGGTCTTCTTTACTGCCAATACATTAAAAAATATAATTTATTATTACTCTGTCAAATTCATTAATGCATTCGTATCTTTTAAAAACACAACTTGTGTATCCCTACTATTATTCCATCTCCTTATTCTACTGTATTTCTTTCACCCTGTTGCTACCATTGTCTAGTCTTTCTGTCTATCGCTCTCTTGTCAGCATGAATCTGTATTTTTGAGATAATCTATCTCTCTGTCTGCCTTTCTCTCCATACTCCCCCCCTCTCTCTCTATCACTCTCTCTCTCATTTCCCCCAAATTTCGTTTCATCTCTCTATACAATCCACGGAAAGTATTTATTGCCTCAGTCTCTTATACGAATTCCTTTTGGTTTAATTCCTTTTTTTTTCTTTAAAATATTTCCAAGCAAGAAACACAGACTGAGGGTAATAGGAAAATGATATGTCTTCAAAAATGTTACTTTATAATCTATAACATAAAACATGGTTTATGTAGTACATACACAATACAAATCTATCTGAGAGCACATGCAAGATACATAAAAACTTAGTTTGCATAAAACGTTAACTTGAATTTAAAATCTGCATTTGAAAAATACAACTTCATAGATCGTCAAGTTAAGATGAGAGAAGAAAAAAAGAAGAAAATATTGCAAAAACAAAATGAAGGACTATCTTTGCGATGTACGCACCGGTACTTTAAAAAAAATGTATGAAAAGCTTACTCTATTTCTCACATATCTGTACTTGTCAGATTTATTTAGGGGGCTACATTTATGTATAAAGAAATGATACAATTAAAAGGAGGGCGTTTACATTAACCTTCTTTAAATACCGGTTAGAATTTTAAGATTTATATGCAAGTACAATGTACCTATTGAAAACCCACATGCATAAGATCCTAGTTTATATTCTGCTTTGGTGATGAATTTGTCAACAGGATGAAAAGCAGACATAGTTTCTATACTAATTTAAAGTAAGTGGTTCACAGACATTGATACTCAAGTTAATATTCTATTGGAAAGATGGGAATTTGACTATGGCATAATCGATGAGAGAATGGACTAAGTGTGCATTACATCATAGTTCCGAACTGCAAGTTGTAGAGATAAAGCGGAACCATACTTGCCTTTGGAATGATTGGGGGGGGGGGGGGGGGGGGTCTTCTTCCTTTCATCAAAAATAAAAAATTAAGAAAAGCACAAACTTCCATTCAATAATACTGTCAATATATGATAGTGCTCGAAAAAATGTAACGTTATTCTGACTTTATTGTTAATAGTTAATTTCATTGTCCAAGTAACTATAATGACTGAGATTTATCCAGATTATTCTGGCGTGTGAAATATATTTGTTCATTTTTTTATCTTATCTTGATTATTGTGAGGATGTTATTTTAAGATAGTATTAATAAAAGAATCTTTAAAAAAAAAGAACTAAGGTGCATGCATGACGATCTTGCCGCATAAGCATACAGACATATTTTTGTGACGATCATCGTCTGCTTGTTGATCCACTGCATCGCAAACATTCACTGAATTAACTGAAAGTACACCATGATAGTAGATGTGTCCCCTGGAAATGATTGCTCTTCAGATATGATGAGATTTAGATGAAGTGTTCGGGCCGAACATTACTGTCACATGTGTGTGCAGTCCCATATACCCATTTCTGTGGGCAGTCCATGTGCTTAATTCAGTGAAATTGGGTCAATTAACCTCACAGTATATACCAATTCCTATGAATTCATTTTAGACAGATTCTTTCTTAATGTAATCCCATGACTGGAACTCCACCTTTTTTAAATGCACATAATTATAGTTAAAATCAACTTTTAGACGGTTTCATTCTTTCATATAACAAACAAAAGTACAACATGCTAAACAAAAACAATAAAAAAAAAACCCTCGAGCATAAGGGCCGTTTTGGTGAGTTATCACAGTAAGTGGTGTGTTGTTTTTGACAATCGATAGGCTTATATACATCCTTATGATGCACTCTATAAACTGAAGTCAGGGGTGGATCCAGGATTTGAAAAAAAAATGAGAAGAAAAGATTCTTAGATTTTAAAGGTATTGATTTGCACAAAAATTGTCAGGCAAGCAAATAGAGAATTTTAAAAAGGAGACAGGTCGAAGGGGGGGGGGGGATATCTGGTTCCCCGTAACACCCACCCCCTGGATGCGCCCATGTACCTGTAACTAAGATTCCAAAAGGACCGATGGTAGATTCAACGCTTTCAACTGTCTTGGTGCATCCGTAATAGTGTTGGATCCAGCATTATAGTAAGATGGAAAACATTTTGAGAAAGTTGTCATTTTTCGGACCTTTAAAAAGTGATTCTACTTAAGTTTTCCGGGTGTGGCGAGCTGCAGATCATACATGTATCTGGTCGTCAACGATAACGACTCCATTACATACTCTGGTAGTCATGCTTGGATGTGATCAACATACTAACTTTGAGCAGCTCGCCGAGACGAGAAATCGCCCTGATGTCGTTAGAAGCTGCGACGAACGCCGGAGAAGTGCTACCTCCGCCGAAGCCCAACAGAGCGTCCACTTTGGATCTGGAGACGAAACGGGATGGGTCCACTAAGCGTGTAAGTCCTCGTTGGGGTGCCGGGTTGTCGACTGGGTGTCTGAAAGGGGTCCGGTGGCGAAAGGGGATGGGGGAGGAGTCCACTGGCCGTGTGAATTGGTGAGGAGGGCTGAAGGTTGGTAAACTGGGGCTGGTTCTGTGGTGAATGGGTTCGATGAGAAGAGAATCGTTAGAGTTGATGTCACAGTGAGATACGTGAAAGATGCTACCTGAGGTATCAAACCAACATAGTTAGAAAATTATGGCCATTATGTATGTCTATAATCAAGGGTAACTGAGATGGTATGAATTCATTTTTGCTGCACACATAACGAATAAGCTGGGTATTCCTGCATACTGCCGCAATTTATGCGAATGGTGACATTTCCCCTCTATTTTTAGGATGGATGTCAGTTGTAATGCATTAATCCTTCGTAACTACGATACCAGCATATACGTCCTTACCGTTCTTCTAATGATATCAGTTACATTTTAAAAAATCCATTTGTGATCCAGTTTATATTAGATATCAGATGTGAGTAAGGGAAAATTAGAAAGACAAGGGAGAAGGAGATCAAAAAAAGGAGATGACAAGAAGAGAGAGAAAGAGAGATAGAGAGAGAGAGGGGAGAAAGAGAGAGAGAGGGGGAGAAAGAAAGAGGGCGGGAGAGAGAGAGAAAGAGGGAAAGAAAGATAAGGGAGGAAGGAAGAACAAGGCTGAGAACGAGAGAGGATATAGCAGGAGAGTAAGGGAGAGAGACATAAAAAAAAACAGAGGGTAAAGGGTGGAGTAGAAGACGGATGAGAAGGAGCATGAGAAGGTCCCAGAGCAGGTGGAGAGTAAAAGAATCACTTACGTCTCTCATTTTCACTTCGGTGGTTGAAACCAGTCCCATCTTCGCTCACGTCAACATTGGCTGCAACTCTGCTACTATTGTGGCGGTCGCGGATGAAATCATCGGATGGAAAGCGAAAGAAGCGTTTGGTGGGGTCAGCAATGTGGCACCGAGGATCTATGACTCGTCGGTCACGCTGGGCAAAGGTGCAGTCTTGATCCTGGGGGAAGTATGGACGCATTTCCTTTAAGTAATTGAACGAAGGTAGACAGGTACACGACAAACTAGGGTGAGGATGGTACTTGATTAAGTCTGGCAAGGTAGTTGGGACGGCGTGGCTGCTAGGACAATGTACATTCTACAAAGAGACAGGAGATAAAAAAGAAAAGAAAAATGTAATCTAGGCAGAATCTCGGTGTGTTTGACAAATAACGAATTATACCCAGTGTACAATTGCAAAAAGATAAAGAAGAAAATACCACACCTATTTGTTGTTCAACAGCTTACTACTGAACGAAAAAAAAACATGAGGTAGATACAACCTGGAAAAACCCCAAAGAGGACGACCGACAGAGATCAAAATAGGATTATACGGTACAAAACTGTCCTTTCCATATCGTTTATTTGATGATCTCTTATCTCATGACCTTATCTCAAAGCTGATCTTAGTTATCACTGGATCAGCTATGATATTCGTGCCCCTTTTTGCTATATAAGACAGAGCAAAAGAGGGTATCAGAATGTTCCAAGTCATCTAATGAGTATAATTAGAAAACGAAACCCTATGTTACATACCTTGAAAACTTGGGGAGGGGGGGGGGGGGGGGGGTTAAAGTCAAGTCCAAAAAATACTTGGTTTTAATTGAAGCGGAAAACTTAGACCGACAGATTAATAAAAAGTTTGAGGAAAATCGGACAACTAATAGCCTAAGACAGTTATGTATTTTTAGAGGCATGAAAAAAATAGGGAAAACAATGAAAATCACTAGACAAATTGGCAAATCAGTGATGAGTTTGTGACATCATTGGCTCACGACTCGCAAATTATTTTAATATTGATAACACATATTCTCAAAAAGTTGTCTAGGCATATGATTTTCACATAATAAAATAAATAATAAAAGTTACCTGATAAGAAAGGTCAAAGGGGTATGGCGCCGGCAATGATGGCGTGGGTGGTGGTGGCAGAAATGTCGGCATAGATGTCAAAACGTTCATGGAGCTCGAACGCTGGTGGGATTCCAGGTGGCCTCCGACGTCGTATGCAGACGCGTCGAAGTTGTCGTCCGTTTGGAAGAGGTCTTGTTTGTCAAGGATATCGTCTAGTACTGCGTAGAAGAAAAGGACAACAATAATATGAAGTACATGTACATGTAGGTACAAAATACAAATTTTAAATATGTCACTGTCAAGAGGAAGACACAACATATCTCTATATGTTACATGCAAACAGAATGATTCCAGAAAAGGGATATCATTTGGTAAATTCTACTTAGAACTTCTTGGAACGACCTAATAAAATCCTTGCGTGACACCATAGAGTAAAAATAAAGTTATCTTTAATATAATATGATATAATATAATACAATATGATATCAAGTAATGTAATATATTATAATATTGTTTAATATGATATAATATGATATAACATGATGCATTGGCTAATCGGAATCGGAGGGGGGGGGACACTTCCGGCCATGCATGCCCCACCCCACCCCTTTGGAAGAAAAGTATGCATTTTCCAAAAGATGACAAACCTGCATTTGTGTGCCCCCCCCCCTTATACTAAATCCTGGATCCACCCCTGACATGATGTAATATATTATACAGCATTATAATATAACATAATATACCTGCTTTGTCTTGTTGGATGTTTGGTTCTTCCTTCACGTATGTTTTGAACTGGGGTAGTGCGCCTTCACTCCTTGTCGAAATGCAGTTCGACGTCGATTTCGAATACAGCATCGGAGACGATGGTTCTTCGTCGATTTCGACTAGCACGCAGTATTCGCAATCGCTGGTCATTCCGTCGCCGCATTCGAGGCAGGCAGGTTGATCGCGAGTGACGTACGCCAGTGGGTATCCCCAGTCGGAACCGTTTTGGAAAGCTGTCTGTGGGCTACGGGTGAACTGGTGTGGTGATTCCAGTTGGGTATACCCCATCGGGTGGATAGGAGGTGTTCTCGACGTAAGAGTTTGGTGCGGGGGCTGATTGCCATTCCGAGAAACCTTAAAAGAAGTAAACTCAATTGGTAAGAACAATAAACATGGGTGTATCATTTTTATTCATTTGATAGTGATGTTTTAACTTCATCACAATATTGTGTATTACCTACTACCAATACTATTCATTGATAATGCAATGATATAGATTTCAAAATAACAATTACAGTGGATATTGATATCCAGAAGTACGGGTATGGATTTGTTCATCTGATTTGATTTGGTTTCTTCGATTTTTATCCCATAAAAATAGCTATGTGCATTGTGATGCAATACAACAGATAGTAACAGGAAGATGACGAATACGATCGCTAAAACGACTCCAATCGATATCATCTTTGCATGCACATTATTGTTCAAAAGGCTTGCCATTAAACCAATCCGAATCGACGTGGTTTCAAATTTGCAATGATTGCAAACATTAGTGCTTCGGGGCACTTTAGAAAGAACTCACCTTCTGTTCCATCACCTTTGGGTCTAACTCATCAGCATTCCTGGTCGTCGACGATGAACTGTTCTTCTTCGATGTTCGTCGTTTCTTCTTGATCACATTCTTCGCCATCAACCTCCGGCTCCTCCACTCGCGCGCCTCCTGCAGAAGACCGTTACCATCGCGACAGTGCGAACAGTTGGGGTTGATCATCCAGTAGTGTGTGCGGCGTTTCTGGCGCTTGTCCACGATTGGCACCTATAAGGAAAGAAAAATAACGAAGAGATGAAGAGGGAGAGGGAGAGATAGAGATAGATAGAGAGAGAGAGAGAGAGAGAGAGAGAGAGGGAGAAGTGATAATGGGAATAGAGAGGGAAATAAAAAAACAACAAAGAGAAACAGAGAGAGAGAGAGAGAGAGACAGAGAAAGAAAGAAAGAGAGGGAGAGGAGACAGATGAGGGGGTGGGGAATCATTAATTTGGATTAAATGAGCCTTAAGTTAAAAATTAGAGAATTTAAAACTCTAAGATATCACCAATAACGACAATCCTTTAAACTATCCCTTAACACTGCAATGAAAATAATAGCCACAGCCTTTCAAAAATCTTACATCTGACGAGTCTTTTACAATATAACTTATTGGAGATAGAAATGAAATACAGGCAATAAATTGTAGGAAATAAGAGATACCGATTACGAGAATATTTACACTGGTCATCAATTAAAAAGGAAGAAATGCGAATAAAGGAGAAGAAATAAGTTATTACAAAAAAAAAAAGATATCTTAATTTTACAAAATGAATTGGGGAATCTTGAGCATAGGCATATAAATAGCGTGAAAGAAAAGTTTATATATTATTAGCGATAACTACTAGTAAGAAATCATTGTTATAATACTTTTAAAATCACATGATATTTTGACATATGAAAGATTAACCATTTCGAAGTCCTTTCTTAATCAAATTTTTCTTACTTTAGGGGAAAAAAGTATAAGCTTACAGAGGTAAATTCACAAATGCTTTGACAAAAAGAAGAAGATAGAAGCATGCTTATTAAATGAAACAAGTAGGCTACCTTGTAGAAACACTGTCTCGCAGAAAGGTTATGTCGAATACTGTTATGCCAACCTTTGTAGGACGTTCTGAAGCAAGGGAATCTCTCGCGCATAAACTCCTGCATCTCGACGATGGTCATCATGCGGGACGGCGATGACTGAATCGCCATGGTGATCAGCTCGGCGTACGTATAACCAGGGAGATCGACCCGCGAAGCTTTCTTCCCATGTCGTGGAGCGATGTCCGATGTTGAAGGGTGAAGTGACTCGCCAGGCGAAACCCCTTTGCGCGCTTTGACGGTATCGTTCTGCGTTTCCATGTCTCGATCTCCCGAGCACTATTTATATCAAATGAAAGAGAACATTTTCGCCATGACCAGTCACACCTCGGGGAAATTATGCGCTATTTTTTTTAATGTCATCTTTACTTCACAGACCATGATATAAAATGAGTGAATGTATTATACATGGAGGAAATAATAGTAGGGAAATTGAGCAGTATAATGATTTGCGGGGCAAACCATTTCAATACTACGATATTTAAAAACTACAACACGATATAGAAAACTTGAAAATATATGTTAAGCCATCATCATGCTGGACCTACATCCAGCTGGTTTAAATCGTGCATAGGCTAAGGTTAAGCAGGAAAGCACAGGAAGTAGATAAAGATTTACCTAATGATTCTGATGAAGATTACTGATGTGATATAGTAACATAAGTACATGTATATCTTTGTCTTATAATAGGCCTAAAGTTATACCTATGACAGCACTTTTGATTTAATTCACATGAATTCATTACTTTTCAGTCCAAATAAAAACGCACAGTACAAGTCAACATTTGTTAGAAACACTCACGCCACTAAAAGCATAAAAAACGGGATAACACAAGTATTCTAACAATGTCACATGAAATACTCACCGACAAGAGAGGACAAACCGAAAATTTGAAGTAGCTGGTATATGAAGGGAATCAGTGGCAGTGCATGAGAGATGAGCAGTGTACTCAGGCCTAAGGTTCCGAGCGAGATGAGGTTTTCCGAAGTGTGAAACTAACTTTATACCATGTCGTTTCCCCCACCACTCTACCCAACTCTAAGCCAGTAACAGGCGAGGTGTTACGTAACCGTGAATCAAAAGAAATGGTCATACCACGCACGCGCAAGCAATCCTGTCTGCGAGTTAGTCTCTGTGATCAGACGAAGTTTATCGATGTTAGTTTTAGGGCTAATATAAAACTCACAGATTGCATTCAAAAACTTGATAAATAAGTATTACGATCTCAATGCCATGTGCTACCCCGGAGGGAAAAAAAACTTTAAAGGACAGAGAGAGAGATAGGGGAGAGAAAGAGAGAGAGAGAGAGAGAGATAAACAGAGAGAATGGGGAGCTAGAAAGAGAGAGGGTGAGAGGGATGGAGAAGGAAAAGAAAGAGATGGACGATCAAAGCGATACCATGCACGCAATATGTTGTGTTTGAATTTCTGAAAAGGGTTCATAACCAGTACATGTCCCATGCCAATACGTTTTTGAACTGTGAACATTTCCTAATCCATCTACTGTGGCTTATTTTGAAACAGGCCTGGGAATATATATGATAAGACTACCAAGTCCAAGTCAGACCCATTCACAATTTCCCACGGCTGGAGGTTCCCTTCTTATTGGATTTGTTAATCCGTACTTGAGACTTAACACCATTATTAAATTGTTCTCTTTGTTTAAGCTTCCGGATTAAAAATAGGTGATGCGTTAGCTTGTGAGCTGTCCATGAAGAAAATAAGCAGTTCTGTTATAGAATCAGATTGCTACCGTAAACTTTCAGATTTCAAGCATTTGTAATACGTTTTCCTTAATTACTATGGGGAACACGATAAAAACTACTTTCGAAAAGTAAACCCAAGACAATTTCAATAGCCCTGTCTATCACCTTTAGAAATGTGCAAACATTACAATGGTGTATTACATAATCCGAACCTGATTTCTATGGGCAGTACAATAGGCCTTTGAAATTGCACTTGACTTGAGTTTATTTTTCGAAAGTAGTTCTTATCGTGTCGGGAATTTTTCTCTGACGAATATTATATAAAAAACAAAACAAAAACAAAAACACATACACAAAAAGACACCCAAAATGACATTTAAAAATGACAAAAAGAAAAAGAAAAAGAAGGAAGCATGAAGCATGCATGCTTCACACCGAATTCATATAATTGGGA
This sequence comes from Heliocidaris erythrogramma, assembly GCA_025617745.1. Classification (NCBI taxonomy): domain Eukaryota; kingdom Metazoa; phylum Echinodermata; class Echinoidea; order Camarodonta; family Echinometridae; genus Heliocidaris; species Heliocidaris erythrogramma. The sequence goes on along the minus strand of CM046860.1, from coordinate 40,699,583 downwards.
ATAAGCGACCGCTTATCACTATTTACAAGCTTATAAATTTGTATAAACTGTACACCATGGGTTATTTTGTGAATCTACACGATGTAAGATCGGGAGATAATCAATTTCTGCTTTGTGTGTGAATTTTCTTTATTCATTTTAGAATTTATCTTTTAAAAACAAATCATGTGAATTCACATTTAGCTTTGACACTATAACGGGACTGGGGGTCTTAAAATATCAATAGATATCAATAGTAATAATAAAAAATAATGCAATTGTCAAAACAATAAACGAAAAATAATATAACAGACTTCCTAATGACGATCTCTTATATCAGACATTCACGTCCTTTTGATAAATTTCAAATTGAACAATGGAAACTTGGACTGACAAAACCTTAATCGTAATTATTTTACATTATTCGAAATCCTTCCTTTGACCTCTTCTTTGTCTTATTCTTTAAGATGTTATTTTCTTTATTTTATTTTCATCATTCTCCCCTTCTTGTTTTGCCTTCCGCTCCATTTTTGAAGATTTTCTTGGAAAAGCTTTGACAAGGTTTTTCTAAATGCGCTCTCACCTTTAACCATGAAAGCACTCTTATAACAAGCAAATAATTGTCGATGTAAATGTTTTTGATGCCGAGAAAGCCCACTCATTTAAACTTCGACGCCTCTTGGCCTGCAATATTATTATTTCAAACGTCTTATTTTACATAATCATAAAGTATAACTTAGGCACCGATTACTTCCCTAAAGCAAATGGACGGCCAGTCACGGCCTTAATTTCCCGTTTGAAATAAATCTGGAATAAAAACGGCTCGTCGACTTAGGTTAACTGTTGTTCGTTTTGTATTTGGTCCTACCGAATGATCGCCTTTGTGATTGAAGCTTACAAGGGAATTAATGATTTTCAACACACCTTTCCCACATCGGAATTATATCCCGAATATGGCCTGAATGAAATTTGTCGGGGCCACATTCGGGACCATTTTTTAGCGTTTTCGGATGGTTTTGAACATTTCAAAACAAGCCGAATCCCTCCACTTTTCAGAATACCTCCCGAATTTTTGCCCATTCGGGGAGGGAGAACAGAATGCTCCCGAATACACCCGAATTCGAAAATTCGGGTGTATTCGCAGCTGATTCGGTTCCGGTGTAACCCTTGCTTAAGGGAGAGTGTGAAGGGTGTATGACTGCCCCCATTCATAGCAGTTGGCAAACTTGGGATGTTTTGAACCTTGCCCATAAATTTTGAACAAATTTTGGTCTCATTTTCCCCTCTTTACTGTTGCTTTCCTTTTTTTTTTGCCCTTATTGCCCCATTAAAGGTCACAATTTTTAGAAAACAATTTTATTAGTTATCTAATTTTCTACACTAAAACTACCTAGTATGGTACCTATGGTCGTCTTATAGTTCAGGCACTCTGTTACGCGTTTTGACTGACGAGGGTTTGTGCCTGCACACTATACCCTCGGATATACAAATCAACTTTCATTTCAACATGTCAAACGTCTTCCGGATAATCTCTGTCATGTCTGTCGGGTTTTCCACCGTTCACCAGAAAGAAGGATCTATGGCGAAATGGTTTTTTTTCTGTTATTTACTCGGTAAGCCAACAAAGGGTTTTTGGATATTATTACCCTGGCTTTGTATTTTGCTCTGAATATTTCGGGTTTCATGCCGGTATACAATTCAAAATATCAGCTTCAAGTAGTTTGTATGTACTTACAAGGCGGATGAGGCTAGGGGCTGCGACCCCCCTCCCCCGAGAAATTTCTAATTACCAATATTTGGGCACCCGATACCTCATATTTGGGCAGTGGGAGTAGGCTTCCTTTGCTAGTATAAATATTTTGATTACGAAACAACATTTTTTCAATATTATAAAATGTCAGTTTTTTATTTTTATTTTTAGAACCGGAAAAGCTGATATCTGGGCAAGAGACCTCAATCTGGTACGCTAATGTGTATTTAGTGGTACGCAGCGTGATTTCAGTATTATTTCTGACCCGCCCATAAAAAAAATTGATTAAGAACTTCTGGCATAGAACATAATTATAGACTGGTCAATGCGTAATTGTACACAGGCCTAAACCCAAATAGAAAACCGTTTTAGGATTGATTTTACATACTTATAGTGATTGATCCTCTTCAAAAAAACAAGCCATAAGCGATATTGTGTTTCGCGATCTCTGTTGCCATGCAACAGAATTGTATCCATTGTGAAATATCTGCCATAGAATGTAACATCCCATAAAATTTGAGAAGGGCTATTTCATGAAATGCTTGTCATATCGCCTACTTCTCCTACGAGAATGCAGCTTGATTAAATTTCTACACAGTAGTACATTAATCCACATCCTCGATTAACACATTCAAAGGGATTTCGTTGCCCAACAACAGCTTCAGCTTCCAGGTAGCTTCATGTTTGAACTAAATTGTTCTGGAAGTGAAGTAAAACTGCGCATGCTTGAGCTAAAAAGGATGTGACCGCAAACGATGACACACAAGTGGGTTTTCCCAGCTTTACAACATCGATTGCATTGTGTAATAGATCACAAGTAGGAAACAGCTCGAATTCCTACACAGTATATTAATTCCCACCCTTATCTGCTGGAGGATTCCTCAACTACTATAGGCAGGCAGTGGCGTATCTACCTGGGACAGGCACATGCCCCAAGCGGCACTGGAAGGGAGCGCAAAAATGCAAAAAAAGAGATAAAAAAAGAGGAGAAAATTAAGAAAAATTATGCTGATAAAGGATTAGTCATACAAATTTTGAGGGTTTAAAATGCGAAAATTTTCTAAAGCTCGATCGCTTTGCTTCCTTGCACAAGTTGCTCCAGGACCTCGGAATTCAACGCCCCAGTAAGCCATATGGTATGGGATATAGTTTATAAAAAATATTGTAACCGCTTTTGAAGGGTTCAAATTTTGTTGCTTTGCTCGCTACCATGTAAGATTCATCAGCCTCTTCTTAATTAAATACACCCCCCCCCCCCCCGAGGATTTATGTATCACATAGCATTTGTAAAGGTTCAATATTTCAAAGAAATCCCAAATATCGGTTGCCTTGTTGAATTCCACAATTAAGTCTTAAGGGTTTTCGTTAATGTTGCCCCTCATAGGTGGAAGAAGTATATAGAGAACCGTTTATCAATATTCAAAATACGAATCTCTACCCCTCGATGTCAATGCTCACTTGCGAATCGTCATTAGTAAACTGCATAAGAAATAGTATTTTGGGGGGTTAAAAAATGCCAAGAAAAAACATTACCACTCATGCTCAGTCACTTTTGCTCCTCGTTTCCACAATAACGTAGATTAGTTTAGTTTGGGCGGGGGGGGGGGGGGGGGCGCAACTTCACTGTTTGCCCCTGGTGCAGGGTTTTCCCAGCTCCGCTTTCATGTTGAATTGTGCAATGATAACGAGAAATAGCTTAAATTTCTAAAATGTAGATCATTCCTCTCTCTCCATTAACACTCTCACATATATTTCGTTGTCATAAAGTAACCTCAGCTTCCAGGTACTTTGAACTAACCTGTTCTTGAAGCGCATGCCAATTAGGCTTAACTGAAACTGCGCATGCTTCAGCTAAAAAGGCCTCACCCATATGTGATCGTTATTGTCATGATGATACGCAATTGGGTTTTCCCAGCTCCACCAGCCTCAGTGAACTAGAACTGCGCATGCTTGAGCTACAAGCACCGCCCAGATGTGTGACCTATACGAAAAGATGGCACCCAAGGTATTCCCTACTACATTGTAATATTGCACTGTGAAATCATACCTCGATAAACTGTACACCAATCTGCACCCTCCATTAACACTCAGATTTCGTTTCCATATAGTTTCCAGTTTCTTTGAACTTAACTTGTTCTTGAAGTGCAGGCTATTTAAGCGTAAGTGCGCATGCTTGAGCGAAAGAGCACGGCCCAGATGTGAAGTGGGTTTTCCCAAAGAGAGCTTTGCATTACAAGTCGTCCACGATAATCATCGTAACATGATTTTTTTTGCTACGCAAAAGATCCTTCGCTGGCAAGCTTGACGCACTAACGTTTTCTGAAACTGCAGGCCTAGCTTTGCAATTAACGCGGGGAAACAGATTATCATGGCGAGCGGGAAGAAAATTGACATTGCTTTTCTCTCCGTGTCGACTGAGTCATCTACAGATGAATTCATCGAACACATCAAGCAAAAGAATGATAATTTGAGGTGCATCTTTGTGAAACTCACGCAACAAGACTTGCATTCGTTCAAAAAACAAGGCACCTACGATGCCGTCCTTCTATTGCATTCAATTTCACAAGGTCGTAACTCCATCACTGACGTAGCAGGCGCCAAATACAGCAAGCTCTTGCCCCAGCTCAAGGAAAAATATGGTGAGTGATTCTGATTAATTGACATATAACAATAACCTTATTCATTATGTGCGAGTTGCTTGGACCCTGTTGTAAATTATGATATAGCAACAGTACAGACATGACAGACCTCGTGCCTGTACTAGCATTTCTTCTTCCTTAATTTAGGGGGGGGGGGGGGGGGGGGGTCCCGCAGGCACCTGGGAGCGATATTCCTACTCTAGAATTGTCTAACAAAAGAGGGGGAGGTGTGTCACCACACAGCGGCGGATCCAGGATTTAGTATAAAGGGGGGGGGGGGGCAACAAATGCAGGTTTGTCAACTTTTGGACAAGGTAAACCCGTATTTTTTTGGTCTTGCCAGCTTCTCGAAAAGTCGCTCAGTGCGGGGGGGGGGGGGGGGGGGGTGTGTGGGGGTGGTGATGCGACAATTATTTTTTTCGCCAGACCTCCAAAATTCACTCAATGTGTGAATGTGTGTGTGTGTGTGTGTGTGTGTGTGTGTGTGGGGGGGGGGGGGGTTATGGGGTCCAATTTCCCTCCTTCTCTGACAAGCAAGCAAAAAAAAAAGGTCTTCATTTTAGAAGGGGGCACAATCGGCAAAAGGGCGGATCGTCTATGGCCAAATGCATACTTTTCTTCCAAGGGGGGGGGGGGCACTTGCCGGAAGTGCCCCCATCCCCGATCTGCCAATGTCACCACATGTATTTGGGTGCCTTTCCACTATAGAAAGGCAATGCATAATCCCTAGTTTGTACGGTCCTGGAGCTTGCTAGCTCAATAGGCCTACTGATAAAATTTAATAATGGTCAGCCTACTTTATGATAGAATAAAGTTGATTTGATTACTTTGAAAGACGGAGTAGGGGTCACCTACAAATATCTGGAGTCAGGGATAAGGGTGGGGTTAAGAAGGCCTTAATCCCTAAGTTCCATCGATGACTTTATGATGGGTGGGGGTCGTTAGTGGATGAATAGGGGGTGGGGGTACAACCGGTCGGAACCCGGGTCGAACATAAAAGTCTGGTGCTGTACATGTAAAAAAATTTTTACTGACATAACTCTTTCTTCTGACAAGATAAGGTCCGAGGGATATGACAAGATCCGGGAGAAAATCCCGCAAATCGAGCTTTTTCGACAAGTTTAAAATCTAACAAATTTCGATAAAAAGCAATGATTTTGAATCCCTCAATGTGTTGCCAATTTAAAGATTTTAAAGCTTATTCTCCTTTTAATTTTTCTGGCATCAAACACAATTTGGTCATGCCACAAAAATGGACAAAGTGTATGCATAAACTTTTGCTCTTTCTACTCATGCATCTGGTATTTTAGAGCTCTGTATCAAAAAATTATTGAGCTAAACCACAATTTGTGGTCAGTTGTCTCGAAATGGAAATGCGTTGCAAGAGAGAAAATATTGTATTATTGTATTTATTGTAATTTTCATTGATGTAAAAAGGTTCATGCTCCAAAAGGTGTGTATAAAAAATGCATTTTTAAAATGGTAATTCAAATGAAATTTAACCGGGAGAGAGTATCACAAAAATAAGAGAGTCACGTAGGCTTTTATCCTTTAATTTCGGATAATGTATTTCCATGTTCAGTGCGGTTCAGGAGCCTGAATTTTCTCGGGGAATTTCCCCTCTAATCAGTGGATCGGGAAGGCCAGAAAAGAAAATGCGAAACAGAGGGCGCACTTCAACCAGTGACGAGGACATGACTCTCGGTTCAGGAGCCTGAATTTTCTTGGGGAATTTCCCCTGTAATCAGTGGATCGGGAATTTTTTTTTTTGTATTGTAGTTGAATATGATGGCGCACTTCAATCTCTCCAGATTATACGCGCCAGCCACTTTCGTCAGTGGGACTTCGGCTAAGGAAGGCCCACGTATAACGTCGATCCATTTGGTGCTTATTAGTTGCATGAAATCATTAGTGAAAAACAAATTATATTAAAAAAAAATATTCCATCACCTAAATTAGTACACGAAAGCCGAAGCGAAATAGCAAAATACAATAATCCAGTTTAAGAATTGTGAGATAAATGCAATGCGCGCGAAAACTGTTCATGGAAAACGCAGACTAACCAAAACGGTTAGTGGCATGTACATAACATAATAATTCCCGAATATAATCAGGGTTAGTCAAAAGTTGCTTAAGGGTTGGGTTATTGAGTTTTAACTTTCTGATCATTATGTTTCTCTCTTTTTCGTATTTTGAACAATGTAAAATGAAATGTTCGATTGTTTCAAATACTTTACACACTTCGCAAAGACCGGAAGAATGCTGATTGATTTGTAACATATAAACATTTAATGTACACTTACCTACTCTCAGTTGTTGGATCAGGCATTCATCTCTCCGAGACAAGCCTTTTCTGTATGCCTGCTCGGTAACCTTGTCCTGCAGAGCATATAGAAATCTTCCCTTTTCTGAACTATTCCATTCATTTTGCAAATATTTTTATAATAAACCAACCGAGAGCATGCAAGTTCGCTTGTAGTGTTAGATAAAACAATGTCTAAATGATTTTTCAGAGCGCCTTTCTTGGCAGCCCTATCAACTATTTCATTGCCGTTAATATCACAGTGAGATGGAATCCATTAAAAAAAAAACAAGAATATCCTTTGACAAAAAATTATGAATTTTGTGTAAGATTTAATTGACAATAGCGCATCTAATAAAGTATGAGTCGATCATTTGAAGGACTGACAATGAGTCGCTAAAAATGACCACTGAACAGGATTTTACGAAACTGTCTAACCACTCCAGAGCCATTAGAATGGCGACGAGTTCCGCTCTCATGATACATACATGTGACAATCTAAAAGATTCAATCACCTGATATTGGGGAACATAAAACGCAGCTCCTGTTCTGAGATCTTCAAGTTTAGACCCATCTGTATATACATGCAAATATCCTTTCCATATTATTCCTATTCTGTCCTGAACAATGGATTTCATCTCGGCTGCAAGCATATCCCTTTTTGGTATTTTGCCTCGAGTATCAAATGACAGATGAGGACGGGATAATCGCCATTCCGGAATTTTCGGTATTAAATTGTCTTGATTTTCTACATTTACTTCATCTCGACTGGCTCTAAGGCTAAATGGTGCTTTCCCACCCTTCCATTCACTTCTATTCATGGTATAATGATCACCAAGAATTTTTTTAGAAGGATGACTGGATGACCTAAACAACCAATAATATCTAAATTTATCATTAAATAATTTTCTCCTAAGTTCCAGCGGCAATTCTCCGGTTAACACCTGTAGAGCCTCCAAGGATACATTATGTATAGTCCCTGTAATAATTTTTAGTGCTCTGTATTGTATAGCGTCTAGCTTTTTCTTCAGAGATATACACGCAGAATCATACATTTCACTGCCATAGTCTAAAACAGATAAAATAAGTCCTTTATATATCATCATCAAAATTTCATACTTATTTCCCCATGTAGTTCCTGAAACGCAACGTAATAAATTTAATCTTTTCTTACACTTCTCAATAAGTGCGTTAATATGGACCGACCAAGTTAGTTTATAATCCAGCCACATACCAAGAAACTTAAACTGCTCGCAATGAGGCAAAACATGCCCATTTATTTTCAAAGCAATGTCTTTCTTTTGTTTATTGGTAAATACCAAAACTACCGACTTGGTGTGTGAAATCTTTAATTTCCACCTCCAGCACCAAATTTCAATTTCATGGAGGGTTTCCTGTAATTTCTGGCGAACCAGATCTAAGTTGGAACCAGAAAACCAAATTGCAATATCATCGGCATAACATGGTAATTTAACTCCACTTTCGTTAATCTTTAAGTCATTCAACATCAAAGTAAAAAGTACAGGACTTAAAGAGCTCCCTTGTGGGAAGGCCAGAAAAGAAAATGCGAAACAGAGGGCGCACTTCAACCAGTGACGAGGACATGACTCTCGACAAGTGAACACCTATTTGGACCCCTCTCCTCATTTATGTATTGAATTTGCATTGATTTTGTGTTAACTCGAGAAGGGATTAGCGATGAGCAGAGACGGACGAGACGGAAAGAAGAGACTTAGGCCTTCTAACAGCCCTGGCCTGGCGGGGCCCAGCGGGGCCAAGGGGGCCAAGCAGGATGAGGCTGGGGAAGAGTCTTTGAAAGATTTGATGATGGAGAATTTCTCTAGAATCCATGCAAGATTAGACAGTCTAGAAAAGAACATGGAAGTCCAGTGGAGGGAAATTAATGCTCGTGTCATTAAAGTGGAATCGACATTGACGGAAATCGTGAATTCGGTGTCATTTAATGCAAGTGAAACTGAAAAGATAAAGTCTGAAATGATACCTAGGATGGAAAAGAAGTTCGACGAAAGGATCAAGTACCTTTTGAGTGAGTCGGAGAAGCTCAATATTTACGCGGCGAGGGAAAATTTAGTTTTTCTGGGGATACCAGAAAAAGGTAGTCGAGAAAAGCCACAAGACATACGAAAGGTGATTGGAGATTTCTTCAAGGAGAAGCGGAAATTCAGTGAGAAGGAGATAGAGGATATTGAATTTCAGCGAGTATATCGATGTTTCTCATCATGTCATCCACGCCCGATCAAGGCTAGATTGCTGAGATACAACGACAAGGAGAAAATTTGGGGCAAAGCACGTCATTTGAAAGGTACCAGAATGGTTATAACTGACGACCTACCAAAGGCGGTCCGCGAGGCGCGTAAACCCCAGTTCCGACTTCTACACGCAGCGAAAGCCGCAGGGAAGAAGGCGTTCTTTTCAAGAACAGAACCAAGGAAGCTATACGTTGATCGGAAGCATATCCCCATAGGTGAGCAAAATGCACTATTTGAGGAGGTCCAAAGAAATCGAAACATGGGAAGACAAGTTGACGTTTAAAAAGCTCGAAGCTCGAAGCTTTTGAAGTCTCGAAACGTGTCAACATTCAGGTACAAACTTGATTTTTTTTTCGAGAACAATTGAAATCCTCCATATAAAATTTGTAAGAAATCGGTCAAGAAATGTGGAAGTTAGAGCGCACAAAAGACGAAAAACAATGAGGGCAGCATCACCAAAAGTATAAAGGGTGTTCTCCCGTTGTAAATATACTACCTATTCAAAAAAAATAAAAAATAAAGGGTCTCTAAAAAAAAAAAATAAGCACCGTTCTGAATTTTTCTAAGTTGCTTTTAAAATATCTGCAATACAAAAAAAAAATCAACCTCACGTTGATTAAAGTGATTTTTTTTTAATGTCTTCGTATTTTATTGGCATTGGTTAGATTAGAAAGAATACCACTTATTCTATGTCTATATTAATTTGTTATTAGCCTTAGGGTATGAAAAGTTAAGCCATAATATGACTCGTGACATCAATACCACGGCTGGCTCTTTTTTTTTTTCTTCTTCTTTCAATGGTTCTGAAATATCTCAAAATAATTATATAAGAGTCTTTCATTAGGTTATACGAAATGTTTCTTTCGATGACTCTATATACCAACATGCCGATTGAATAGCAGTTACTTCTGTCTTGTATCATTCATAGTTTCCTCTTAATTTAAAATTATAGCAAAAATGAAAAGAAGGAAAATGGAAGATGAGAAATCGAGATTCACTTATCGATTCTGAAAGACTGAAATCATACTCAAGTTCAGGTATTCCTTTACCTTCCATATTCAGGCCATTTGAGGAACTTTGAAATGAAGAATGATCAATTAAAATAGAAGCAATTCATACGAAATAAAACAAGGATTTGATCAATATTTATATATACTTTATTTTCCATATGAAAGTCATTACTTAACACATTTGACGTTCTGAAAAGAAAATCATGTCTATTAAGACAGCAGTTACATAGGGGTGGTTAAGATGTGTTGTTTTTAAGTCCTCAAGTTTGATACACAAGGATACGACTTTTCAGACTCATCTGAAGCTTGTATCGAGATAAGACATGTTGTACTGTAACTAGGAATGGATATTGCCTGTTTAAATTTTCATATACAGGGATGCCACTTTTCAGACAAGGGTAGGGGTTCCTGCTTTTTCGGCATATTTTTCGGCATAGAGCACCACTTTTTGTCATAGAGGATTATTTTTTGTGTATACGGGGGCCCATTCTGGATGGTTTTTCCTACTTTTTTAAGTGGCATCCCTGAATATAATACGCTTACAAAATATTTGCAATATTTTCCTTCGTGTAATAACCCATTGCCTACTGGAACCGGGTGGTTCCTGTATATTAAGCCTATGGGAATTAGAGAATTCAGTAGTCAACGGGTTCCCCGAGGTTCATTATACATTCTAAGAATTACAATTATTGGTAATGACCGAGTCGGGTCAGACATGCGTGGTATACTGGTTTCAAGACTTATCTACTTTGTTTGCTCTTAGAAGGTAAGGAAAACAATTAATATATTAATATTTTCTGCTCTGGTTATAATGTATTCACTATTATACAGACTAATATATATATATATATATATATATATATTTTTTTTGTTGAAGTTTTGAAAGGGACGTGCATAGAATTAAACAATTCGCTATGATAGGTTCATTTAGACCGCTTGTTTTGAAGGATTTAAATTCATCAGATTCATAATCAAATAATGAAATAGTCTGTCATTAATTGACGATCATTGTTGGGACATCCTTGCAATATATCTTTTTGTTTTTTAAAATATGGACTATTTTGATGGGCTATTTGGATCTTATGCAAATGTTCCTTATTGTTGTATAAACCAAACTGATACAGAGAAAGAATTTTTTTTATCCTGCTAATTGAAGTTCGGATGTGCGTTTCATAAATTACAGTCTGTAATTAATGGAGGAACGTATAGTTTGGAACATTCCTTCAATGTATGCACAAACGATTTCTGAAAGAGATTTTGGAATTTTACGGCTTTCTGCTTCTTTAGCAAATGTTCTTCATTCACGATTTTCTACTTTGATGTATTCACAGCATGTTATTTACTGCAATAAATCATTTATACCTACCTATTATGCCAGTAGTCTTGACTACGGGACCCCTTCCAGAATTTAACACAAATGAGCAACAATATTGTGCGCACCCCCCGTAATCCTATTGTTCCCCTTCGCCACTCACGCGCGTCAACACGCAACGGCCATCTTCCTCTTTCTTGCTCGCCCCCGACGAGTTAGGATGTCGTGTCACGGCGCTCCTGAAATCAGGTCTTTTTGTATCTTTTCAGCGCGCTTTTTCGCATCTTAAAAGCACTTTTCGGTACTTATATTCGTTTAGATTATAGTACTTTTGTGTTTTATTAGTCACTCTTGCCGATTGCAAGGGATTTTTTATTCCTTTCTTGGCAATTATTTTTCACTTTCACGGTCAGCCCCACGTAGATATAGATATATCTGTGTGTTTGCGGGTGTTTCCGTTTGTCACCGAGCCTTTGGGTTCGGTGTTTGTTATTGTTTTTTGCTGTGAAATTTTTTTGTGCGTATCTCCTAAATTTTAGTATTATTACCTGCACTCAGTTAAAGTATTTCATATTTTGGTATACTTTATTGTCTGTTTTATTGCAGTGTTATGAATTCGGAAGAAGAAGCAGCTAGGTTGCGGAGACCTGCTTCTTCCGAAGAGTCGTCTAGCAAGACGACTCGGCCCTCCAGAACTCTCCCGAGGAGGGCTCAGCGGAGGTTTCGGTTCGTGTTTCCGAAGCGGCTTCGGGGATCCGAACAAAACCGAATAAACGCTCTAAAAAGCGGGTTTCGGCTTAGGCTCTTGTTGAGCCAGTCACAAAGAAGCCTAAGAAAGGGGCTAAAAGAGGCAAGGCTTTGCCTGCCTCTTGCCCGTCGGGTTTGGCTAACCCACCGGCCTCTCAAGCTGAGATGTTCGACATGATGCGGGCTTTTGCCCAGACTCAGGGTTGGTCCGTTGTACCGGGCACCACATCCCCTGCTTTTGTCCCTTTTTTAGGGTCGGACATTGAGACTAATCAGCCTTTTATGGTTGTTTCTTCTTTGTCTGTGACGGGATCACATGCGCCTCCTATTCTCGCAGCCCTCGGGGCTCCGCCGGGTGAGGAGACTTATGGTGGTTCATGGGAGGATCCGACTGTTTCGGCCTTTGTTCGTGATCCTTTGTCACGATCAATTCAGGCGGAACCAGATTTAGAGGCGGCCTCTCAAGCTTCGGTTTCCGAATCGCTGGGGCAGGCAGAGCCTCAGTCGCTCTCCCTTTGTGGGGTAGAAGCGATTGCTTTGTTGTCCTAATTTCTCCCTGATTTTCAGTCAGCCCGCGCAGGGTTCGACTTCGCGTTGGTTCAGGCAGCAGGATTCCTCCGAGGGTATTTCTCTTGCGGAGGATTTCAAGCTGGAGTATGACCGCATTGAAGCGGCGCTTCTTATTAAGCGTCCTGTTTAGTTTGCAGTGGTCACAGTTTTCCACTGTAGCTGCCTCGGTCATGTACCATCGCAGAGTCTTGGTTCTTACGGCCCTTTGGGTTAAGGAGTCGGACATCGCACTGCTTCTCCGGGATGTTCCGTCTCGGGGTCCTTCGCTTTTGGCGGTCAATTTGCTACGGTTTTTCAAAGCGCGAAAACAGATCTCTGTCACCCTAAGTCGACGCGGGCCTCTGTCCGCGACTTGGTAGGTGGCTGTCTTCGTTCCTTTCTCCCCGCTTGGGAGGCCATAACCGGGGACGCTTTTGTTCTCTTTGACGGGCGAGACGGATTCTTCATATATCTGTCCGCCCCGCTCCCCGGAGGGGCTATAGGAACTCGGTCACCTCACATGTCTACCATCGCTCGTTCTCATGCCTCATCGGAGATCGAATCTCTGTTGAAAAAGTGGGCTATAGAAAGGTTAAGAGACTGGCTGTCTTTTTCCCTTTCTCCGACTTTTGTTATTCCCAAGCGCTCGGGAAAACTTCGTTTGATACTGAAGGACTACGCGATCTCGATTCGATAGTTTTCAAAGATGCGTATTTCCATATTCCCATTCTTCTGGGGTTTTCCTTCCTCTCGGAGACTTTTCGCTTTCGCGCTCTTCCCTTCGGGCTGCCCCTCGGGTTTCTACTCAGGTTGTAGCCGTGCTGGCAGCCTCACTGAAGCGACGCGACTTTCGGCTATTTTGCTACCTGGACGATTGGCTTCTCCTAGCGGAGTCGCGCGATCGTTTGTTAGACGAGACTCGTTTGCTCGTCAATCTTACTCAAGACTTGGGTTTTTCCTAATAAATTGGGAAAAGTCAGAGTTAGTTCCTACTCGCAGCCCAGTTTTTCTGGGGGCTGTGTTAGACATTCGGAATCAGTTGGCTCGGCCCAGTCGAGACAGGATTCTCACCATTGTTTCGGCGGCTCGCAAGCTCATGCTGGCCAGAAAGGTCAAGGCCTGACAGTGGCCTCAGTTCTTGGGATGTCTAGCCAGTCTAGTCGATGTTCTGGAGGATTGCCGGCTCCTTATGAGACCGTTTCAGAGACATCTCCTCAGGCTTTCGAGCCGGACTAGGATTCTCTGCTGGTCTGGATTCCAGTACCAATAAGAATCAAGTCTCTTCTCTCTCGTTGGACGAACGAGGAGTTTCTCGAGCGAAGCAAGACCTTCCGTACCCCTCTTCCGTCGATCTCGGTTGGGGTGGGGAGGACATTGCAATGGCAGCACGGTTGCGGGGGATTGGTCTCATCTTGGGACTTTTCCCCATATCAATGTCCTGGAGTTTATGGCAGTTTTGTTAACTCTGCTCCATTTCAGAAGTCGACTTCTCAGTCGTTCAGTTCTGATCCTCACGGACAATGTCACTGTGGCGGCTTATATCAATCGGCAGGGAGGCACTCGTTCGGCTGCCCTGAATGCCTTAGCAGCACAGCTGTGGAGGTGGTGTCGTCGCATGGCGATCACACCTGTGGCCTCTTTCATCCCCGGTCAGGAAAACCTCATTGCGGATTTTCTGTCTCGGGGCAGGTGTCTTCCATCAGAATGGATGCTCCATCCAGAGGTCTTTTGCCGCATTCGCAGTTGTCTGGGTCCACTGGAAGTGGATCTTTTTGCGTCGGTCCTAAACCACCAGCTTCCGAAATATTGCTCCCGTGTTCGCGATCAGGGAGCTTGGGCTTTCGATGCTTTCTCCCTCAATTGGGAGAATCTTCGAGGATTCACCTTTCCTCCCTTCCAACTGATTCCGCGAGTCTTGCGGAAGATCAGGGAAGAACGGGCTCGGGTGCTTGTGATAGCTCCCTTTTGGCCCAGGAGGAATTGGTTTCCGGAGCTAATGAGCCTCCTGATGGCTCAACCGTTCCTTCTGCCGTTAAGAGCGGACCTGGTGTTGCAGCCCCTCTCGGGGATTCTTCACCACAGTCCGGAGTCCCTTCATTTGACTGCTTGGCCCCTGTCGGGGAATCTGCAAGACAGTCAGGTCTCTCTGATAGAGCCGCAGATTTTTTAATGTCCAGTCGTAGAGTTTCTAATAGGGAAATTTTTAATTCCCGTCTCTCGGTCTTTTTCCTTTGGTGTAAAGAGCGAAATCAAACCCCGTCTAAGGCTCCTATTGGTTTGTAAAATCAGCACTGATTTTCTTATTTACTATATAAATCTATATACCTACCTATTATGCCAGTAGTCTTGACTACGGGACCCCTTCGAGAATTTAACACAAATGAGTCACAATATTGTGCGCACCCCCCGTAATCCTATTGTCCCCTTCGCCACTCACGCGCGTCAAGACGCTACGGCCATCTTCCTCTTTTGCGAGCAACCCCAAGTAGAAACATGTTGCTTGCAAGGTGAGGGGAAGGAGGGAGGGTCATAGGTAGGTATATAGATTTATATAGTAAATAAGAAAATCAGTGCTGATTTTACAAATTTACTGCAATAAATCATATATACCTACCTATTATGCCAGACCAGCGCCAACTCAAAGACCGGGAGGCATGTTTCAAGCAGAAGGGAATAGGATTACACCGAAGATTACAAAGATACAGCGGCCTTCAAGGTGGCTGACGCAAACATAGCCTCACCTGCGGGAACATCCCTAAGGTAGCAAGAAATGAAGGAATTGGGCGAATGCCAATAAGCAGCCTTCAAAATATCATCAAGCGCCACACCTTGAAACAGAGCCCAAGAAGTGCTGACACTACGGGTGTCATGAGCACGAGGCTTACTGTCGGATAAAAGAGCCCCTGTGCCAGCAGCCCTAATAGCCTCGACAATCCATCTAGAAATGGAATCAAGAGAAGCAGGAGAAAAAGGCTCTCTAGTGATCAGGAACAACTGATCATCCTTACGATAAGACATAGTCTTATCAATATACCATTTGAGAGACCTAACAGGACACCAAACTTTGTCCCCGTGCACTGACGAAAACCCAGAAAGCGGACAAAGAAAAATCTCAACAGGGCCAGAAGCAGCTGTCTGATTCTTGGCAATAAAAGAAGCCTTAGGAATCAATCTAACGCCTTTTCTCTCCCAGCGAACATGACCAGGAGTAAGGCAGAGAGCATGAAGAGTACTGCGCCTCTGCCCAGAGGCAATAGCTACCAAAAAAGATCGTCTTAACCGTAAGATGATGAAGCGAAGCTTCACCTAACGGTTCGAAAGGAGGTTTCGCCAAGGCCTCCAGGACCTTAGGCAGACTCCAAGACGGCACTAGCCTAGAACAAGGAGGTCGCTTCAGAAAGAACGACCGAATCAAACCACTTAACAGCGGGGAATTGGAAATCCCCGAACCATCTGAGAAACCCGAATGAATGGCCCCGATCGCCGAACGGTGGCCTCGGATAGTAGAGACGGATCTCCCTTTGTCAAATAGCGAGATTAGAAAATCCGCAATTGAACCAATAGGAGCCAAGAAGGGGTTTGATTTCGCTCTTTACGCCAAAGGAAAAAGACCGAAAGACGGGAATTATAAATTTCCCTAGTAGAAACTCTACGACTGGACAATAAAAATTCCGCGGCTCTATCACAGAGACCCGACTGCCTTGCAGATTCCCCGACAGGGGCCAAGCAGTCAAATGAAGGGACTCTGGATTGTGGTGAAGAATCCCCGAGAGGGGCTGCAACACCAGATCCACTCTTAACGGAAGAAGGAACGGTTGAGCCGCCAGAAGGCTCATTAGCTCCGGAACCAACTCCTCCTGGGCCAAAAGGGAGCTATCACAAGCACCCGAGCCCGATCTTCCCTGATCTTCCGCAAGACTCGCGGAATCAGCTGGAAGGGAGGAAAGGCAAATCCTCGAAGATTCTCCCAACTGAGAGAGAAAGCATCGAGAGCCCAAGCTCCCCAATCGCGCGCACAGGAGCAATATATCGGAAGTAGGTGGTTTAGAACCGACGCAAAAAGATCCACTTCCAGTGGATCCAGGTAACTGCGAATGCGGCGAAAGACCTCTGGATGGAGCATCCATTCCGATGGAAGGCACCTGCCCCGAGACAGAACATCCGCAATGAGGTTTTCCTGACCGGGGATGAAAGAGGCCACGGGTGTGATCGCCATGCGACGACACCACCTCCACAGCTGTGCTGCTAGGGCATTCAGGATAGCAGAACGAGTGCCTCCCTGCAGATTGACATAAGCCGCCACAGTGACATTGTCCGTGAGGATCAGAACTGAACGACTGAAAAGTCGACTTCTGAAATGAAGCAGGGTTAAAAGAACTGCCATAAACTCCAGGACATTGAAATGGGGAAGAGTCCCAAGATGAGACCAATCCCCCGCGACCGCGCTGCCATTGCAATGTCCTCCCCACCCCAACCGAGAGGGGTCCGTCGAAACCGAGATCAACGGAAGAGGGGGGGGGGGGGTACGGAAGGACTTGCCTTGCGCAAGAACCTTTCTGGCCAGCATGAGCTTGCAAGCTGCCGAGACAATGGTGAGAATCCTGTCTCGACTGGGCCGAGCCAACTGATTCCAAATGTCCAACACAGCCCCCAGAAAAACTGGGCTGCAAGTAGGAACTAACTCTGACTTTTCCCAAATTATTAGGAAACCCAAGTCTTGAGTAAGATTGACGAGCAAACGAGTCTCGTCCAACAAACAATCGCGCGACTCCGCTAGGAGAAGCCAATCGTCCAGGTAGCAAAAATAGCCGAAGGCCGCGTCGCCTCAGAGAGGCTGCCAGCACGGCTACAACCTGAGTAAAAACCCGAGGGACTGGGCGCAGCCCGAAGGGAAGAGCGCGAAAGCGATAAGTCTCTCAGAGGAAGGAAAAACCCCAGAAGATCGCGCGAAGCGCAAGGAATGGGAAAGTGGAAATACGCATCTTCGAAAACTATCAATACCGCGTAGTCCTTCCTCTTGATCAACGGGAGAATGGAGGCGAGAGTCTCCATCCGAAAATGTACTGAAGTTTTCCCGAGCGCTTGGGAATAACAAAAGTCGGAGAAAGGGAAAAAGACAGCCAGTCTCTTACCCTTTCTATAGCCCACTTTTTCAACAGAGATTCGATCTCCGATGAGGCACGAGAACGAGCTAGGGCCTGTGAGGTGACCGAGTTCCTATAGCCCCTCCGGGGAGCGGGGCGGACAGATCTATGAAGAATCCGTCTCGTTCGTCAAAGAGAACAAAAGCGTCCCCGGAGATGGCCTCCCAAGCGGGGAGAAAGGAACGAAGACAGCCACCAACCAAGACGCGGACAGAGGCTCGCATCGACTTAGGGTGAGCATGTAAACAAGACAGAGACCTGTTATCGCGCTTCGCCAAAAGCAAAGGACCCGAGACGGAACATTCCAGAGAAGCAGTGCGATGTCCGACTCCTTAACCCAAAGGGCTGTAAGAACCAAGACTCTGCGACGGTACATGACCGAGGCGGCTGCAGTGGAAAACTGTGACCACTGCAAACCAAACATGACGCTTAAAAGAAGCGCCGCTTCAATGCGTCCATACTCCAGCTTGAAATCCTCCGCAAGAGAAATACCCTCGGAGGAATCCCGCTGCCTGAACCCAAGCGAAGTCGAACCCTGCGCGCGGGCTGACTGAAAGTCAGGGACAATTTAGAACAAAGCCATCGCTTCTACCCCACAAAGGGAGAGCGACTGAGGCTCTGCCTGCCCCAGCGATTCGGAAACCGAAGCTTGAGAGGCCGCTTCTAAATCTGGTTCCGCCTGAAATTATCGTGACAAAGGATCACGAACAAAGGATCACGAACAAAGGCCGAAACAGTCGGATCCTCCCATGGACCGCCATAAGCCTCCTCACCCGACGGAGCCCCGAGGCTGCGAGAATAGGAGGCGCATGTGATCCCGTCACAGACAAAGAAGAATAAACCATAAAAGGCTAATTAGTCTCGATGTCCGACCCAAAAAAGGGACAAAAGCAGGGGATGTGGTGCCTGGTACAAGGGACCAACCCTGAGTCTGGGCAAAGCCCATCTCACACCCAACATCTCAGCTTGAGAGGCCGGTGGGTTAGCTAAACCCGACGGGCAAGAGGCAGGCAAAGCCTTGCCTCTTTTAGCCCCTTCACTAGGCTTCCTTCTGATTGGCTCAAAAAGAGCCTAAGTCGAAACCCGCTTTTTAGAGCGTTTATTCGGTTTCGTTCGGATCCCCGAAGCCCTTCGGGAACACGAACCGAACCCTCCGCTGAGGGACGCTCACCTCCCTTTATGGGAGAAGTGCGCTGAGGGTATTGAACCCAAAGACGCGCACCAATTACCTATATCGGCTGAGCAAGAAGATGCAACAGCCATGGGCTGGGTGCCAAGGCGCCCAGTGCAAGGGCGGACCGGGATGACCTGGCATTTGCCCACCGACTACTAAAGGCATGTGAACTCGCTATTGAACCACTAGAGAGCGGCAATAGGAGAGCACTAGCAGTCACACGCACAGGTCACCACCTGTTGCTCCGTAGAGCGCCCATAAAATGGGCTCCAGTCTACCCATCAGCTGGCAAAGTAACGGCCCAGGTAGCACTCGTTTCCCCATACGGCGTCGGCCAGGGGCTATTCAATAACCAGGTGCGAGGGCAGACTGGGACAAGATCCCAGTATACGCCCACCGACTACTAATAGCATGTGAACTCTTTATTGTTCCGCCCGTGGGCAACAATAGGAGAGCACTAGTAATCGTGACCTCAGGTCAGACCGGAAGTAATCGCTCGCTCCGGTGACCGCACTTATGGGTATGAACCCAAAGTCTGAGCCGGGTGCTGAAAGCACCCAGTGCGAGGGGCAGACCGAGATGACTCGGTATGTGCCCATTGACTACTAAAGGCATGTGAACTCGCTATTGAACCACTAGAGAGCGGCAATAGGAGAGCACTAGTAGTCTCGCACTCAGTGCGAGGGCGGACCGAGATGACTCGGTATTTGCCCATCGACTACTAAGTAGTCGCGCACTGTTGCTCCGAAGAGCGCCCATAATTGTTAGCTCGAGCATTCCCATCAGCTGGCTATGTAGACAGCCCGGGAAGTACTCGTTCCCCCTCTTGGCATCGGCCGGGGGCTAGGGTTTGAGAACCCAGACCAACATGAGCTAAGCCCGTGAGCTGCCCTGCAGTAGCGGGACTAGTCTCCCTTAACGGATTTAAGCGAGTGAACGCTACCGTGCGGGAAACGGCCGCCCCCCCCCCCCCCCCCCCCCCTCCCCCTCTGGTCTTAACAACCGGAGGGTTGGATTCGAAATATCCAAACCACCTGAACCTAACGGCAGTAGTGGGACGAGTCTCCCCCAACGGATTTAAGCGAGTGAACGCTACCGTGCGGGAAACGGCCGCCCCCCCCCCCCCCCCCTCTGGTCTTAACGACCGGGGGATTGGATTCGAGATATCCAAACCACTAGAGCCTGACGCCACCCACCCCGAAGCCACGGGCCTCGGAGTTGACGTCCCAGGAACAGTTAACGCCACCCATCCCGAAGCCGCAAGCTCCGAGACTGGCAAACTCTGCAGGGAAACACCACTAGGCAACTTACCTGCAGCCCTCCTCCCTCCCCCATGTACCGAAGTACTCGGGAGAGTTCTGGAGGGCCGAGTCGTCTTGCTAGACGACTCTTCGGAAGAAGCAGGTCTCCGCGACCTAGCTGCTTCTTCTTCCGAATTCATAACACTGCAATAAAACAGACAATAAAGTAAACCAAAATATGAAATACTTTAACTGAGTGCAGGTAATAATATCAAAATTTGGGAGATACGCACAACAAATTTTCACAGCAAAAAACCGTAAGAACAAACACCGAACCCAAAGGCTCGGTGCCAAACGGAAACACCCTCAAACACACAGATATAACTACGTGGGGCTAACCGTGAAAATGAAAACTAATTACCAAGAAAAGGAATCAAAATCCCTTGCAATCGGCAAAAGTAACTACTAAAACACAAAGTACTATAATCTAAGAGAATATAGGTACCTAAAAGTGCTTTAAGATGTGAAAAAGCGCGCTGAAAAGATACTAAAAAGACCTGATTTCAGGAGCGCTGTGACTAGACGTCCTATCTCGTCGGGGGCGAGCAAGAAAGAGAAAGATGGCCGTAGCGTGTTGACGCGCGTGAGTGGCGAAGGGGACAATAGGATTACGGGGGGTGCGAACAATATTGTGACTCATTTGTGTTAAATTCTCGAAGGGGTCCCGTAGTCAAGACTACTGGCATAATAGGTAGGTATATATGATTTATTGCAGTAAATTCAATTGCGGATTTTCTAATCTCGCTATTTGACAAAGGGAGATCCATCTCTACTATCCGAGGCTACCGTTCGGCGATCGGGGCCATTCATTCGGGTTTCTCAGATGGTTCGGGGATTTCTAATTACCCGCTATTTGAGTGGTTTGATTCGGTCGTTCTTTCTGAAACGTCCTCCTCGTTCTAAGTTAGTCCCGTCTTGGAGTCTGCCTAAGGTCTTGAAGCCCTGGCGAAGCCTCCTTTGGAGCCGTTAGGCATGTTAGGTTAAGCTTTGCTTCACCATCTTACGGTTAAGACGCTCTTTTTGGTAGCCATTGCCTCTGGGCAGAGGCGTAGTACTCTTCATGCCCTCTGTCTTACTCCTGGTCATGTTCGCTGGGAGAGAATCAAACGGCTTCCTCTGGCCCTGTTGAGATTTTTCTTTGTCCGCTTTCTGGATTTTCGTCAGTGCGCGAGGACAAAGTTTGGTGTCCTGCTAGAGCTCTCAAATGGTATATTGATAAGACTAAGTCCTATCGTAAGGATGATCAGTTGTTCCTGATCACTCGAGAGCCTTTTCTCCTGCTTCTCTTGATTCCATTTCTAGATGGATTGTCGAGGCTATTAGGGCTGCTGCATAGAGGCTCTTTTATCTGACAGTAAGCCTCATGCTCATGACACTCGTAGTGTCAGCACTTCCTGGGCTCTGTTTCAAGTTGTGGCGCTTGATGATTTTTTGAAGGCTGCTCATTGGCGTTCGTATAATTCCTTCATTTCTTGCTACCTTAGGGATGTCCTTCCAGGTGAGGCTATTTTTGCGTCAGCCACCTTGAAGGCCGCTGTGTCTTCTTTGTAATCCTGTTCCCTTCTGCTTGAAACATGCCTCCCGGTCTTTGAGTTGGCGCTGGTCTGGCATAATAGGTAGGTATATATGATTTATTGCAGTAAATTTGTAAAATCAGCACTGATTTTCTTATTTACTATATAAATCTATATACCTACATATGACCCTCCTTCCTTCTACTTGGGTGCTCGCAAAAGAGGAAGATGGCCGTTGCGTGTTGACGCGCGTGAGTGGCGAAGGGGAACAATAGGATTACGGGGGGTGCGCACAATATTGTGGCTCATTTGTGTTAAATTCTCGAAGGGATCCCGTAGTCAAGACTACTGGCATAATAGGTAGGTATATAGATTTATATAGTAAATAAGAAAATCAGTGCTGATTTTACAAATTTACTGCATCATTATTACTAAAATTATTCACGGACAACTAATATCCTTATGTTGATCCAGGACACATTTAAGTGTCAAGAAATAGGCGGGAAAGGCTTTATGGATTTGAAATAACTCAGATTCATAGTAGTGAAATAGTCTGCCATTAATTGAGGATCATTGTTGGAATAGTTGCAATGTATGTATGATCCGTTTGCTGTGACTTTGTTCTTGTAAAGGACTGTGGAATTTCGGGGGGTATATGTTTCTTATGCAAATATTCCTAATCTTCTATTACTGATATATGTTTATTGTACAACAATGATTTACAGAGAGACAGATTGCTTTTAATTGAATGTCAGAGCTTTGCGTGGAACCAGACAGTCTGCAGGGATAGCTTTAGGTCCCTTTGTGTTGAAGGTTTTGACATTCTTCAAATTTATAAAATCCATAGTCTATCATTAACGATGATATATAGTTGGAACATTTTCTTCATTGTATGCCTAAACGGTTTCTTTTTATGGCTGTCTGGTTCAAATGCGGTGTTCTTCACTCATGATTATGCACGACGTTTTTTATACACTAGTGGCACTTTGCTTGTCAAAATTTGCATTCAGCTGAATACTAGTGCTTGATCACAATAAAATAGGCGTTCACTTCGTCGAGGGTCATATAAATAATCATCATGTTAAATGTAGTATTGATTGCAGATTCGGGAATTTCTTAGATTGATAAGGAGAATTTGCCTTCACAATTATGATGTGTAAACAAAGCGGCTTTCCAATTAGGCTTCTTACGGAAAGTTTTTACATCGGCGGGCCCTCGGCGGCGCCGATTGATTCGGCGCGCCTGCGGCCCGGCTTTGTTCTCAACACGCCGACTGAGCGATGCGGCGGAAGTTCTATTTATCTCGTTTAGCAGGTGGATCGCCGTAAATAGCCCGCACTGACATTGTTGGATAGTTTTTGAGATCGCGGTTGTTGAATACCCCCCTCTAGTGTTTGGTTTATGCATATGCTAGAAGCCAAATTAATGCATGAAAAATACGGCGAACAGCGACGACTTTATTGGATACATGTCAACTGGTATATTTATTATTTTACTTCTGTTAAATATCTAGTACTAGTGTTTATGGTTATAGTTATGCTATTAAAAGATGCCGACATCTTAATTGTTCAAAAGGAGGCATTGCAACACTCATGAATAGAAAATAATATAATTATATAGTATGTCGAGTAATTCCCTGCTTTAAAAGAGTTATTTCAAATTAAATGAAATCACTAATACAACAGCCATGAGTTCTTTCTTCTTCTTAACTATGTTATGTTTCTTCTTTCTTTTTACCATAAAATATTACGAACAAAAAGAGGGTGAATGTATTTTTCGTCTGGTGGTATTCCCTCGGATTACACAAAACTAAATAAGCTATGAAGAAATAGGTACTAGAAAATCTAATTTGATTAATTACTTATCTAAATTTATGACCAAATATTTACTATTCTGCCTTGATGCTGATATATTTTTGTAAAATATTAATGTAATCGTTGGCCATGTACAGCGCGTTCGTTTCATTGTGTATTAAAGTTTTATACTGCTCATGACGCTTTCGCATTATGGCGGAGATATTATTGTTATTGACGGCTTAATCTATGCCTGGGGTGTTTCATAATAAAAGCTGTTCGTAAAGTTACGAATGACTGGAACATGTTCTTGGGTGCTATACTAATCAGATTCTCAATCATTTAGTACAAAAACTGACCACCAATCGTGCGTAAAGTCGTGCGTAACTTACGAACTGCTTTATGAAGTACCCCCAGATGAAGTTGAATTTTACTATTTAGATATTTATCTATTCTAATTATGAAAAATTTGATCTAATCCAATCAAGTTTAACGTTTACAGTAGCTTATAAGAAAATTTGTTTGTGTTTGATAACAAATGTTATTCGTTTCAGTGGCATATCTACGGGAGGAGGGGGGGGGGGGGGGGGAGGTGGCACGTGCCCCAGCCGCCCCTTTTTTTGTACACAACTGTTTAGCCATATCGCGGAAAAATTTGTTCCATTGCCCATGCTGAAATATTGAAGACAGAAATACATAAAGAGAGAGAAGAGGATAGATTAAGGGGAAACAAAAGAACTATACAATGTTTTAGGAAAGAGAAGAGTACAGAAAACAGGAAAAACAAAGAAATGTACGAAAAGGGAGAAGAGGAAGCTTAAAAAAAGTTCCTTTCCCAGTATTAAAAGCGCAAAAGCTACGACGTTTTAGCAAGTTTGAGATATGCGGCTTGAGAAAATCGAAGAGACCAGCCCACTTTTACACCATTTATTTTACTCATTACTACATGAATAAACATAAATCCTTACTGATTCGAATGATTGTACATTTGACATTGTGGTTTGCTTTGTTTTACTTTGAAATGATAACGATTTGGGGTAGAAAAACAGTTTCAAAACCTCTTGAACTCGAATCGAAAAGCGCACATAGCAACGCTCAGGCTCACTGCCGAGAACCGCCCAATCAAAATAGGCTAGTTGTGCACGCACGCTCTATCATTTCCATATGAATTACGTGTACCCTCAATCTCTGCCTTATTTGCATAGTTTATGCAAATTAGATCGATCGACCACTTCGCCTCGCGGGCCGGTTCTTTTTCTCCAGCTTTGCCACCGGATTGATTTTCATATAGAAACTTTTTTTCATTTTTTAATATATTTTCCACGAAAGTTTATTTTATCATTGATCGGATTTTTTTGACGGGTTGGAGCTGACAGAGTAAAGTTTGAGCAAATGAAAGTAGTAGTAGGTCGAGGCCTACTGTATTCGTAATTACACTTTCAACTTTGAACTCCTGAAGTGATCGCGCGTGCAATGGAATCATGCAGCTGTTTTTTATCGCGGGAAGGAGTCATGAGGCACAAAAAAAATCAAATGCATAATGAAGTATAGATGAAAATCTTTTGAGGGCATTTCTTCTACTTTTTTTCTCTTACATTCATAGGTTTATTATGGAGTTCACAATTTCTCATCATCAGCATCACACAAACTTTCATTATTGCTTCGTCTGCTGAATTGTTTTTCTGTATAGAAAAAGTAACATTATTCACATTTTATTGAACTCAATATATTCAGTCAAGCGACATAAATTACGAACGATAAACTGAGCGCAGCTTAGGTTCTAACGGTTTCAAAAGCATGAATAGATTTCCTGTCTTTTCATTGCAGATGAGAACAAAGAAAATACGAACGGAGCAGTTCAGCTAATCCCCGATTTTGTCAATGGAGCTCCAATTCGGGCATTTTACACGTTGAATAGTGTTCTACAAATTGTCGCTACACATCCATTTCCGGGGGGGGGGGCAATGCCATGACAAGGTGCGCACCATACCTGTACACAAAAACACATTAAAAGGTTTTTTTTCTTCTTTTCAATACCCGGCGATGAACGTGCCCATCATGATGATATAATAATACAGTGAAATGGGTATAAAAAATGCTAAAATCGGGGGGGGGGGGGGGGGGGGGGGGGGGGTTATACTTTTCACAGCCTGACATTATCCCCCTTCATGTTTAGGGTGGTGAACACATTACACAATACTTGTTTCGGGTATTCTGAGTTCGAAAGTTGATTACTTTTCAGGGCCCATTTTGTAAATTCCTGTATGGGCATGGTGTCCATGTTGTAATAACATTGCCCCCCCCCCCCCCCGTTTTGGGAAAGTCATATAACTCAGCAAAAAGCATCTAACAAAATATATCCATCTTCGATTACTTGCTTTTCCAAAGGCGGATCGGAGTTGGTGGTTATAAAAAAGAATAATCCCGAATATATAAATAAATTTATATATATAAATAAATTTATATATATATATATATATATATATATATATATATATATATATATATATATATATATATATATATATATATATATATAAACGACTAATGGGTACATTAGGAGGACAGTTTTTGTTCTTTTTCTTTGTTCAACTGTCGACCTAATGTAGGGGTCGCTATTATGACGGAATAAACTGCATTGTTAGGTGTCGACTTAATGTACCCGTTAGTCAAATATCCATATATATATGTTGTATATGTTATTTCCTTACAATTGTTAATAATTATTCTAATGTATACATGTATCTCATAGCATTCGCTTGGATCCAGCTGAGGCATGCGGCTTGTCATTGTTCAAAGCTCACCTGCCCCCGACAAAGGAATTAATTAATAAGGTTGAAGATTTGTCAAATCTGTCGGTCAATTGAATCTGGTGTCGTCGAAACTACTAACCCGTCTCCGTGGTCTAGTGGTTAAGGCACTGGCGTTCTAAGCCAACGACCCGGGTTAGATTCCCGGCGGAGACATTTTTTCAGCCTTTGCAAAAATTTCAAAAAGGGAGGATAGCTCTGGGGAACTTTGATTTGAGCTACGCAATCATTATTCTCTCATTTCCTTTCGCATTGTATTTATTTCCACGAGAGTTGCCAAAGCTGTTGTATATGTTATTTCCTTACAATTGTTAATAATTATTCTAATGTATACATGTATCTCAAAGCATTCGCTTGGATCCAGCTGAGGCATGCGGCTTGTCATTGTTCAAAACTCACCTGCCCCGACAAAGGAATTAATTAATAAGGTTGAAGATTTGTCAAATCCGTCGGTCAATTGAATCTGGTGTCGCCGAAACTACTAACCCGTCTCCGTGGTCTAGTGGTTAAGGCATTGACGTTCTAAGCCAACGACCCGGGTTCGATTCTCGGCGGAGACGTTTTTTCAGCCTTTGCAAAAATTTCAAAAAGGGAGGACAGCTCTGGGGAACTTTGATTTAAGCTACACAGTCATTATTCTCTCATTTCCTTTCGCATTATATATATATATATATATACTCTTGTACCAGCGTACCAATCATAACAGAGGAGTTATTATTGAACATTTTCCCCTATTTTATATTTTTTAGACGTTAGCGAAAATTGAACTGATTTAGTCCGTTTTGAACTCTCTGATTTCATAAGTCTTCCGACCGCTGAGAGCTTATAATCTGTGGCAAAAATGAGAATTGATAACGACAGAATACCCACGAAACGATTCTGTAAAGATGATTATAATAAAGAAAAAAAAAAACAAACACATGAATACTGTAAAAATGGTTACCGTAGTTCTTTTCTTATTACGAGGCGGCTAAAGTTATAAATATTAATATCTTATAATATTTTATAAATACATCAACAAAGTTGAACAGCTTGAAAATCGAGAAAAAAAAATGGAAAATACAGAAGGAATCAGAAAAGTGTAATTAGTCTCGCTAAAATAATAAAACACATTTCCCAAAATAAATGTGACCCGTCACGTCAAAATGAGACAGAAGTCGCATTTTTTGAAATTGCATTTTATTATTGATTATTATTCTCCGTTTCATAAGCTTTAATTTGGTATATAGTTCAACTCTAGAGAGTGAGTATTAGTGGAGATAATAGCTTTTGAATCTTGAGTAAAGTAGGGCTGTGGCAAAGTATTTCTTCTGGAAAAACGCTTCCAAAGTTTGACTTCCGTTTTGCAGTCATGCAGCATTTTCGTTTGTAATGTCAACTAGATTTTTATAAAGCCCTTAGCAACCGTTTATTAATTCTAATAAAAACTAGTCATTATGTTTCTTTAGGATCTCTTTTCATGAAAACATGAATTTTAATTCATTTAAGCCATGAATTATAACGCTTTAAAGGGTAACAAATCAAGTAGTTTCACGGCACTGAAAAAGCTTCCCGCATCAACTTCATGCTTTTTTCGTTGAGCCTTTCCTATGCCGGTATGATTTTCTTAAAGGGTTGATTAACCTAGCTATAGTCAAAAGGTTTATAATTCTGTCATTTTGTGCGGGGAAATTTATTAGATTATGGTTCAAACTTTCAGAGGTTTTTATATCATTATATCTTTTTCTAAATTAATCATGTAAACTTGATTTCTTTCAATGTTATTTGCTTTCTTTTTGTAGCTTGGATTCGATTGTCGCAAAGTCATTCAATTTTGGCAAATTTACTGATTAGACTAGTCTTTACCAAGAATAATATTGACAGAGATCGTTGATGTCTGCGTATGAAGCTTACTTTTTTTACTTTTCGTCTTGTGAAAGAGCAATAGAAATCGCCGCTTTCTTAAGCTGAAGAATTAACACACGATTTTCTCTCTCTCCTTATACATCACGCGCCTGTTTCATAATCTCCACAGTTTTATTTCTTTCTTTTGAATGCTAACTCTCTTTTCGGTTCGCTCTTTACTTATTACCAGATTAAACAACGATGGAATAAAACAGAATCATAATAAAGAAATTGTATCCTGCTCTAGTTAGTTCTACCTTTAACAAATGTTTATAAAAGCGTCTTTCTTTTCTTTTCGCCATATCAAAGAGGTATAGAATTCGCCCCTTTCAAAGAACAAGGATTAAGTCACATCCTGCCTTCGCGAGACGATTGATTTTTCTTCTCTCTCCCATTGTCCTTCTCAGGGGCCGCGGAACGTCTTGGAAAGTGGAGGGGCTAAGGGGGGGGGGGGGGGGGGGGGCTGCGTGTATAACCACATTTTTGCACTGCCATACGTTTGCACGTGTTTACTGAAAAAAGTGAGGGGGGCTGCAGCCCCAAGCCCGGTTCCGCGGTCCCTGCTTCTCAATCACGAGCTTGTGTCATAATCTCCACACAGGTCCTTTTCTGTATGGTTAAAAAGCTTCATTTCTTTTATCATCAATTCCCCATGTTCAACAGCAGGATAAAGATAAACTGCTTCTTAGCGCCGCTCTATAGTTAATAGAGCTTTAATTTTTTTTTTAATTAACGCCCGAACAATCTCTCTCCTTCTAAATCTTTCACCTGTATCATAATTTCGACTGTTCTTCTTAATTCTATTTTGAAAGCTAACTCTTTCTTGTCTGTTCGGCTTTTTTAACGAATAAGAGATTTGGCCGCTAATTATCATCATGTTGACTGGCGGTATGAACATGACGAAGACAAACTGCATCTTAGCTTGAAAGTTCGTTTCTCCCCGCTCTATATTTAACTCAAGCTTTAAAAAATCAGATACTTGATTCACTATCGCAACCGAGGGCCTTTTCATTCTAGCTTTACAAAATAATTTTCTTTTATTTTCGTCTGTTAAAAAGAGTTATAGAATTGGCCGCTTTTTATCGTCATGTTCAAAAGCGGGATAGAGATAAACTGCTTCTTAGCGCCGCTCTAGTTAACTAGAGCTTAAAAAAAAATAATAATGACAACTGCTTTTTGTAAAAATTGACACCCAGACAATTCTCTCTCTCCTTCTAAATCTTTCACCTGTATCAAAATTTCGACTGTTCCTCTTAATTCTATTTTGAAAGCTAACTCTTTCGTGTCTGCATCTTAGCTTGAAAGTTCGTTTCTCCCCGCTCTATAGTTAACTCAAGCTTAAAACAAATCAGATACTTGATTCACTATCGCAACCGAGGGCCTTTTCATTCTAGTTTTACAAAATAATTTTCTTTCATTTTCGTCTGTCAAAAAGAGTTATAGAATTGGCCGCTTTTTATCGTCATGTTCAAAAGCGGGATAGAGATAAACTGCTTCTAAGCGCCGCTCTAGTTAACTAGAGCTTAAAAAAATGAATAATAATGACAACTGCTTTTTGTAAAAAATGACACCCAGACAATTCTCTCTCTCCTTCTAAATCTTTCACCTGTTAATTTTTAAATTAACGCCCGAACAATCTCTCTCCTTCTAAATCTTTCACCTGTATCATAATTTCGACTGTTCATCTTAATTCTATTTTGAAAGGTAACTCTGTCTTGGGTGTTCGGCTTTTTTAACGAATAAGAGATTTGGCCGCTAATTATCATCATGTTGACTGGCGGTATGAACATGACGAAGACAAACTGCATCTTAGCTTAAACTCATCGTTTCTCCCCGCCCAATAGTTAACTCAAGCTTAAAACAAATCAGATACTTGTTTCATTATCGCAACCGAGGGCATTTTCATTCTAGTTTTAAAAAATAATTTTCTTTTATTTTCGACTGTTAAAAAGAGTTATAGAAGTGGCCGCTTTTTATCGTCATGTTCAAAAGCGGGATAGAGATAAACTGCTTCTAAGCGCCGCTCTAGTTAAGTAGAGCTTAAAAAAATGAATAATAATGACAACTGCTTTTTGTAAAAAATGACACCCAGACAATTCTCTCTCTCCTTCTAAATCTTTCACCTGTTAATTTTTAAATTAACGCCCGAACAATCTCTCTCCTTCTAAATCTTTCACCTGTATCATAATTTCGACTGTTCATCTTAATTCTATTTTGAAAGGTAACTCTGTCTTGGGTGTTCGGCTTTTTTAACGAATAAGAGATTTGGCCGCTAATTATCATCATGTTGACTGGCGGTATGAACATGACGAAGACAAACTGCATCTTAGCTTAAACTCATCGTTTCTCCCCGCCCAATAGTTAACTCAAGCTTAAAACAAATCAGATACTTGTTTCATTATCGCAACCGAGGGCATTTTCATTCTAGTTTTAAAAAATAATTTTCTTTTATTTTCGACTGTTAAAAAGAGTTATAGAAGTG
Source organism: Heliocidaris erythrogramma (assembly GCA_025617745.1). Taxonomy (NCBI): domain Eukaryota; kingdom Metazoa; phylum Echinodermata; class Echinoidea; order Camarodonta; family Echinometridae; genus Heliocidaris; species Heliocidaris erythrogramma. The sequence goes on along the minus strand of CM046860.1, from coordinate 40,668,923 downwards.
GCCGCTTTTTATCGTCATGTTCAAAAGCGGGATAGAGATAAACTGCTTCTAAGCGCCGCTCTAGTTAAGTAGAGCTTAAAAAAATGAATAATAATGACAACTGCTTTTTGTAAAAAATGACACCCAGACAATTCTCTCTCTCCTTCTAAATCTTTCACCTGTTAATTTTTAAATTAACGCCCGAACAATCTCTCTCCTTCTAAATCTTTCACCTGTATCATAATTTCGACTGTTCATCTTAATTCTATTTTGAAAGGTAACTCTGTCTTGGGTGTTCGGCTTTTTTAACGAATAAGAGATTTGGCCGCTAATTATCATCATGTTGACTGGCGGTATGAACATGACGAAGACAAACTGCATCTTAGCTTAAACTCATCGTTTCTCCCCGCCCAATAGTTAACTCAAGCTTAAAACAAATCAGATACTTGTTTCATTATCGCAGCCGAGGGCCTTTTCATTCTAGTTTAAAAAAATAATTTTCCTTAATTTCGGCTGTTAAAAAGAGTTATAGAATTGGCCGCTTTTTATCGTCATGTTCAAAAGCGGGATAGAGATAAACTGCTTCTTAGCGCCGCTCTAGTTAACTAGAGCTTAAAATATAAATAATAATGACAACTGCTTTTCGTAAAAATTGACACCCAGACAATTCTCTCTCTCCTTCTAAATCTTTCACCTGTATCCAAATTTCGACTGTTCTTCTTAATTCTATTTTGAAAGCTAACTATTTGTCTGTTCGGCTTTAACGAATAAGAGAATAAGCAGAGGGGGGGGGGGGGGCGCAAGGGGCGTATTGTGTTGACAAAGTATGCCCCAGACCCCCAGATGGCCGTTTGGCTTCGTCAAACGGAGGGTTCCTCAGTGTGTGCCCCCCCCCCCCCTTTCTGGAAATAGTATCCGCCCCTGGCTAACAGGCAGTATGAACATGATGAAGATAACGCGCGTCTTAGCTTGAAAGTCATCGAGTCTCTCCGCTTCGTAGTTTACTCCAAAAAAATGTGTACAATCTACTGGTGTCTAATAGCTAATTTCTTTTCTTCTTCGCCATGTTTTAAAGAGGTAGAGAATTCGCCCCTTTCAAAGAACAAGGATTAAGTCACCTCCAGCAAGAGAAGATTATTGATTTTCTCTCTCTCTCTCTCTCTTTGTCCTTGTTTCATAATCTCTACACAGATACATGTACTGTTCTTTCTGGTTAAAAGGCTTATTTTCTTTTCGGCTTTTCAAAGGGTTACAGAATTTACCCCTTATTATTATCGTGTATCAATAGTTTCGTTGTTCGTAAGTCATCTTCCCAGTTCTTCTTACTTCTGTTTTGAAAGCCAACTCTTTTGTATTTCCTCTCTACTTTCAATAGATTAAACAGCGATGGCTTAAACCAGCTTCGCAATGAAGAGATCTTGACGATGAATCGTGTGAATAAGTGAGATATAGAAAGTTACAATTCAGAATTCAAAGCGAGATCCATATAATCCGATTTTGCTACATCAACCTTTCTTCTGTCTCGCACGGTCCAGTGGTGTATTAAACGGAGCGGATAGAGGGGGCACATGCCAAGGGCAGCACTTTCAGGGGGGGGGGGGGGAAATGAAAGACAATGAAGAATATCGTAATATCTCCTCAATGTACGTAGAATATACATCTAGTTTATAGAAAGCAGTCTAAAGGTTTCATATTTACATCTTCTCTTTTACTTTATTTTTCAATCAATCGGCCTTTATAAAGAACACATAACGATGGACTGTCGAACTAGCCAAAATACGGTCCGGTCAAGGGGGATACTCAACACACAAAATCGCTACAAAAGGGCACCAGCAATTTCTTTCTTTCTTTCTTTCTTTTTGCTGTTGCTTGTCGAAGACTTTTCGGACATGTGACAACCACCCCCCCCCCCCCTCATGTTACTTTCTTTGTATAGACTTGAATTAAAATTTGAATAAATGTACCGACACTCTTTATCATAAATAATTAATAATTCAGTTCATATTATAATTCTTTTCATGTTATAATTTTGGATTGGTATAGACTTGTGCATGTACTACAATGAGAACGAATGACATGACGTCATCCCATCGGAGTCCATGGATTCGCTCAGCTCCAAGTGCCAGTCGTCGCTGCAGCTTGACTCCATGTTGAAATCCTCGTTCTCGCTTGATTGTTGATTTGAAGAAACGATGCTATCCATGGTGAAAAGCTTGTCAAAAGATATCCTGCTTTATATAAACCACGGAAGGATCCAAAAGCCAGGTCAAATTTGCATATGCCGCATTGTTTGTGACGAAGAGTCAAATAACGGACGCGTGTCCGGCTCTATTGAAACAATAATATAACACACGAATGCTCGCTTCCCTTGATCTTCTTACAAGTCAAAGGTGAAATAAGGCATTCACATTTTCTATAGATGTAACTGCGGCGTTCAATTTCAGGGGAAGAAAATCTTCTGTCCAACAACAATTTTCTTATTCCACTCCACATTCAACGAATAAAAACAGAAAATGAGGGGGCTGAGTCAGTGAGAATTTGAATTATCCCTTTAAGTACCAGAAACGAAAATAACACTTTTCAGATATCAATACCCCATATACCCCGAAAAATAGACTTTTCATTTATATCATATAACAAATTTTCAACATAGTGAATGCCTTTGATAAAAATAAATCTGAATGTTATTTTGCAACAAATTGATACAATTTTATGTTCTGCAATTTGAAACTTTGCAAACAAACATTCAGTTAGTATATTGTGTAAATAAGATAGGGGATTTCACTGGGGTATAAAGAGAGGGAAGTTCCCCAGTTTCTGCTGTAAAAAGATAAAGGTTTATCTCCTTGTCTGGATTCAAAAGATGCATATCGGTATAGGGATCGAGGTCTGCATGTGCATATGGAGTTTCTTTACAACAGCGCGTGTGAATGGAAATGACCATCTTTTATTAGTGATTACCCACGCCGATGAAATCGGCAGGGTTATGTAAAGGGCTCCGTATGTTTGTTTGTTTGTTTGTGTACAACAGAACGGGTGAACGGATTTGCACCAAATTTTCATGGAATGTTCGGATAGTGACAGGAAAGAATCGATTAGATTTTGGTGATGATTGGTTGACCCCTGCAAATTCTGTGTGACCTTGAAGTTTTGACCCCAACTTCATTTCGGATAGTGACAGGAAAGAATCGATTAAGAAAAGAATGGATTAGATTTTTTTTTGTGATGATCGGTTATAGAAACTTCAGTTCGGAGAGTTCTTTTTTTGTTTTTAAGAATATTTTATTACTTCCTTTTTCAAAATAACATTTTTCACAATAATCAAGGTAAAATACACAAACAAATATATTCACACCCAGTATCGTGCCAAATTACATAATAATAACAATAAGTAACCATAATATTTTACATGCATGTATTAAATACTAGATTATGCCAAATCTAGAAGTCTTTAATGCGATAAAAAAGGAGAAAAATATAAAATATAAAATATAGTGACAGGAAAGAATCGTTTAGGGAAAGAATGCAACTACTCTGTAGCGCCGCCTTTGACGGCCTTTCTAGTTCTCCAATGTCTTGCAGATACAAATGGTTCGCAAGGGCCACAGAACAGGAACTGGGGTGGATGCAGTCCCCACCACCACAACCACACACAATTATTGTACACACTTTATATAAAAACACTACCCTCTGATACCTTCGGGGAAACCCTATCATCACTGGTGTAGACAGGGGGCACCGGGGGCCATGCCCCCTCCCTATTCAGCCACAACAACAACAACAAAAAAAGCGAGAGCGAAAAAGCGGGGGAAGTGAGAGAAAAAATGCCTAAAAAGGCACTACAAGCCATTATCCTGGCTCTCAAAATTTGCTAAAAAAGTCAAAGTTTTCGCGCCCACCCTTGTACCATGGGTGTCGATCCCGGGGGGATGGACGTATATATCCCCCAAAATATTTGAGGTGGGAGGATGGCCTGTATTATCACTCCCAATATATTTGGATAACATAAATAAGAATCATGATGCATTAACTTGAAACTAATAATTATTTAAACTCATGATGTTTAATCTTGAAAAAACACATTCTTTAATGATTAGAAGAAAGGAAATAAAAAAATGCCATAAGTTCAATACGAAAATATTGAAGAAAATTAGTTCACTCGCATTGGTTTCATTAAAAACATTTTGGTATGCTTTAAAATGCAAGTTTTATAGACAGATTCCCTGATGTAGGAGAAGGATACTCCCTCCCACCCCTGCTCGGTCTCTTCGCTCAGTGGTGTGTCGGGGGGGGGGGGGGAGGGGAGCACGTGCACTGGGAAACACTTGAAGGGGGCGCAAACGCAAAGGAGAGAAAGAAAAATAGGGGAGTGAAGAAACATTATAATCGTTACGGCTTTACGACCCGTACCCAGCCCTGTTACATACAATGCAGTATTGCGCCCCAAATAACTGAAAAGCAGCCAGGGCGGTGAACTAATATTCCGCCAAAAAAAAAAAAGATGCTAAAACTTCGGAGCTTTCGCGCTTCGTGCGGGAAGGGGGGGGGGGGGGAACTCCCCTCCCTGTACCCACCCCTGTTACATACGGTGCAGTATTACGTCCAAATAACTATAACTTTCCGCCTAAAAAATTGTTTTCTACGAGCCGTTATCTTTATCTCAAAATTGCGGGGGACAAGGGGGAGGGGGGGGGGGGTGAAATGTGAATCGACCTATAAAGCATTCACGAATTCACGACTTCCACTTCTCCGAGACAGGGCCAATTTCTCCTTCATCCTGACAGTCTCTCTCTTTCTTTCCACATCAATCTACATGTATGTTACTTACAGTTTCCTATGGGACAGGGCATCTCACCAAACATGGTGATGAAAAAGATCCTTATGAAGGTTAACGACGTACATATCAAAGTCAACAACCTTATCCGGGGACAGGCGCAATCACAAAAGTTTGTAATCGTTCCGGAATTCTTAATAACTTTAATAAATTACCTCGCTCTCTCGCTCTTTTACTCGATCCCTCTTAATACAACAAACGGACTTATCGAATCACTTTTCTCCCCATTTTCCCCATATTTTGGAGTTCATTTTTTAAGCCCCCAGGCCCCGTCCCCAGTTCTGGTTCCGCGACCCATGCAAAAGTAAAGTTGTATTTATATTCAGAAATCCGGTCTTAACTCGAGAACATTAAGTTTTTCGTTGTGATATTTCAATTTCATTTTTTTTTATTCGCAGCCATGACGGCTACATACAACAGCTATTAACATGTGAAAGTGAATTTATAATTGCATTGCTTGGAAACTACACAATGTATTTTTGGGATTGGATTTTTATTGTTATTAGTTGAGGGTTTTTTTTGGTTTGGAACATAAAGCAATATTTTGAATAGTTGTCCGTCCTTTATTTATTCGTGTATTAATTTTTATGTCGTTTATCATTACTATATATTTTTGTGGTGGGCTCGATGTGGGAAAATTAAATGTTAGGGGCCGACTGTGTCATGGCACAAACCTAGGTATTTTTTTTCTCAGAAAACTATGACAAATGATACGTACGGTACTTTGACGGAGACTTTTTCCAAAGAAAATAAGAAGCAAAATGAAGCAGAATGAGTCACCATTTAAACCGTAAGTGGCGCTCTTTCAAAACACTAAATATACAACTTCCTTCAAGGCAGAACAAAAATAAAGAACAGGAAGTCGGCGAAATCCAAGGAATCGCAGGGTGGGTCTCTAAACAAAAGCTCGCGCTAATCCCGCTGAACGGCGACTTCTTAGAGTCGCCGATGGATATGACAAGATCCGGGAGATAATCCCGCTAATCGGCCTTTTTAACTTTGGCCGCGGTGAAAACGGTGACAAAACTTTCCGTAAGAAGCCTTACCTCACTGCATCAGAGGGGGCCTTTTTTTCATAAGGAATGTTCCATCTCACTTAAAAACGATGGGATACTTTTTGCTTACTCGTTTCACCATTGTTATCATGTTTTAATTGATGTTTTACGGATATAGCCAGGCATCCATGCAGAATAATGAAGTGCAATGGTAGTTGGATGAATCGTTTTGTCTCTAAAGGCCTTTTGAAGCTCCTTAGACTGGAAAACAGTTTTTTTTTTCTTTTTCATCAATTCAGAGACATCGCTTGGACAGTGAATAGTGTAAAAATTATTTTCTTTGGAAAGCTTCTGTACTTTTGTTTATTTTCTAAGAAAAGACAGAGAGTTGGATTGTTTTTTTTTCATCTTTGCTCTTCTCACATAAAAAAAAAATTCATTATCCCTGATAGCAGAAAGTGGTAAAAATTACGTGATAATTACGTCGTGGTTTTCGTCTTTTTTACGTCCTGTAATTACGTCAATAAGACGACAACTTGCACCAACGCAAGACGTCAAGAGGACGTCTTATTTTGACGTCATCTGTACACTGTAAAAACTGAAGTGCTGTATATAGCACTTTTTGAGGGCATGCATAGGGACTGCACTCAGAGTGCTATTGAATGCACACAGCGTGCTATTTCAGCACTTTCACGGGAGCTGGACCGGCTCCTTAAACTGCTAAACATTCATTTAAAAAAATGATTTGGGCGAGCTTCGAACCAGGGTCCGCTGATCGAGAATTGCTGGCATTACCGCTAGACTAACTCACATTGTACGATTTAGAGCAGATCATATTGTTACATAGTGAATTTACGACACCACATAGTTCATGTTATCTACTTGACTCCCATGACTAAACTGGATTGCAAGAAGCATTCGTTAGTCCATCGGTAACGTCAGCGGCTCTCAATCAACGGAACCTGGTTCGAGGCTCGCCACGGTCACATTTTTTTTTGCTGGTAAATTAGCACACTACAAGTGCTATAAACAGCATTTCAGGTGCAGTCACTATACATGCCCCTAAAAGTAGCACTTTAGTTTTTACAGTGTACAAGACGTAGAGATGACGTCAAAACAAGACGTCCTCTTGACGTCTTGCGTTGGTGTAAGTTGTCGTCTTATTGACGTAATTACAGGACGTAAAAAAGACGAAAACCGCGACGTAAATATCACGTAATTTTTAACACTTTCTGCTATCAGGGAAGAGGAATGAAGACGTAGAGATGACGTCAAAATAAGACGTCCTCTTGACGTCTTGCGTTGGTGCAAGTTGTCGTCTTATTGACGTAATTACAGGACGTAAAAAAGACGAAAACCACGACGTAAATATCACGTCATTTTTTAACACTTTCTGCTATCAGGGATGTAGCTAATGAAATGTATACTATACGTGGAAAGTGGGTCCTCGACCGGATTATGCAGTTCGATTTTCTTTCTTTCTCTTGTAGCAAGAGACTGTTTTGTTTTTCATAATCTGGTTTTCGAAAAGGAGAGAATTTGTGACGTGTGGCATGTTTTCTAGTTCCGGAATCAACGTTCAAGGACTGAGAGATACAGTTAAAAGAAGGAAAATTTTCCAGTGGTGTAAAATGTCGGGAAACATAATATTCATGCAGGAAACTTTCAGTACAGAAGACATTGAAGACAGTTGGAAAAAGAATTGTGAAGGGACAATGGTTTTTAATAACGGTAGTAATCACAGTAGGGGAGTTATTGTGATGTTGAAACCAAACACGGGCTTTGTGATGGAAAATATTATAAAAGATAAGGAAGGAAGATACAATATAATACAAGGTAAATGCCAAAGCGAAAAATTAATATTAGGAATTGTATATTTTCCTAAAAAAAATAAAGAAAAGGCCCAAGTTGATTTTCTGCCTAATCTGAATAGGATGGTATCTTCTGTATTCAGTCAAGAGTATTCCCTTATAATTGGAGATTTCAATATAACTATGAATTATAATTTAGATTATATGGGGGCGAGTAATATTTTTTCGATGGGGTAAAAACTAAGATTATTGAAATAGAGGAAACGTGGCTGGGTCAAATAAATAGTAAAGTCAAATTTTGGGATTTTATGAAAATGAAACTACGGGAATATATTATGAAGCTTTCGCGGGAAAAAGCAAAACTTAGGAAAGCAAAAGTTGAAACATTGGAAAAAGAAATTAAAGACTCAGAATATCGATTGACGTTTAATTTCCAAAATAATATTCAGGAAGAACTAGACTTGAAAAAAAATGAACTGGAAAAGCTTTTTGACTACTCTCGTCAAGGCTTAAAGGTACGATCGAGGGCAGAATGGTCTGAAGAAGGAGAAAGAAATTCTCAATTTTTTTGAACAATTATTAAAGTCGAATAAAAGAAAAGGTGTGATCAAGGAAATATATAATAGCAATAATGAAGTGATACGTGATAGGAAAGAGATTTTAAAGATCATTGGGGAGTTTTATAAGAATTTATATGAATGTCAAGATAAGGGCATAACAGAACTTTGAGAAATTAAGTGGATTAAAAATAAATATGGATAAGACAAATTTTATCTGGTTGGGGGAAGCGATTGATATGCCCGGGTTACCTTTTTTGGGACATAGAGTACAAGACATAAAAATCCTAGGAGTTTATTTTTCATGTAATTCGAAAATAAAAGATGATTTAAACTACAAAGAGATATTAAGTAAAATAAAAAGATTAATAGGTTGGTGGAGCCAACGAGATCTTACGACGTACGGCAAAATCAAATTATTGAAAATGTATGTATATTCAAAATTAAATTAACGTTTCTCCTCTTATATGTGTTCCACATAGTATCCTTGAAGAAATTGAAAAAATTTCCTTTAATTTCATTTGGGGTGGAAAAGTTAGAATAAAAAGGAAAATATTATATCAAGATTAATCTGCAGGGGGGCTTCGGGTAACTGACTACAAAACTTTTATTAAGACTCAAAGAATAATGTGGATCAAACGGCTGTTGTATGGTGAAAAATATTTAGGGTGGAAACTAACATTTGATTACTTTTTTAGATGGATTGGAGGTCGAAGTATATTTCTTTGTAATTATGATATGAAGAAAATGCATTTAAATGGTATACCCATGTTTTATTTAGATATGTTAAAAGCATGGCAAGATATAGACGAATGTAGACACTTCGAAAAGAACAAGGTCAATCCGATAATTTTTAACAATAGAAGTTTTTGTTTTCGAAATAAAATGATCTTTGATGCTGATCTTTTTTATAAAGGAATATTTAAAGCATCAGATATAACCGTTGGAGGTAATTTTAAACCAATCTCTTATTTTTATAACTTAGGTTTTACCACTGACAGCCTGATCAGGATTCAAAAAATATTTTCAGTCATTTTCAGTCATTGAAAATGGATACAGAGTGATTTTATGCATGTGGATACTGAACATTTTCAAATAGATCTGAAGATCTTTGGTCATATAAAAAAATTTAGCGATTTAAAGTCTGTACGGTTATATAATCACTTTATTGAACAATTTCAAAGAGAGTATACATTAAAGATTACGGATGGAAATGTTCAACATGATTTTGGAACTGGGATGTTAAAAGAAATATTTACAAGACTGAAAAATGCATTTGTTATTAATAAACATTCAATTCAGTTCAATACAAATATTGCATGGGGCTATATATACGAAACAGAGACTCTTTCAATTTGGTTTCGAGTTGGATAATCTATGTTCCTTTTGTAAAAATCAAGTTGAAACATACCAACATTTGTTTTTAGAATGTCCTAAAGTTAAACAATTATGGCAGGACATTAGTAAAAAGCTACATCTAAGAGAAATTAATTTAAATGATTGGAAATCCATTTTTATGGGACTATCGGGTAAAACGGTACGAATATATTTAATAAATTGTGTAATTTTTCTTATAAAATACATAATTTTTTCTTCAAGAAAACAAGGCGAGCTGCCATCTCTCAGGAAAACAGTTACTTGGATAAAAAGATTACAGAGACGAAGAATATAAGATAGCCAACAAAAAGGGGAAATTGGGGGTGCACTTAAGGAAATGGGAACAGATTGATGCGTTTCTTTGATTTTGTTTTCGTTTGTTTTTGTGTTTTTTTTTTTTGTTTGTTATGTTTTGTTTTGTTTGCTTTGCTTTTGTTATGTACTCATTACGGACAGGCAAACCGGAACTGGATGCGTGCATGGGTGTTCGTATGTTGGGGGAGGGAGAAGGGGAGGGGGTGCGAGAAGTGGGAGTGAGAATGGATGAGATGAGTGTGTAAGGGTGAGTTCGGGTGGGCCATGTATTATCTTCCTCTACACTGTTAAAACATGTATTAAAAAACTACGGATTAAAAAAATGTTGATTAAAAATCGCTCAACATTGGTTATAAAATGAATGTTGGTTAAAAATGACTTTTAATCTTGCGTGGGTTAAAAATATTGTTGATTAAAATTATTGTTTTTATTCTTGTTGGTTACTTTGTAACCAACATTGATTAAAAACAGTGTTCTCTGCTTTCCCGCCAAACTGATAGTGTTAACTGTCAAAACACTTTATCTTTTTGTTGGTTAAAAGTTTGATCAAAGTTGATTAAAATACCAATCGCGTGACCGAACAGCGCATGCGCATATGGATTTGGAACAAATTCGCTGCGCACAAATCTATCACAGAAATTGTTTGCGATAAAAATGGAAGGCATTGTCATTCAAGTCGCTGAATGAGTGGGGACTTTCAAAGAGTTTGTCGGCGTGTTTTAAGGTGAGAAACTATTATTCATATATGTGATTGTTGTCCAGCTTAATCTTGGGAAGACATAGATCTACAGTGTGCTCTTTCTTTCTAATTTAAACGGCTTGGGAGCAAGTTCGACCTGCTCGATCTGGACTAGACCCGGCTAAGCCAGGCCCACCGGTAGATTTACTGACTGCGCCTATGGTATAGCGAGGAGGCGACGCCGGCGGTATGGCGGTGTGTTCAACTTCGCGCATGTCCATATTTCGCGGACAGGGCATTATGACAAACACTGAAACTAGAACAGTTTTTTGAGAAAAAGATATAAGCACCAATGTAGGCGTAGGCGTAGTCTACCGGTGGGCCTGGCTTAGTCAAGTCTAGTCCAGGTCTGAGAAGGTCGAACTTACCAAACCGCTGAAAGTAGATCACTGAGTAGATCTATTTCGTCATAAGGCTAGCTAGACAACAATTACAGATATGAAAAGAGTTTCTCCGGGGAGTTTCTCATCAAATAAATCTAACCAACAAATGGTTAAACATTTAACCAACAATTTGTTTAAGTTTAATCAACACCATTTTAACCAATGTTGAGCAAAATATGTTTAACCAACAAATGGTTAAACATTAAACCAACAAAATAAAACTAACCAACAAATGGTTAAACATTTAACCAACAATATGTTTTAGTTTAATCAACACCAATTTAACCAACGTTGAGCAAAATACGATTAACCAACAAATGATTAAAACTTTTAATCGACCACAGGTTAAACTTTAATCAACAGTGTTTAATTTTTTTTTAAATAAAGAATCGTTTCAAGAAATCATGTATAATTGATATTTTTTTTTCTAAATGCATGTTCAATTATTGTATTTGTTATTCCGATTTTAAGAAGACCTTATATTGTTTAAAAGTATACATGTAATTGGTCTATGTAAACTCTGTTCTTTAGTTCGTTTTTGTCTGAATAGTATATACACTGTATTATGATTTAATGTGATATTAATGTATCTTTCAAGACGAAGGAATAATATATTACTTGAAAGAAAAAGCTCTGTATTATTACTATAAAGTATTATATGAAATAGTTATATATCTATGTTTCCTCTCAAGAGGAACGATTGATGCATTGTATTTTCTTTTCATCGAAAAATAATTATTGATAATTTCAGAGAATTCTATAATTTTTACTGGAATTAATGTATTTCGTTAAGTTTCCTTGTATATGCAAATTATCTTATATGTGACTTATCATGATTGTTTCTTGAAATGTAATATTTTTCTTGAGAGGAAGCAATAAAATATTATTCAAAAAAAAAATGGACCCCCCTTTTTTAAACTTTCTCCTAATAAGGTATGTAATTCTCTACAGATCTTGAAAAATTTACGAATCTGGCATGGATTTTTAATGTACAGTAGGGTTATTTCGATCCCATCCCCTTCCTAGACAGGTTCCCACCCTGCCATGCACAGCTTTCACTAGTTTTGCGATTGTTTGACCTTTAAAAAAAATTATTGAATGCGATTCTGAAGTCTATTCGTGATATTATCTTTTCGTCAACACCCTATCCCTCTTTATAGTTTATTCCCTTAATTGTGTTTTAAATATTACTGACAAAAAACATATTTCAGGAACAAGGTTCCTGAACTGAGGCGAGTTGGCTCAGTCCGTAAAGCGTCTGCCTGTCGAACCAAAATCGTGGGATCCAATCTACCCCGGGTGGATGACTGAAGCCTGCGTTGGGTGTTAACGTGCCCCTCCCTTGTTTCATAGATGCAGGCTATGTTACAGTGGAAAACACTTCGTCCCTCGGATAGGACGTTAACTGGAGGCCCCCTGTAGAGGACAGTCACCACCTTTGCACTTTAAGAACCCACTGCACTATTCGATTAAGAGTAGGGGGAAAACCCGGTGTAGTGGTACACCTGCACATCTTTCTACATCCTTAGCGCTATAATAATCAACACTTTGATTGTGGGCGTCTACGGCAAGACAAGACAAGGTTTCGTTGGTATACCATTTTATTTATATTGCAAATTTTCTTTGTATTTTATTGTTTACGATTATGATTGAAATCATTTCATTATTTTCACAGGACCTGACCGTGTTGCAGTCGTTGTTCATTCCATGACGAGCTTCAATCCTAACACCAAAATGACGCTGATGATGGTCTTCAAGAAGTCCCAGCCAACCACATTCCAGTGCTCCAAATGCGTCATCCAGTGCAACAACCCAGCTCAAATGCCAGATCAGGACCTGACCCGACTCATCAAATTCCTCGGGAAAGCACCAGATCATCCTCTACCCATCGCGGAAGTTGAGGCACCTACAACCGTAACTACAGTGCCCTCTACGGATAAAACAAGTCGAATTGGGACTGAGAATAAGCGAAAAGGCATACCTGTAACTGCTCCGACGCCACCTGCTGACACCCAGACATCAATGACAAGCCTATCATCTGAAAGTTCAGAAGATGTGCATCCTCAGAACAGGACGTCTGGTACCTCCCAAATTGGCGCATGTTCTTCCAACATGGCACAAATTCCCCAGGCCTCTTCGCAAGTCGACTCTTTGAAAAATCCTGCACCTGAAAGATTTGTTACCCCAGACAACGTGATCGACACCACCTACCCCATAGCCCTGATCGGATTCCCATCCTCAAATAAAACAGAAAAATTGAAGGATGATCTGCAGCGACAACTTCCCGGAAAGACAATCATGCATATAAAGGACACAAATGACCTGAAAAGCACCTGTCACTTGTTCGAAACCATTCTTGTGGATTTGGGAACATCGGGAACTGCACCTTACAGTTCACATGAATTTGAGGACGCTTTGAATACTTACCGGAAGAAGATGCGTATGTGTTAAAGGGGAATGACCCTTTTTAGAAAGTTGGCATGAGTTGAAGCCTTGGGGGGGGGGGGGGGGGGGGGGGGACTCTTTACATAGTGTGCAATGGGTATGTGATGAAGAGATGACCCCCATTTTTACACTAAAATTTTCGTTCCAAAGCATACCATTTTTTTCTTGTTGAGAAAAAGAAGAGAGAAAACCTTTCCAAAGCACAGCTTCTTTTTCATTCCGTCGTTCCGTCCCGTTTCGAAGAATATCATTTTTGGTGAAAGGTTGAAAACGAGTTTCATTCCAGGTTTTCATTCCCCTGAGCTTTCCCCATTGCTTTCAGTTCCAAAGACCCTTTTTTCCAAAATATTAGTAGTTCCGAAGACCATCCTTTTCATGATACGCTCGTTCCGAAGCCCCCTTTTTTGGGCTTGCCAATGTCACATACCTTGGGGTCGAGTGCCCCTCCCCCCCCCCCCGGAGTTGAAGGGGGAAATTGGGGAAGATTCGGAATAAATTGGACAAAGAACAAGGAAGTTAAGAATGAATAGTAGTATAGTAGTAGTAGTAGTAGTAACATTAGTAATAGTAGTAATGGTAATGATAACAATACTAAGGATATAATAATAATGATAATAATTATAATTATTAATTATATAATTAATTATTATAATGATTAATTTTTATTATTTTTTTTTTTTTTTTGGGGGGGGAGGGGGTATGCACTTATAACACTTGCTGATGTCCGACATCAACAAGAAACTTGAGCAGATGGTTAGTGATAATGTAAATGAAAGAACAACCAATATTTACCCGCTTAGCATCCAACACGATATTTCAATGCAGTGACATTCCAACAGTAAGGTTTATTTTGGTACAAAGACATTATAAACTGTAAGATATTATCTAAGACGTGTATATTCTAAGGCCCTTCAGAAAAAAAATCCTGTGCAAAGGGTCCCTGGGTGATATAGTAATAATTAGTAGTAATTTTTAAATAGTAGTAATTTTTAAAGGGTTCTAATTTTCACTAATTTCTTTTCAGTGGTACAAGAAAATTTAGCCGTGTTCGTGCTCGTTCCAGCCCATAAACATGCCACAGGTGAGTTGAATGATCTTTCATCAAGGTAGTTGCACTGCATTTCTACGCAACACACTGGACTGTATAAAAACTATGCTTTATTGCTTATAGCTAGAAGCGTAAACCCTAAACTCGAAAAAAATCTAGGACGCCATAACATGACAAAATGAGTCCCTCGTAAATCCATATTTTAGTTACCAGTGGCGGATCTAGGGGCACGGGGAGCCCATGCCCGTTTTAAAATCGAAACTGGCATATATTTAGTAAAGTTTGATTTTGTGCCCCTCTCAATTATTTGAACCCGGAAGGCAAGTAAGCATGTGATAAACTTTTAATTTTGTTATCAGCAATTTTTTTTGTCGTAATTGTGCAGCCCCCTTTTTTTTTCTTTCACAAAATGTAGTATCCACAGCCGAAACCAATAGTATAAAAACGCAACTCAATAATGGAGAAAAGTTAGGGTCTGCACGTAAAGTTTCTCATATGTTAAAAGTATCAAACTCCGTGATTTGTCATATTAAAAAAACATAAATCTATACGGGGGACAATACACCTATTTCACAGACAATTCTAGATGGCATATAATTTATTTTTAGACATGTAGGTCACGAAAGTCCATTTTCCTAGTCTATTTTTAGCTCTGGATGTTGTTGGCAGAAAGGGACTTTTTGCGTTTGTCATAATTAATTTGACTATAGAAACGTGGATCTGGAGTATACTCTGGCCTATTTCCGGGATATCCAAGAACACATTATTTCTGGTACAACCAACGTTCTACCAGAAATATTATTGATCATATTTGAAAAGTGAAAATGAAAGTACAGGCATTTTGCAAGTTTCTCTCTCTCTTTAAAAAAATCACTATTTTCAAAGATTTTTCACTATATTTTCACTCCTCCGGGCGTCACGTCAGTGATCATTTGTTCAGGAGTGAATATCGATTTATTTTGGGGTGCTCTCTAAATAGAAAAAGAGTGAATTTACACTCTATTTTTATTAAATTTCCACTCCCCCGGGAGTCACATCAGTGATACTTTTAAAAATTAGTTTTGTTCCGGTTTTATATGATTACTTGCAGATACCGTAGGCCAGCTTGCGGAAGCCTACAAAGTTCCTGTCTTCAAATACGGCAGTGAATCTGGCGGACAATCTCTCTTTGATGATGACACAAAGGAGCGACTGGTTTCTTGGCTCCGCGATTCCTACGAGAAACACCACGCAGCTGCGAGTCAAATGGGAAATAGCTTCCTGAAAAAAATTAAGAATTTTGTGGGCAGACCTTTGTACCAGTAATCCGATTTCGCCGTGTCCTTACTGGACCACCTTAACAGGAGGAATAAGCCAGTTCGGGGTTAGCGCATGGTACAAATGACCCCAAATATCCACAGATATTTTAGACATGGAGGGTCCCTTTATGTGCACTTCAGAAAAATAACTCTGGAGTGATAGAGGTGCCTCATGAATAGCTTTTGTTTCCATCTTTAAAAAGAATACTTCCACCTGGATATCATGGAATGCACCATTAGTGCATAATTGAATAATGATTACATGACATTCATGAGCACATAATCGAATATTAGTGTCAGTGGGTTTTAGAATTTGGTACAGATGACCTTTATCTGCTCATGCTCAGATTGCATCTCCGAAGTGGCTTATTGGGGTGGGGAGTGGACACTTGTTGATGTCTGGCTAAACATAAGAAATTCCAGGCTACAACGTAGTGTTTGTAAAAGTCTTCCATTGCCCTCTTGGAGGGAAAGTCCACCCTGATATCAAGTTTGTTTCAAAATTTCTGAAGTTTTAAAGTTTTAACTAATCAAATACAAATTGGCAACTCCGTGACGTATACTGCGAAGACCTCTCCAATTTGCCCCGTACTTTTTATGCCTCCGCCCACCGAAGGTGGGTGCCGGAGGCATTACGTTTTCGGGTTGTCCGTCCGTCCGTCCGTCCGTCCGTCCGTGTGTGCGTGCGTCCGTCCCACTTCTCGTTACCGCGATATCTGAAGAATCATTTGAGGTAGGAACCTCAAACTTGTTATCAGTATGTATCCCCATAGAAAGAGGAACTGATTAGATTTTGGGGTAGGTAGGTCAAAGTTCAGAGGTCAATTTACATGAAATTACATGGAATTACTGGTTTTTAGCACCGATACCGCGATATCTCAAGAACTGTTTGAGGTAAGAACTTCAAACTTGGTACTAGTATGTTTCCCTATACGAAGATGAACTGATTAGATTTTGGGGTAAGGAGGTCAAAGGTCAGAGGTCACAGAGGTCAATTTACATGAAATTACATGAAATTCTTGGTTTTTAGCACCGTTAACGCGATATCTCAAGAACTGTTTGAGGTAAGAACTTCAAATTTGGTACCAGTATGTATCCCTATAGAAAGAGGAACTGATTAGATTTTTGGGTAGTTTTACATTGTTATCACCATATCTCAACTAATTTGTATTCAGGACTAGGAGAAGATAAGTTGGTTTATAAGGTGTAAGGTCAAATGTCAAAGAGGTCAGTTAACATGTAATTAGAGGCTTTTATTCTGGTTATCACAATATTTCAAGAGCAGTTTGAGCCATCAACTGAATTTAGGCGGAGGCATATAGGAGACGCAGTCGCATTCATCTTGTTCTTTCTAAAGAAGATATTTAACCATATATGCACATATATTTTTACACATAACCTGTATGAAACAAAGTTATTTTTCTTCCACAACTAAGAAATGAAAATTTATGATATTTTCTGTAAATAGCTAATGAGAGATGGCCTCGCAAGATAGGTCACAGAGTTGCCAATTTTTGTTTGATTGACTAAAACTTCAAAGATTCATAACTTTCTTATTTCTTGCAAGACTTCACTAAAAACTGTCACTAATCTGTGTTCTCCCATTGTTCTGCTTTTATACACATCAACTAAATATACCGGGGTAGATTTCACCTTTAACGGGCAATGGAATACGAGCGCAACAACTGCGTTGTAGCCTTGAGCAGATTTCTTTAATGTCTAGCCAGGCAGCAATGTGTATAACAGACATCTTCTCTTTTTATTCATTTGCATGGCAATGTGTATAACAGACATCTTCTCTTTTTATTCATTTGCATGGCTTTTGTTCCAATGAATTTTCATCATATATTTTTATTTTATAAATACCTTAATATTACACGAAATGTGACAAATATTAAGGAAGCAAGTATATACACGCTTCACTTGCGATATGCATAAAACAGAAGCATTGTCATGGCCTGTTAATCTGTGCAGGGAGCTGTTGCAGTTCTCTGGCAACTTCTCTAGGTCTGTGAGACTTTGAGCGCCGATTTGCCAGTGCTCGCATTAAACCCTTTTCATTACGAGTAACTTACAATATGTTGTTTTTCTGCATTAATCGTTATGTATAATTATGTCAGCTCTTTGTCAAGGGCATAGATACAAATCAATGTAGAGAACCCGCAGATTTGTTCAAATGATAGGAACTATGTAGACATGTTCTAGATTCCATAATCATTAGGCTTACATGGTCACGCCGTAATGTAGAGACGTACACTAAACGGAAGCCTGGTGTTTTTGAATATTTTTTTTTTAACGGCTCGACCTACATATTTTGTACATGATCGGTATTACTCATTCAACCAATAGGTCACTTCACTTTTTACATGTGCTCCATTGCACGTACCGAATGGCGTATTCAAAGATTTATATAAACAGGTAGATGGAATCTTTGGGAATGTACCTGACAGGAGTATTTTTTTTTCTCATTCAAATACTCACTTCAATGAAAGGGCAATCCAATCTATGTATAAAGCTGATTTGTGTGAAAGCCAAAAAAATAATAATAAGAGAATCAGGATGGTGAAGTTTAAACGGAATCGGACAAGCAATAAAACAGTTATGATCTTTTAAAAGTTGTAATCACTATACATATGGGAACTTCAACTGGCCAACTAGAATGTCACTGTGATGTAATGGCGGACAACTCCCTCATTTGTTCCAACAAACAAAATGACTAAAATGTCATTTTTTTAAATGCATTATTCAGTAGGATCTCTTTCTTTCATGAGGACATAACATTATGTTGAGTACCGCCCCGAGGGTAAAGGCGCTTCGGAGAAAACCGCAAATTAATGATATGTTTGTGTACGACAAATGGGAAAGCTGACCTCCAATATGCCACAATCGACTCACCAAACAGCCAATTTGAAATTCGGATAGATGTAGTGATCTCATTTTTCAAACATCCATATTCTTATTCTTTGTCCGATTTCTTTCAATCTTTTTCCATTCTGTTTCTCTTATTTTTCTCCTTTCACACAAATCAGCTTTTTACAAAGGTTGAATTTCCCTTTAATGAATATCCCAGTATTTTAAACTAGTATTTCTAGCTTATTTCCACCCCGTCCCCACTTTTTCCAAGTACCCCAAAAGTGCCCCTTTTTATTTCTGGAAGATGAAAAATGCACCTTTCTCCCTGACAAGTGCCCTTTTTACTACTAAAAGTGCCCCTTTTCCTTGCTAATAAGTGACATTTCCCCATCTGATACTGCCCCTCTTCTCCTTCTGATAAGTGCTATTTTCAAATCTTGCAATTGCCCCAAGCTCTCTAATAAGTGTCCTGTTCTCCTGATAAGTGCCATTTTTGCCTCTGATAAGCACCCCTTTTTCTTTCTGATAAGTGCCCTCTTAACTTACACCAATGCCTATAAATGCACAAGTATCATGGCCAAGCAAACCACCCCCTCTTAACGATCCACCCCAACTCTTCAGGACATGATGAAGCCCCTACCAGAACATCACGTGTACGTCACTGGGTTCATGTAACAAGACTAGATATCGTAATAACATAATGTATGAATATTTGTCCATTGTAAACGGTTCCTGTACTGATACAGACAGTACTTGTTCATGTCTTAAAGAATCGTATATTACCTTGGGAATCGCTCGAATATGACGGAAGTAACTAAAGATGTGTTTTTTAACTGTGTGCACTGCAACAAAGCATTATGTGTAAAAAATTATATTAATGCAGTAGAAACTGATTGCGCAAGAATTATTTACAATAACGAAGTTTTTACATGTACATATTACCTTTTCTAAGATATTTACGGAACGTATGTGAATTTTTGATTTCATATAAAAACATGCTGTTCTTTTAGCTATCAAAATTATGAATTAATCAGACTATGGTTCGCGGTTATGATACTACAACTAATTATCTGTATTTCAGCGAAAACCCCATCCGATTTGGTTCACTAGTCACGAAGAAATTTCGATATTTTGTCCAAAACGAAATAAATCATGAATGTAAAAAGATATGCAGTTTTCAGAGTCCTAAACGTGTTGCATAACTGCCAATGCATACTTTTCTTCCCAAAAAGGGGGAGGGGGGGGGGGGGGGGGGGGGCACGGGCCGGAAGTGCCCCCCCCCCCCCCCCCTCTGGATCCGCCAATGGTTGGCATTCATGATGTTGGTCATTTGTAATTGAAAGCTTGAATCAGCACAATTATGAACCTGTTATGACTTGTCTTGATCTTTTTAGGGAGATATTCTTTACAATATTATTTACATTTGTTAACTTAAAATCATATGCAAATAATTTGAATATGTAAGAAAACACGTTTATTGTGAACAAAATACTCACATTCATGTGGGTACCAACATCCAAGTGACAAAAATTGGAAGAAAGTGACCCATGACATACTTTACATAAATCTCTATTATTTCGTGACAATTGGACAAAATCAGACGGGGTCTTTACTGACTGGTAGTAAAATAGTTTCATAATACAGTATGACCTGTCATATTGCAAAACGATTCCTTTCGTAATCGATGCCCAAATGCCGATGGTATTTTTTCTGGGACATACTGTACATTGGTTTAAAGTACAGATCCTTTTTGTCCTTCAAATGTATGAAGCATATGAATAGCTTGCGAACATACCCGTGCTGTCTTCTGATGATAGTAATGTAATTTCCCGATTCTGAAATGCTACTGTTTTCTCCTTGAAATTTATTAATACTGTGATCAGTGGCGTAGCCAGGATTTTTCAATAGGGGGGGGGGGGGGGAAGGGGCAGACGCTCAGGATCGACTAAGCGAATGAAGATAATTATAGAGACTTTGCCGTCTCCCAGGGTGAAACGTGAAGACAATAACAAATTTTGTTCCTGGGAAATCAAATTTCGGAATTTCAAATTATCTACATTTTGTTAATTTAATGAATTTATTTTTAATTTTCACTTTTTATGATGTTATTTTCTCAAGAAATCCATGCATAGGGTATTGGAGAAATAAAAATTTATCATCAGCGAACACTTGTGGTGCACCTCACTCACTCAGGAGAGCGTCTAATTCTAGAACACAGAAGGCGCTACACTATATTGATCTTATTTTGATTGGTGAGCTTTGCGCGAGGCCATTATGACGTCAACTTGACTTTGGTTGTGGTGCACCACTGAAAAAGTAGTCGAGATCAGTGTGGTGCACTCACTGGTGATGGTGATGCAATGAAATAGAAATGAAATGTAACCTTCCGAAGTTCCGAAAATAGTAATATATTTAATGACATGAGATGAAATACCCTGTTACCAAACGTTTATTTTGACATTCTCTTTTGTACATGTATTGTCTTTTGATTCTGTAAGTAATTTAATTATTCATAGCAACACAAAGGTTGGATTTGATACAATACGTACAAAGGTATCTTTGAACATATTATTCTGGTGATAGAATTAATTTCGTTTTATTTCATGTCATGTATTTTAAAATTTAAATCAGAGTCTGTGGGAATCTCAAAAAGCTATATCCTATAAGCCTACCTACATTTGGAGGGCTGGGTAGCCTAATTATTTT
Organism: Heliocidaris erythrogramma; assembly: GCA_025617745.1. Taxonomy (NCBI): domain Eukaryota; kingdom Metazoa; phylum Echinodermata; class Echinoidea; order Camarodonta; family Echinometridae; genus Heliocidaris; species Heliocidaris erythrogramma. The sequence continues at coordinate 40,647,583 of CM046860.1, read as the reverse complement.
TTTTACATTTTCTTTCTTTTTTTAAGGGAGAACGAGGGCGAAGAAAAGAGAAAGAAAGAAATAAGTACTGTTCGAGCTCTGAGAGAGTGTTTCATGGGATATATATTTTTGCGCGTATCAAGTATCAAGAAATAACAGGCGAAATTAAGGGGAGGGGCACAATGAGGCAGCATTATCAGAATATCACAATAGACCTATTTACTAAGTTTTTATGGGGTTTTTAGGGGCTGAATAGGGGGGGGGGGGTGGCCCCTTGTGCCCCTGTAGAGCCCACAATTGTAAAAATTAACCACAAATGTAAAAAAAAAATGTAAAAATCTGTTTAACCACAAGTGAAAAAACATTTAGCTTACCAATAAAATGTAAAACTTTCCATTTTTACCACAAATGTCATAAAATGTCGACCGCAAATGTTATCTCTATCTGTGTCCTCATTATGATTTACAAGCAATTTAATTTAATTAGTGGATTCCTCCATTTCCGCAGAAAGTAGAAAGAATGCAATGTTTTGGTGTCTTTTTTTGCTCTTAATTATAATACTGTTATTTTCCATTTATTTAATTGTCATAATTATTTTATATCGTGTTATTTTGTTAAAATGCACTTTTATATGTACCTTTCTGTTGGAAATGAAAATAAAATTGAATTGAATTGAATTGAATTATATTTAACTTCGGTGTTCAGAGTTTTTCAGTGTTCTATTCAGTGTAAAAAACCTCTTGATAACACGTGGCTCATGTTTGACTATTTATGATTTGCATTGGATTTTTTGCAAGGTGTGCAGTTGTAAAGTGCTAATAATTTAAGAGGTAACAATAATGATCAAATTAATAGACATGAGTACTTCGATTTTTTACGTCTACCTGTAAGAGGAGGCATTTTTAAAAGATATCAAAATTGTGATTTGTAAAGGCAACGGGGTTTGCGAGATTAACAATAAAAAAGTTGTGAAACCTTAATGCGTTATTATAGGTATCTTTTATATATTTAATATCATGTCGTGATTCTGTCAGGGTTATTTTAATCAGGTATCTGTAAATATCATTACGATCACTGAGATATTGATGTCCAAATGGAAAATTTGAGAGTGTTGGCTTTTCTTGAGTATACTTCATTTGCAATTACCAATTACGTTATACTTTCTTGAGAACTCTTTCGTGTGTTCTTGTTTGTTTGTTTGTTGTTTTTTTTTTCGCTTCATGAAAATTCTCAACAAAGATTAATATATTTTTTTCCTTGTTTTTCTCACATATGCATTACAATAATGTTCAATTTCGGGGGTCCACAGTTTACAAGCTTTGCTTTTCAAGTGGACTCCTCCATTTAATTGTGTTTACTTTGTTCAATGAAAATGTACTTTCAATGCCTTATTCAATGTCATTGATTTTATAGTCACACAAGATTTTATTCTTTTGAATTGTACATGGATATTATAATTGTATTATTTACTGAATATTGATTTGTATTGATTTTTATTGTTGTTGGAAATGGAAATAAACTAAACTGAACTGAAACAGAAACTGAAACTTCCCAATCATCTCTAGACGGATTATTTCAAAAATACACACGACCAGAACTCACCTTCACAATGCATTATAGGCTCTGAAAAAGTTTCGCTCCTCAAGATGTCGAATCTGTTGAGGATTTACGTGTCTTCAGCAATTTATTAGGACATTTGAATTTGCAGTAGTTGTACAGGGAAGGCTGTAGCTCCAAAAGATATTATATTCATGAGTTTTAGTTTGGAAGAAGTACAATATTCCTCTGTATAACAATTCAGCCAGATGAATTACTGACATTGTTTGTCTTTCTACTTAATATGATGAATATATTCAATGCATTAACAATCAGCATTTCAAAAGAATTGTGCTTCTTTTCCTCAAATGGAATCGCCCCGTGTCTAGCTTTATCGTGATTATTATATATAATTAATCTTATAGCATAGGATATAAAAAGGAGCATTAATTTTTGTTATATTTTTGCTGACTGTCTTTTTTGTTAGATATTTATTATTATTCATACTGTTCTTGTAACTTGAATTGTGAAAGAGAAACCATATATAACGCGATAAAGTGAACCTCTTTGCAGTTCAAATACTTGTACATTTGTTCCAGACCATGCAGATCTACGTGGTATATTCTTATGTAAATATTTAGGGTATATAGTTTTTTACATTTTGTCGGTAGACTGGTGAAATAAGATGAGAAACTGTTTGCGCATGCTGGCCAGACAGATAACGTTTGATCACTTAACTTTTCATTTTGTGTAATTTGCCACTTGTAATTTTGATTTTTTTTCTCATACCAAAAGTTTTAAGTGGATTTATATTTTGATTGTTACCATGTCTGGGGTCCATTTTTCAATTTTATACATTATTTTTTCTACTTTTTCAGGACCAAGATTTGGATTTTTTCAAATTCTTGTTGTCCTCATGAAATATATTCTAATAATAAAATAAATGAATAATAATAATAATAATAGTAATAATAATAATGCTAATAATAATTATTATTTATTATTATTATAACAATCATCATCATCATCATCATCAATATTATTATTATTGTTGTTATTGCTATATTATTGTACCGGCTTTAGCTACCACCTGTATAGAAAGACCACCTGCCTATAAAGACCACAATTTTTGTTTCCCCTGAAAAGTGTTTCTCATTGAAATATGTATTAAACGAACCTATACATAAAGATCACCTGCTCATAAAGACCGGTTTTCTTGTCTCCCTTGAGTGGTCTTTATAGACAGGTTTCACTGTACTTCATAATTACTAGTAGTGTGTCATCACACAAACATCGAGCTCTTTTTTGAAAATATTTTGTATTTTATATTTGTTTTGTGTCTTATATCAAAGTTGCCATGGTGTTGTATTGGACGGAGTGATTATGCAAAGATAATGATAATTCATTAGATAATGGATATTTACCCTGCATTGTTGAAAGGTACTCTTGTTGTTCATATTTCTTCCCTCTGTGCATTATTGAGCCAGAGAGAGAGATAGTTATTCTAACATGTCGACGAGTAATGCGCATACTATAGAATGCCACTAATGCAGTGTTACTAAATAAAAACTGTACAGTAAATAGATAAGAATGTTCTCTCTTTGTCCCTCTCTCACACTATCTCTCTCTCTCTCTCTCCTTAGCCATGCATATTTAAGAAGTTTACTATTGATAAACGTGATTTACAACTTGTCTCATTTCCTTGGTTATTCTTATGTATCTTAGGTATCACAAACTATTTACTTTCCGTAATACATGAACTGTTTACTATCTCTCTATCTCTCTTTTTCTTATGTACATCGTTTTCCTCTGCCTGACTCTCTCTCCCCATCTCTTTAACACTCACTAGCTCTCAAAGACGTTACTCTTCTTTCTCCCCTCCCCATCTCGGTCTTCTTTATTGTCAATACATTAACAAAATATAATTTATTATTATCTATACGAGGTGGTTTTCCGTGGCAATGATTTTCCATATTTTGCGTTCTCTGATTTCGCAGCGGTCAATATTATACCATATTTTTTCTCTTCCGGGTTTTCCCATTGACTTTGTGTGTAAATTAAGCCGCGGGCAATATTAACGAAATCCGGTTTGAACCGGTTTTAGAAGCAACGCAATTAATGCATGCAATGTAATGCGCGAATACCACAGTGCAGTGCATAGGCCGCCGGTGCGCGTACACAACTTTGAAAACAACAATGGCGACTTGCAAGCGATTTGCAAGTTTTAATGACGACGAATTCAACGATATCGTAGCCAACAAAGACGCGGAAAATACAAAAAAATCAACAAAACAAGCCGCTGCAGTATTTCGAGAATATCTCAGAGAAAAGTCTCTTTCAGGTGATTTTGAAGCACTGGACAAGCAAACCCTTGCAAAAATTCTCGGAAAGTTTTATGTCGAAGCTAGGAAGGCTAATGGTGATTATTACAAAACCGCAACTCTTAATGCGATTCGTGCAGGACTCAACAGACACTTGAAAAGTGAGTACCAAAGTGCAGATCTCATTGATATTATCAAAGATTCTGAATTTGTTAAAGCCAATGAGGCATTCAAAGCTGCAACTGTAGAGCTGAAGAAAATTGGCAAAGGAGACGTCAAACATCATGAAATTATAACTGATAATGACTTGCAAAAACTCTATGATTCTGCAGTGTTTGATCAGAACTCACCGTCAGGGCTTCAGGACAAAGTTTGGTTTGAGCTCATGCTATTCATATGTCGGAGAGGAAGGGAAAACCTGCGTGACCTAAAAAAAGATCACTTTCTCATCGAAACAGATGAAAATGGACGCCAATATGTAACTCAAGCTGTGGATGAGTTGACAAAGAAATCTAGGGAAGATAGCACAGCATCTAGAGCTCATGCTGGTAGGATGTATGAAACAGGAAATGAAAATTGCCCTGTCACTTCATTTAGAAAGTACTTATCCAAGCTGAACCCAGACTCTGAGTTCTTATTTCAGACTCCGAAGCCTTCTGTCCCTAGTAGTAGTACCGAAGGTAGTCCATGGTTCAAAAAATGCCCACTTGGGAAAAACACGCTGGGAACTGCAATGGTTAGACTCTCAAAAAGTGCTGGACTGTCAAGAATTTACACGAATCATTGTCTCCGCGCAACTTGCATTTCCATTCTGGATAGAGAAGGTTTTGAGAACAGAGACATTTGTCAAATTTCAGGCCATGCTAACGAATCCAGTCTAGCTTCCTACACTGGAAGAGTCACAGACAGTAGGAAACAACAAATGTCTGATGCTTTGTTGAGGGCAATTTATAGACAGAAACCTAAACCCGAACCTAATCTTGATGCTATCGCTAGTACTAGTAATAGATCTAGATCTACTAGTAATAGTATTAGAAGGCCTACTCTGCAACCTGGTCCAGAACTAGAAGATCTTGGTGAAGAAGTAAACTTTGATCTAGATCTAGATCTAGATCTTGAAATGGATTGGTTTGACTCTCAAATGAGTGAGGTATCCGTATCGAATGAGGAATTTGTTCATAATGAACTTGTCACATTGGAGCCAGAGACTCAGACAGACAATGCTTCAATTCGCGTAGTTACAAACAAATCTACTCGCACCACTAACAGGTCTAGGTCTACTACTACAACCCGCAACACACGTCAAACAATGATGAGTCCATTTGTTTTCAATAATTGCAACGTGACCATCAATTATGTCGACTCTAAGTAAGCAAAATGATATGATGAGAAAACAATCTGTAAATACGTTCCTATTTTTAGTATTTGTTCCAGTTTGGAACTGTAGACTAGATCTACTTTTGTTTGGTTTGGAACTTTGGAGTTTGGACTCGTCATTTATAGACATTTTTTGTGCAGTTTTCTTGGATTCTGGATTTTATCAGCAGATCCGATGACGTCATAAAAAGGTCAGTCAAACTTGTATGTGATCAAATGTGTATGTGAACTGAATATGGTTGGTGAGATGATTTTTTTTTACATTAAATTTTACATTAAATTTTACATCAATTTCGTGTAAAGTATAGATAATAATAATAATATTGACTGGCATTGAATGAGGTAAACCTATATTGCCCTCTCTGAATCCAATATTGCCCGCGCCTTCGGCTTGGGCAATATTGGATTCAGATCGGGCAATATAGGTTGGTACCTCATTCAATGCCAGTCAATATTATATAATTATTACTCTGTCAAATTCATAATACATTCGTATCTTCTAAAAACACAACTTATGTATCCCTGCTATTATTTCATCTCCTTATTCTACTGTATTTCTTTCACCCTGTTGCTACCATTGTCTTGTCTTTCTGTGTATCGCTCTCTTGTCAGCATGGATCTGTATTTTTGAGACAATCTATCTCTCTGTCTGCCTTTCTCTCCCATACTCCCCCTCTCTCTATCACTCTCTCTCGTTTCCCCCAAATTTCGTTTCATCTATGCATACAACCCACAGAAAGTTTTTTTTAATTGCCTTAATGTCTTTTAAATTCCTCTTTTCTTTGTTTTTCTTTAAAATATCGTTTTCCAAGCAAGAAACACAGACTGAGGGTAATAGGAAAATGATCTGTCTTTAAAATATTACTTTATATAATCTATAACATAAAACATGGTTTACATAGTACATAAACAATACAAATCTATCTGAGAGTGCATGCAAGATACATAAAAACTTAGTTAAGTTTGCATAAAACGTTAACTTGAATTTAAAATCTGCATTTGAAAAATACAACTTCATAGATCGTCAAGTTAAGAGAAGAAAAAAAGAAGAGAAAATATTGCAAAAACAAAATGAAGGACTATATTTGCGGTGTACTCACCGGTACTTTAAAAAAATGTATGAAAAGCTTACTCTATTCTCACATATCTGTACTTGTCAGATTTATTTAGGGGGCTACATTTATGTATAAAAAAATCATACAATTAAAAGGAGGGCGTTTTTATTAACCTTCTTCAAATACCGGTTAGAATTTTAAGATTTATATGCAAGTATAATGTACCTATTGAAAACCCACATGCATAAGATCCAAGTTTATATTCTGCTTTGGTGATGAATTTGTCAACAGGATGAAAAGCAGACATAGTTTCTATACTAATCATTATCAATTATTTTAAGTAAGTGGTTCACAGACATTGATACTCAAGTTAATATTCTATTGGAAAGATGGGAATTTGACTCTGGCATAATCGATGAGAGAATGGACATCATAGTTCCGAACTGTAAGTTGTAGAGATGATAAAGCGGAACTATACTTGCCTTTGGAATGATTATGAGGGTTTTTTTTTCCTTCTTTCTTTTATCAAAAATATTTAAGATAAGCACAAACTTCCATTCCATAATACTGTCAATATGATAGTGCTCGAAAAAATGTAACTTTAATGTTAATAGTTAATTTCATTGTCCAAGTAACTATAATGACTGAGTTTTATACAGATTATTCTGGCATGTGAATATATTTGTTCAATTTTATCTTACCTTGATTATTGTGAGGATGTTATTTTAAAATAGTATTAATAAAAGATTCTTAAAAAAACAAACAAACAAAAAAGAACAACTAAGGTGCATGCATGACGATCTTGCCGCATATAAGCATACAGACACATTTTTGACGATCGTCGCCTGCTTGTTGATCCACTGCATCGCAAACATTTACATAAATAATTCAAAGTACACCATAATAGTAGCTGTGTCCCCTGGAAATGATTGCTCTTCAGATATGACGAGATTTAGATGAAGTGTTCGGGCCGAACATTACTGTCACATGTGTGTGCAGTCCCATATACCCATTTCTGTGGGCAGTGCATGCGCTTAATTCAGTGAAATTGGGTCAATTAACCTCACAGTATACACCAATTCCTATGAATTCATTTTAGACAGATTCTTTCTCAATGTAATCCCATGACTGGAACTCCACCTTTTTTAAATGCACATAGTTATAGTTAAAATCAACTTTTAGACGGTTTCATTCTTTCAAATAACAAACAAAAGTACAACGTGCTAAAAAAAAAAAAAAAAACCTCGAGCATAAGGGCCGTTTTGGTGAGTTATCACAATAAGTGTTTCTTTTGACAATCGATAGGCTTATTATATACATCCTTATGACGCACTCTATAAACTGAAGTCAGGGGTGGATCCAGGATTTGAAAAAAAAATGAGACGATAAGATTCTTAGATTTTAAAGGTATTGATTTGCACAAAAACTGCCAGGCAAGTAATAGAGAATTTTAAAAAGGAGACAGGTCCAAAAGGGGGGGGGGGGGGGGGGGGGATATCTGGTTCCCCGTAACACGCACCCCCTGGATGCGCCCATGTACCTGTAACTAAGATTCCAAAAGGACCGATGGTAGATTCAACGCTTTCAACTGTCTTGGTGCATCCGTAATAGTGTTGGATCCAGCATTATAGTAAGATGGAAAACATTTTGAGAAAGTTGTCATTTTTCGGACCTTTAAAAAGTGATTCTACTTAAGTTTTCCGGGTGTGGCGAGCTGCAGATCATACATGTATCTGGCCGTGAACGATAACGACTCCATTACATACTCTGGTAGTCATGCTTGGATGTGATCAACATACTAACTTTGAGCAGCTCGCCGAGACGAGAAATCGCCCTGATGTCGTTAGAAGCTGCGACGAACGCCGGAGAAGTGCTACCTCCGCCGAAGCCCAACAGAGCGTCCACTTTGGATCTGGAGACGAAACGGGATGGGTCCACTAAGCGTGTAAGTCCTCGTTGGGGTGCCGGGTTGTCGACTGGGTGTCTGAAAGGGGTCCGGTGGCGAAAGGGGATGGGGGAGGAGTCCACTGGCCGTGTGAATTGGTGAGGAGGGCTGACGGTTGGTAAACTGGGGCTGGTTCTGTGGTGAATGGGTTCGATGAGAAGAGAATCGTTAGAGTTGATGTCACAGTGAGATACGTGAAAGATGCTACCTGAGGTATCAAACCAACATAGTTAGAAAATTATGGCCATTATGTATGTCTATAATCAAGGGTAACTGAGATGGTATGAATTCATTTTTGCTGCACACATAACGAATAAGCTGGGTATTCCTGCATACTGCCGCAATTTATGCGAATGGTGACATTTCCCCTCTATTTTTAGGATGGATGTCAGTTGTAATGCATTAATCCTTCGTAACTACGATACCAACATATACGTCCTTACCGTTCTTCTAATGATATCAGTTACATTTTAAAAAATTCCATTTGTGATCCAGTTTATATTAGATATCAGATGTGAGTAAGGGAAAATTAGAAAGACAAGGGAGAAGGAGATCAAAAAAAGGAGATGACAAGAAGAGAGAGAAAGAGAGATAGAGAGAGAGAGGGGAGAAAGAGAGAGAGAGGGGAGAAAGAAAGAGGGCGGGAGAGAGAGAGAAAGAGGGAAAGAAAGATAAGGGAGGAAGGAAGAACAAGGCTGAGAACGAGAGAGGATATAGCAGGAGAGTAAGGGAGAGAGACATAAAAAAAAACAGAGGGTAAAGGGTGGAGTAGAAGACGGATGAGAAGGAGCATGAGAAGGTCCCAGAGCAGGTGGAGAGTAAAAGAATCACTTACGTCTCTCATTTTCACTTCGGTGGTGGAAACCAGTCCCATCTTCGCTCACGTCAACATTGGCTGCAACTCTGCTACTATTGTGGCGGTCGCGGATGAAATCATCGGATGGAAAGCGAAAGAAGCGTTTGGTGGGGTCAGCAATGTGGCACCGAGGATCTATGACTCGTCGGTCACGCTGGGCAAAGGTGCAGTCTTGATCCTGGGGGAAGTATGGACGCATTTCCTTTAAGTAATTGAACGAAGGTAGACAGGTACACGACAAACTAGGGTGAGGATGGTACTTGATTAAGTCTGGCAAGGTAGTTGGGACGGCGTGGCTGCTAGGACAATGTACATTCTACAAAGAGACAGGAGATAAAAAAGAAAAGAAAAATGTAATCTAGGCAGAATCTCGGTGTGTTTGACAAATAACGAATTATACCCAGTGTACAATTGCAAAAAGATAAAGAAGAAAATACCACACCTATTTGTTGTTCAACAGCTTACTACTGAACGAAAAAAAAACATGAGGTAGATACAACCTGGAAAAACCCCAAAGAGGACGACCGACAGAGATCAAAATAGGATTATACGGTACAAAACTGTCCTTTCCATATCGTTTATTTGATGATCTCTTATCTCATGACCTTATCTCAAAGCTGATCTTAGTTATCACTGGATCAGCTATGATATTCGTGCCCCTTTTTGCTATATAAGACAGAGCAAAAGAGGGTATCAGAATGTTCCAAGTCATCTAATGAGTATAATTAGAAAACGAAACCCTATGTTACATACCTTGAAAACTTGGGGAGGGGGGGGGGGGGGTTAAAGTCAAGTCCAAAAAATACTTGGTTTTAATTGAAGCGGAAAACTTAGACCGACAGATTAATAAAAAGTTTGAGGAAAATCGGACAACTAATAAGACAGTTATGTATTTTTAAAGGCATGAAAAAAATAGGGAAAACAATGAAAATCACTAGACAAATTGGCAAATCAGTGATGAGTTTGTGACATCATTGGCTCACGACTCGCAAATTATTTTAATATTGATAACACATATTCTCAAAAAGTTGTCTAGGCATATGATTTTCACATAATAAAATAAATAATAAAAGTTACCTGATAAGAAAGGTCAAAGGGGTATGGCGCCGGCAATGATGGCGTGGGTGGTGGTGGCAGAAATGTCGGCATAGATGTCAAAACGTTCATGGAGCTCGAACGCTGGTGGGATTCCAGGTGGCCTCCGACGTCGTATGCAGACGCGTCGAAGTTGTCGTCCGTTTGGAAGAGGTCTTGTTTGTCAAGGATATCGTCTAGTACTGCGTAGAAGAAAAGGACAACAATAATATGAAGTACATGTACATGTAGGTACAAAATACAAATTTTAAATATGTCACTGTCAAGAGGAAGACACAACATATCTCTATATGTTACATGCAAACAGAATGATTCCAGAAAAGGGATATCATTTGGTAAATTCTACTTAGAACTTCTTGGAACGACCTAATAAAATCCTTGCGTGACACCATATAGTAAAAATAAAGTTATCTTTAATATAATATGATATAATATAATACAATATGATATCAAGTAATGTAATATATTATAATATTGTTTAATATGATATAATATGATATAACATGATGCATTGGCGTATCGGAGTGGGGGGGGGGGGGGGGGGCATTTCCGGCCCATGCCCACCCCCCCCCCCCCTTTGGAAGAAAAGTATGCATTTTCCAAAAGATGACAAACCTGCATTTGTGTGCCCTCCCCCTTATACTAAATCCTGGATCCGCCCCTGACATGATGTAATATATTATACAGCATTTATTATAACATAATATACCTGCTTTGTCTTGTTGGATGTTTGGTTCTTCCTTCACGTATGTTTTGAACTGGGGTAGTGCGCCTTCACTCCTTGTCGAAATGCAGTTCGAAGTCGATTTCGAATACAGCATCGGAGACGATGGTTCTTCGTCGATTTCGACTAGCACGCAGTATTCGCAATCGCCGGTCATTCCGTCGCCGCATTCGAGGCAAGCAGGTTGATCGCGAGTGACGTACGCCAGTGGGTATCCCCAGTCGGAACCGTTTTGGAAAGCTGTCTGTGGGCTACGGGTGAACTGGTGTGGTGATTCCAGTTGGGTATACCCCATCGGGTGGATAGGAGGTGTTCTCGACGTAAGAGTTTGGTGCGGGGGCTGATTGCCATTCCGAGAAACCTTAAAACAAGTAAATGAAATCATACTCAATTGGTAAGAACAATAAATATGGGTGTATCATTTTTATTCATTTGATAGTGATGTTTTAACTTCATCACAATATTGTGTATTACCTACTAACAATACTATTCATTGATAATGATATAGATTCCAAAATAACAGTGGATATTGATATCCAGAAGAGTACGGGTATGGATTTGTTCATCTGATTTGATTTGGTTTCTTAGATTTTTATCACATAAAAATAGCTATGTGCATTGTGATGCAATACAACAGATAGTAACAGGAAGATGACGAATACGATCGCTAAAACGACTCCAATCGATATCATCTTTGCATGCACATAATTGTTCAAAAGGCTTGCCATTAAACCAATCCGAATCGACGTGGTTTCAAATTTGCAATGATTGCAAACATTAGTGCTTCGGGGCACTTTAGAAAGAACTCACCTTCTGTTCCATCACCTTTGGGTCTAACTCATCAGCATTCCTGGTCGTCGACGATGAACTGTTCTTCTTCGATGTTCGTCGTTTCTTCTTGATCACATTCTTCGCCATCAACCTCCGGCTCCTCCACTCGCGCGCCTCCTGCAGAAGACCGTTACCATCGCGACAGTGCGAACAGTTGGGGTTGATCATCCAGTAATGTGTGCGGCGTTTCTGGCGCTTGTCCACGATTGGCACCTATAAGGAAAGAAAAATAACGAAGAGATGAAGAGATGAAGAGGGAGAGGGAGAGATAGATAGAGAGAGAGAGAGAGAGAGAGAGAGAGAGAGAGAGGGAGAGGGAGAAGTGACAATGGGAATAGAGAGGGAAATTAAAAAAAAACGAAGAGAAGCACAGAGATAGAAAGAAAGAGAGGGAGATGAGACAGATGAGGGGTGGGGGAATCATTAATTTGGATTAAATGAACCTTAAGTTAAAAAATTAGTGAAGAATTTAAAACTCTCAGATTTCACCAATAACGACAATCCTTTAAACTATCCCTTAACACTGCAATGAAAATAATAGCCATAGCCTTTAAAAAATCTTACATCTGACGAGTCTATTACAATATAACGTATTGTAGATAGCAATGAAATACAGAAATAAATTGTAGGAAAGAAGAGATACCGATTGCGAGAATATTTACACTGGTCATCAATTAAAAGGAAGAAATGCTAATAAAGGAGAAGAAATAAGTTATTACAAAAAAAAGATATCTTAATTTTACAAAATGAATTGGGGAATCTTGAGCCTAGGCATATAAATAGCGTGAAAGAAAAGTTTATATATTATTAGCGATAACTACTAGTAAGAAATCCTTGTCATAATACTTTTAAAATCACATGATATTTTGACATATGAAAGATTAACCATTTCGAAGTCCTTTCTTAATCAATTTGTTCTTACTTTAGGGGAAAAAAGTATAAGCTTACAAAGGGAAATTTCACAAATGCTTTGACAAAAAGAAGAAGATAGAAGCATGCTTATTAAATGAATCAAGTAGGCTACCTTGTAGAAACACTGTCTCGCAGAAAGGTTATGTCGAATGCTGTTATGCCAACCTTTGTAGGACGTTCTGAAGCAAGGGAATCTCTCGCGCATAAACTCCTGCATCTCGACGATGGTCATCATGCGGGACGGCGATGACTGAATCGCCATGGTGATCAGCTCGGCGTACGTATAACCAGGGAGATCGACCCGCGAAGCTTTCTTCCCATGTCGTGGAGCGATGTCCGATGTTGAAGGGTGAAGTGACTCGCCAGGCGAAACCCCTTTGCGCGCTTTGACGGTATCGTTCTGCGTTTCCATGTCTCGATCTCCCGAACACTATTTATATCAAATGAAAGAGAACATTTTCGCCATGACCAGTCACACCTCGGGGAAATTATGCGCTATTTTTTTTAATGTCATCTTTACTTCACAGACCATAATATAAAATGAGTAAATGTATTATACATGGAGGAAATGATAGTAGGGAAACTGATAAAAACATTTTAAAAAGCAGCAACGGAATACAATGTACATAATAACTACAGAAACATTACAGAATAGCATAGCAGTATAATGATTTGCAGGGCAAACCATTTCAATACTACGATATTTAGAAAATACAACACAATATAGAGCACTTGAAAATATATGATTAAATTAGAATAGAATATATTTATTTAAGCCATTATCATGCTGGACCTACATCCAGCTGGCTTAAAGCGTGCATTAGGTTAAGCAGGAAAGCACAGGAAGTAGATAAAGATTTACCTAATGATTCTGATGAAGATTACTGATGTGATATATAGTAACATAAGTACATGTATACCTTTTTCTCATAATAGGCCTAAAGTTATACCTATGACAGCACTTTTGATTTAATTCACACGAACTCAATACTTTTCAGTCCAAATAAAAACGCACAGTACAAGCCAACATTCGTTAGAAACACTCACGCCACTAAAAATATCAAGAAAACGGGATAACACAAATATTCTAACAATGTCACATGAAATACTCACCGACAAGAGAGGACAAACAAAAAATTTGAAGTAGCTGGTATGAAGGGAATCAGTGGCAGTGCATGAGAGATGAGCAGTGTACTCAGGCCTAAGGTTCCGAGCGAGATGAGGTTTTCCGAAGTGTGAAACTAAGTTTATACCATGTCGTTTCCCCCACCACTCTACCCAAATCTAAGCCAGTAACAGGCGAGGTGTTACGTAACCGTGAATCAAAAGAAATGGTCATACCACGCACGCGCAAGCAATCCTCTCTGTGAGTTAGTCTCTGTGATCAGACGAAGTTTATCGATGTTAGTTTTAGGGCTAATATAAAACTCACAGATTGCATTCAAAAACTTGATAAATAAGTATTACGATCTCAATGCCATGTGCGACCCCGGAGGGAAAAAAACTTTAAAGGACAGAGAGAGAGAAAGAGAGAGAGAGAGAGAGAGAGAGAGAGATAGGGGAGAGAAAGAGAGAGAGAGAGAGAGAGCGAAAGAGAGAGAGAGAGAAATGGGTGAGAAAGAGAGAGGGTGAGAGGGATGGCGATGGAGAAGGAAAAGAAAGAGATGGACGATCAAAGCAACACCATGCACGTAATATTTTGTGTTTGAATTTCTGAAAAGGGTTCATAACCAGTGCATGCCCCATGCCAATACGTTTTTGAAATGTGAACATTTTCTAATCCATCTACTGTGGCTTATTTTGAAATAGGCCTGGGAATATAAATGATAAGACTACCAAGTCCAAGTCAGACCCATTCAGAATTTCCCACGGCTGGAGGTTCCCTTCTTATTGGATTTGTTAATCCGTACTTGAGACTTAACACCGTTGTTAAATTGTTCTCTTTGTTTAAGCTTCCGGATTAAAAATAGGTGATGTGTTAGCTTGTGAGCTGTCAAAGGAGAAAATAAGCAGTTCTGTTATAGAATCAGATTGCTGCCGTAAACTTTCAGATTTCAAGCATTTTTATTACGTTTTCCTTAATTACAATGGGGAACACGATAAAAACTACTTTCGAAAAGTAAACCCAAGACAATTTCAATAGCCCTGTCTATCACCTTTAGAAATGTGCAAACATTACAATGGTGTATTACATAATCCGAACCTGATTTCTATGAGCAGTACAATAGGCCTTTGAAATTGCACTTCTGTTTATTTTTCGAAAGTAGTTCTTATCGTGTCGGGAATTTTTCTCTGACGAATATTATATAAAAACAAAACAAAAACAAAAACACATACACAAAAAGACACTCAAAATGAAATTTAAATATGACAAAAAGAAAAAAAAAAAGAAGGAAGCATGCATGCTTCACACCGAATTCGTATGAATAGGGAATAAGCGACAGCTTATCACTATTTACAAGCTTATAAATTTGTATAAACTGTACACCATGGGTTATTTTGTGAATCTACACGATGTAAGATCGGGAGATAATCAATTTCTGCTTTGTGTGTGAATTTTCTTTATTCATTTTAGAATTTATCTTTTAAAAACAAATCATGTGAATTCACATTTAGCTTTGACACTACAACGGGACTGGGGGTCTTAAAATGATATCAATAGTAATAATAAAAAATAATGCAATTGTCAAAACAATAAACGAAAAATAATATAACAGACTTCCTAATGACGATCTCTTATATCAGACATTCACGCCCTTTTGATAAATTTCAAATTGAACAATGGAAACTTGGACCGACAAAACCTTAATCGTAATTATTTTACATTATTCGAAATCCTTCCTTTGACCTCTTCTTTGTCTTATTCTTTAAGATGTTATTTTCTATATTTTATTTTCATCATTCTCCCCTTCTCGTTTTGTCTTCCGCTCCATTTTTGAAGATTTTCTTGGAAAAGCTTTGACAAGGGTTTTCTGAATGCGCTCTCACCTTTAACCATGAAAGCACTCTTATAACAAGCAAATAATTTTCGATGTAAAATGTTTTTGATGCCGCCTCTTCCCCTGCAATATTATTATTTCAAACGTCTTATTTTACATAATCATAAAGTATAACTTAGGCACCGATTACTTCCCTAAAGCAAATGGACGGCCTTAATTCTCCGTTTGAAATAAATCTGAAATAAAAGCGGACCACATAGCAACAGCTCAGGTGAATATAAGCGATTTAGCTCGTCGACTTAGGTTAACTGTTGTTCGTTTTGTATTTGGTCCTACCGAATGATCACCTTTGTGATTGAAGCTTACAAGGGAATGAATGATTTTCAACACACCTTTCCCACATTGCAATTATAGCTCAACCTACCGAACAGTGGTCCTCGTCGTTCTGGCGCCCCTCCCATTATATTTTGATTTGTTTAAGTCTGAGTATTTTTTCAATATTGTAAAGGGAATCTTGAGTTCTGCGAAAGGTGAAAAATAATTTGTGAGCTTTCTCATTCCTTTTATGTAAGTTTGGAAGAACATCATAGTAGAAACATCCCCTGAAAAGGATTACACTTCAAATGCTCTTATATTCGAAATATGACTAGAAATAGCTGAAATGTTCGGGCAGAAAATTCATGCTACTTGTGTATGTAGTCCCATATACCCATTTCTGTGTGCAGTACATGTGCTTTTCACCGAGACTGGGTTCACTATAAACAAAAATATTATCAGTTATATTATATAGGGTGTTGCGCTTCAAACATATTTTGTTTATGTACTGTTCCTTCTATGCATATTTCATTGTAACTCACTGAATTTTGTAATTTGAAAATGATTATGTTGCATGGTGAAAAAATAAAACAAACAAATAAAACAAATATGATGCAATAGTAAACAGTCGACGCGTACCCAATGGAGTCGGATATGTCTGTTCGTGATGTAATTTAGTCTGTTTCATATCTTGATTTGACATATTTTGTTTTGGAAAAGAATTCGTGCCTACAAACATTTTGCTTGGGAATACGTTGAATATAACTCTTTTCCTGGCAGCTTTTGTTATAACTAAGTGTGGTCTTTCAGTAGATTATAGTTGCAGGTGGGGAGGGCTGTAAAAGAAAGAAAGATTCATTTAATATGTTAGAAATTGGATGTGAGGCATATACATGTACATATGCACACGTGTCGTGACAATATTCATTATTACTCTCAGTCTTTATTTACTAACACAGCCCAGGCAATTAAGCGAATGTGAAATGATAATACTGTATGCTGTATAATTCGAATCAGGGGCAGTGGAACCTTTTTCAAAGTAGGAGCCGGGGGGGGGGGGGCATCTCTAAAAAAGGCACTTATTGGAGAAGGGGCACATACCAACACTTGATGGAAAAGATTGACATATACTATCACTTATTGACGTGTTATAACCCCCTCCCCCCCACACCCCTCCCACCCCCTGAAGAATATGTACATTATCCTCTACTTTTTTTTTTACTTATTCTTTTTAAAGTAATCTCGGATATATTGTCATCTACCTGGACACGAGTGGCTGAAAAATAAGATTAATAATTATCTGAGAGAGAGGGACAAAATAGCATATCAATGTTATGTTTTATCATTGTTAGGCCTATTCATAAACTTTGGGCCTTCTGCTTTGCAATGCCCCGATTATTATTGTGAGATTGCATTTAGAAAAAAAACAACCGACTTTTCACTGTCCCCTCCGGTCATGCCGGTGATGGAGAAAAAAAAAAGAACTGTCACTCTTGAAGTTTGCCCGCTTTACTGCTGCTTCACACGCCATTGATAACATTATACTTCTTCCCTCTAAATATATTTTATACAAGTTTTTTGAAGAAACGAACATTATCAGACTATGATTCATATTGGTTTGAACTCTGTCATTCGACTGGGTAAAAAGATATTTCTTCTTCAGTACGCATAGAATAACATTACGAGAAAATGGACATTGATAAACTGTACACTTGGTAAAAACAAAAGATGAGCTGTTATAATAATAATAATAATAATAATAATAATAATAAATTGTTTCTTTTATAGCGCCATATCCAGTTCAAACTGATCAAGGCGCTTGTTTGTTCCATACTGTGGGGCCACTATCTACAAAACTTCGCTCACCTAACTTTGTAATTGTTCTGGGCACTTGAAGGGCCGTAGTGTCTGTATTTGAGCGAAGTTTGTATATGGACCGCCTACGACCGTGCAATAATGATGACAAGTATTGGGGGGGGGGGGGGGCAGTATTTTGGTTACACTTATAAGCAAATAGTGCGATCTTGTATAGTATTCTTTTTGCAACAGGTAACCAGTGAAGTTGTCTAAGCAGGGGTGATAAATTACAACGTAATGGTTGAAGTAACCATGGACAAACAAATGATTACTATGATAATCAATCTCTAACAACGACGTTGGTCCTTATACCTTTCTGTAAAACATAACTTTTCGAAACATTTTACTGATTAATTCAATGAACGAACGCCAACATCTCTTTTCCTTTCATCTGCCAAAGCTATTGAAATAACTGCATACATTCAGAACTTCAAGAATAGTAATTTATGTGGGTTGATGGGATTCTTTCCAGAGTTAGAGAGAGAGAGAGAGAGAGTTTCCAACAAGGCCTAGCTACACCATTAAATAATAAAAGTTTACATTTGAGATCTTTCTTCTTCTTCTTCTTCTTCTTCTTCTTCTTCTGCTTCTTCTTCGTCATGATCAGGTGATAATGACAGCAAAGATGCAAGTAAAAACGCGTACCGGCACATTTTCGTGAGGGGACTGACACTTCTTGCCCCAATATCCGACTTTTCAATTTCTATTTGAAGAGAACGAGCAAAACTTTGACACTTTTTAAAGGGAAAAAAAATTCAGATGAAAATTATCTCTACCCAAAAATGAGGAAATTTGGGCACCTCGCTGCCCGAATATTAGGTGGTGGTTGCCCGAATATCGGCAATTTCAGCAGCTAGACCAGCCCCCCCCCCCCCCCGCCTATGCAAGCAAGTGATTAGAAAACGGTTCTATGATAAATGGTTAATGGGTGATTTCATGGCGTTAAATGATAAGAGAGAATGGACTTTCAATAAACGATGATAATCATTCAATAGGTTATTACCGATAACACTAATCCCAACGCTTGGATCACTATCTCATCGATCACCGTGCTAAAAACCCTCCTCCGCCTAATCCTATTATAGAAGGGGTCTGTGTGCAGCTCTGGTGGAACCATATACCCCACAGGGTGGGCCATACACCACCCAGCCTGCCGCGGTAGACTCCCGTAAAAGGAGAGCAAATAAACCCATACTCAATATTGTAGACACTTTCCATTGTATAGAAAGATCAACATCCTAGTTTATCTAGAAATCTAATGTTCTCTGGTCTATTTTGCTCTACCTGTCTTTTAGAACTTCAGCTCTGTTTTTCTTATGTTTGCTTATTGTGTGTTTGTAAGTCTTTATCTACTTGTAATCAACTTTTTGTTTTACTTCTCCAGGACTCCTCAAGTAAATTGCCTCTGTTCCTCTCAGCCCGCTGCCCCCACCTCTTTCACTTTCACACACACATCACTGTCTCTGACTCTGTGTCAGTTTAGTTTTCAGACACAAACCCTGGTCAGTGGTAAAAGAGTGTCTGCACTTTAAGACTACATGTACCATAGGCCCTGTACTATAGCTGCTCCTGACACGATCATTAGGTAGCTGGGTTAGGCTTATCTCGAGACAATAAGTTTCTAATAAAGTGTCATATTAGGTTCTGTACTTGCAGACTAGTTTCTGTCTAATCTTCTCCTCCTCATCTCTCTGTCCCTCGTTCTTTATCTATCCATCTGTTGCTTTCTCTCTCTCTCATTCCTCTTCTCTCCCTTTTCTTCTCTCCCGTTATTTCTCCCTCTCCTTTTCCATCTGTCTCTCTCGCTCTCTAGCTCTCTCTGTATCTCTCCCTTCTCTCCCTCTTTATTCATGCCTAGCACCTCACCCTTGTGCATGTCCTGTCTAATAAATAGCCCCTCTCTACCCCCCCCCTTTTTTTAAACCCATTTATAACCAGACACTAACGAATTAATGACAATTGCACTCTTATCATCCTTTAATTTACATAATTTTTGTCGGTTTGTCTCTTTCTTTGTACTCACTTTTGACCGCAAATAATTACTCGCATTTATCTCAAATTTTCATCACCCATCTGGGGCATGTACAAAAAAAAAACACTTTTAAGGTATCTTACCTCAAAAGGCTGTAAAACTCGAAATTTGGGATGGTTCAGTTACTAGGCACTTATCGTGTCATAGTAGGCCAATTATTATTTTTTTACATGAATATATATTGATAATGAAAGGGGACTTTTTTATATCATATTTTATTTATAAAATGATAGTTTAAATAAAGAAACAAATTTGAAGGTTTAAGCTATGTAATTTTGGTTTTACTTGTATTTTTGACATGGAGATATGGAAAATGGTGTCATGTCATGTAAGTTATGTGTGATGTATAAATGACGTGGAAACAAAATGGTTGATTATTGCCAATGTTATCAGCATTCAAAACAGAATCATATTCGTACAAAAGAGAAACAAATTTTTAGGACAAGTAAATATTTTATCTATTATCTTCGCGCTGTCAATCTTGATATTTGTGGAATGTTCCTCAATGTGACTGGTGGTGATGACGGAGAAGCCCAACTCTTAACAACCACATAATCATGTTTACAAAAAAAGAATCAAGTCCGTACCTTATTTTGAAAGTAATTTTCTCATTTTATAAAGGGTGTAGTTTCCATTTACCCCTTTTCCCACCCTTCTCAAATCTCCTTTGTTATCGATTTCCTTTCAAAACTATATCATTTTCTAGAATGTCTTCCTATTTGTTATTGTGTTTGTCCCCTCGTCTGTTATTCCGAACCTTTATATTCGATAAATAAGATGATTTAATCTTTTATTGTTACTTATCATATCCCCCAAACACTGCATATACATGTATAGATGTGGATAATTTTACTAAAAATATAAGAATTCTTCGTTGGCGCATTCACAATTCTTGAAAATGAGGGGTGAGGTAATGTATCTGAAAACATAATTCTGTACAAGATATACCCCCCCCCCTTCACACCCCAGTTTAGGCTTTCAAAAATTGTTTTTTATATAAAAGTGGAACAAATAAACTTCAGACCTTCAAACTGCAAATGGACTTTCTCATGAATCATGTCACTTTAGTGTCTTGAAGTGCTAGTCAGGATAAGTGTAAAGATGTTATTGCTTGTAATGAGGGGACAAACTAAATGCTTGCAAACAAACTCTCCATTGAGTATACATGCTCGTCCACCAAGTTCAAGATCATATCAAACAAACTCGTTTAATCCGTACTCGCACCCATTGTCTCGCTATTGACGTGCGGTTGGACGCCACATTCACAGCTTGCATGGGAAAGTTTCTAAACCATTTCCGTTTTGGTGCAAACGAACAAAAAGGAGTATGGGATCACGAAATAAGCTGGAAATGTGTACATTTCATTTTCATATTGGTTTATCTTTCCGAATGATACTATAAATCTAATCGCTTAATAAGTAAAAGTAAAAGCACTTTTACTAAAACAAGAAGAATTTGTTGATGTTGCAATCTATACCTGATTGGAACCATATACTCTGTATACGCTAAAATGAAGAATAAATAGAACCACAAGTGTGCACGGATAAAAAAGAATGACCAAAACACATGTAAAATAATTCGAGAAAGTGAGTCTAAGTTCTGAGTTTCAAAAAATACTGCTTGTTTCAAATGTTGTAGGCTTCCTAAAATATTGATTTCGAGTGTTAGCTGAATAACTGTTATTGGAAATAAGTGGAAGCTTGAACATGTTTAAGGGCTTAATGATAAAGTAAGGTTCTGTTAATGCAATTATATTGTGAAAGAAACTATCTCAAATGAATTGGGAAAGGTTGACCATGTCTACATAATAATGTAATTGTTTTATACTGTGTTGTTTTGGAATCATCAAAATAGATAAGAAATTAACCCAATCTCGCTGAAAAGCACATGTACTGCACACAGAAATGGGTATATGGGACTACATACACAAGTAGCATGAATTTTCTACCCGAACATTTCAGCTATTTCTAGTCATGTTTTGAATATAAGAGCATTTGAAGTGTAATCCTTTTCAGGGGATGTTTCTACTATGATGTTCTTCCAAACTGACATAAAAGGAATGAGAAAGCTCACAAATTATTTTTCACCTTTCGCAGAACCCAAGATTCCCTTTACTGAAAAAATACTCAGACTTAAACAAATCAAAATATAATGGGAGGGGCGCCAGAACGACGAGGACCACTGTTCGGTAGGTTGAGCTATAATTGCAATGTGGGAAAGGTGTGTTGAAAATCATTCATTCCCTTGTAAGCTTCAATCACATTAAAGGTGATCATTCGGTGGGACCAAATACAAAACGAGCTATAAATCGCTTATATTCACCTGAGCTGTTGCTATGTGGTCCGCTTTTATTTCAGATTTATTTCAAACGGAGAATTAAGACCGTCCATTTGCTTTAGGGAAGTAATCGGTGCCTAAGTTATACTTTATGATTATGTAATTCAAGACTTTTGAAATAATAAAATTGCAGGCCAAGAGGCGTCGAAGTTTAAATGAGTGGGCTTTCTCGGCATCAAAAACATTTTACATCGAAAATTATTTGCTTGTTAAAAGAGTGCTTTTAATTCATGGTTAAAGGTGAGAGCGCATTCAGAAAACCATTGTCAAAGCTTTTCCAAGAAAATCTTCAAAAATGGAGCAGAAGACAAAACGAGAAGGGGAGAATGATGAAAATAAAATAAAGAAAATAACATCTTAAAGAATAAGACAAAGAAGAGGTCAAAGGAAGGATTTCGAATAATGTAAAATAATTACGATTAAGGTTTTGTCGGTCCAAGTTTTCATTGTTCAATTTGAAATTTATCAAAAGGGCGTGAATGTCTGAAGAGATCGTCATTAGGAAGTCTGTTATATTATTTTTCGTTTATTGTTTTGACAATTGCATCATTGTTTATTATGACTATTGATATCTATTGATATTTTAAGACCCCCAGTCCCGTTGTATAGTGTCAAAGCTAAATGTGAATTCACATGATTTGTTTTTAAAAGATTTCTAAATTCTAAATTCTAAAATGAATAAAGAAACTTAATCACACACAAAGCAGAAATTGATTATCTCCCGATCTTACATCGTGTAGATTCACAAAATAATCCATGGTCTGCAGTTTATACAAATTTATAAGCTTGTAAATAGTGATAGGCTATCGCTTATTCCTATATATTCATACGAATTCGGTGTGATGCATGCATGCTTCCTTCTTTTTCTTTTTCTTTTCTTGTTGTCATTTTTAAATTTCAATTTGAGTGTCTTTTTGTGTATGTGTTTTTTTTAATATAATATTCGTCAGAGAAAAATTCCCAACACGATAAGAACTACTTTCGAAAAATAAACTCAAGTCAAGGGCAATTTCAAAGGCCTATTGTACTGCCCATAGAAATCAGGTTCGGATTATGTAATACACCATTGTAATGTTTGCACATTTCTAAAGGTGATAGACAGGGCTATTGAAATTGTCTTGGAAATCTGAAAGTTTACGGCAGCAATCTGATTCTATAACAGAACTGCTTCTTTTCTCCATTGACAGCTCACAAGCTATTCACATCACCTATTTTTAATCCGGAAGCTTAAACAAAGAGAACACTAATGATATGTGTTAAGTCTCAAGTACGTGGGAAATTGGGAATGGGTCTGACTTGGATTTGGTAGTCTTATCATATATATTCCCAAGCCTGTTTCAAAATAAGCCACAGTATATGGATTAGAAAATGTTCACGTTTCAAAAACGTATTGGCATGGGACATGCACTGGATATGAACCCTTTTCAGAAATTCAAACACAACATATTACGTGCATGGTATTGCTTTGATCGTCCATCTCTTTCTTTTCCTTCTCCATCCCTCTCTCTCTCTCTCTCCCATTTCTCTCTCTCTCTCTCTCTCTCTCTTTCTTCCCCTATTTCTCTCTCTCTTTCTCTGTCCTTTAAAGTTTTTTTCCCCTCCGGGGTCGCACATGGCATTGAGATGGTAATACCTATATTTATCAAAGTGTTTTAATGCAATCTGTGAGTTTTATATTAGCCCTAAAACTAACATCGATAAACTTGGTCTGATCACAGAGACTAACTCACAGACAGGATTGCTTGCGCGTGCGTGGTATAAGACCATTTCTTTTGATTCACGGTTACGTAACACCTCGCCTGCAACTGGCTTAGAGTTGGGTAGAGTGGGGGGGGGGGGGGAACGACATGGTATAACTATAAAGTTAGTTTCACACTTCGGAAAACCTCATCTCGTTCGGAACCTTAGGCCTGAGTACACTTCTCATCTCTCATGCACTGCCACTGATTCCCTTCATACCAGCTACTTCAAATTTTCTGTTTGTCCTCTCTTGTCGGTGAGTATTTCATGTGACATTGTTAGGATATTTCTGTTATCCCGTTTTCTTGATGTTTTTAGTGGCGTGAGTGTTTCTAACGAATGTTCGCTTGTAATGTGCGTTTTTATTTGGACTGAAAAGTAATGAGTTCGTGTGAATTAAATCAAAAGTGCCGTCATATATAACTTTAGGCCTATTATAAGAAAAAGATATACATGTACTTATATGTTACTATATATCAGTATTCTTCATCAGAATCATTGGGTAAATCTTTATCTACTTCCTGTGCTTTCCTGCTTAACCTTAGCCTATGCACGATTTAAACCAGCTGGATGTATAGGTCCAGCATGATAATGGCTCAACATATATTTTCAAGTTCTCTATATCGTGTTGTAGTTTTTAAATATCGTAGTATTGAAATGGTTTGCCCCGCAAATCATTATACTGCTATGCTATTCTGTAATATGTTTCTGTAGTTATTATGTATAGTGACTGTATTCCGTTGCTGCTTTTTAAAATGCTCTTTATCAATTTCCCTACTATCATTATCTCCATACAATACATTTACTCATTTTATATTATGGTCTGTGAAGAAAAGATGACGTTAAAAAAATAGCGCATAATTTCCCCGAGGTGTGACTGGTCATGGCGAAAATGTTCTCTTTCATTTGATATGAATAGTGTTCGGGAGATCGAGACATGGAAACGCAGAACGATACCGTCAAAGCGCGCAAAGGGGTTTCGCCCGAGTCACTTCACCCTTCAACATCGGACATCGCTCCACGACATGGGAAGAAAGCTTCGCGGGTCGATCTCCCTGGTTATACGTACGCCGAGCTGATCACCATGGCAATTCAGTCATCGCCGTCCCGCATGATGACCATCGTCGAGATGCAGGAGTTTATGCGCGAGAGATTCCCTTGCTTCAGAACGTCCTACAAAGGTTGGCATAACAGTATTCGACATAACCTTTCTGCGAGACAGTGTTTCTACAAGGTAGCCTACTTGTTTCATTTAATAAGCATGCTTCTATCTTCTTTTTTGTCAAAGCATTTGTGAAATTTACCTTTGTAAGCTTATAATTTTTTCCTCAAAAATAAGAACAAATTGAAGAAAGAAAGGACTTCGAAATGGCTTAATCTTTCATATGCACGTCATCATGAATATGCAGTGAGTGAGCTGATGATGTCATATCCCCACTTTTTCTTTTGTATTTTATTATATGAAATTGCAATTATTCAAATTTTCTGCTCCAAGCCTATAACTAAAAGGACTGACTCCTTATTTAATGTGTAAGTTTATCATTGCTGTAACTTATTTTGTTACAAGGGAGATATTTTTTATAGACATGTATGAAAAAATGAAATAATGAAGATTTCATGTAATATAGTTAAAAAAGAAAAGTGGGGACGTGACATCATCAGCTCACTCATTACATATTCATGATGACATGCATAGAACTGTTTCCCAAAATAATGCAAAACTTAAAAAGTTCAATAACTTCGTTATTTTTATCGGATTTCGATGAAATTTTCAGTGTTTTGCTTGTTTAATTTTACTCTATTCATTTAATTAATATTATTTATAGGCCGGAGTACCCCTTTAAATATCATAATTGATAGGATTGAAGTAAATTGAATATATCATAAAGAAAGTAAATGTGAGAAAATTACAATGCCCCAACCGGGATTCGAACCCAGGACCCTGGATACATGACCAGTGCCAGTTTATGAAATACGTTAAATTGTAATAGACTCGTCAGATGTAAGATTTTTTTAAGGCTCTGGCTATTATTTTCATTGCAGTGTTAAGGGATAGTTTAAAGGATTGTTGTTATTGGTGAAATCTGAGAGTTTTAAATTCTTAACTAATTTTTAACTTCAGGTTCATTTAATCCAAAATAATGATTCCCCCACCCCTCATCTGTCTCCGCTCCCTCTCTTTCTTTCTTTCTCTCTCTCTCTCTGTTTCTCTTTGCTTTTTTTAAAAATTTCCCCTCTATTCCCATTATCACTTCTCCCTCTCTATCTCTCTCTCTCTATCTATCTCTATCTCTCCCTCTCCCTCTTCATCTCTTCATCTCTTCGTTATTTTTCTTTCCTTATAGGTGCCAATCGTGGACAAGCGCCAGAAACGCCGCACACATTACTGGATGATCAACCCCAACTGTTCGCACTGTCGCGATGGTAACGGTCTTCTGCAGGAGGCGCGCGAGTGGAGGAGCCGGAGGTTGATGGCGAAGAATGTGATCAAGAAGAAACGACGAACATCGAAGAAGAACGGTTCATCGTCGACGACCAGGAATGCTGATGAGTTAGACCCAAAGGTGGTGGAACAGGTGAGTTCTTTCTAAAGGGCCCCGAAGCACTAATGTTTGCAATCATTGCAAATTTGAAACCACGATTCAGATTGGTTTAATGGCAAGCCTTTTGAACAATTATGTGCATGCAAAGATGATATTGATTGGAGTCGTTTTAGCGATCGTATTCGTCATCTTCCTGTTACTATCTGTTGTATTGCATCACAATGCACATAGCTGTTTTATGTGATAAAAATCTAAGAAACCAAATCAAATCAGATGAACAAATCCATACCCGTACTTCTGGATATCAATATCCACTGTAATTGTTATTTTGAAATCTATATCATTATCAATGAATGGTAGTAGGTAATACAGAATATTGTGACGAAGTTAAAACATCACTATCAAATGAATAAAAATGATACACCCATGTTTATTGTTCTTACCAATTGAGTATGATTTCATTTACTTGCTTTAAGGTTTCTCGGAATGGCAATCAGCCCCCGCACCAAACTCTTACGTCGAGAACACCTCCTATCCACCCGATGGGGTATACCCAACTGGAATCACCACACCAGTTCACCCGTAGCCCACAGACAGCTTTCCAAAACGGTTCCGACTGGGGATACCCACTGGCGTACCGCACTCGCGATCAACCTGCTTGCCTCGAATGCGGCGACGGAATGACCGGCGATTGCGAATACTGCGTGCTAGTCGAAATCGACGAAGAACCATCGTCTCCGATGCTGTATTCGAAATCGACGTCGAACTGCTTTTCGACAAGAAGTGAAGGCGCACTACCCCAGTTCAAAACATACGTGAAGGAAGAACCAAACATCCAACAAGACAAAGCAGGTATATTATGTTATATTATAATGCTGTATAATATATTACATCATGTCAGGGGCGGATCCAGGATTTAGTATAAGGGGGGAGGGCACACAAATGCAGGTTTGTCATCTTTTGGAAAATGCATACTTTTCTTCCAAAGGGGGGGGGGGGGGGGTGGGCATGGGCCGGAAATGCCCCCCCCCCCCCCCCCCCACTCCGATACGCCAATGCATCATGTTATATCATATTAAATAATGTTATAATATATTACATTACTTGATATCATATTGTATTATAGTATTTCATATTATATTAAAGATATTTTTACTATATGGTGTCACACAAGGATTTTATTAGGTCGTTCTAAGAAGTTCTAAGTAGAATTTACCAAATAATATCCCTTTTTCTGGAATAATTCTGTTAGCATGTAACATATAGAGATATGTTGTGTCTCGTCTTGACAGTGACACATCTACATGTACTTCATAATATTGTTGTCCTTTTCTTCTACGTGGTACTAGACGATATCCTTGACAAAAAAGACCTCTTCCAAACGGACGACAACTTCGACGCGTCTGCATACGACGTCGGAGGCCACCTGGAATCCCACCAGCGTTCGAGCTCTATGAGCGTTTCGACATCTATGCCGACATCTCTGCCACCACCACCCACGCCATCATTGCCGGCGCCATACCCTTTTGACCTTTCTTATCAGGTAACTTAACTTTTATTATTTATTTTATTATGCGAAAATCATATGCTTAGACAACTTTTTGAGAATATGTGTTATCAATATAAACAAAATAATTTGCGAGTCGTGTGCCGATGATGTCACAAACTCATCACTGATTTGCCAATTTGTCTAGTGATTTTCATTGTTTTCCCTATTTTTGTCATGCCTCTAAAAATACATAACTCTCTTATTAGTGGTCCGATTTTCCTCAAACTTTTTTTTTTAATCTGTAGATCTATGTTTTCCGCTTCAATAAAAACTAAGTACTTTTTTTACTTGACTTTAACCACCCCCCCCCCAAGTTTTCAAGGTATGTAACGTAGGGTCTCGTTTTCTAATTATACTCATTATTATGACTTTGAACATTCTGATACCCTCTTTTGCTCTGTCTTATATAGCAAACAGGGGCACGAATATCATAGCTGATCCAGTGATAACTAAGATCAGCTTTGAGATAAGATCATGAGATAAGAGATCATCAAATAAACAATATGAAAGGACAGTTTTGTACCGTATAATCCTATTTTGATCTCTGTCGGTCGTCCTCTTTGGGGTTTTTCCAGGTTGTATCTACCTCATGTTTTTGTTTTCGTTCAGTAGTAAGCTGTTGAACAACAAATTAATATGGTATTTTTCTTTATCTTTTTGCAATTATACACTGGTTATAATTCGTTATTTGTCAAACACACCGAGATTCTGCCTAGATTACATTTTTCTTTTCTTTTTTATCTCCTGTCTCCTTGTAGAATGTACACTGTCCTAGCAGCCACGCCGTCCCAACTACCTTGCCAGACTTAATCAAGAACCAGCCTCGCCCTAGTTTGTCGTGTACCTGTCTACCTTCGTTCAATTACTTCAACGAAATGCATCCATACTTACCCCAAGATCAAGACTGCAACTTTGCCCAGCGTGACAGACTAGTCATAGATCCTCGGTGCCACATTGCTGACCCCACCAAACGCTTCTTTCGCTTTCCATCCGATGAGTTCCTCCGCGACCGCCACAATAGTAGCAGAGTGGCAGCCGATGTTGACGTGAGCGGAGATGGGACTGGTCTCGACCACCGAAGTGAAAATGAGAGACGTAAGTGATTCTCTTTCCCTCCACCTGCTCCCGGACCTTCTCATGCTCCTTCTCATGCTCCTTCTCATCCGTCTTCTTCTCCACCCTTTACCCTCTTTTTTTGTCTCTCTCCCTTACTCTCCTGCTCTTTCCTCTCTCAGACTCGTTCTCAGCCTTGTTCTTCCTTCCTCCTTTCTCTTTCTTTCCCGCTTTCTCTCTCTCCCTCCCTCCCTCTTTCTCTCTCTCTTTCTCCCCTCTCTCTCTCTCTTTCTCCCCTCTCTCTCTCTCTTTCTAATTTTTCCCTTACTCCCATCTGATATATAATATAAAGCTGGATCACAAATGGAAGAATAATGCATTACAACTCACATCCATCCTAAAACTTGAGGGGAAATGTCACCATTCGCAGAAATTGCGGCAGTATGCAGGGATACCCAGCTTATTCGTTATGTGTGCAGCAAAATGAATTCATACCATCTCTGTTACCCTTGATTATAGACATGCATAATGGCCATAATTTTCTAACTATGTTGATTTGATACCTCAGGTAGCATATTTCACGTACCTCACTGTGACATCAACTCTAACGATTCTCTTCTCATCGCACCCATTCACCACAGAACCAGCCCCAGTTTACGAACCGTCAACCCTCCTCACCAGTTCACACGGCCAGTGGACTCCTCCATCATCCCCTTTCGCCACCGGACCTCTTTCAGACACCCAGTCGACAACGTGGCACCCCAACGAGGACTTACACGCTCAGTGGACCCATCCCGTTTCGTCTCCAGATCTAATGTGAACGCTCTGTTGGGCTTCGACGGAGGTAGCACTTCTTCGGCGTTCGTCGCAGCTTCTAACGACATCAGGGCGATTTCTCGTCTCGGCTAGCTGCTCAAAGTTAGCATGTTGATCACATCCAAGCATGACTACCAGAGTCTGTAATGGAGTCGTTATCGTTGACGGCCAGATACGTGTATGATCTGCAGCTCGCCACACCCGGAAAACTTAAGTAGCATCATTTTTCAAAGGTCGGAAGAGTGACAGCTTTCTCAAAATGTTTTCCATCTTACTATAATGCTGGATCCAACACTATTACGGATGCACCAAGACAGTTCAAAGCGTTGAATCTACCATTTTAAAACGGTGTCTCTCATCGGTCCTTTTGGAATCTTAGTTACAGGTACATGGGCGCATCCAGGGGGTGGGTGTTACGGGGAACCAGATATCCCCCCCCCCCTGGACCTGTCTCCTTTTTAAAATTCTCTATTTGCTTGCCTGACAATTTTTGTGCAAATCAATACCTTTAAAATCTAAGAATCTTTTCTTCTCATTTTTTTTTCAAATCCTGGATCCACCCCTGACTTCAGTTTATAGAGTGCATCATAAGGATGTATATAAGCCTATCGATTGTCAAAAACAACACACCACTTACTGTGATAACTCACCAAAACGGCCCTTATGCTCGAGGGTTTTTTTTTTATTGTTTTTGTTTAGCATGTTGTACTTTTGTTTGTTATATGAAAGAATGAAACCGTCTAAAAGTTGATTTTAACTATAATTATGTGCATTTAAAAAAGGTGGAGTTCCAGTCATGGGATTACATTAAGAAAGAATCTGTCTAAAATGAATTCATAGGAATTGGTATATACTGTGAGGTTAATTGACCCAATTTCACTGAATTAAGCACATGGACTGCCCACAGAAATGGGTATATGGGACTGCACACACATGTGACAGTAATGTTCGGCCCGAACACTTCATCTAAATCTCATCATATCTGAAGAGCAATCATTTCCAGGGGACACATCTACTATCATGGTGTACTTTCAGTTAATTCAGTGAATGTTTGCGATGCAGTGGATCAACAAGCAGACGATGATCGTCACAAAAATATGTCTGTATGCTTATGCGGCAAGATCGTCATGCATGCACCTTAGTTCTTTTTTTTAAAGATTCTTTTATTAATACTATCTTAAAATAACATCCTCACAATAATCAAGATAAGATAAAAAAATGAACAAATATATTTCACACGCCAGAATAATCTGGATAAATCTCAGTCATTATAGTTACTTGGACAATGAAATTAACTATTAACAATAAAGTCAGAATAACGTTACATTTTTTCGAGCACTATCATATATTGACAGTATTATTGAATGGAAGTTTGTGCTTTTCTTAATTTTTTATTTTTGATGAAAGGAAGAAGACCCCCCCCCCCCCTAATCATTCCAAAGGCAAGTATGGTTCCGCTTTATCTCTACAACTTGCAGTTCGGAACTATGATGTAATGCACACTTAGTCCATTCTCTCATCGATTATGCCATAGTCAAATTCCCATCTTTCCAATAGAATATTAACTTGAGTATCAATGTCTGTGAACCACTTACTTTAAATTAGTATAGAAACTATGTCTGCTTTTCATCCTGTTGACAAATTCATCACCAAAGCAGAATATAAACTAGGATCTTATGCATGTGGGTTTTCAATAGGTACATTGTACTTGCATATAAATCTTAAAATTCTAACCGGTATTTAAAGAAGGTTAATGTAAACGCCCTCCTTTTAATTGTATCATTTCTTTATACATAAATGTAGCCCCCTAAATAAATCTGACAAGTACAGATATGTGAGAAATAGAGTAAGCTTTTCATACATTTTTTTTAAAGTACCGGTGCGTACATCGCAAAGATAGTCCTTCATTTTGTTTTTGCAATATTTTCTTTTTTTTTTTCTTCTCTCATCTTAACTTGACGATCTATGAAGTTGTATTTTTCAAATGCAGATTTTAAATTCAAGTTAACGTTTTATGCAAACTAAGTTTTTATGTATCTTGCATGTGCTCTCAGATAGATTTGTATTGTGTATGTACTACATAAACCATGTTTTATGTTATAGATTATAAAGTAACATTTTTGAAGACATATCATTTTCCTATTACCCTCAGTCTGTGTTTCTTGCTTGGAAATATTTTAAAGAAAAAAAAAAAGGAATTAAACCAAAAGGAATTCGTATAAGAGACTGAGGCAATAAATACTTTCCGTGGATTGTATAGAGAGATGAAACGAAATTTGGGGGAAATGAGAGAGAGAGTGATAGAGAGAGAGGGGGGGAGTATGGAGAGAAAGGCAGACAGAGAGATAGATTATCTCAAAAATACAGATTCATGCTGACAAGAGAGCGATAGACAGAAAGACTAGACAATGGTAGCAACAGGGTGAAAGAAATACAGTAGAATAAGGAGATGGAATAATAGTAGGGATACACAAGTTGTGTTTTTAAAAGATACGAATGCATTAATGAATTTGACAGAGTAATAATAAATTATATTTTTTAATGTATTGGCAGTAAAGAAGACCGAGATGGGGAGGGGAGAAAGAAGAGTAACATCTTTGAGAGCTAGTGAGTGTTAAAGAGATGGGGAGAGAGAGAGTCTCTCTCTGTCTGTCTCAATAATGCACAGAGGGAAGAAATATGAAACAACAAGAGTACCTTTCAACAAATTTGGATAAATAGCCATTATCTAATGATTTATCATTATCTTTGCATATAATTCCTCCGTCCAATACAAAACAGTGGCAACTTTGTTATAAGACTCAAAACAAATACAGAAAAAGAGCTCGATGTTTGTGTGATGACACACTAATTATGAAGTATAACAACAAGTACAATAATATAGCAATAACAACAACAATAATAATCATATTGATGATGATGATAGTAATAACAATAATAATTATACAAATAATTTCTTGGTACTACAAAATTTCAATATGGCACAAAAAAGAGACATGATAACGAAGCTTTTCGACCTGCACTCATCAGGTTATCACGCAGGTATATAACAAATTACTTGAAATCAACTATATTGTACTCGATGAACCCGGACGCAACCCAGACGCCGTAATTTCAGAACAATCGCAAAGCTTGGACGAACTCCGTGCCCTTAGGATTTGCTCCGAGTGCAAATTAGCTCCCGAAATCGCGAAAATCAAAACTATTCTTCTTGACAATGGTTACCCTGAGCATGTTATATCTCGCACCATAACACGGACGCTGGAGGCACAATCCAAATCTGACACCAGATTTTGGCCAGCCAAATGCCCCGTGTATCTCAAACTACCCTGGAGGGGTAAGGTATCTGACAAATACGCCAGTCAGATCAAACACGCAGTGTCGCGTTGCTATTACGCGGTTTCGACACGCATTGTGTTTTCTACAAACAGGGTGCTACCGTCAACTAGCAAGGGTGTACTACCCGCCCCCCTACTTGAGTAATGTTATTTACCAATTTCAGTGCCGGTGCGATGCCAGTTACGTGGGCCGTACTTCTCAGCGGTTGGCTGATCGCATTAAACAACACGTCCCCTCGACTATTCGGAACCGTACAACCAATCAGCGCACGCAGCCCGTCCGTGCCTGCAAATCTGAAATGCACGCTAACAGACCAAAGATAGCCAAATGCGATTCAGCGATTGGTCTCCATTTGCTGAACAATCCAGCTTGCACACTAAGCTATACCGACGATCAATTCTCAGTTATGTCACGGGCCAGAAGTCCAGCGCATTTACGCTTTCTGGAAGCCGCATACATTCAATCGCACGAACCCCTTCTGTGGAGACAAAAGGAGTTCGTCCAAGCTTTGCGATTGTTCTGAAATTACGGCGTCTGGGTTGCGTCCGGGTTCATCGAGTATAATTTTAAGTAATTTGTTATATACCTGCGTGATAACCTGATGAGTGCAGGTCGAAAAGCCTCGTTATCATGTCTCTTTTTCGTGCCATATTGAAATAATAATAATAATAATTATTATTATCATTCATTTATTTTATTATTAGAATATATTTCAACAAAAATTTGAAAAAATCCAAATCTTGGTCCTGAAAAAAATAAAAGGAATTATACATAAAATTGAAAAATTGACCCCAGACATGGTAACAATGAAAATATAAATCCACTTAAAACTTTTGGTATGAGAAAAAAAAACAAGCCAAACAATAGACACTGGTATGTACCTATCCCTCAGTTTAGCACCTGCTCACAATAGCATCGCATGATTTAATACAATACCAACTCATAAACTCTCAATCACAATAGCAGATGCTATGTCAGAAATGCTCCAGCATCACAGGAAAAGAAAGGTACTGAATATCTGTTGTATGAAAACACACGATGCTATTGTGAGCAAGTACAAAACAGAGGGATACTTTACATACCAGTGTCTTTTGTTTGGCTTGTTTTAGGTGACTGATGATTGACTGATGATGTCATGTGAAGAATCAGACTCCAAAGGATTTTTTAGGGGCTTAGCAGGTAAAATAAAATAATTAAAAATTTTATTTTTTAATAATAAAAAATATTTAAAAATATATGACACATATTCAGATCAAATGGTTGTAAATTTTGTGATGTACAGAACTATACACATCATCAAAGATCAACATGT
Organism: Heliocidaris erythrogramma; assembly: GCA_025617745.1. NCBI lineage: Eukaryota > Metazoa > Echinodermata > Echinoidea > Camarodonta > Echinometridae > Heliocidaris > Heliocidaris erythrogramma. The sequence continues at coordinate 40,613,120 of CM046860.1, read as the reverse complement.
ACTTGCATTTCATAGGTCCTTTAACATCTTAAATTCAATTCTTTTGCGTTATGATGGCTTGACCCCCCCCCCCAAAAAAAAAAAAAAAAAAAAAAAAAAAAAAACCCGTACCAAAACAGGTCGGAAGAGGGACTCTAAGGGTATGGCAAATTACTCAATGTTTACAGTTCCGTCTGGAAGCACTGGGAGCTTTTAAAAGGTTAAATTTTTTCTTGCATTCCCCTCAACATAAGTACATTGTACTTTGGCTCATTTTATGACCAATAATTAACATGCTGTTGTTTCGTTTTTTTCAGATGTAATCTTTATGTTTCCGTCAAATGTTCGAATGAATTCCTACGAGGCATTACGACGTGATTAAAATAAGTATTTACTGAAAAAATGATATTAATGTTCATCAAATTCGTACTTTGTTGTCATTCTGTCATGAAAGACATTTCATCTTTCAGGCATGTCAGGCATGTCAGTAGCCGAGGAGGATATTTTAGGCGTCATTGAGGTGAGCCGGTATAGGCCTGGCTCATGAGAAAGAAAGGAAGACAGTTACAACATCGTATAGTTATGAGTCCTACCTACTTGTGCAAGTACCTATAGTATTCTAGCAATAGCAAAGAAATCGTCTTTACGAAGGGCCGAGAGTCTGACAGATCTAACACTAAAACAATCAAATATTGAATAACTATGGTATTCTTATCTATCCCCGAAACATTTCCGAATAAGAGCTAAAGGAAAACTACTTATATTTGGCATCCTGCTTATTTGAAACGTTCGCGTTTTTTCGCTAATTGCGCGCAAGCAAATGTAGACTTAGTTATATAACATTGTCGGGATTAAAAGAAGGTTAATTTCAAACATGTCAAAAGGTTTGGTCTAAACTTTTCTGTTTCTTCTAGGGAGTGATGAGCAAACGAAAAGTATCGGTCTAAATGATTCTGGGTTTAAACAGAGCAATATTTCGTAACCTGAGCTAAACTCTTAATCCAGTCACTCCAGTGAGCTTTTTATGATTATGTTCGTTTGTGAGATAGCACCACCAGCCTTGAACGAATTTTTTTCCCGGTGATTTCCAAAATACATGCAATGAGCATGTGACCTTATTATCACAGAATTCCCAATTGAATCATTCGGCCTGTGCATGTCTCTCCACGAAAAAGATTTAGGTGCGAAAGATGCAATTATCGCAAAAATGGCTAAGAAGATGAAGTATTTTTTCCGAATGTAACGCGACAATGGAGCCGTAAACCATTCTTGAGCATTTAGTTCTCACAACATATTTGCGAATGTCGTGTGTAGCGTTGCCGATCCATGGCCAGTCCACATACACGAAGATCACGCGACTATGAATCAGAACAACGCGAACTTTCTCCAAACTGTCGGAATCTGTTTGCGGTTTCAAGAAGACTTTGCGAACATTACGCACGAGTATAGGTCGTGCGCATACGACAAAGCTTTTCAGACAATTTCGAGAGCTAATCACGACCGGGATGCTGGACACGTTCGCAAGAAATTTCAAACATTTTTGAAATTCCCGCCGAACTAAAAACGACTCATGCGAACAATTAACTGACCAGTTGACGACGCTTCCGAACCCCCACGCATGTTTGGCGAACTTATGGAGCCTAAAATACGATATGTTGGACTTTGCCATTTTTTGCGAACGTTTCCAGCATCCCGGGTCGTGATTTGCTCGTAATTTGTTCTCAAAAATGTCTGAAAAGCTTCGTCATATGCACACGACGTGCGTGATGTTCGCAAAATCTTCCTGAAACCCCAAACAGATTCCGACAGTTTCAAGAATGTCTCGTCCACGTGCCTTTCGGCGGCACTTGAATGGGACGTAAAAACACAAAAGAGAGAAAGAAAAAATGAGAAAATGAAGCAAATGAAACATTATGATAATTAAGGATTATGCGCCCCCATTCCACAGGGTAAAATGAACTAGAGATACATTAATTTTTAGGGGGTTAAAATGCATTTTCTTTCTAAAGCTTGGTCGCTTTGCAACCTCGCATATTTTGCACTCCAGGATCTTGTAATTCGCGCCCCAGTATAATTTATAAATAAAATTTATGTAAGTCTCATTTAGTCTGCTTGCTGTCATGTAAGTTTCATTAGTCTCTTGTTTAATAGTGTAAGCATCATCAGTGTATTTTTATTTAATTGATTGTAAGCGCCTTGAGCATCCTTTTTGGGTGGATTTGTTTGCGCGTTATAAGTGTCTATATTATTATTATTAATAATAATATTGCGCGCCCCTCCCAATATAATACAGGGTGTATAAAATACAATTTGCAGAGGTTCAACATTTGAGAGCGCTCTCATCTGTCTGTTCCCTTGCTGAATTCCTCGACTATTTCTCCAGGATTTTCGTTCTGAAGGGATAAAATGAAAAGATTCACTATTCAATAGTGGAAAACATTTCTCACTTGGTCGCTACGCTCCCTCGCATAGTTCAGTTTTCCTTTAAAATATTGTAGTGGGCAGAGAGGTGCTCGACAATGCGAAGTCCTAATAGGACCTACATTGATGCAGGGTCGGCGATTCATAGGAGAATGGGGGGGGGGGGGGGGCTCTTTCTGAAAATGTTGGAGGGGTCTTGATTTACCGCTGCCTATACTCATTAAGAGAAAGGAGAAAAGGTGTGGATATTGTGGCTATTTCTGTGTGATTATTTCATTTCATTTCATTATATTATGAGTTTTGTTTGACTTCTCTCTTAATGTCTGTAATTATAATTATTATATTACAAAGATTTATATTATCATGCCATGATATATCCAGGGGCTGATACAGGATTTTCAGAAAGGGGGGGGGGGGGCGCACACTGAGGAACCCTCTGTTTGACGAAGCCAAACGGCCATCTAGGGGGTCCGGGATACTTTGTCAGACAAAACGGGGGAGGGGGGGGGCGCACGCCCCTTGCGCCCCCCCTGGATCCGCGCCTGGTATCATGTCGCTAGAATGCAATTCTTTTATAGTGAATAATGCAAAACCTTCTCAATCTGCGGAGGGAAAGAGGTTTAGGTGACGGGTTCTGTACGAATAGACTCTTCCCTGCTCGGATGCTAAACTTCTTTAATGTCGGGATGCTACGTAGTGGCCTCCGGCCATTACAAGAAATCACAGCCCCTGGAAATACTTAACAGATCAATCATATCAGAAAGACTGAGCACAGAATTTATTAATTATTATTATAATTATCATTATTTTTTAAAATGCAGGGTAGGTCCCTTCATTATAATACTAATAAAAATAAATAATGGTGGCTTCTTATTAAGCGCTTAGGTCCATCACGCATGATGCTCATGGCGCTTTACAAAATACACATATACAAAATAAAGTACAATATATACAACAATTACTTGACTCATTAAACGAAGAGCATAATATAACATACTATATCCGCATTATTGTTACTACGACAGCTTTATGAAATACACCTACACCAGAAATTAACTTAAGGAACAAAAGAAAATTAACATACGGTAAAGACAAATTGCAATTTAATGATTTGAATTACTTGTTTAAGATTAACTGTGAAGATACAAGGGTAAATTAACATAAGGTACAGAACAAATTTAATTGCAATGAATCAGATAGACTAATAGAACAGATATGTTTTATTATATAGAATACTGCTTAACAAGTAAGCCCTGTACATGTATAGACAACGGAATGCATGAAATACATGAAATATATACAATATATACATATAAGTACAACAAATATGTGAAATATAATTATTATGAAGAACAAAAATACACAAAATAAAGAATATATGGAAAATACCCAGTGTATATGAAAGGGTAATTACAGCAATAAAAATAAGGATACCCACACCCCTCCCCCCACACAAAAAAAAAGGGATAGGGAGAAAGAGATTACCGTAAATAATCTCTAATGATAGACCATGATATATGGTTTGCATTTATATGAGAATTAGCATTTCTTGAAATTTGTTTCCGGGTATGGAATATCGAGTACAGTACAAGTGTGACGATTGATTAACAGTTTGAAGTACATGTACAGTATGTGGGAGCCAGGGAACTGATAATTTTGAAGACTAATAAACAGTAATGTTATTTTAATCTTTGTTCAACCAACTGCCAATTAAAAGTTGCAAGAAGCAGAAATTAGTAAGTAAAATAATCCTTATTGACAATCAATGTAGCATACCTATTTCATATTTTTGTCTTATGAGGTATTAGGTGTTTGATTTGTACGACAAATACATCTAATACATCGAGATCTCTTTTATTTACAATCAGGTGCTCTACAAATGATGCCTACAATAATATTTCTACCTCCAGATATGTCTATTAATAATGTATCAATTCTATAAATTTAAATCTCTCTCATTTAATATGCTATTTCGTTGTTCAAGTAAAGATGAACACCACCACTTTTTCTTTTTATTTCTGGTATATATATTTATATATATATATATATATATAATATATAAATGATTTACTTGATCTGGAAAATTGTAGAAAGTTAATTACTGAAATATTGTCTTTGAACAAGGTCTCTGTAAAGTCATACATTGAAAAATATATGTGACAAACTTTGCATTAAGCTCATACAGCTAGGAAATTTCTTTTTACAATTTTTGAGCGTTGATATAATGGATATATAGATAAATAATATGTATTTCTATTCACGTTTTTCTACTGTTCAAGGAATTAATGATTATTTTGTGACATTTTTGTTTTTCATCTATGAATAACTAAACGTGCTATACAGTTTGCACAACTGCCGATCTGCGCACCCTTCCTTTCCATCTATCAAAAAAAAAAATAATACTAGTAACGGTAATCCGACATGCACTCCTCTGACAATTTACCCACGCTTTATTCGCCAGAGATGAAGGGTTAGGATTTTAGGCAGTGGCAAAGATGTGTTACGCAATTCTATTCATCAGGGGGCGGGGAAGACCTGTTGTTATGTCCCCCACCCCCATGAAAAGAATTTCCCCTGCATATTTCCACCAATGGATTGAGGTTTAGGTGTAGAGTTTCGTCCAGGGCCCTCTTGCATAAAAAGTTGCGATTAAACGCAACTCAAAAAATTAAAAGCAACTCGATTTTCAACCAATCAGGATCGCGTATTTGGGACTTCGTTTAATTTTTGAGTTGCGTTTAATCGCAACTTTTTATGCAAGAAGGCCCTGAGTTGAAGTTCATAGAATTCGGTTAGTGTACGGGCGGGGCAGTCGTCACCCGAGCATGATTATATGTCGTACAACCCAGTGGCGGATCGACGGGGGGGGGGGGGGGGGGGGGGGGGGGGGGAGGGGGGGGGGAGGGGGCACTTGCGGCCCGTGCCCCCTTTTTCGAAGAAAAGTATGCATTTTTACCATAAAGGATCCGCCCTTTTGTCGATTGTGCCCCCTTTTATACACTTAGCGAATTTTGGAGGTCTTTACCAAAAGTTGACAAACCTGCATTTGTGTGCCCCTCGGCCTCCCACCCTAATACTAATTCCTGGGTCCGCTCCTGGTATAACCTTTGGAAGCCTCATAAGACTTATTGTGAATGAAGGTAAGCACGAGTCCAGTTATTTTCTAATGACATGAATGGGTAATATCTTCTCTATGTTTGGCCTGGGTGGCAGAGCTAGGTCATCTTTAAACACGTTAACGAGCCTTAAGATAATTGCCCGTCGTCTCTTTGTTCGCTCTAAGTCATAGATCCCGGAGATGCCATGTCCGACCCAGAAAAGGAAGCCCTTGACGATGGCTATGTCTTTCACTTTTTCTTCTTCGTCGACTGGAGCCGGACTGATCAAATTTACAATCCTCTGCTCCAGGATTTTCTGTGTATCTAGAACGAAAACAGAATTTTTGTTATAACGAGGTGCAGTCAAACCTTTGAAGTTACCGACTTATGCACAGACATGGGTCTGAAAATATTCATTTCGAGAGAAAGTTGCATCGAAATTGTAAGTAAAGCGATAAATCAAACAACTGTATGATATTTTGACTTGCAAATGATTCAATTAGCTTATCTTTAAAGGGTTGCCTTGGATCATATCATAAATGTTTTACACAAGATCAGTAGAAATACTGGTTTGATAAATAAGTTGAAATATAGTTTGTTACCAGAAAATTTAATAACATTATATCATTCCATTATCTTTCCTTATTTGAAATACTGTAATATTGTATGGGCTACAAATGCAACTCAGACTGAATTAGACACATTATTTAAAGTTCAAAAAAAATGTTTAAGAATAATTACTAATTCTGACTATTTAGAGCCATCTGCTCCTATTTTTAAGAAATTATCATTATTGAATATATCTGATATAAATAAGCAAGAAATTGCAACGTTCATGTATAAATATAAAAATAGGTTATTACCTACCCCCTTTTTAGACAGCTTTCAATATAATAGTGAAGTTCATAATTATAATACTAGATCGTCAAACAAATTTCATTTATGGTCCATTAAATCAAGTCATCAAGCTAAGTCAATGAGTTACATAGGTCCTAAACATTGGAATATTATTCCCCATGACATAACAAAATCACAATTTGTATCTTCCTTTAGGAAGCAATATAAAACATTATTAGTAAATAATTATTAATCACACAGTTAATTTTGATGTTATATTCGAATTCCCTTACATTTTGTTCTCTTCTTCTCCCCCCCCCCTTTTTTTTGTTTGTTTTAATTCCTGTATTCTGTTTTCTGTTGTTATAATTTAGATGTTTGTGTGTGTTTAGGTTCATATTGTTTTTATGCCTAAAATAATTTGGTTCTGTTTTTTTTTATTGTCTAATGGGCAATCCAAATTCTACAGGTTTCCTAACCTTCATGGAAAGCCCCGCATAATTTTGTATATGTATTTTAATCTATTGTTACCATGTATATTGATTTTATCTTGCGAAATAAATTGAATTGAATTGAATTGAATTGCCTTGGATAAATCAATCAGCTAAAAACTCATGTGCGCGAAGTTTGGACTCGTTTTTGTGACTTTGCTTTCAGATGCAGTGCGTTGCGATCCAACATTGAATTTTTAGTTCGTGATATCTCCAGAATTCTTTGTGGATTGTTTTTTTTTTTACTCATATTTAGTCCCAAAGTTTGCTTTCCTTCTGGTATAAATCAGTCTAAATAAGTTGTTGAAGAAATTAGGAATACCAGATTCCTAATTTCTTCATAAATGTGTGCGACTCAATTGAGAAAATTACGACGGACGAATGTCAATAACATACATTTTCAGTCGATAAAGGCATTAGAAAGCCTTTTTTTAAGGGTTTGAAATGCTTCCTAGCATAATGGTGCTTCAGGATCTCGTAATTTCGCTCCAAAATATAGTATCAAAAATAGTGTTTTTGAAGGGCTTAAAACCGGCAGGCCCGCCCCCCCCTTTTTTTGAAACCCAAGTGGCATACCTAAGTAAACGATCCCAAAACTATGCCCGTTTTTAGAATTTTGGACCCCAGAGGTACCTGAAAGGTGTGATAGCCACCCTTTTTCAGATTTGTGCCCCCGTTTTACAAAAACCTGGATCAGCCCCTAATACCAACCGTTTTCGGAGAAGAGCACTCTGTAGCTCCTAGGTTCTGATGAGATGGTGGAATATATCTTCATCACAAGAATTGGGGCTGAGGTAAAAGGAAAATATAAATAGCCATACAGTTGATCATAATTATGATAATGTGAATATAGTTTTTCCAGATCAATTTAATAATTCTGTCACTCAAATTCATATTCAAGATATTGGGAGCATTCAATTTAACGCGAGCCGCGCTCACCTGGGTGAACCGCCATTCAAATTTGGAATTCGGTCGTTCAATGACTGTCCATGCAACCAATTATATTTTGCGTCATTCACATTTAAACTAAGGGCATGTTTTTAATGAAAATGAGCATTCATATTAATCACCACCTGACTCGGTCTGTCTTCATTCTCGAATGAGTAATCAAGTTTTGACTAAATTATTGCACTGTGCTCAATTTATAATTGTTGCGTTTATTCATTTTTTGTAAAAAATTTCCCTTGTTTATTACTTTATTTATTTATTTATGAAGAGGACGAAATGACCCTTATGTTTTATTTTTCAACTTGAAACAAAAAAAAAGAGGAAAACATGATGTAAAAGTACAGAACTATTTAAAACAGGGGGAAACGAATAGGAAAATGAACGAAGAAATGTCACAAGTAAAAACAAAGTGAGAAGACAAACATAGGAATATTCCATATATTTCATATAAATGACGTAACATTGATATTGAAAAAGGGTGAGAGGGGGTAGCAGCGCAATTTTGCTACGACCCTGTCATAAAATTAGTCCTGCACAACGTGATGTAAGAATGTAGAGTTTGGTCTAATTATTGTCACCTGGTCTGTCTGTATAGATTTTGATGGCAGTCACAAGAAAATAAAATAGCCCATGGTGTAAAGTTATTGCTCCTGCTTAATGTATATACTTATATATCTTGGTTTTCAAAGAAATAAACATACAGCATGAGGTTGAGAAATTAAGTCCTTAGGATGGGACGGTAAATAATGTTGATGACCCACTCCAAAAGGAGAAAAAATTCTACTGAATCACACGTGTTATCCCCTCGTAAAAGAAATAATTATAACAGATTGATCCCATGATGATCGTTGTTTTCTAACCCTTATGCCATATCTTTCTGTTATAACGAATGCACAGACATGACAGATGGGGAAATTAAGCGCCGAAAAATGAAATTGAATGTCGCAATGAATCTCATCAAGCCGACTAGTTGCGCCCATATCAACCTGAATGCGGGGATTTAAAAAAAAAACATGCACATACGTGATTTAGGTTGCCTATAGTTGGATTTTAATGCTCGTATTTGAAATAAGACGTCCTCTTGACGTCTTGCGTTGGTGCAAGTTGTCGTCTTATTGACGTAATTACAGGACGTAAAAAAGACGAAAACCACGACGTAAATATCACGTCATTTTTTAACACGTTCTGCTATCAGGGTACAACTATACCAGTACCACTACGACGGTTACTACTACTACTAATATAATATTATTACTATTATTATTATATTATTAGTATTGTTATTATTATTATATTATTACTTTCCCAATAGGAACACGTGTAATTTGGGCGTTCTAGGCCTTGTGTGGCAACATAAAAAGGCCGTTTTTAAATAAAATTGCCGAGAATTCTACATATTAAATGATTATATTTTCATGCTCAGCAGCTTCTTTTTTTTTCAATATTCATTCTTTTTAAACTGAATTGTTGAAAATTGTTGAAAAGTACAAAAGATACTTATAAAAGTAGAGATTTAGGTTTTTATGATTAATGTACATGAGGGGAGTTTACAGGGGGAGTGCATCGATCGCTACCACAGTGGCGTATCGACGGGGGGGGGGCAATGGGGCACGTAGGGCGGCACTTGGAGGGGGCGCAAACATCGCAAAAGAAAGAGAGAAAAAAGGGGGAAAGACGAAAAATCATAGGTCCTTAAGGATCATGAGCCCCCCCCCCCCCAATCAGCAGGGTAAATGCATTAGAAATTCTTAGGGTTTAAATGCGAAAATAGAAAACCGTTTACCAATGTACAAAATTCGAACTTCTCTACCGCTCAATTGCAAATTTTCTGGGTAAAATGCGCAAGAAATTGTGTATTTAGGGTTAAAAATGAAAAAATAAATAAAAATAAACTGGGCGCTTGGTCGCTTTGCACCCTCGCTTGTACAACAACGTAGATAGGTTTCGACACTCGGGGGGGGGGGGGGGGGCGCAACTTCATTATTTGCCCCGGGCGCCTTAATCCCTAGATACGCCACTACTCTGCCACGATGGGGGAGTGATACGCGCGCGCGGATAAATATTATTATTATAATTGCTATTATCATTATCATCATTATCATAGGGGGGGGGGGGGGGGGTTGGGCGTAATGATAAATTCACCTGGTGATTGTAAGGAAATACGGCAGTGATGCAAGCAAAAGATATCTTCAGTGTTGCCTGAACAGCCCGGAAGCAGAGAGATCCCGTCAACTGCTTCGAAAATACTTGCCGGGGTTGGAAGTCTTCTGCGAATTATATGTAATTAATATTGATAGGTACACCGTCGCTTGGTCTACCACCACTTGGTCTAATTATCAGTTCGTCGAACTCCACGTGGTCTAACTTCATTTTGTCTACAACCAGTTTGTCTACTTATAATTTCGTCTAATTTCCATTTGGCCTAATAACCAATTCGTCTAATACCCAGTTTGGCTAACCCCAAATAGTCTAAAACCCATTTGGGCTAATTTTCACTTCGGCTAAATTTCACTTCGTCTATTCCCAAAATAGTCTAACAGTCATTTTGTCTACAAGCCACATAGTCTAATATACATTTGGGCTACACCTACTTTGGCTAATACCATATGGTCTACCTATCATTTGGTCCAATTCCATTAAGTCTAATGACCAGTTGGGCTACTTATCATTTAGTCTAACTGTCCTATGGTCTAATGACCATTTGGTCTAATGTCCAATTAGTCTAATAAAGGATATATTTCTAATCTTTGCATACTATGCAATTTTGCTCTACTCCTAACTTGCAAGCAATTAAGCGTCCAAAAATACTATGTTCTTGTTGAGTATGCAATTATTATTATTATGACTATTATAAGTTTTATTATTATTATTATTAATATTATTTCTTCATCTAAAACGTAAATTAACTCGCTCGTTGGCAGGGGGCCGCAATGCCCCCACCTTTCAAAGCACCTTTTGGGTAGGCCTACTGTGTCCCCAGCTCTCGCTAAGTTCCTGCTTAAAGGTGTCACACTGTTGTCATATCAAGAGCTAAATATTCTGCCATTAAGCTTCTCCGATTCTTTTGAGCTATGTAAACTGCTATTTTCATGGGCGGCTCTAAGGGGGGGGGTGGTTGCCCCCTATGATTTTTCAAGTGCCCAAAGAGAGAGAGAGAGAGGGAAGAAAAACGAAAAAAGGAGAAGAAGAAAGAAGAGTATGCAATTATTATTATTATGATTATTATGATTTTTTGTAATAATTATTATTATTATTACTATTATTATTATTATTATTTGTTCATCTAAAACGTAAATTAACTCGCTCGTTGGCATCCTCACCTTTTTTTTTTTTTTTACCCTTCCACAAAGTTCCTTTATTCATCATCAACATGACAATTTTTACAAAATATATGTTTTTTCCATGATTTATCAGCGTATAAGCGTATACCATTATATAACAAAATATGCAGCCGCACAGCGGTGCATTGGATAGTTTGACAAAATATACGTTGTGTGCAATAATATATCAGGTACAAGACGGGCAAAGAGAACATATAGACTAGCTCTCAGAAACATTTGAAGAAATGCTTTAAGATTTATCTTTGATATATACTTTTCCATATCATAATATATTTTGATAGCTGTCAAAGCTTTTTCAAACCTTAGTAACTGACTTTTACATTTAGCTCAAAATATTCTTTTTCTTACAGGGCTAGGGATGGCCAAAAATGACGCATAGTGTTGTTGGTAGGTGCGTAGACGAAAAGGGAATAGCCCAACAGGCAATTAGCCTTAGTGATAATTAGACAAAGTGATGTTTAGACAAATTGGCATTTAGACCAACTGACAATTAGACTAAATGGAAAATGGACCAAATGAAAGTTAGACTAACTGCACATTAGACTATATAATTGCCATGTAGACCAAATGCATACTAGACGAAGTGGATTTTAGACGAAATGCATGTAGACCAACTAGTTTTAGACTGACTGGGAATTAGACAAACTGACATTAGACGAACTCGTAGTAGACCAAGTGACAACAAAATAAAGTAGACGAAATGGTAATTAGACCAAATGATAATTAGACCAAGTGATAATTAGCCCAAGTGGTCATTAGACCTTCTGGTTATTAGACCAAGTGCAAATTAGACCAACTGAAGAGTGGACAAAAAGGGTGTAGCCCGAATGAAGGTAGCCCATCTGGAAATTAGACCAAGTGGTTTTAGCCGAAGCGTGCATAAATCATATTGATATAGCAACATCGAAAGCCAAGATTTTCAGTCCAAACAAAATTGGACGAGATTCATATTAAATTGGAACTTTTTTCTCCACTTGTGCAAGATGCTGGTTCATATCTAAACAACTGAAGAAAAAGAATTCAGACAAATGAACAACAAATTTAGAGAACAAATAACATGATAAAGACTTCAAACATTATTCGGTACAATATTTTTTAAAACAGATCCAACATTTGTTGTTTCCAATGAAAAGTCATAAATTTACTAGAAGTCGTATGAAATATTCTTATGTTTTGAAACAAAAATCTTGTCAGTTATATATATATATATATATACCCGGTAATCGCAAATACTTTCTGAGATAATTCTTTAAAAAAAAAATGTAGGAGGAAATTTTGGGGAACGGGGTGGAACAGGAAAGGTAAAAAATAACCAAACAAACACGTAAGAATTTTAATGGAAGCTAAAAGGCATCAGCTTATACAACATAACATTTATTTAGCAATAACTGAGCCCGTGATTTTCACGGGTTTTCCGCTATAGTACTAAGTATTTTTATGTTTCTTATAATCTCGAAGACGAATGCCATATTATCTGCTTTTGCCCATTACCATTACTCAGCTACGATTAAATCTTGTACCCTATTTTAGCTGGGGCAGATACCATTTAGTAATTTTGAAGATTCCGAGTAAGTTTCGTCTTCATAATGACATGCATGGTAAGAGTATTATATATATTTCGTCGTTGCCAGAGCTCATTAGTATTTTGCAGCTAGTGTTTAGGGTAAACGAAACAATCGTAACTACATGTATGTTTGTAGCAGTATACATTCAATCAGCCGATTTTATAATTTTATCATTGTTGTAGGGGTTTATTTTCCACCCTGAAAGTACACTCGATGTCAGAATTTCAGTACATTATGTCTACCCAAGTAAAACGAACTTCTTACATGTTGATGACAGACATTTAATGATGGAGATCGACATTTTACAAAACTAAAAAGTCACTATGATTCTAATACGTAAGACATATTTCTCTCTGGCAATATAGGGTCAGGTATATAAGAAATACATGGGTATCCATATATTACTAGTATTTCATGTTGTGTAGTTAGTTCATTATTTTCCCCTTCTTTTATGTGTATACGTTCTTTAAAGGGAAATTCAAGTTGCCTTGAAAGAAAGAGGAAAAATCAGAAAAGCAGATTAGTGAAAGTTTGAATGAAATCGGACAAGCAATAAGAAAGTTATGAATTTTGGAAAGTTGCAATCACTATACATATGGGAATTTCAAATTGGCCGAATATAGGTAATGTCACTGTGAAGTAGTGGCGGACAACTCCCCCATTTGCTCCAAGAACACACAAAATGACTAAAATGTAATATTTTCAAAGTGTATTACACAGCAGGATCTTTTTCCTTCGTGAGGACCTATATGAAATATGCTATCTACAATATTACTGGCCCGAGGGTAAAGGCACTTCTGAGAAAAACCGCAAATTAATGATATTTTAGTGGACTCAACGGGAGAGTTGTCCGCCAGTATGTCATTATCGACTCACCAAATTGCCAATTTGAGATTCGCATAGATTTAGTGATCTCATATTTCAAATATCCATAACTTTCTTATTCCTTGTCCGATTTCTTTCAAACTTTCACCATTCTGTTTTTCTTATTTTTCTACTCTCACACAAATCATCTTATTATTAGCAAGGTTGGATTGCCCTTTAAATCATTTTGTCTTACAGTTACTTGAGTTTTTATCACTTTAAAGGGGGAGGACGGAGGAGGGAGGGGAGTTAGCCCTACATGACGTTGGCTCGGTTGGAGGTAGTTAATATTTGATAAACACGGACAAACAAGTAATGAATTTCTGCAAAAAAATGAGATCACACATGATATGGGGGAATCTGCTTTTGGAAATTAGTTCCTAATGTCATACCACGCATGGAGAAGTCGTTCATGTGGGGGAGTACAAGAGATAATATTCAAAGAGTTCTAGTCCCTTTTTCCATTTCAATGAATGATAAAAACAGGCTTTTTGTACTATATCTACATGTACATGAAAATGTTTAATTCTCCTCAGGAATTGCAAAAAGCTGATGCTTTGGGTAATTTAGTGGGGAAAGTTACCAAAGCGGGGATCCAGGCACGAAGGGAGAGGGTAAGGAGGCGGGGCAGGAACGATATTTTTGGAAAATGTACACACAAAAAAGCAGAATAAAAGAATATTAGGCAATTTATAGTAAGTTAAAGGGATACTCAACCGCAGATTGTGGACGTTTTAATGCCGCGAGAGGGCACCATGATCGTTCCCTGATCATGCCGTTGCCCCGCGGGGCGCAGACTGGTCGCCGCACAATATGCACGCTCCGCCTGAGCTCAAGCTTTCGTGCGATATTCGGTCGGCTTCGTGCAGTCGAAATGTAATCCCACTTAGTCCAACTGACGCGTTCGACGCACAAACTTTGTGTACGAGTGAACGGGGCTTACGCAATCCTGACTTTCCCCACGACCGCCTGGTGGCGTATTCCTTTAAGGTAAAGGCTGCATTAAATTAGAATTTCCATCTAGAATGCAAAGTTCCAATATTACAAAATGAAATATCTTCTCGCTCGTGAGCTACGCTTCCTCGTATAATATAGTTTAACTTTGAACGTTGTAGGAGATCTCTAAATTTGTGAATCAAATGTGCCCTAACATGAAAAGTTTCAAATTGCATTTTAAAATGTGTCGCTCGGTCGTTGCAAGTCCGTTAAAAAAAGCCTATAATCTATCAAGGGGTGTCCCTATACATGTAAAATAAAAGTATCGTTATACTTTCAAATGCAAATACATGTATTTCTTATGGATGGGGGAGGGTGGGTGCGTATCCTCACAAACCCTCTCCCGATCGGCCACTATAAACTTCCTCGAATGTGCCCCTGGCCCCCCCCCCACTCAGTATTATTTAGGGTACGCGTATGCTTGTTCCCTCCCTTTGAAAGCAAACCCCCCCCCCTATCTCAGGGCTGCCAAAATTTCTGAACCCCCATATCGCGGGCTTTGCGCAGGCTTTTCCTGCCTTGGAGACCTCCCTAAATTCAGAACACTGCTCAATGTACCCCCCTATCTCAGGTGAGCTCTCATTCCAACCCCATATCTCAGGACAGACACCAACCCCCCTCCCAAGCAAGCTGTCATTACAATACCTTGGAAGAGATGAGGGCCAGTGTTTCTACTTTTCAAAATGAAATAATCCTGGCTGAATGAGCTATCAAAACTAGCAGGAATTTCAGGAATTTGATCCTGGGATTTGATCAGTTTTTCAAGATATTTCATAACACCCCTTTTTTAATTTCTCAGCTGTCGAAGAGAGAGAGGGAGAGAGAAAAAGAAAAACACCCCCTTTTTTAATGAAATCTCCGGGTGACAGATAAAAAACACCACCTTTTTTCACAATTCACGGGCCGGATTGTGTGGCCCAAAATATACCCCTTTACCGGAGATTTTGGGAACACGCATGCGGTCCCTTCGACCTCCGAGTGGGGGGGGGGGGGGGGGGGGGGGCGGGATGTGCCCCCATCCATGTGAGGGTCATGGCAAGAAATCGCCGCCCCTGGACATATCACACATTAAAGTAATATTCAACTCACTCTTTAATCGTAGGTAAGGACGATATACATTTATAACTTAAGCCATATTCAGGGGATACGTATTTGACAAGATTATGTCCATCGTTCACATGGTTAAGGTCAATTATCTTGATACCATCCATCGTAGAAATATAGAGATGTCGAGCTAAATTCACTCCGTAAAATTCCATATCGTTGATGGCCCTTCCTAAAAACAAAGGGGGGGGAAGAAACAAACAAACGTGCTTGAAACATTAATGAATGGATCAAAAGTACATGTAGTTGCTCTTAGTAAAAGGTTACATGTCGTTGCAAATCCAAAGGTTCGTTACTGCGAAGGTTCGTTATTCCGAATGTTTATAATTCCAAAGGTTCATAATTCCAAAAATGAAAAAGGGTTTATAATTCCGATGGAATAGGGTACATAATTGTTTAAACGTTGGGATACACGAACATTTTGTTACATCGAAATAAAACGAAATAATCTCAAATATTCTCGGGGCTTTTCGAATCTAGTCTTTTGGGGCATCGCAGTCAGGGGCGTCGTTGGAACGTTTTAAGGGGGGGGGGGGTGACACCCAAATCTGCCAACAAATTTTTAGGGTGTGACACCCAAATTTGACGACAAAAATGCTGCACCCTAATCCCCACCCCGCCCCCTTCACATACAATAATAAAAAAAATTCGCAGGTGTAGAAACCTTGATCATACGGGCCCATTTTCTCAAGGGGATGGGCTGACTCCTTTTGCCCGAATATCAACTTTTCAATTTCGATTTTTTTTTTTTTGCGAGAGAGCAAAGTTTGTTTAACTTTTCGGAGTGAAAATGTACAGAAGTTACATACAGAAGTTACATAATTATCAGGGAACCTCGCCGCCCAAATGTGTGAATATTCTGACATCTCGCTGCCCGAATATGAAGTGATGGTTTCCGGAATATCGGAACTTTGAAAATCCTTGGTGGGGGAGGGGGGGGGGGGGGGTTGCATCCCATTGCCAAAGGGGGACGCTTTTTGCCCTAATATTAACTTTCCAGTTGACCAGTTTTCCCTCCTTTTTTAACTTTTCGTAGTAAAAATGTTGCCTACAGAAGTTACTATCAGGGAACCTCGCCGCCCAAAATGATATATGAATATTCTGGCACCTCTCTGCCCGAATTTTTTGGGTCATATCTAATCACTCAGAAAATGAATTTTTGAATTACATTTGTGTGTGTGTGTACATGTCTGCCAAGAATGTATTGTAAGAACAGACATTTATTGGTATGAATTGGTATGGAACTGTGTTCCAGAGTCACCAAACCGGTCCAGAACCCGGTAAGGATTTCTTAAAGTTAACGAGCAAGACCAGACCAGGGGAGCGTTTCATCAAGCATTTTGTCAGTGATTTTTACCGAGAACTGTTATAAGCTACTGCATCCTTGCATCTGATTGGCTGAGAGCAAATTTGTCAGTAAAAATCACTGACAAGACACTTGATGAAACGCTCGATCCCCAGGACTTTGGGTTGCGAGCTGCAGCACTACTACCATAAAACCCTATTACAACCCTAACCCTAACCAAAACTCTTTCACTGACTAAAGCCCGGAGCAAATGTCGCAGGAGTAAATGTCGGATCACCATGTCTGGGGGGTGGGGGGGGGGGGGCACCAATCGGCCTTACCGGTACTTGCGACCACTTCCACTTCCTCCAGTGTCGTGTCGTGGACGCGAGAGCGGTGGATCTCTCCTTTGGCGTTCGACCAGTATATGGTATGATTATTGGAATCGAACGCAAGGGCAGTTATGTCGTCTGAACTTTCTAGACGAAGTTTTTCCACGGTAATGGTTGCTGCTGTGCTGTTATCTGGTAAGTATACAAAGCCACGGTAGACGCCGGAAATCTGATCATCCTTGATTAGCAAAAATACTTCAGCTGTTAATAAAAATTATGAACAAAAAAAAAATAACAACATTTGTTTTCGGTTTTCTTTATAAACAGGTAACTCCATGAAACGAAAACAAAGTTAACCGGTGCCGTAATTTTCTTTGAAATTGATGTCAGGCTTTCGTGCAATTTTTTTTATCAGTAAAATTTCAAGACATGCTACATCCACAGATCCATAGAAGTAACTAATTAATTAAAAAAAATAAGGCAAATGAATATTTGAAAGAGTGATTTCCTTATACAATCACGCAGTATAGTACTACGAGACCAAGTTTCATTTCCAATTGCTGCAAAGTAGGAGAATTAAAATCCTTGTTTTTCTCAGATATTAATAGATGAAGCATGTTTTGGGAACTAAAATCTTGATGTATGATGAATTACCTATCGGAGAGGGTGGCGAACACAAAAAAATCCTGGTCCCGCTCTGGGAAAAAAATCCACTTCGTGAGTAACCAAATTCCGATGACTTCTTGGATGGGACTCCCAGGAAAAGATTGCCGTCAAGCATCCTAAACTTTAGACACGGTTCCTCCGCAGATGTGCCACATTGGAAAGCCTGTGAGCTGCCAAGTACTGAAATAAATAAGGAGGTGAAGGCTGTCTTGTTATGACTAAGAACCCAGGGGCGTCGCTAGACCATGTTGAATGGGGGGGGGGGGGCGGGGGGGTTGACACCCAAATTTGCCGACAAAACTGCTGCACCCTAATCCCCCACCCCACAAATAATAATACAAGAAAATCGCAGATGTAGAGATCTTGATCATAGGGGCCTATTTTCGCAAGGGGGGGGGGGGGGGGTTAGAGCCTAAAAAGGTAAACATTTACCATAAGTGAAAGAATAAGCACAAATGTAAAAGCATTGCACCCGCAAATGTCAAAATAGTCAAAATGTCATATCATGTCAACCACAAGTATAAAAATAACCGCAAATGTAAAATATTTCGCCCACAAATGTAAAAATCTGTTTAACCACAAATGTAACAACACTTCGCCTACAAATTTAAGAATTTCCAATTTTACCACGCTGTCATAACATGTCAACCGCAAATGTAAAAACCCATAGCTTGCATAATGCACCTAGATGCAGCCTATTGTCGAAGGGCGACGCCTGTTGCCCGAATATTAACTTTCCAGTGTTTTTTGCGAGCGAGCATAAAAATTTGGTCAGTTTTTCCTTCTTTTTCTTCCTTCCCTTTTTCTTGCCTTCTTTTCTTTTGTTTTCTTTTCCTTTCCATTTCTTTTTTCTTTTCTTTATTCTTCTTTCTATTTTCCTTTTTCCTTTTCTCTTTCCTCTACCCTCTCCCTTCCCCTCCCTTTTCTTGCCGACAAAGATGGCGCATTTACTGACAGCAATTTTGAGTGGTGGTGGTGGTGGGGGGGGGGGTGACACCCCCGCAAACCTCCTCTAGTGACGCTGCTGTGGGAATCTATTCTCGATTTCACTCGATAACAAATGATTTAATGTTACTGACAGCAACAATCTTTTTCATTTCCACTGAACTCAAAGGACATAGGGTCTAATGGTAACAAGGAATTAAGGCTGTCCCAGTTAGCCTATGGTCATCATGGTGTTCGCATCTGATACTATGAGCTAGGTGTTCTCACACGGGGGATTACTCACCTAACGTACACGGGAATGTGCAGCGCTAATGGGCCGTGTTTTGTTTTTTTGCAAAACATTAAACACGTGATATGAGTTGTGTTGGAAAATCCCCCCAAATGGCCACACTATTATATCATGGCCTTTAACATGGCCCTGATAGCAGAAAGTGTTAAAAGATACGTGATATTTACGTCGTGGTTTTCGTCTTTTTTACGTCCTGTAATTACGTCAATAAGACGACAACTTGCACCAACGTCAAGAGGACGTCTTATTTTGACGTCATCTGTACACTGTAAAAACTGAAGTGCTGTATATAGCACTTTTTGAGGGCATGCATAGGGACTGCACTCAGAGTGCTATTGAATGCACACAGCGTGCTATTTCAGCACTTTCACGGGAGCTGGACCGGCTCCTTAAACTGCTAAACATTCATAAAAAATGATTTGGGCGAGCTTCGAACCAGGGTCCGCTGATCGAGAATTGCTGGCATTACCGCTAGACTAACTCACATTGTACGATTTAGAGCAGATCATATTGTTACATAGTGAATTTACGACACCACATAGTTCATGTTATCTACTTGACTCCCATGACTAAACTGGATTGCAAGAAGCATTCGTTAGTCCATCGGTAACGTCAGCGCCTCTCAATCAGCGGAACCTGGTTCGAGGCTCGCCACGGTCACATTTTTTGCTGGTAAATTAGCACACTACAAGTATTATAAACAGCATTTCAGGTGCAGTCACTATACATGCCCCTAAAAGTAGCACTTTAGTTTTTACAGTGTACAAGACGTAGAGATGACGTCAAAATAAGACGTCCTCTTGACGTCTTGCGTTGGTGCAAGTTGTCGTCTTATTGATGTAATTACAGGACGTAAAAGAGACGAAAACCACGACGTAAATATCACGTCATTTTTAACACTTTCTGCTATCAGGGGGTTACTATTTCCTTCAAAATAATACTTCACCCATATTCTCGCTGAAAGCCTAGAATAATTAAAAATCATTTTGCTTTTCATCTAAAGTCTCTAATAATGGACAGTGGGTAGATACAGGGGGTACTTCCCCATTGATTAGCCCCCCCCCCCAAAAAAAAAAAAAAAAAAAAAAAAAAAGAAAGAAAGAAAGAAAAGAGAAAGAAATATAAAGAAAACAGAAAAATGTAGCGTAAAAGGAAAGGGAGAAGGGAAAAAGAATTAGAAAAGAAGACGATAGGACTCCTTCCCACACCCTCTCCCTAATCAGTGTCCTTGTAAATTAGCATTGAATATTCCGAATAAGACCGGTGCCTCTCCCCCCCCCCCTCCTCATGGTGCCAGAGCCCCTCGATGGCTTGCCTCACGCTACACCTCTGATAATGACCCTTAAAATGGGAATGGGTTACCCGCATTGCCCGTCAATGAAGTCAGAACTCCCCCCCCCCCCCCCCCCCCCCCCCCTATCCAAGAAATTCGTAACTAGCATCCCATTTTGATATTTAATTTTAAGGTGAAAGATGATCAATAATAATTAAGTAACAGTTTGACTCACTGGCACAGGTACTCCAAAGAAGGATCCAAAGCCAGATAATCTGAGATGAAAATAGTGATTTACAATGCCAATGATGTTTGAACTTGAACGATTCATCATCAGCAGAGTATTCATGCTTACGTTGGCTTTCAGTAAAAATATAATAAAAATAAAGTCGAAATGTAGTTATTTGATCGCTGAAGCCGACTGCCCACTTCCCGCGCTGCTATCGATATGAGGCGCAAATCCTATTCGTGAAGGGACACAGCCATTTAGTTGGGAATTCTGTGATTAAAGTAACTGATTTGCACATGTAAAATAAAATTTTCTTTTTAAACATCACTTATTCAGGCTGGTGGTGCCATCTCACAAACAAACATAATCTTAAAGAGCTTACTGTACTTAGAGTTTAGCTCATATTACGAAATACTGCTGTTTAAACCCAGAAACATTTAGACATAACTTTCGCTTACTCATCACACCCTAGAAGAAACGAAAAGTTTAGACCGAATTGTTTAAATTATCACCTTTTATCCCTACATTGTTATATAGACTATATAAATGAAGATTTGTTTGCGCGCTATTTGCGAAATAGAGGGAACAATTAAAATAAGCTAGACGCATAAGTTCCCGGAACGCCGAAGGCGGCGCTATTCATCGAACACTCTATCGGAACACTGAAAAGGCTTTCATTAGGAAAAGTTCTGTTGCGAATAAAGAGCTCCAGTTTTCTATGATCGCATTTACCCTTTTTCTCTTTAAATACATGGATACAACACTGAACAGTTTTAATTACATATGACCTCCTTGAAATTAAATGACTCGCAGGTAAATAGGAGAATTTAGCAGTTTTTTGTCAAGTTGCCTGATTTGATGACGTCATTAGCGATTTGTAAGCCATTTATAAGCCATTTATAAGCCCTTGGATATTAAAGTCTTTGGCGATTTATAAGCTAGTTATAAGCCAAAATTCGTGAAAAATATCGCCGTCAAAGGGCACATCGGGGAGCACTATATGGGCGTAAATCTGGTATCGACGTCACACGCCTCATTAATTATTCATCAACCTCGCGGATCTGAAATACTATGCTTATTCCTAAATCACGGCAATGTGTGTGTTTGTGTGGTGTTTACAATACGTGTACGCGTGCGTAAACTCTTGTATAGTCCATTCGCACGTGCATGCCTAGACCATAGGCATAGAGGTATCATAAATCTAATAAGAACGAAGAATTGCGCGTTTGAATAAAAACATTATCAGGGTGAATGTGTAAATTTCCAAACTACAGTCACTTTTCCAGTCGCAGTTCTAGTGAAAAAATTTTGAGGGGGCTACTGGGGGCTGGGGGATTGTATTGGAATAGGCCTTACTGTCCAAAATTTGGAGGGGGAGGGGGCCGGAGGAGGGGTCTTTAGCGTTTTTTCTTTTTTTTTTTTTTGAGGGGGGGGGGGGGTGGGCTCCCTCCCCGCAGAACTGCGCCTGCATTTTTTCCACACTAAACACACAGATAAATTATAAACTTTACGTTTCCCCTTTCCAATATAGATCCAATTTTGATGAATTATGAAAACTCGTGGCACTTTTAAACGTAGACTGAAAACCGGCCACCTAGTAATTCCCCATGTACTCGTAGCTGATTCCTTAATCACCTTATAATTCATTTGTAATTTAAATTTATAATTCTTTCATGTTTTGTTCATTGTAGTTTTCATTACGTAGGCCTATTTGTTTCTGAAGTATTTGTTTAAGTTATAATTCATGTTTTGTACAGGCTTAGAAACTATAGGCTATATAGCCTATAAATGTTACCTATTATTATTATTATTTTATTATTATTATTATTATTATTATTATTATTTCTATTATTATTATTATTATAATCCTCGGCGAGTTATAGGCCTAAAATCAATGCATATCAATCGAATGCCATTACCAGACTAGCTGTTTAATCATGACATATTTCTTGGGAACTTTTACGTTTCCATACCCCCTTCTAGTAAATCGAATTTTCGATGAAATACAATGATCCTTGTCGAGTTGAATGGATATTATTGGAGTCATGAAATTAACTTAAAATTTATAGGCCGGCATATAGGCCTCAGTATACGAAGATGGGCGTCAATCCAGTACCAGAATGCTAAATCCCGACTTAAATACTGGTAGCTTTTTATTTTCTCCACCTTCAGATAAATCGTATTTTCATAAAAATATATTACATTGATCTTTTTTTCATTTGAATGGATATTAGAATCATAAAATGCACATTAGTAGGCATATCACGAGCGTCAATCCAGTATCTTGAGCGTCAATCCAGCCTCAGATATTGACTGCACGCTTTTTATTCAATCTTACTCCACCTTCAGATAAATCGTATTTTCCTAAACTTTTCATAAAAATATATTATATTGACCTTTTTTATTCGAATGTATAATTCGAATCATGAAATGCATATAACAAGGGCCTATGTAGAGGCTTCTATAGACGAGCATCAATCCAGTACCACGAGCGTCAATCCAGTACCAGAATGCTAAATCCCGACTTAAATACTGGTAGCTTTTTATTTTACCTTTCTCCACCTTAAAATAAATTGTATTTTCATAAAACTATATTGATCCTTTTGGATTTGAATGTATATTCGAACCATGTAATGCATATAATAAGGCCTATGTAGGCTTCTAAGACGAGCATCAATCCAGTACCACGAGCGTCAATCCAGTACCTGAATGATAAATTCCGACTTAAATACGGGTAGCTTTGGATTTTACCTTTCTCCACCTTCAGATAAATCGCATTTTCATAAAACTATATTATATTGATCCTTTGTTCATTTGAATGGATATTAGAATCATAAAATTCACATTAACATAGGCATATGACGAGCGTCAATCCAGTACCACGAGCATCAATCCAGTACCATGATGTTTTAGCCTCAGATAGTTGACTGCACGCTTTTTATTTAATCTTACTCCACCTTCAGATAAATCATATTTTCATAAAATTTTCATAAAATCATATTCCTTTTTTATTTGAATGTATAATTCAAATCATGAAATGCATATAACATAGGCCTATGTAGAGGCTTCTAAAACGAGCATCAATCCAGTACCACGAGCGTCAATCCAGTACCTGAATGCTAAATTCCGACTTAAATACTGGTAGCTTTGTATTTTACCTTTCTCCACCTTCAGATAAATCGCATTTTCATAAAAGTATATTATATTGATAGTTTGTTCATTTCATTTGTTCATTTGAAATGTCAGAAACGAAGTCAGAAAAAACAACAATATAATTAATACAGAAGTACATGCAGCTCGCTAGACGTCGGCGGCTAATGTGTTTTTAAAGAGCGCGCGTGCGCAGGATCCGAAAGACCGATCATGAATATGCATAGTCTTACTGATCCGACTTGTTGATGAATATTAATGAGGCGTGTGACGTCGGTACCACCGACCTCTATACGTGGTCGGTACCCAAATGACGCTCATATAATGCGCGCCGGGCGCGCGTTTACGTTTTACAACCTTGCCAAGGCATATTTTCAATAAATTGCAACGAAACGGCTCGAGCTCACTCCAAATATTGACTGAACTTGGGTACTGTGTATGTACGTATGTAGGCAACAATTTAGCACAGAGCCACAGACCTAACTTTAAACTCTTAGTGCGCAAATTAAGTTTAGAGATAACCAAGGAGGTACTAGGCAAGCTATAACTGCCTGTAAAGTCCATCCATAGTTATAATTCATATTCATAATCTTAATAAATATGAACTATGGCACATAGTAGGCTAGCCCCGGGACGCTGCCACGAAGTGGCAGCGTCCTGAGTGAAACCAGTACGATTCGGTGGGTCTCACAATTTACCAATGTTCAAATGACCATTGAAAATATGGCCATATAAGTTATTTTTTGAAATTAAAGTATCATATATACTATGCCACTTATATTACCTAAACAGACCTTCCGCAAATCAGCTTTTCCTAAAAAATGTGTAGAATCGATGAATGTCACTTTTTACTCTCAATTTTTCGAAACCAGTCCCATTCGCCATGTTGTTGAAGCAGAAGCGAAAATAGGCACTTGCGCATGCGCCTATGAATATTTATTACAACGACAGCATAGTTTTCGTCACAGGAATAATGAATATTCATATATCCACTGTGATCCGGCGATCTCTATTCGCTCGAGCTCCTGCCTGCCACTCGTCTTAATGAATATTCATAATGCTCCCTTCTTGTCTGACGCATGCGCATTGCAAGCAAAACACCGACCTACGGAAGTTTTTAGTACAGGCTTTTGGAGATAAATAGGCCTTTTTTGTATCATCCTCATTGAAAAGAAAGACGACAGTCAATCGTAAAGTATTGTAAGTACCTAAAGTAGCCTAAAATCAAATAATGTCATGTTTCATGGCTATCATGTTGACAAACGACCTTGTAATTAAGAGACATCCAAGCAATCAAAGGACTGCTGATCGCAGCCCGAACACTACGTGTTCGGGCTGCCGCAGTATTATAGTAGGCCTACTTGCGCCTGTCCATGCGTAGAATGAGCTCGAACCGTTTGGTTGCAATTTTGGGAAAATCTGCCTAGGCAAGGTTGTAAAACGTAAACGCGCTCCCCGCGCACATCGTCTGCCATACGTGCATAGACAAATTAAATAGTGCCATAATCAACAACAACAACAACATATCGGCATACTCGTGATATAGGCCCCGCTCGCAGCTCGAGGCATAGTTCCCGGAACGCCGAAAATGCTTTCATTAGGGTTCTAACTTCAGTCAGCAAAAATATCTGGGCAAGCCAATATCTGCAAAGTAAGTACGTGTGTTTGTAAGTAAATTGAAGTTATTTTATGTTATTTTTTAATATCACGCACATAGATCTAGACTTCTGTTCTAACTTTTAGTACAGTACAACATGCAACCACTCACACTAGGTTAGTCTTAAGACTACAGCACTATAAACTCACAGGCTAACGTCGCACAACAACATGCATGACATGTGCATGATGTGTGCTAACTTAAAGTTTAACGTTAGACCTGGGGATTTATTTTAGCTCGTGTACAAATCCAATTTATCATCCCCAAGAATTTGGGGAAACCCATCGGAAATAAAAATTTGTTAGTCACACTGATAATTTCTTATATTGGCATTATCGTGAAATCTGTCACTGGTCCATTCACTGCCCTTTATTTCGTCACTGCTGGTGACAGCATTCTACTCCCATAGACTTTGTACACAATGCGAGCGCACACGCGGGAAGAGTGGTGACAGATTACTAGTACACGATTAGGCCCTTATATTGATTGAACACGGGATACATAATTATATAGAATTGAAAAAAAAAATTAAATGAAATATAAATAGGGTCTAAGTTAGATTATAGCCTAGATCTAGTTTGAAAGGTCAAGTCAATATCTGGATTGCTTATTAACTATTGTTGGGCGATATTATTGGCCTTGGAAATGAAATCATTGAAAATCGTCAGTCCAACTTCGACGATATGACAATATATCAAGTGGAAAGAGCTAGGCCATTGTTTCGAGCAAATCAGTGTCGCATTTACGCAAGCAAAGTAGAATCTTCAGCAGCAGTAACATCAGGGCTCTCTTTAGTGCAGATTACAAGCGGGCTTGCCCCAGCACTCATTTTGAATTTGGCACTTTTTGCCCCACTCATTCTTGATTTTGAGAAAAGAGCCCCACTGGTTCTTGGTCCCCAATCCAATTTTTGAACAAACAAAAATCAATATTTTCAGGTTGAAAGATGAATAACTGACCACAAAAACACATCCCTGCAATGAGTAAATGATTTATGGTGCATATAAATTGCCCTCTGAAGTTTTTTAGAAGCACTTTTTGTAATAACTTGATATAATGACATGGTTATCTCTGATTGCACGCCGCGACATGCATGCAAAAGCTTGTCCGCGTAGAATTTTCATGTCAAAATAGCTGGTTTTACTTGCCTTAGTTATGGAGAGCCTTGAGTAACATACAGTCGACTTCGCCGTGTCGTTGGCGAGACTATCACTCTAATATCTTAGGTATGCCATGTTCTTATTGCAGTACCAACAGAAACAGTCTAATCATTCTTGTGTTATTTAGTCTTCAAGTACACCATTTTCCTACTTTTACAACTTCTCCACATTTATTTCCAGGACAACATTTATATGGCCAGATGCCCCACGTCTGCGCGGGGTAAATGTGTAAATGTGTAAGTGTAAATGCGCGATTCTGAAATCACAAAAGACGCAACACTCACCTCAACCTCCTATTCAGGTTTACTCAGAAATACCACTGAAAAAATAAGAAAAATTATTGAAAAACAAGGATTTCATGATTTTTTTACTTACTAGACTCAAAAAGTCAAATATGCTATTTTTAATACGCAAATATCCCAATCTGTGTATAGAAACCATTGCCATTATCGGAAGGTGCAGACGTGGGGCACCTTCATTTTTTCAACTAGAAACGACAGGGTTACGTTTCTGAAAAAAGTAGCTACGTTTACCTTGTGTAAGCACTTATAATGCTCATGTACATATTCGCAAATATCCAATAATTGCAAATTTGAAGTCACTAGGTGAGAGGATGCATTTCCTTTAGGCAATGCGTCCTCTCACCTCCAAACAACCAAAAACATGGTCAT
Organism: Heliocidaris erythrogramma; assembly: GCA_025617745.1. Lineage (NCBI taxonomy): Eukaryota > Metazoa > Echinodermata > Echinoidea > Camarodonta > Echinometridae > Heliocidaris > Heliocidaris erythrogramma. The sequence continues at coordinate 40,585,819 of CM046860.1, read as the reverse complement.
CCCGATCCTTCCAATTCTCATTTTGTCCAAAAAGGAAAAATTCCCTCATTCTGGGTACTTTTTAACTACATCATAGCAAGTTTCACTCTACCTCAAAGTCCATTACAACTTTCTTTCGTCATGTGCACCCATAATATACATTCATTGAAGCCAATACCTCAATTTCAATTCAGTTGGTACATTTTACTTATTGCATAATTCTGGCATACCGCTTTTCCACTTTTGACCACATGGAATACATTGCATAACCATTACATGATATTACATCAGAGACATTCAATGATGCAAGTTAATACACTACACAACTTCCTAAACAAATATCACCCCTATCTTTCTGTTTGCCTTCCACATTTTAAACAAAATTCTGTGTCCTTATTTGCACCCTGCACCTATACCGTAGGCCTACATCTGAAATAAATACTTGTATAAAGAGTCGACTGTCCTATTGCGTAAACATGTGTTATTTCTTCAATTTTATGCAATAACAATAACTACAAACAAATTATGTCTCTGCCATGTGCACCTAGTGGCCACCAACATAAAATTCTCCCTCAATATCTATAACAATTACCATAAACCACTTCATTTGTCTTTCTCATTCCAGGTATCAAAATGCTGGCACAGTACCTGGAGACAGGAGACCTTCCAACTGCCATGGACATTTTCAACCATGCCACAGCGACTTCATAGGAAACTTCAACACATATCTTCTTATTAGTCCACCCATCGACTTCTCTGCTATACCAATACCCAACCCTAGTTCCGACAACTCTGGATGCCAAATATAAATAATTTCCAGTTTCGCTCATATTCGGAAATGTTTTGGGGATAAATAAGATTACTTACCATTGTTTCTCAATATCTGATTGTTTTAGAGTAAGATCTGTCAGACTCTCGGCCCTTCGTAACGACGATTTCTTTGCTATTTCTGGAACACGATAGGTACTTACACAAGCAGGTTGGACTCCTCACTATACCATGTTCTTCTTGTATTTCTTTCTCATGAGCCATCTTCCAATTATATATAGGCCCACCGGCTCACCTCAATGACGCCTAACAAATTCATCTCGGCTACTGAAATGACTGAAAGATGACATTTTTTTCATGACAGAGTGACAAGAAAGTACATCGACAATGATAAACATTAATATCGTCTTTGTGTTAAAGAACTTTATTTTAGTAATTACTTATTTTAATCACGTCGTAATGCCTCCTCGGAAAAGAGAGATTACATCTGAAAAACGAAACTACAGCATGTTAATTAGTGGTCATAAAATGAACCAAAGTACAATGTACCTATGTTGAGGGGAAATCCAGGAAAATTTTAACTTTCCAAAACCCACAATGCTTTAGATAGAACTGTAAATATTGAGTAATTAGAGTCACTCCTCCCACTTGTTTTGGTACAATTTTTGTTGGGCAACTCTCCATGGTTAACTGAAAAGGGGTCCAAAATGATAAAAGGTCGAACCTACATACTTGGCCAAATGCAAGCCTCTCATGGTTTTGCAGGTGCAATGGTTACCATTTTAAACTCTGCGATTAAATAACCACCTTGCAAATTCAATTCATAAAAAATAGTTCATATTCATATTTCGAATATGATCTTAAGGCTATATGTTTTCTGATTGAATAGCTTGGTAAAGCAAACACTTTCTGTTGATTAATTGTTTGGTATCTAAAAAAAAAACAACAACCACCTTTTCAGTTGACTGGTGGGAGTCAAAACCAACTTGTTTGATATCTCATCAATGGAGATTCCAAGTCGGATAGGCCAAATGTTTGTTCGTGATATTTTTCATCTTATAATTTCTTAATTTCTTAATTATGTTGTGTTGAAAAGGAAATCGTGCCTACACACTGTTTGTTTGGGAATGTGTCGACTTCCTGGTAGCTTCTTTCATACCTTAGAACATGGGAAGCACGCACGCGACTGTGGGGCGCTGAGTGTTCGCTTGTAAAGTCCGTCCTTGTTTACACCATTTTCGTACGAAATCCACTTTGTTTTGTACAAAATGCAATTCCGTTCACGAAATTTGTTTCGACACTGGGGTAGACAGGGGGGCACAAGGGGGCCATGCCCCCCCCCCCCTATTCAGCCACTAAAAAAAAAAAAAGCGAGAGCGAAAAAGCGGGGGAAGTGAGAGAAAAAGGCCTAAAAAGACGCTATACAAGCCGTTATCTTTCTCTAAAAATTTGCTAAAACGTCAAAGCTTTCGCGCTTCGCGCGGGAAAGGGTAAATAACTCTCCTCTTCCTGCACCCACTGTTACATACAGTGAAATGTTGATGCTACTAGCCATTTTCTTTCTCTCAAATTTGCTAAAACGTCAGAACTTTCGCGCTTCGCGCAAGAAGGGGGAAAGTCCCCCTCCCTGCACCCACCCCTGTTACATACAATGCAGTATTGCTTCCAAATAACTGAAAAGCAGCTAGGGCGTGGAACTATAACTTTCCGCCTAAAAAAGTGTTACGAGCCGTTTTCTTTCAAATTTGCTGTAAAACCTACAGCTTTCGCGCTTCGCGCCGGAGGGGGGAAACGCCCCACTTCCTGCACCCACCCCTGTTACATACAGTGCAATCTTGCGTAGTAATTGAAAAGCAGTCAGGGCGTCGAACTATATAACTTTCCGCCTAAAAGCTTATTTGCTACAAGCCGTTGTCTTTCTCTCAAAGTTGCTAAAACGTCAGAACTTTCGCGCTTCGCGCGGGAAGGGGGAAACTCCTCCCTCCCTGCACCCATCCCTGTTACAGTGCAGTATTACGTCCAAATAACTGAAAAGCAGTCCGGACCTCGAAATAACTTTCCGCCTAAGTTAAGGAGCTACGAGCCGTTTCTCTCAAATTTGCTATAAAACGTCACGGGAGGGGAAAAACCTCCCTGCACCCACCCCCTGGGCAGCTTTGCGTGCTCATCACCAATTTCGCACTCTTCGTGTGCTTACAACCGCCCCCTAAAATGAAATACTGGCTATGCGGTTGGATCCTTCACGTCTGGCCCCCATAGGTGTCGATCCGGGGGGGGGGGGGGAGGGGGATGGCCTGTATTATCATCCCCCCATATAATTATGATACATTAACCTAAAACTAATAATTATCCAAACTCATTATGTTTGACCTTGAAATACCATCACATCCTTTGATTATTAGAAGTAAGGAAATAAGAAATGCCAAAATTTCAATTCGAAAATATGGAAGAAAATTCGTTCGCTCCCATAAATGATTGTCATTCTCATTGAGGGGTTCCGTCCATTGGCGTAGATCCGTGCATTCCTTTTATTCATTAAAAAACATTTTGGGATGCTCTAAAATGGAAGTTTTACAGACAGATTTTCGAAAAAGTCCCTGGTGTGGGAGGGGGGGGGGGGGATACCCCCTCCACACCCCCCCCCCCCCCCCCCCCCGCTTGGTCGCTTCGCTCAGTGACGTATATAGGGAAGGGGGGCAGAAAGAAAAATAATCTGTTTTATCGAAATAATGCAAAATTTTAAAATTCAATAATTATCTTTGTTATTTCTAATCGGATTTTGATGAAACTTTCAGTGTTTTGCTCGTTTAATTTTACGCTGTTTATTCAAATGACATAATTTTCAACCTGGAGTACCCCTTTATGAAGTAAATAGTGCCACAACGCAATTCTTGTCGCTCTCTCCTCATGGTTAAAGTTAAGGGATGCCGAGAAATCTCGACTTAAGTCGACTTGCATCCGAGTTTGATGTAGCATCCCAGTCCAAGATACACGTGGCACGATATACGGAGAGAAATCTTTCCGTACAGATTAGTGGCACGTGGTCATAGCAAAGCACGGTCAACACGGCAGCCAATCAGCGACCTTCTTATATCCCTTACTCGACAGACACAGACAAAATGGATTTGGGTGTACCACGAAATACATTTCGTGTACAGAATTGCGCTAAGTTGCGCACGAAATAAATTTCGTGTACGGAATTGCGTTAGGTACCACACAAAATGGATTTCGTTTAGGTCGAAACAAATTTCGTGAAGGGAATTGCATTTTGTACAAAACAAAGTGGATTTCGTACGAAAATGGTGTAAATATGGACGGACTTTACAAGCGAACACTCAGCGCCCTATACGCGACGTGACAATAATTCTCTATTACTCTCTTTATTTAAACACAGTAACACAGCCCATGTGAAATCACATACTGCATATAATTCAACTTTCATCACGTTTGGTTATCTTCTCCAAAAAGAAAAATATAGTTATTTTCTCCTTTATTCCTTGCTGCATAGGCCTATACCTACATTTCACGCTACGGTGATTTACATACATGTCCATTGCAGCCATTGGGGAAGATGTGTTGGGTTGTTGTACGGACACATGCTCCTGCGACAATTGCTCCGCGTCAATTTCGTACACTGACCAATTCTGAACTTCAACCCTGGATCAAAGGGTTAACCTCGCTAGTCATAAGGACCGCTATTCATAAGGACCACTTATTCATAAGGAGCGCTATCCATAACGCATTACTAAATGAATAGCGGTCCTTATGACTACCGAGCAAACCATAGACAAATTACCTCGCTATTCATAAGGACCTGCGTTCATAAGGACCACTGTGCATAACTAGGGTAAACCGGGGGAATATGGAGCCTCGGGGTAATATGGAGCCATGCTTAGAAATCTGCTTGTAGAAAAGTGTTATAGCCCCCCCCCCCCCCCCCCCCTCCCCCCTCTGTGGTTTAAATGCCTGTTATGTGACCTGTTGCACCCACTGCCACTCTGTAAACACGAAGTTAGCTGGTAGGTCTCGGATATCCACAACAAAATCCAACATATTGGAGAAAGGTAAGCGATTTTCGTGCCATTTTTGGGCTCCTTATAAGCCCGAAAATGTAAAGATTGCTGTTGTAAAAATACTTTGCGTAATCATATCTTGATTGTATCATAATAAGTGCATGATGTGGGTTGTATACTGGTGCTGAGTGCATGTGTATTGATCATGGTTGAGTGAATGGCCTGTATATAGCCACAATATCTTTGGGGTAATATGGAGCCCCTTGTAAACATGCAGCATTCTATACAATGGATATAGTGTTATCAATGTGTACATGCACAGACTGTTGATGGCTAGTGCAGTGCTGAACTTGTGTAGTTATAATCATTACATGATGTATAATTTATTGTTTGTTCGAAGAGAACTTTCACTTGTTAAAAAAATTGTTAATTGTATACCAAAATCTTGGTATATGGAGATTTGTTTATGGGCTCCATTTTACCCCGTTCATTGGGGGTAATATGGATCCCGTGACACATGTTTATTTTATTTTGTCTTTTATTTATACAAGACAATTATATTTTTTCTAACTTTAGTGATTTTATGTAGGCAATAAATAGTTCTTCCACCAGTACAAGAGAGAAGTGAAAAGAATGTTTGTTACATGTTCAAAACTATCATTTCGTGCTTAAGGGCTCCATATTCCCCAAGTTTACCCTATTCATAAGGACCGCTATTCATAACGCGTGTAATATGAATAGCGGTTTTCTATGATTAGCGGTCCTTATGAATAGCGAGCAGACCCCGGATCAAACATTATATTACTTAACCCTAACCTTAAACCTAATCTAAAACCCTATTGTAACCCTAATTTTTGACGAAATAAAGCCCGGAGCAATTTGTAGCCAGACCATAATGTCAGAGCACCGTTTGTTGGGGTTTTTCGTAACTCTATTATATGACAAAGCATGTCATAATCGTCACTGATGGTTAAGTGTAATTTAAAGGGAAAACCCAAGCCTGATTGCAATTCCCTTTGAAAAAATGCAGAGAATCAATGAAACACATTGGTCAATGTTTGAATGAAATCAAATACACAATAAGAAAGTTACGATAGTTTGAAAATTAAGATAACTCAAGGTATGCGAATTTCAAACTGGTAAATTGTTAAATGACATGTGCATGGATTAATTTTTCACAGCTGAAGGCGAATATACATGTACAAGAAATACAAACGCTACGAACCGTATGGTGCCAAAACTTATGTGAATAAGATAAATGCCGAATTATTATTTCTGGAATTACTGGGTGCAGCCCAAACAATATTTTTCATTTTAGCATTAAAAAGAAGAGCATTCTAGCGGTGCTCTTTGTAGGTCATACTGTATAATTTGTTGTTTTGCAAGGTCACGTAACGGTTGGCGATTTTTTTTTCGGGGGCAGAGGGGTGGCGAGGATGGATGTCCCCTGGAACAATACAAATTTGTGTTCCTGCAGACTTCACACATCTGGGGCCTCTTGCAAAAGAGCTCAAAAATTTAAGGCAACCCGATTTCCAACCAATCAGGAGCGCATATTTGGGACTTGGGTTAATTCTTTTCTAGTTACGTTTAAACGCAACTTCTTTAATATGTAAGGGGGCCCTGACCTGAATATCCTGATCAGTGAGTGACACATACAGGGGCATAGATAGGGGGGGGGGGGGATTGCGTGTGCAATCATCCTCCCAATTTTTGATGAAAACAATAACAGTAATGATAAAGTTTGGACGTTTATCTAGTCAATCATAATTACAAGGGTAAAGACTATCGTATATTAAGGGGTCGTTATTCATAGTTTCACGTTGATATAACCATTTAGAAAAATGTTATTTGAAACACGTGTCCTTTCCAACATAATTGTGGGGTGTTGCAAGAAAGTTGCAATCAATTGCAAATTGTAAAGCAAATTAGAACAACCATTCTGAATGGTTCAGGGTCTGCCCATTCAAGAAGATGATCTTGCAACAATGATTTTGATTGGTCAGAACCGATCAGTTGCAACTTGCAATCAATCGCAACTTTCTTGCAACACCCCAATAGAATTATAAATGTACATAGTCTTGCCCCTTTCCCAAAGTAATCTGGCACAAATAAAGACAGACCTCAAACAAACCGAAGTTGATTAATAACTCTTTTATTCATTAATTTGTGCATTTGACAATTGTAGCTAACTTCTCTCAGTTTACAGTTCATTTATTTACTTATTTATTCATTTTTGTTTGCATTACATATCAGAACAAGATGAATGCGACTGTCTCCTATATGATTCCGCAAGAATTCAGTTAATTTCATGACTCAAAATGCTCTTGAAATACACTGTATTGTGATGACCAGAATAAGAAGCTTACAATTACATTTTAACTGACCTCTATGCCCTATAACCTAACAAACCAAAAGTCTAATCAATTTATCTCCTTCTAGTCATGTACAGTATACAAAATAGTTGAGATATGGTGATAACAAAACTAAAAAATCTTTAATTTCATGCATATTGACCGACATGTATATGACCTAGTTGACCTACATAAACAAATATCAGTTCGTCTCAACAGACGGACAACCTGAAAACATAATTGAGCACTCCACAGAGTGGATTTGGCGCTATATAAGTTACATTTGTTATTATTATTACAATGTCCTTTATGCCAAATGAGGCATAAAAAGAGCTCCTCAATGCATGACTAAGGATACATGAAGGAAGAATGATTAGACTGGACTGAATTCATTACATACATGATTACAGATGACTACTCGTATCTACAGCAAAGGGGAAACTCACTATAACAAGGTCATTGGGACCATGAAAATTACCTTCTTATATCAGGAATAGCATAAAAATTGGGACCAGCAAAATTACCTATTATATCAGGATTCTTCAGGAATCTTCTTGTATCGGAGCTCGTTATACAGAGTTTCCACTGTACCCAGCAATTCATTTCTCCCTCTTTCACACACAAAATAATTTTTTACATCAATCTCTGTACAACTACATGTATATACATGATCACTCCCTTACAGGAGGTCACTAAACTTCATAAAGCAATGCATCAAAGTGTGGTTTAGGGCAAGTAGGTCTTTGTTCATTTCATGCCCCATACCTTACCAAGTATTGACATTTAATGTGTCAATCCACTTCATATTTGGACTGATCTCAGCTCCAGTATGGCTCTTAAAGTGAATTGATAACTTTGTAGAGGCTTGATAAAATCTGAGCTGCCTGGCTTTACATGCTATCAGTGTATGTAATATGGTGTAAAAATGAAGCCCGGGAAAACAAAAAATGTACTTCAAAATCATCATGTGCTTCACAAAAGTAAACATATACAAGTGACCGGAAATGCCAGACACATTTCCCCCCATAGACTGCTGTGTTAGACTACAGCGTACCCCCGTACGGTTTCGTAAATGGCAGTATTCAGTCATACATATCTTAATAACACTGTATATATGAACACCTTTCTATGACAGGCTATTTATTTATCCTTCTGAACATCATTATACAAGACAGATATCAAACTTCAACAATTTATTAAATCAAGCCTCCACACAAAGTTACCGATTCCCTTTAACTTAATACAGTGATCAGATATACTAAAACCTTAGATGTGGTTGTTAACATATGGGACTAGACAGCTTGCACTGGCCCTCAATTATTGCATAAATATTTGTATGAATGAAACAAATAGCAAATGCTTCAAGGACAAACAAGCTAGTAAGAGTGATATTTGGTATATGGGGGGGGGGATCGAATTGCATATCATAGCAGTATGAATGATATAATTTTTCTTCATAACATTGCTTTAAGAAATTCATTCACTACAAATACAACGCTCGAAAGTTAACACCAAATGGAGATCAATAAGGGACATTCACAATTTACAAGTCAATATTACCCCAGATCAACTAAACCTGATAACAAAAGGATATATCAACCACATCTACGATGATAAAATTCTGACATGCATTAACAATAATCTATATGTATATGTATCACCTTAAAGAACTGAAAACTACATTTGTGCATGTATATCCTAAAGATATGCACCATAAATAAGTGTTAAATGCTTCAATAGTGCCCTTAGCATCAAAATAATTTGTGAATACTCCCTTACTATGATAAAACAACGTCATGCCATCTGTTTAGATCCAGATGGGCATTTACTCTGTGTACAAGCATATGAGTTAACACCCTTCTGCCTCTCAACAGAGGATATACAATAACGGCATTACAGTATATCATTCACATGCTACTGGAAGCACTGAAATATATACTCAGAGATACATGTACAGTTTATAAGATAATGATATGGTTATCAAATAGAACATACCAGGGTTAAGTCCGAGAAACTTTTATTTACCTTAAAACAGTAAAAATATTTAGATATGCCAGAAGTGACATGAGAATATAAGACCTTACTTGGAACGATACCATGTTGCTGCTTTGAGGAGTGGCTTTTCTTAGTGATCTTATGTCACAGCTTCAGCTCAACTGGAAACCAACTTTCATCAGCCGTTGTACTTCATCTGTGAGAAAAAAAACCTAAAACCCAAAACATAACAAGGGAAGATAAATTATGTAAACTTGCATTGTCAGCTGTGTCTTAATGTCAACAGAGTTCTAACATCAAACCTCTTATTTTTAAACCAGTTTAAAGAAGAGGTTGAGTTCTGAGAAAGATGAAAAATAATTTGTGAGCTTTCTTATTCCTTTTATGTCAGTTTGGAACAACATCATAGTAGAAATGTCCCCTGAAAATGATTTCTCTTAAATGCCCTTATATTCAAAATATGGTGAAAAATAGCTGAAGTGTTTGGGCCGAACATTTATGACACATCTGTGTACAATCCCATATACCCATTTCTGTGTGCGGTGCCTGTGCATTTGAGCGAGTTTTGGGTTGATTTCTTATCTATTTTGATGATTTCAAAACCTCACAGTATGATAACAATCCTTACGTAGACATGATCAACCTTTCCAATTGCTTTCACAGAGTTTCTTTCACAATGTAATCACATGACCAGAACTTAACTTTATCTTTAAAGGGAATCTTGAGTTCTGGGAAAGGTGAAAAATAATTTGTGAGCTTTCTCATTCCTTTTATGTCAGTTTGGAAGAACATCATAGTAGAAACATCCCCTGAAAAAAGTATTGCTCTTCAAATGCTCTTATATTCAAAATATGAACTGGTACTGGGTTGGGATTCAACCCCAAATTTCTAGATTGAAAAGTCAAGTGAATGAACCACTATGCCACCAATCTCTCACATGCTTTACCTTGTTGATGGTCTCTCAATGCTGTGTCCACTTAATTTTGCTGAGATCTATGCCTTCCTGCACCATCTCCCATAGAGGGCTTTAATGATAGAGAGATCGGAAAGAAAAGGTTATAGAAAGAAAACAGATAGTTGGATACATTTATACAATACGTTATATAAAACCTTACAACAAGGCTGCACACTCACTTTTTGTTTTTCCACAAGGGGCTGCCTTGAAATTTTTAGGGTCTATTTATTTATTTATTTATTTATTTATTTCCTGTATGGTACAACAGCTGATATAGTGTGAACTTCACATGGAAATGAAATCAAGACTAACATTTTAAAGTAAATATGATCACAATATATAGACATGAATAATAAATCGTATATAGTAATAGAACGTATAATAACATACAGAGGTATGACGAAATAAGCCCGAAGGCTTGAAGCATCGCCACACCTTTAAACATAAAATTGTTATTTAACTATGAGTTGTGGGCACAACAAACAAGAAACTAACCTTACATTAAGAAAAGAAAAAAAAAATACAGTAAACACAGGAACAGGATACAGACTGTATATACATGTACATTATTGGAAAGGAAAAGTGAAGAGAAAGAAGGGTGAGGAGGAATGAGTCCCAATTAAACCTGGTATTGCGCATAAGCAATAATCGCTCTGACTATAATACATGCAATGTTATCGATAAAAATATGGAAATTACTTTTACAGATATTAGAAGTGTTCACATTTTTGAAATAAGAAGATGTTTAACAGCTTTTTTAAATGAATGTATAGTACGCATATTCCGAATATCATCTGGTAATGTATTCCAAACATCTGGACCATTATGTGCATGTGAGCCCATGGGCACTGGATCCCTGGGCCCTGTCTTATAAAGGAGCTGCGGATGATTTCAAATAATTTGCAATTGATATCAATCGCATCTCCTATCTCTTTGTACAGAGTTGCGATTGATATCAATTGCTAATAATTTGTAATCAATCGCAACTCATAAATATGAGACGGGGCCCAGGTTACACATGCAAACACACACACACAATATTGTTATAAACCCTCATACAAGAAAATGATCTACTAAGTAATACATATTGAAAAAATGACATTTTAGTAATTTTGTTTGTTGGAGCAAATGGGGGAGTTTTCTGCCACTACATCACAGTGATATTACCGATTCGGCCAATTTGAAATTCCCATATGTATAGAGATTACAAATTTCCAAAATTCATAACTTCTAAGCTTCTCTGCTTTTTCTTCTTTCTTTCAGAACAACTTTCCATTAAGGTTGGATGTCCATTTAAGGTCTAAATTTGTTTCCAATGAATGAAAAGATTTGAGAATAGGACTCCTTAATTCCACTGGATACTAAACCCAAGATAACCCCGGGTAGGGGTCTTTGGAAAATTCACTTTATACCAAATTTAAAATCATATCCAACAATAATTACCTCATTTCTCTGAGCTGTCTCACTTCCGTCACACATTTCTCAGCTGTGTAATCGACCTCTTCCTCTGTAGTGAACCGACTGATGCCAAACCTGTATGACATAGCAAAATTTTTTTTCATTAATCTTTCAAACAGATTTCTGTTACAGAGAACATATTGTATTCTTATAACAAGTAGCAGTGGATCACTGTTTAGAAAATTATGAAATGTCCCTCAAACAGTGGCATCAGTGTGGTCTAGTGAACAAGTCTCCGGACTATGAACCACAAGGTACAAGGTTAGAGTCCCTGCCGCAACACTAGCGTCCTTTGGCAAGACATAAATCTACATTTGCCACACTCGACCCAGGTGTAGTAAGTAGGATTTATTTCTTGAATGCATCGAGCGCTATGGTTGCCAGAGCTAAAGCCGGGTTAATAATATTCCAAAGTCCTCAGAAAGTGGGTAGAAACGTTGTATCATAACGTGATATGCGGCTATACAAGAATCGAATATTATCATTACCATTATAAAATAGCCTGCATTTGTTCATCTTCCCATTTACAGTTTTACAATTTTATTACATATCTACATATCTATGTGCAAAATCATCAAAACGCCAGCCCAGGAGCTATACCTGATTGATGAATGTGCCAGATCCTCCTGAGCTCCAATAGCTCTCAAGACATATGAAGGCTCCAGGGATGCTGATGTGCAGGCACTCCCTGAGGACAGGGCCACGTCCTTGAGCGCCATCAGCAGACTTTCCCCTTCCACATAGGCAAAGGATAGGTTGACGCAGCCTGGGTAGGTCTCGTTGGGGTCACCGTTGCGGATGACATCGGGCAGTGCGCTGGTGATCTTGTTTATGAGCCTCTCAGAGAGAGCACTGATTCTCTTGTGATCATACTGGATGCAGACAGACATGAAAGAGAAATTATTTATAACTTTACCTTCTTTCATGATGAATATAACACAATGAAAAATGTAGAGTGTAACAAATAATTTAAACAAGATGAATGCGACTGCGTCTCCTATATGCCTCCGCCTAAATTCATTTGATGGCTCAAACTGTTCTAGAAATATTTGATAACGAGGCTAAAAACCAGTAATTTCATGTAATTTCATGTAAATTGACCCCTGTGACCTCTGACCTTTGACCTACTTACCCCAAAATCTAATCAGTTCATCTTTCTATGGGGATGCATACTGGTACCAAGTCTGAAGTTCTCACCTCAGATAGTTCTTGAGATATGACGGTAACAGTGCTAAAAACCAGTAATTCCATGTAATTTCATGTAAATTGACCTCTGTGACCTCTGAACTTTGACCTACCTACCCCAAAATCTAATCAGTTCCTCTTTCTATGGGGATACATACTGGTACCAAGTTTGAAGTTCTCATTTCAAACAGTTCTTGAGATATCACGGTAACGGTGCTAAAAACCAAGAATTTCATGTAATTTCATGTAAATTGACCTCTGTGACCTCTGACCTTTGACCTACTTACCCCAAAATCTAATCAGTTCATCTTCGTATGGGGATACATACTAGTACCAAGTTTGAGGTTCCTACCTCAAATGATTCTTCAGATATCGCGGTAACGAGAAGTGGGACGGACGGACGGACGGACAACCCGAAAACATAATGCCTCCGGCACCCACCTTCGGTGGGCGGAGGCATAAAAACAATTATCAAAGCAAATCAATTTGCTTGCATCTCAGATGCCTCCAAGTTTTACTAACAGTAGAGAGCTAACACATCTTCATTTCTTTTGTCAATTAATGCTGCTAGAAATTCTCACCCTTCATCAATGTTATTCTGTTCTGTTTTGCTTTAACCAAGCAGAGTGCAACAAAGACACAGTAATGTACTGCTTAAATGGTAAGCACTTGCCAAAGTTGCAGCTGCCAGGAACAAAAGGTATGCATAACACTTGACTATACAGTATACAAAAAAAAACTTTAAAGATAAAAAATACAAGAAGCATCTTTCCAAAGGAACTCCCAGTACCATATTCATAACCAATTTACTGCACTAAGGCATACAGGACAACAGTAGATGACATGGCTTGGTCAAGGACATTAGCAACAGGCTTGGATAATTTAAACTTCTAGTCAATAACAATAATAATAATAAATCATTTATAGAGCGCAGAAACTATATTTATATATTCTACTGCGCTGCAAGAGCTCCAAGATGCTATTCTAATGGACAATGGTATATATTATTTAATGCATGACCATAAATGATATTAAGTCAATGTTTAAACAAATAGGTTTTCACTTTTGTTTTAAAGCTAAATGTAATGTTTGAGATGTCCTAATATCTATGGGTAATTTATTCCATAGTCTAGGAGCTGCACAGAAAAATGATTGGTCACCAAGTGTTACTTTTGTTCTAATTTGGGGATCTGCAATGTCAGCGTATCTTGTGTACTACGAAGATTATGGCCAGTGGACAAACCACTTTGACTACTTTGGCAGATCTACATGTACTCTCTTTATCAAGAATGACAAACTCTTCCTCCAGTAGAGGAACTGCATCTAGTGACTCACCTCCATCTCTTGCTGTGAGACCTCGCAGGCAGCACCCAGACCAACCACCAGGGGTGCAGGTAGGGTACCACTCCTCATTCCCCTCTCCTGGCCCCCTCCACTCTGTAGGGGCTCCACCCTCACTCTGGGTCTCCTCCTCACATACAGGGCTCCAATACCTTCATTCAACATCAACAAAGTATTTGATTGATTGATTGATTGAATTTGTTTATTGTCATAAAAATCATTAAATATACAGCTAAAAGCCGACATTGTTCAATGTATAAGATAAAATACATATATAAATACAATTGGTAATACGTTAAAATATGAATTAAAATTGTCTGTTTTGTAGTTTTAAGATGTTATTAAATTTATACATTGTTGCTTTTACTCTGTTAATTTTTGAGAAATAACAATAAAAACCCCCCAAAACCCAAATAAAATATGTAAATACATATGACCAACAACGTTCATTTTCTACCTCGTTATGAATTTCACGTGTTAATGATTTAAGAGGAACAGAGTGAAAGGGGGGGTATAATGCATTACATTTCTGAGAAGTAGATGACTAGTAAGATTTTTATTTAACAGATGTGCATAATATCACAATATGCTTTTCTCACCTTTCAAAAAAAAATATATATATCTTGAGGCTAGTGCACAAACTGGTGCACTTTTTATAACAGCATTACAGGTTTTCTGACATTTTCACCAATCAAACTTTTATAAAGATAAAGATCATTAGACTGGTGGCATGCCCCATTATTTGCACAACAGTCAAGACTGTATGGTGGCCATGGTTGAAACCTATAGTAGGATTGTGAACAGGGGAGCGTTTGATCAAGTGTTTTGTCAGTGATTTTTACCGACAACTGTTATAAGCTACTGAAATCCTTGCATCTGATTGGCTGAAGAGCAAATTTGTCGGTAAAAATCACTGACCTTTTACCTTTGGTGCCGCTCTTTAATTGATTGTGAAATAGAAAATGGGAATAAAAATGTCAAAAATATTAGGCCTACTTTGGGAATAAGAAAAGCTAAATGTCCTCAAGCATTATCACTGTGTCAAATTTTCATTAAAGTAGATATTCAAAGAAAATCACAAATATGGCAATTAATGTATCACTAGAAACTGGGAAGCTTACAGATGGCAATCTTATAAGTTTTATGTCAACTGCGTATCTGGTGATTATAAAAACAACACAAATAAAAGCTCTTCTCAGCATCTGGAATATCCGAGGATTCGCCAGAAATATAGCGATGTTTTGATGTCGTCACACTCGGGATCGATCCTGCTTAAGCAGACGACGTCCTATAATGAATGAACGTAATTGCAATGCAATTATTTATCAAATTATAAAGAGTTTGGTGTATTTAAACATGACCTTATTTCACACCATTATAAAGGGAAAGTGAAACTGATTCTGATAGCTAAAACCGTTTGATTGTAAATACATAGGAGAAGGGTCAATGATCAATGAAATAAACCCCACTTTCAAATTGAAAAGCCCTCCGAATAATAGCAGGATGGTATTCGTTCCCTCTTGAAATTCCGAACATGCCCCGGTGCAAGCAGCTGAAAATACAATGGCGTCTTATTTTGTTTACAAGTGACTGATTCCTTTATTTTTTTAACGCTGCATTTTTCATCAAAATAATACCATACACGAAGTTAAGAGTGAGGCAACAGACTAACATTAAGACTGACGCTAGTGAAGGAAGAGAAATAAGTGAAGAGGAGATGACAAAATAGGCTCTGAAAAATGTGTAAGATGTTATGGGACATCGTCTGCTTAGACAGGACTGGTCCAGGGTGTGTCGTCACATATCTCAGCAGCATTCGAGGAGCTCTTCAGCTGCTATATCGGGGGCTGTATTTTACCGTTTTATAATTGATAATAATCATTACTTCAAATGTTTCCAAGCGTTGAATTTGGATAACCTTGTTTAATTTATACCATCTATGCAATAATAAGTATTAAGCCAATATTTAAAATCATTAACGTTCTACTTTAATAATTGACCATGGGAGGCACATATACAGTGTACATGTATAACTTGCCCCCATTGAAGATGCATTACACGGACTGAGATCACAGCTTACTTTATAAGCGAGTTCGTAATTAGGATTTGCGCATGAAGGTCATTTGACATAAACTGGCATGTTCATTTAAAATTCACTGAGATAAGCATCGACTGTGATGTAATGATTATTTCACATGATTATTTCATATAATTATTCATTTAATTATACTTTTTATTAAATTCACTGAAAAGCAACAAAGTGTTCATTGATGGTTGGTATTTGACAGTCTGCCAAATGATAGCCAACTTGCAAACAATGCGCTTTTCCAAGTGTTCATTGACGTGCTATTCTAGTCTTTCTTTCATAGAGTTTGAATTCTGTAGGTTGCTATGTCAGGCAAGCTTACGTATTATCTTTCTTTGAAAAGATGCCTATGCTAATGAAAACAAGAGCCCCAGGGGGCACGACGCTCACCTGAGGTGGATCAATTCACATCTGGTGCATGTTCTCTCTAGGCACATGAACAACTTTCATTCTTCATCTATAGAGGTATCTCTATACACAATACCAAGTCTGAGCTTCCTAACAAGTTCGGTTAAATTCCAATCATGGGTTTTGCAGAAGAAGCTGAAAATGTAAAAAGTTTATGGATGGCGGACAACTTGCCCCACCCCCCCCCCCCCCCCCTCCAGTATGTTACCCCCACAGATCCCCTATAGGGCCACCCAGAAAAAAATCTCCATACACAATACCAAGTCTGAGCTATTCCTGGTTCTGGAGAAGATGTTTGAAATTTACATAGCTTTTACACTTGGGGGCCCTCCCCCTGGGCCCCCCTGGGGGCCACATGTACCATTTTAGCAACTTTGGGTCCCCTACCCCTAAGGATGATTCCTACCAAGTTTGGTTGAATTCCGATTATGTGTTTTGGAGAAGAAGATCAGAATGTACATTTTGCCTGGCAGCGCCCCACCTCCAGTATGTTACCCCCACAGGGCCCCTATAGGGCCACTCAGAGAAATTTCATGAACAACATTCATTCTACATCTATAGAGGTATCTCCATACAAAATACCAAGTCTGAGCTATGCCTGGTTCTGGAGATGAAGTTGTTTGAAATTTACATAGCTTTTACAATTGGGGGCCCTCCCGCTGGGCCCCCCTGGGGGCCACATGTACCATTTTAGCAACTTTGGGTCCCCTACCCCTAACGATGATTCCTACCAAGTTTGGTTGAATTCCGATCATGTGTTTTGGAGAAGAAGATCAGAATGTACATTTTGCCAGGCAGCGCCCCCCCCCCCCCCCCCCTCCAGTATGTTACCCCCACAGGGCCCCTATAGGGCCACTCAGAGAAATTTCATGAACATTCATTCATTCTTCATCTATAGAGGTATCTCCATACACAATACCAATGAGCTATGCCTGGTTCTGGAGAAGAAGATGTTTGAAATTTACATAGCTTTTACAATTGGGGGTCTTCCCCCTGGGCCCCCCTGGGACCCCATGGGGGCCTCATGTACCATTTTAGCAACTTTGGGTCCCCTACCCCTAAGGATAATTCCTACCAAGTTTGGTTGAATTCCGATCATGTGTTTTGGAGAAGAAGATCAGAATGTACATTTTGCCTGGCAGCGCCCCCCCCCCCCCCTCCAGTATGTTACCCCCACAGGGCCCCTATAGGGCCACTCAGAGAAATTTCATGAACAACATTCATTCTTCATCTATAGAGGTATCTCCATACAAAATACCAAGTCTGAGCTATGCCTGGTTCTGGAGAAGAAGATGTTTGAAATTTACATAGCTTTTACAATTGGGGGCCCTCCCCCTGGGCCCCCCTGGGGGCCACATGTACCATTTTAGCAACTTTGGGTCCCCTACCCCTAAGGATGATTCCTACCAAGTTTGGTTGAATTCCGATCATGGGTTTTGGAGAAGAAGATGAAAATGTAAAAAGTTAACGGACGACGCACGACGCACGACGGACGACGGACAAATTTCCATCGCAATAGCTCACTCGAGCCATAGGCTCAGGTGAGCTAAAAAGGGAAAGGTCATTTGCGAAAAGTTGCTCATGGGCCAATTACGAAATCGCTTATTGTACTCGACCCATTCCAGGCATACAGGTACAATGTACATGTGCATGCATCTTTCCTTTATTCAGCCAAATAAAATGGGTAGGACTACAGCTTACCTTTAGGTCCATAGATCTTATGGCCACTGATAGACATAAGATCAATCTTCATATCGTTGACATCAACAGGGACCTTTCCTACAGCCTGGGCAGCATCTGTGTGGAAGAACACCTTCCTTGATCGACACATCTCGCCTACAACATAAAACACAAGAAATGACATAGAAGATATCTGGCTGTATGACACATGCTCTGGTGACAATAAGCCAGCTCGTAATTACAATTTTCGACAAATTGTACCGAGTACAATTAACCTTTATATGCTTTCACTTTGTACGCACCAAGAAGCGTGCACCAGTATGATTTTACTTGTCAAACAAGTAGCACATCCTCCAAAACTAATGTGCGTGCGCATGCAAATTGGGGTCATTTGTACCATGATCTAATTAGGAGCTGGCTTTATTGCTCCTTGGTCAATATCCTCCATTTAGGGTAAAACCAGAAATTTTCGCTTACATGAAACTTTCGTGAATTTCGTGAGTGGTCGAGATTCGCAAAAGTTTCACACCGTGAAATAATCAAATCACAATAAACACAAACACATAAAGACTGTCACAAAAGTTTCTTGCTGCAAAATAGGCTGTCATTAACAATTCGCGAAAGTTCTATGTCACAAAAGTTTCAGGTTTTACATTAACCAATTCCTAACTTCAATTCTGATTGCAACCCTTAAACTTTATCTCTATATATTTGACAAAACCGAGGCTTGAGCAATTTTCGCTGCAGCATGCATGTATGTCGGAGCTCAGGTTGGAACACATTTTCCCTTTTTACAACCAATGAGACTAAATGCTGAAAAGTGAACCCAGGCTTACTACCTGTACATTTAAAAGCTGCAGACTTCTTGAGACTATTATAAGTGAGTACCAATCCGTTTGATAAGGTCGATCAATTTCATCGATCAGTCTTTCAGATCATTGTATGCACAAGGAGATGTAGCTGTGGCACATGTGCATGCTCAAAGGTCACGTCATGGAGCTCCAATTACATGTAGTTCCCTCCTATACACATACAATCTCTATGGGAGGGAACTTTTCGGTGCTACATGAATTTGACCTATACACGATCGTGCATGTGCATGTCACAACTATCTTTCCTCTACTAGCTATGGTTATACCAAAATAGCTTCAGTGTCACAAGAAGTCAACATTATGCAAGTTTTCAACCAGCATTAACAAGAGTCGTGAGAAGATTGTGGCCTATTTCTAGTAAGCCATAGCTGACCAACAAACAAAGAAGTTACGGTATGTCACAAATTGTACAAAGAGAAGGTTTTTCAAGTCGTCAGAACAAAACTTGCTTTGGGGGAGGCGGGAGGGGGGACAACAATATTTATACGTCAATACAAGATGTGGCTGGATATCAACAATACACACCAAAAAATCTACCTTCACAGAAAATCAAAATATCATTGTAGTATTGTGAAGTTATGTTCTGGGTAATATACACTTTCAGAAAATTTCTCAAAAGAAAAAATGTTCTCACGAAATTGATATGCAATGTAGGATGATGCTATGCAGTTCTCTAAACAGAAGAATGCATTTTATCTTGGTGTGATTTTGAAAAATCATGATGTAGGTCTACATGTACAATGCATAGGAAAAAACAAGAAAATGTAACCACTTGAAAGTTCTTGTAGATTCCCATGATTGATTTCTCACCGATTTGCTTCATGGGCTGCTTCACACCAATCTCATTGTTGACTGCCATGATTGAACAGAGAACTGTGTCTGGTCTGAATGCATCCTCAAGCTCCTACCAATGAAAGAAAACAAAGACAATAAAGAGTTGAACTGTACAGCCAAATATTCAAAAGTTTGAAGAAAAAGAAATCGTCAAACTCCCGACCTGTAGGATACATCCCTCTAAACAAGAATATTACTGACTTCTTATACCCCTCTATATCTGTTGTGAATTATGAAAACATAAAGCCAATTTATTATGCATTAAATTGTGAATATAACTGCAACATAACCTCCAAGTGTTACATTTGTATACAGGAAAATATATATATATAAGAATATAATTCTTTGGATTTTATCTTTTAAAGATGGTATTATCTTAATTTTTGGTTATGTCAAGAGATGATCTGTAAACAATTTAATTTTTTTTTTGTATTTCAGATTAACAATTAGAATTTGTCGAAACCGACCTGTAACATTTACTTTCATGATTGAAAGTGGAACTAATTAATAATTCATTTAATGAATACATTTAAAAAATTTTTTATATTAACTGCCTTGCATGGACCAATCTGGTCAAGTCATGGGCTTTTATTTATAATCTGTTGCCCTTGTGCTGTGTATTTTCTTCTTCTTGAATGTCAAAATATGATTTGTTTTCTCTCTGTTCATATTGCCATTGTGATGTAAGAATTGTGCCTGTCTTATGACCTGCCAAGAGTATGGATGTTAACAAAATCTTCTATATGAAATAAAGACTTGATAACAGAACCCTATTATAAATACAGTGAAACCTGTCTATAAAGACCACTCAAGGGAGACCAGAAAAGCTGTCTTTATGAGCAGGCGGTCTTTATGGACAGGTTTCTTTAATACACATTTCAATGAGAAACATTGCTCAAGGGAAACAAAAATCATGGTCTTTATAGACAGGTGGTCTTTCTATACAGGTGGTCGCTAAAGCAGGTTTGACTGTACATGCACATTTGAATTCACATTCTACAGTGTCCTCAGGTCACATGAGTCATTTTTCACTATCGTTTGGCAGTAATTATGAATGTGCAGAGATGACCAACAAAAAACACAAAATTGTAAAAGTGCACTAAATGGTTTCACCGATTTTTCATAGAGACACTTTGAGACCACATGTCAGATAAGAACATCACAGCAAAACCACTTCTTGATATAAATCCATTCATATTCAGGATACATGTAATGAGACCCTCATTATAAATTTATATCTCTAAAACTTGCTGTATTAATTAACTCACATATCTGGTGGAAAAACTAAGAATTGGAAACGTTTTTTTGTTGTTCTTGCCTGGGTACCATAAAGAATATATATTTTAGTTTTTACACCTTATCTTACTAAAATTTCTCATCTTGATATGCTTTGCAATTTTTTTAAATTTTTTTAAAGCAGATGTTTCTGCATTTATTAAGAAATCAAATACAAACATTGCATACAATAATGATACAAATCAGAATTGATACAAATAAAGTGTGACAACTGAATTACAAAAAGAATATATATATTTAGATAATATTGAAATTATGAAGGTAAGTCAATAAATCAAGACAAATGCAGGGGCCAGCTATCATAAGCAAGAATGCTTGAGTGGATAGCAGCTATGATTGATGTGTATTTTATTGTTACACAGCCCGATTATAAATTAGCCAAGTAGCTGAATTGGGCTCCTACTGTGTTTAAAGGACAATTAACCCCACGTGATATTCTAGATGCACCTATTGTCTGCTACGTCTTTCCATGGAGGCTGCCATTTTGTGCATGACACGGATCATTAGGTACCATATGCATTGATAATAGCCTACCTTTACAACAGATACGTCGCTTTGTTCTGATTGTATTACGATTGTTATTGGCCATGGGCCTAGATAATTGACGACCCATGAGTTCTAATAGCCATCCTGTAAAGCAGATTCCTCGCTTTGTTTTGGTATTGTTACGATTGTCTCCGTCCTTGACGTCAATTCTCCGTCCTTGACGTATATTTTTATGAAGTATATTTTTTATGAACAAATTAAGACCTTTTAAAAAATATATAAAACTAAACTTACATTTCAGAATATGTGACTTTATCTAATATATATTTGTCCTCTAAAAATCAATTACAAGTTAACGATGAAGGAAATTTTACTTGGGATGAAAAATATGTTCGTGTACACATAAAGTAATGGCAGCCCCCTTATTATTGCTAGCAGACGATAACTTGGCTGGAAAATAGTGATTTATATCTATATCCTGTGTTTTTACATGAAATTGCATGTATCAAATAAGAGGCATATACTACACCATTCAAAATAAGCTAATTCATACGCTGAGGTTAATTTCCCTTTAAATAAATAAATCAAATCAAAATCAATTACTTCATTAGTCAGCTCCCCAGATACAGGTATCTGCAACTTTCTGGCATGAGTATTAACATGACATCAAAGCCCTCTCTTTTAACCCACCAGAGATGGTGTCATTTTCATTTAACAAGTGTTTATATGTTAATACTTCCCAAATATTTTAAATTACTTAAAATCTACAACAAAACTCTTTGCTCTGAATCGTAATTAATGCTAGAATGCTTTCCTTAAAGATCTCCTGTAATACTGTTTATAACCCACCTTGAGGTCTATTAGACCATTGGGCTGAACAGGAAGATATGTGATGTCAAACCCCTCTCCTTCTAAGGCTCGGCAGGAGTCTAGCACACACTTATGCTCCTAAATGAAATGAAAATACAGGGGAAAAAAGACATAATGGGTACATATTTAGAGGTGGCATTCTCAGGGATGAATGTATAATAATTTCTACTTATAAACTTGTGAAAAAAGGTGCTTATTATACCGATTGAAAATTATTTTCTACTTGAAGAAGTTGCTTATCATTGCAAATGGCTATTCAGTTTCCCTATGATGTGTAGCCATATACATGTAATAGTCAACTACCCTGGTTTCTCTTCAACCAAAACAATTGGATTATTTTAAATGGGTATGAGTTCCATCAGATAAATGATAATGTCTTTTGAATATCATTAACATTGTATTGTGACCCCTGGCACATAAACATTGTCAAGAGGAATGGCAAAATATTATTTGAAAAAAAAATTACGACAGTATCAAAGTAGGAACCAAGAAGTCACAAATACATGGATGTACATATTGAATACTGGTTCTGAAAACTGGGAGGGGGTGAAATGAAATTTCATTCCTTGTCATACTCTACACAAATATAAAATCAGTACATAGTGACAGCTCTATATGACCTACAAGTAACCCCTGGGCTCACATCCTTCAAAATTTAGGAAATGCTGGAGGGGATGGGGGGGGGGTGGATGGGAGTAGTTGTCTGGACACCATAAAGGACTGTACGAGAGAATAGGAAATGATGAGCACAGTTTCCCATAGATGTTTCTCCACTGATATCTTACCGTTTGTGTTGTGATGACATGCTTCTTTTTAGATTTGTAAAATCTGGCAGTCCCCTGAAGGGAGAAAAGAAATCAAAAACAAAAACAAAAAGAGTCAAAATTAATGATTTGACAGTGAAGTGCTTTTCCCGGAAGCATCTCCCAGTTATGTAATCACATTTTGTAAGTGGGAAGGAGTAAGTTTGTCAATACTTGATACAATCTTGATATTCCTTTTGCAGTTAAAGTGTACCAATCACTTGAAAAAAAATAATTTGTGTACAGCTAGAAAGGATAAAATCAACTTCAAAGAACTTTATCTGGCATTCTATAGGTCAACAGTTAAGGAGTATGAAGGAAATAAAGGATAACATGAAGGTGCATGCAGAACCGAACTCCGAGTTGGGTTCCATACGAGCCCCTATTTTGGTGAGCGCGTATGGGTGCCTAATGCGTCGAGCAGTCTACTCACGAGTTGCTTTTATGCTTAATATAGAGAGTGTAATTAAACTTGCAATTCATCCCTTTTTAGAAGTAATATTTGAAGCCCATAATCATATTTTGAATATAGTACATGTATAACGACATGGAACCTCTAACATACAGAACAAAATATTTTTCAATTTTCTGCTTTCAATATATTTCAACTAATGGAATCGGATTGTTTCCTAGTCCTGTATATTAAAGCCTAGTATGGGAAATAAATAATTCAGTTGTTTCGGGGTTGACACTAGGAAATTTGGAAAATGTGACATAGAAAATATTTCTTCAAAACGGTTTGAACTTTATTCTATTCTAATCGATCAAGATGAAACAGTACCACATACACTTTCCTTCTGATCGGACTAAATAATGTTTATTTCTGTTTATCCTCAGATACACGTCAATGAATATGAAATGCATTCAGAGAGGACCAAAAGGAGTCTAATTTCTCTATGAATGTACATGTACTGGTATGTGTGTACAGAGTAGTGCAACAACTCAGAGCATTACCTTCACAGAGATATTATTTGATTCTGTAGCTCCGCTGGTGAAGATGATCTCTCGAGCATCTGCCCCTATCAAATTGGCAACTTGCTGCAAGAACAAACAAACAGAATAAAAACCTTGTCAGTCATTTGTCAAAGTGATTAGAATTTGTTGCATATGGCGTCTACATATTATGTAAGTAATGTATGGTTCTTTTTAATAAGACCGGACTAATCCTATCATTAAAAAAATACACATATGTATACTTATTACTTGAATTTATTTTACTTATAGTTTCAATTGCATTACTTTCAAACAAATCTTTATTGTAGCTTTCTATCACTGCTGAAAATGGGGGATTTCAGTTGTTCAGAAGACTTTACTTTCTTTGGTTTTCTATTCAATTACAATGTATGTAGGAAACATATAATTTCTCCCAAATTTAATTATCAATAATCATGCCGAAGTTGATGACCAAATACCTTGGACGTGCCCAACAACATGCAACCACAAACATGTACATTGTACAATCCAATACCACTCACGGAACCATCACTATGTGGGGATATGCCAATTTTGGCAGCAGTCATGACCTCTATTAAAAGTTGAGGTGAAAGCACCAAATATAATCAGCAAAATTTTGACAAAATACTTTGTTCTACATTTTAGGCTTGATAGAATACATGTATCTGAATTAATGCCAGATTCTTCAATACGATCTTTATCATCTTGATCAAGTGAAATTTTCAGGCTGTTTTTGGCCGGCGATCTTGCTCCTTTCCAGCATACAAATGTACATGTACATATGTGCTAGAGATCACACACTCTATGGGAGGCAATTCTCTGTGGTATGAAGACGTGGAGATCGAACAAGTGTGAGTGAATTTAACAGTAATTTTACCTTGCGAGCATGTTCCACAGCTCCTTCGGATTCCCATCCATACGAATGTGTGCGGGAGTGTGGATTGCCATAGTAAGCCACAGAGTAAGGCATCATTGCATCCATTACTCGAGGGTCCTGGAGGAAAAACACACAAAAAGCAATGTACTCTTACTTACCAAGTACACAATAAATTCTAACACAATTGCTCATTTCCTAAAAATCATCCATATTAAGGCTAGTTCACACATGACTCAGAAAAAAGCGGCTTACGGCAGCACATTTGAACAATTATTTGCAAATCTATTCCAAATGTACTTGAATCAAACATCACCAACAAATTGAAAATGGGAGTTCCTCCTTTTCAGGAGTCATCTCAACATTATAATTATCAGAACTTTGAAATTCTCTGTCCAATTTATCTCAAGCTTCCACTGTACATTTGATTCTCTGACTTTTTTGGCTTCCAGTTGGATCAATTTGATACAGGAAGTTAATTCCTACTGGAGGTGAATTACAGAAGTAAAATATCAATGTAAAATTTAAAAAAGAACAGTTTATTTTAAGCAGAACTGAATAACAAACTTTAGGTACAAGGCAAATGACCCTCTATAATTAAAAAAACCAGTCCTTTACAATTAATAAAACGGTCCCCTTGTTTCAAATACATATATTTCCCTATCCCCTAACCCAAATGTTAGTCTGGTGCCCTGAGGCAAGGATGTAAAATAGCAGAAGAATAATACCTCTTTGGGCAAGATTAAGTTAAAACTCCAACTCAAAGAGGACTAAACATTTGAGCACATCCTCTGCATGCTTACTAGTGGTGTAGTTGATTGAGCATCCAGATAGAGTGCTCTCCCTTCCAGGTTCGTCTCTTCTTTCACATCTGTGTTTCAAAAAATACATTTAACAGGATGATGTGGGCATTTCTTTGTAACAAAAAACAAAAGCCCCAGGGGGCACGACGCTCACCTGAGGTGGATCAATTCACATCTGGTGCATGTTCTCTCTAGCACCACCAGGAGATATTTTAGAAATTGAAACTAGGAGGATGTACATGAGATGATGTTAGAAATTAACACAATTCCCCCCCCCCCCCCCCCACCCCATGGTCTACAGTGTCATGTATTATTTGAATCTCCTACATCTAAGGATGATTCCCACCAAGTGTGGTTGAATCATACAACAAATCATGCAAAGAATGTACATTTCCCCTCCTGCATATTAACCTCGCACTCGCAGGACCCCTATGGGGCCACCCTGAGAATATCATGAACAACTTTTATTTTTTTCATATTCAAGATGTATATAACACACAAAATATCTAGATAAACTTCTGGTTCTGGAGGAGAAGATGTTTGAAATTTACATAGCTTTTACAATTGGGGGCCCTCCCCCTGGCCCCCCTGGGGGCCACATGTACCATTTTAGCAACTTTGGGTCCCCTACCCCTAAGGATGATTCCTACCAAGTTTGGTTGAATTCCGATCATGGGTTTTTGGAGAAGAAGATGAAAATGTAAAAAGTTAACGGACGACGGACAAATTTCCATCGCAATAGCTCACTCGAGCCTTAGGCTCAGGTGAGCTAAAAAACAACAAACTACAGAAGTTGTTTGTCCAAGAAAATAAGAGATAAATAACAACAAATATAGTATGAAAATAACAATGAAAACATGATAATAGCAATAACGATAATAATAAAAATGATAAAATAATATTAATAATAATAATAATGTATAATATAAATATAATAATAAATGATAATAATATTTAGTAATAGTAATAATAATTATTATAATAACAATAATAATAAAAATGATAATAATAATAAAAATGATAATACTAATAATAAAAATGATAATACTAATAATAAAAACTCTCATTCCTGCGTTAGGGATTATATGCCGAAGACGCCCGGTCAGAATGCGTGCGAGGCCCGCTCGTAGCGGTCTTTGTCTAACTTATGGTGGATCTGAAATCGTGTGAGTGACTGTAGGTCGATGACATATCCCAGAAATTACGGGACACTTTCGGTTTACTAGCGCAGCGAAGGCTTTTTCGGGAAATTTGGACAATATTAAACCTACTGTACTTGTATTTAACATCAAAATTAATATTTCACATTTTGTTTTTATATTTTTAAATTCTAGAGCAGAAAATGGGGTTTTAATACTCTAAAGCTACGGTGAAGAGGAGATGAGATAAGCTGGCTCATGGTAGAAGTGATTTTCAAGAGGTTTTATAGATTCTAAAATGGTTGCTATATTGTTGAGCTAGATTAAGTACCAGGCTCTAAGAAGAGTAGAGTCAGGTTTTTTTTTTAACTCTTAAAAGTGCCTTCCAGGGCCAGGCCACTCACCGCGAACTTTTGAAATAGGACGGTAGATTGCAGCACAACGCAAGTCCACTCGAA
Source organism: Heliocidaris erythrogramma (assembly GCA_025617745.1). Taxonomy (NCBI): domain Eukaryota; kingdom Metazoa; phylum Echinodermata; class Echinoidea; order Camarodonta; family Echinometridae; genus Heliocidaris; species Heliocidaris erythrogramma. Next base: position 40,558,208 of record CM046860.1, on the reverse strand, counting down.
CGCTCCTTCTGCGCAAACGGGAACGCCACCGCACTCCGTCCTCCTGGTTTTCAGGACGGTATTCGGCCAAAATAGCATCTGGTCTGTGAACAGGACGGAGCGGTGTATTTGCGAAAAATGTCTACTACCCGTACCCACACACGCACAGTGCAGTGCATGTGACAGCTAGTTTTTTACATCTACATGCACATAGAGTATAGACATTGACTGTTGTACATGTAGTTCTACAGAAATATAGAAAAGGAAAAACAAAGAAATATATTAGGAAAGAGAAGAGGAAAGATTAAAGGAAAAACAAAGAAATACAAAAGGAAAGAGAAGAGGATAGATTAAAAGAAAGACAAAGAAATACATAATGAGAGAAAAGAGGATAGATTAGAGGAAAAACAAAGAAATACATGAGAGAGAAGAGGATAGATTAAAGGAAAAACAAAGAAATATATTGGGAAAGAGAAGAGGAAAGAGAAAAGTCCCGATTTTCTGTGTGCGCGATCGTAAAGATCGATGTGCGCTTGCGATCCCGAGTTTCTTCGTGGACAAAAATTTTATTGGCCGATTTTAGTCTAAGACATTGGCAGTATGTAAACAACACGCGATCGCGAAACAAATCGGCGGGGATTTCTCCGTTTTGGACAAGATTTTGACTTTGGATTTTGCTGAAAATATCAAAAGTTCTTCCTAACGGCCATTTGAGGTAGGAGTGAGATTTTTAAGGCCTGAATTTGAAAGCAAGTATTTAAAATATTTATGTTATTTTTCCCCCCATTACCTTCTTTACTACACGCGACAGAAAATACCAACTATTTTTGCATATTGTATTCGTAGTGGTCAATATGACCACACCACGAATAGTGGTCATATTGACCACTACGAATACAAAATACAACAAGAGCCCCAGGGGGCACGACGCTCACCTGAGGTGGATCAATTCACATCTGGTGCATGTTCTCTCTAGCACATGAACAACTTTCATTCTTCATCTATAGAGGTATCTCTATACACAATACCAAGTCTGAGCTTCCTACCAAGTTCGGTTAAATTCCAATCATGGGTTTTGGAGAAGAAGCTGAAAATGTAAAAAGTTTATGGATGGCGGACAACTTGCCCCACCCCCCCCCCCCCTCCAGTATGTTACCCCCACAGACCCCCACATGTACCATTTTAGCAACTTTGGTCCCCTACCCCTAAGGATGATTCCTACCAAGTTTGGTTGAATTCCGATCATGTGTTTTGGAGAAGATCAGAATGTACATTTTGCCTGGCAGCGCCCCCCCCCCCTCCAGTATGTTACCCCCACAGGGCCCCTATAGGGCCACTCAGAGAAATTTCATGAACAACATTCATTCTTCATCTATAGAGGTATCTCCATACACAATACCAATGAGCTATTCCTGGTTCTGGAGATGATGTTTGAAATTTACATAGCTTTTACACTTGGGGGCCCTCCCCCTCGGCCCCCCTGGGGGCCACATGTACCATTTTAGCAACTTTGGGTCCCCTACCCCTAAGGATGATTCCTACCAAGTTTGGTTGAATTCCGATCATGTGTTTTGGAGAAGATCAGAATGAACATTTTGCCTGGCAGCGCCCCCCCCCCCTCCAGTATGTTACCCCCACAGGGCCCCTATAGGGCCACTCAGAGAAATTTCATGAACAACATTCATTCTTCATCTATAGAGGTATCTCCATACACAATACCAATGAGCTATGCCTGGTTCTGGAGAAGAAGAAGTTTTTAAATTTACATAGCTTTTACAATTGGGGGCCTTCCCCCTGGGCCCCCTGGAGGCCACATGTACCATTTTAGCAACTTTGGGTCCCCTACCCCTAAGGATGATTCCTACCAAGTTTGGCTGAATTCCGATCATGTGTTTTGGAGAAGAAGATCAGAATGTACATTTTGCCTGGCAGCGCCCCCCCCCTCCCCTCCAGTATGTTACCCCCACAGGGCCCCTATAGGGCCACTCAGAGAAATTTCATGAACAACATTCATTCTTCATCTATAGAGGTATCTCCATACAAAATACCAAGTCTGAGCTATGCCTGGTTCTGGAGAAGAAGATGTTTGAAATTTACATAGCTTTTACAATTGGGGGCCCTCCCCCTGGGCCCCCTGGGGCCACATGTACCATTTTAGCAACTTTGGGTCCCCTACCCCTAAGGATGATTCCTACCAAGTTTGGTTGAATTCCGATCATGGGTTTTGGAGAAGAAGATGAAAATGTAAAAAGTTAACGGACGACGCACGACGGACGACGCACGACGCACGACGGACAAATTTCCATCGCAATAGCTCACTCGAGCCATAGGCTCAGGTGAGCTAAAAATAGTTGGTATTCTCTGTCGCGTGTAGTAAAGGTATGGGGAGAGAAATAAGATAAATATTTTAAATACTTGCTTTCAAATTCAGCCCTTAAAAATCTCAATCCTACCTCAAATGGCCGTTAGGAAGAACTAATGATATTTTCAGCAAAATCCAAAGTCAAAATCTTGTCCAAAACCGGAGAAATCCCCGCCGATTTATTTCGCGATCGCGTGTTGTTTACATACTGCCGATGTCTTAGACTAAAATCGGCCAATATAATTTTTGTCCACGAAAAACTCGGGATCGCAAGCGCACATCGATCTTTACGATCGCGCACACATAAAATCGGGACTTTTCCGTGTACGCCATATAGGGACATCTGTGTTTCAAAAAATACATTTAACAGGATGATGTGGGCATTTCTTTGTAACAAAAAACAAGAGCCCCAGGGGGCACGACGCTCACCTGAGGTGGATCAATTCACATCTGGTGCATGTTCTCTCTAGCACCACCAGGAGATATGTTAGAAATTGAAACTAGGAGGATGTACATGAGATGATGTTAGAAATTAACACAATTCCCCCCCCCCCCCCCTCCACCCCATGGTCTACAGTGTCATGTATTATTTGAATCTCCTACATCTAAGGATGATTCCCACCAAGTGTGGTTGAATCATACAACAAATCATGCAAAGAATGTACATTTCCCCTCCTGCATATTAACCTCGCACTCGCAGGACCCCTATGGGGCCACCCTGAGAATGTCATGAACAACTTTTTTTTTATTCATCTTCAAGATGTATATAACACACAAAATATCTAGATAAACTTCTGGTTCTGGAGAAGAAGATGTTTGAAATTTACATAGCTTTTACAATTGGGGGCCCTCCCCTGGGCCCCCCTGGGGGCCACACGTACCATTTTTGTAACTTTGGTCCCCTACCCCTAAGAATGATTCCTACCAAGTTTGGTTGAATTCCGATCATGGGTTTTGGAGAAGAAGATGAAAATGTAAAAAGTTAACGGACGACGGACGACGGACAAATTTCCATCGCAATAGCTCACTCGAGCCTTAGGCTCAGGTGAGCTAAAAAACAACAAACTACAGAAGTTGTTTGTCCAAGAAAATAAGAGATAAATAACAACAAATACAGTATGAAAATAACAATGAAAACATGATAATAGCAATAACGATAATAATAAAAATGATAAAATAATATTAATAATAATAATAATGTATAATATAAATATAATAATAAATGATAATAATATTTAGTAATAGTAATAATAATTATTATAATAACAATAATAATAAAAATGATAATAATAATAAAAATGATAATACTAATAATAAAAATGATAATACTAATAATAAAAACTCTCATTCCTGCGTTAGGGATTATATGCCGAAGACGCCCGGTCAGAATGCGTGCGAGGCCTGCTCGTAGCGGTCTTTGTCTAACTTATGGTGGATCTGAAATCGTGTGAGTGACTGTAGGTCGATGACATATCCCAGAAATTACGGGACACTTTCGGGTTTACTAGCGCAGCGAAGGCTTTTTCGGGAAATTTGGACAATATTAAACCTACTGTACTTGTATTTAACATCAAAATTAATATTTCACATTTTGTTTTTGATATTTTTAAATTCTAGAGTAGAAAATGGGGTTTTAATACTCTAAAGCTACGGTGAAGAGGAGATGAGATAAGCTGGCTCATGGTAGAAGTGATTTTCAAGAGGTTTTATAGATTCTAAAATGGTTGCTATATTGTTGAGCTAGATTAAGTACCAGGCTCTATGAAGAGTAGAGTCAGCTTCGTTTTTTTTTTAACTCTTAAAAGTGCCTTCCAGGGCCAGGCCACTCACCGCGAACTTTTGAAATAGGACGGTAGATTGCAGCACAACGCAAGTCCACTCGAACGCTCCTTCTGCGCAAATGGGAACGCCACCGCACTCCGTCCTCCTGGTTTTCAGGACGGTATTCGGCCAAAATAGCATCTGGTCTGTGAACAGGACGGAGCGGTGTATTTTGCGAAAAATGTCTACTACCCGTACCCACACACGCACAGTGCAGTGCATGTGACAGCTAGTTTTTTACATCTACATGCACATAGAGTATAGACATTGACTGTTGTACATGTAGTTCTACAGAAATATAGAAAAGGAAAAACAAAGAAATATATTAGGAAAGAGAAGAGGAAAGATTAAAGGCAAAACAAAGAAATACAAAAGGAAAGAGAATAGGATAGATTAAAAGAAAGACAAAGAAATACATAATGAGAGAAAAGAGGATAGATTAGAGGAAAAACAAAGAAATACATGAGAGAGAAGAGGATAGATTAAAGGAAAAACAAAGAAATATATTGGGAAAGAGAAGAGGAAAGAGAAAAGTCCCGATTTTTTGTGTGCGCGATCGTAAAGATCGATGTGCGCTTGCGATCCCGAGTTTCTTCGTGGACAAAAATTTTATTGGCCGATTTTAGTCTAAGACATCGGCAGTATGTAAACAACACGCGATCGCGAAACAAATCGGCGGGGATTTCTCCGGTTTTGGACAAGATTTTGACTTTGGATTTTGCTGAAAATATCAAAAGTTCTTCCTAACGGCCATTTGAGGTAGGAGTGAGATTTTTAAGGCCTGAATTTGAAAGCAAGTATTTAAAATATTTATGTTATTTTTCCCCCCATTACCTTCTTTACTACACGCGACAGAAAATACCAACTATTTTTGCATATTGTATTCGTAGTGGTCAATATGACCACACCACGAATAGTGGTCATATTGACCACTACGAATACAAAATACAACAAGAGCCCCAGGGGGCACGACGCTCACCTGAGGTGGATCAATTCACATCTGGTGCATGTTCTCTCTAGCACATGAACAACTTTCATTCTTCATCTATAGAGGTATCTCTATACACAATACCAATTCTGAGCTTCCTACCAAGTTCGGTTAAATTCCAATCATGGGTTTTGGAGAAGAAGCTGAAAATGTAAAAAGTTTATGGATGGCGGACAACTTGCCCCACCCCCCCCCCCCTCCAGTATGTTACCCCCACAGACCCCCACATGTACCATTTTAGCAACTTTGGGTCCCCTACCCCTAAGGATGATTCCTACCAAGTTTGGTTGAATTCCGATCATGTGTTTTGGAGAAGATCAGAATGTACATTTTGCCTGGCAGCGCCCCCCCCCCCCCCCTCCAGTATGTTACCCCCACAGGGCCCCTATAGGGCCACTCAGAGAAATTTCATGAACAACATTCATTCTTCATCTATAGAGGTATCTCCATACACAATACCAAGTCTGAGCTATTCCTGGTTCTGGAGATGATGTTTGAAATTTACATAGCTTTTACACTTGGGGGCCCTCCCCCTCGGCCCCCCTGGGGGCCACATGTACCATTTTAGCAACTTTGGGTCCCCTACCCCTAAGGATGATTCCTACCAAGTTTGGTTGAATTCCGATCATGTGTTTTGGAGAAGATCAGAATGAACATTTTGCCTGGCAGCGCCCCCCCCCCCCCCCCTCCAGTATGTTACCCCCACAGGGCCCCTATAGGGCCACTCAGAGAAATTTCATGAACAACATTCATTCTTCATCTATAGAGGTATCTCCATACACAATACCAATGAGCTATGCCTGGTTCTGGAGAAGAAGAAGTTTTTAAATTTACATAGCTTTTACAATTGGGGGCCTTCCCCCTGGGCCCCCCTGGAGGCCACATGTACCATTTTAGCAACTTTGGGTCCCCTACCCCTAAGGATGATTCCTACCAAGTTTGGCTGAATTCCGATCATGTGTTTTGGAGAAGAAGATCAGAATGTACATTTTGCCTGGCAGCGCCCCCCCCTCCCCTCCAGTATGTTACCCCCACAGGGCCCCTATAGGGCCACTCAGAGAAATTTCATGAACAACATTCATTCTTCATCTATAGAGGTATCTCCATACAAAATACCAAGTCTGAGCTATGCCTGGTTCTGGAGAAGAAGATGTTTGAAATTTACATAGCTTTTACAATTGGGGGCCCTCCCCCTGGGCCCCCTGGGGGCCACATGTACCATTTTAGCAACTTTGGGTCCCCTACCCCTAAGGATGATTCCTACCAAGTTTGGTTGAATTCCGATCATGGGTTTTGGAGAAGAAGATGAAAATGTAAAAAGTTAACGGACGACGCACGACGGACGACGCACGACGCACGACGGACAAATTTCCATCGCAATAGCTCACTCGAGCCATAGGCTCAGGTGAGCTAAAAATAGTTGGTATTCTCTGTCGCGTGTAGTAAAGGTATGGGGAGAGAAATAAGATAAATATTTTAAATACTTGCTTTCAAATTCAGCCCTTAAAAATCTCAATCCTACCTCAAATGGCCGTTAGGAAGAACTAATGATATTTTCAGCAAAATCCAAAGTCAAAATCTTGTCCAAAACCGGAGAAATCCCCGCCGATTTGTTTCGCGATCGCGTGTTGTTTACATACTGCCGATGTCTTAGACTAAAATCGGCCAATATAATTTTTGTCCACGAAAAACTCGGGATCGCAAGCGCACATCGATCTTTACGATCGCGCACACATAAAATCGGGACTTTTCCGTGTACGCCATATAGGGACATCTGTGTTTCAAAAAATACATTTAACAGGATGATGTGGGCATTTCTTTGTAACAAAAAACAAGAGCCCCAGGGGGCACGACGCTCACCTGAGGTGGATCAATTCACATCTGGTGCATGTTCTCTCTAGCACCACCAGGAGATATGTTAGAAATTGAAACTAGGAGGATGTACATGAGATGATGTTAGAAATTAACACAATTCCCCCCCCCCCCCCTCCACCCCATGGTCTACAGTGTCATGTATTATTTGAATCTCCTACATCTAAGGATGATTCCCACCAAGTGTGGTTGAATCATACAACAAATCATGCAAAGAATGTACATTTCCCCTCCTGCATATTAACCTCGCACTCGCAGGACCCCTATGGGGCCACCCTGAGAATATCATGAACAACTTTTTTTTTTTCATCTTCAAGATGTATATAACACACAAAATATCTAGATAAACTTCTGGTTCTGGAGAAGAAGATGTTTGAAATTTACATAGCTTTTACAATTGGGGGCCCTCCCCCTGGGCCCCCCTGGGGGCCACATGTACCATTTTAGCAACTTTGGGTCCCCTACCCCTAAGAATGATTCCTACCAAGTTTGGTTGAATTCCGATCATGGGTTTTTGGAGAAGAAGATGAAAATGTAAAAAGTTAACGGACGACGGACGACGGACAAATTTCCATCGCAATAGCTCACTCGAGCCTTAGGCTCAGGTGAGCTAAAAAACAACAAACTACAGAAGTTGTTTGTCCAAGAAAATAAGAGATAAATAACAACAAATACAGTATGAAAATAACAATGAAAACATGATAATAGCAATAACGATAATAATAAAAATGATAAAATAATATTAATAATAATAATAATGTATAATATAAATATAATAATAAATGATAATAATATTTAGTAATAGTAATAATAATTATTACAATAACAATAATAATAAAAATGATAATAATAATAAAAATGATAATACTAATAATAAAAATGATAATACTAATAATAAAAACTCTCATTCCTGCGTTAGGGATTATATGCCGAAGACGCCCGGTCAGAATGCGTGCGAGGCCCGCTCGTAGCGGTCTTTGTCTAACTTATGGTGGATCTGAAAATCGTGTGAGTGACTGTAGGTCGATGACATATCCCAGAAATTACGGGACACTTTCGGGTTTACTAGCGCAGCGAAGGCTTTTTCGGGAAATTTGGACAATATTAAACCTACTGTACTTGTATTTAACATCAAAATTAATATTTCACATTTTGTTTTTGATATTTTTAAATTCTAGAGTAGAAAATGGGGTTTTAATACTCTAAAGCTACGGTGAAGAGGAGATGAGATAAGCTGGCTCATGGTATAGTGATTTTCAAGAGGTTTTATAGATTCTAAAATGGTTGCTACATGTATATTGTTGAGCTGGATTAAGTACCAGGCTCTAAGAAGAGTAGAGTCAGGTTTTTTTTTTTTTTACTCTTAAAAGAGCCTTCCAGGGCCAGGCCACTCACGGCGAGCTTTTGAAATAGGACGGTAGATTGCAGCACAACGCAAGTCCGCTCGAACGCTTCTTCTGCGCAAACGGGAACGCCACCGCACTCCGTCCTCCTGGTTTTCAGGACGGTATTCGGCAAAAATTTATAAAAACTTACATTTACAGCCTTGTTTTTCGTACTTGTTACCCACACCTCCATACGGATGACGACTGCTCTCAATATGTTGCGCACTAGTGAGGCCGCTCTACATGGTTACGCACCATAGATACGTACGCAGAATGTTACGCACACAAGCTATTCTACGAAGACCTGGAAGGGCCAAACTGACGACGTAAAAAAACTAGAAATGTGCATTGCTGGGGCCGCGCAATGCTAAATGTATCCCCCGGCACTGGCAGCGATTTGAAGGAGGGACAAAGACCCTCCCCCATCCCCTCCCTCAAACAAAAGGATGGTGTAGAAATTAGATGTGTAGGTTTCACTAAGACACATCTTCATATAAAATTTGAAAGAAATGTGTTGAGAGATATACCAAGATACATCTCCATACAAAATTTGAAAGAAATCCATCAAGAAATGTGGCCTGCAGAGTGCACTCACGCCATGCCCTGAAGTATGACCTTTGACCCTATAAAAGACGGAACACTGGTGGCAGCATCACCAAAAACTATAGGTTTTTAGATTACACCAAGAAACACCTTCATGCGAAATTTGAACGAAATCCGTCAAGAAATGCAGAAGAGTGCAAGAAATGGAAAAATGACCTTTGACCCTATAAAGGACGGAACAATGAGGGCAGCATCACCAAAAATTAAATATGTGTACATTATACCAAGATACATCTCCATACAAAATTTGAATGAAATCCGTCAAGAAATGCAGAAGTAAGAGTGCACAAAAGGGACAAATGAGCTTTGATCCTATAAAGGACGGAACAATGAGGGCAGCATCACCAAACAGTAAAGATGTGTAGATTATACCAAGATACATCTCCATACAAAATTTGAACAAAATCCGTTGAGAAATGTGGCCTGCAGAGTGCACTCACGCCATGCCCTGAAGTATGACCTTTGACCCTATAAAAGACGGAACACTGGTGGCAGCATCACCAAACACTATAGGTTTTTAAATTACACCAAGAGACACCTTCATGCAAAATTTGAACGAAATCCGTCAAGAAATGCAGAAGAGTGCAAGAAATGGAAAAATTACCTTTGACCCTATAAAGGACGGAACAATGAGGGCAGCATCACCAAAAATTAAACATGTGTAGATTATACCAAGATACATCTCCATACAAAATTTGAACAAAATCCGTTGAGAAATGTGGCCTGCAGAGTGCACTCACGTCATGCCCTGAAGTATGACCTTTGACCCTATAAAAGACGGAACACTGGTGGCAGCATCACCAAACACTATAGGTTTTTAAATTACACCAAGAGACACCTTCATGCAAAATTTGAACGAAATCCGTTGAGAAATGTGACCGCCAGAGCGCACACAAGAGTACACACAAGACATCTATCAAAATATGACCTTTGACCCTATAAAAGACGGAACACTGGGGGCAGCATCACCAAAATCTATAGGGTTCCAGATTTTACCAAGAGACACCTTCATACAAAATTTGAACAAAATCCGTTGAGAAATGTGACCGCTAGAGCGCACACAAACTATCCCCAAAAATATGGCCTTTTACCCTATAAAAGACTGAACACTGGGGGCAGCATCACCAGAAACTATAGGGGTCCAGATTTTACCAAGATACACGTCCACAGGAAGTCTGAAAAAAATTCGTTGAGAAATGTGACCGCTAGAGCGCACACAAGAATGTGACGCGGCGGCGGCGGCGGCGAAACGCTGCTGAATCCAAAGTATCCTCCGGCATACTGCCGGGGGATACAATAAAAAATATTACGTGAAAAATACAAACTGGATGCTGACGGGACAGTCTCGATAGCAGTTATCGACAAAAAGGACCCAAAATTTCAGGAAACCCTCTTCAAAGGTCACAAAACAACCTGGTAAGTTTTAATCATCTATTATTCAACATAAGTATTTGGATTTAAGTAAACTGCAATATATGAGTTTCAATTAAATATAGCCAAAAATGCACAGTGATGCAGTTTAGGTATGGGATGTGTGTTGGCTGCGTTACTACACAGTCGGCAATGGCGTGTACCTATGAGCATGATGAGTGGAATTTCCACTGAATTTCCTTGCCGAGCAGATCTTCCCCTGTACCACATCAGCAAGTAATGGTCATATTGACCATTAGAATAATATACATGTGTGTATACTGGGTATTGGGGATACAGATGTAATTTTGTTTGAAATTGATGTTTTTGTGGGCAAACTGATACTTAACGTCCATGCGCATTGAGTCGCCACCCGACGGCCTTAAACTTCCTATACTGCTAAATTAAACTTTATTCTTGCCAAAATCTTGATTTAATATGAAAACATCAATGTATCCCCTAAAATATCTCAAAAGCATGATTCATGAAAATGCTCCATTTTAAAGAGAATGACGTCACTATATACATACTTCCGGAAGGCGACACAATAGGTGGCTGCTGTTGAGTCGCGCCCATCGATCTCTACCTGTAGTTACAAATCCAATACTGCGCGCATGCGCACACCACACAGGCACGTCATACATACACACAACACGTGTGCCAGATCTACGCAGACTCGCCACCTTCTTGTAGAGGGTTCTACGTTAAAGCGCCACCCCCTTCTATTTTTTTAGATCACACCACCCCCTCTTTTAAAATGGTACCAGCTTGATAAGTATATTTTAATCTTCATCTCGATAGCAAATTTTGTCAACTTCCGTCATCATATTGGGCTACAACTATTGTTGAGTAGGGAAGTCTAGTCTTTGTCGCCCGAGCTCCATCCACCGGCTATTGCAGGAGTGTGTGTGCTAGTTAAACTTTGATCGCGCCCAACTCTTATTCATGCGCCGGATCTTACAAGAGACTTCCAACGGCAGAAGAATATATTTTGACCTATTCAATGTAGCCACAACAAAGTGTGAAGCGATGCAGATAATTTTTAGAGGACGAGTTCGGACAGTAAGTGACAGGTGAGTGGCGAGTTAACAACGGTGGCGAGTCAATGCGCACGGACGTTAAGTATCATTCTTTAGATTTTAAGTTATCAGTTCGTTAAGATACAAAATGTAGAAAGTTATAAAAACTTACATTTACAGCCCTCTTTTTGGTACTTGTTACCCACACCTCCATACGGATGACGACTGCTCTCAATAATGTTGCGCACTAGTGAGGCCGCTCTACATGGTTACGCACCGTAGATACGTACGCAGAATGTTACGCACACAAGCTATTCTACGAAGACCTGGAAGGGCCAAACTGACGACGTAAAAAAATAAAAAATAAAAAATATTACGTACGTACGTAGTAATTATTACGTACGTACGTAATATTTTTTATTTTTTTACGTCGTCAGTTTGGCCCTTTCAGGTCTTCGTAGGAGATCGACGAACCCATCGCGCCGGTACTACTACGAGCGCTGAGGGCTCCCTTCACCATAATCGTGAAAAATACAAACTGGATGCTGACGGGACAGTCTCGATAGCAGTTATCGACAAAAAGGACCCAAAATTTCAGGAAACCCTCTTCAAAGGTCACAAAACAACCTGGTAAGTTTTAATCATCTATTATTCAATATAATTCTTTGGATGTAAGTAAACTGCAATATATGAGATTCAATTAAATATAGCCAAAAATGCACAGTGATGCAGTTTAGGTATGGGATGTGTGTTGGCTGCGTTACTACACAGTCGGCAATGGCGTGTACCTATGAGTGCCCTGTACTATAGTACATTCAATTCAAATAACTCGATCGCACGGTGCGTAGTGTATACGCTTATCTGTCGCTCCCGTCGCGTGACCTCCCGTTCCTTTTCTCAAAGTCAAACTTTAATTAACAATAACAATAACAACTAGAATTGAATTCGTCATGAGGACGAATTAGGTGGTCTGTCTTTCAATTTGTACGATCATGATTGTAATCAGGATGATCATAATAATGGGGAAATACTAAACTGAAGAAGATAGGATGTCAAGAATGCCATGAATGGAGATGCTTCTTCAGGACAGGAATGTAGCAAAATGTGAAACGGTCATTGTAAAATGATTATGGTGACGATGATAATGGTGATTATGATGATTATAATGATATAATGATGATGGCGATGATATAATAATAGCGATGATGATCATGACGGTGATGATAATAATGATGATGATACAAGATACTTGGGAGATTAACCCCATAGCTCTAATACAGGACAGGAAATCACAATTTCCATAGGGTTGTACACAAACTACTGCACACTACTTTCTAATAGACATAATATGGAAAATAAGGCAGTTTATTACATGATTTGTGATTTTTTATGTTACAATAGTCAAAGAGGATGGTAAAATGACAGGCAAAAAGAAGCAAAAAAAAAAAAAAAAAAAAAAAAATCGGCCCCGGGGATCGAACCAGGTACCTTGACCATGGTAGTCATGTGCTTTACCGATAGACCAGAATATTTCCCATAGAGATAGCACGTAAACGAAAACGGGATTCTCAAATCACATTTTGTACTGAAAAATTGGGCATGATCCCGACGTCTGATCAAAAATTGGAGACCACATTTGTAAAAGCTTATAGTCTCAGCTACAACATATTAAAATCTGGAAGGAAATAGACCAAAAATAACTGAGATACTGCTCAGAGAACGATGTCATGTAGATTCATGATTCGAAAAAAAATCATCTTCCATAGACATAACACGCAAATAGGGAAAATTCTGACATGGCATCTTGCATTGAAAATTTCAGTGTGATGACGTCATCAAAATGAAAAATGGTGGTGACTGATCTGGTAGAGAATTGTGTCAGCTATAAGATATCAAAATTTGGAAGAAAATCGACTACCTATTACTGAAATATTAGCAAATGAATACAAAAATGATGACGTCATTTTTTCAAAATCATTTTTTTGAGTTCATATGCAAATATGATGACGTTAGAACATGAGATCGGCAAAAATTCTACATGAATTCATATCTACAACTCACAGGCTTTCAGAATATGTAAAGAAATTGGGGGGTTTCCGCCCCTTCTGAGGAGCTATGGCGAATTCTAGATGGGCATGTTTTTACCACTTTTTGCATTAGAATGCCCTTTGACGTGCGCACAAATTTGAAAGTTTGACGCGCGCGTACGACATTATGGAAGGTCGATAATGACTGTAAATAGTTGGAAATTGTCAAGAATATTATCAGGAAGATGAAACATGCGAAAAAACGGCGTTTTTACGTTCTCTACGCGCTGTGTGCGCGCATAACGCGCGCGCGGACGCGCACGGACAGAAAATTTTAAAATGCTTAAAATGTCATGAACCATACTCTAATTTGATTAAAAAGTGATTTTGAGCAATTGTAAATTGTGCGCGCGGATTTTAATGACATTTTATGTTGACCCTTGACCTGAAGTTCATGTGTGTCAAATATGGTTTATTTTTGATGACTCGTTATGAAGATATGATTGATAATGTGATTTCACAAAATGGCGCCTGGATGACGTCACGATGACCTGATGACCTTGAAATAGATACCCGAGCTTGACCACATCAGCAAGCAATGGTCATATTGACCATTAGAATCATATACATGTGTGTATACTGGGTATTGGGGATACAGATGTAATTTTGTTTGAAATGGAGGTTTTTGTGGGCAAACTGATATCATTCTTTAGATTTTAAGTTATCAGTTCGTTAAGATACAAAATGTAGAAAGTTATAAAAACTTACATTTACAGCCTTCTTTTTGATACTTGTTACCCACACCTCCATACGGATGACGACTGCTCTCAATAATGTTGCGCACTAGTGAGGCCGCTCTACATGGTTACGCACCGTAGATACGTACGCAGAACGTTACGCACACAAGCTATTCTACGAAGACCTGGAAGGGCCAAACTGACGACATAAAAAAATAAAAAATTTTACGTACGTTCGTAGTAATTATTACGTACGTACGTAATATTTTTTATTTTTTTACGTCATCAGTTTGGCCCTTCCAGGTCTTCGTAGGAGATCGACGAAATGATCGCGCCGGTACTACTACGAGCGCTGAGGGCTCCCTTCATCATAATCGTGAAAAATACAAACTGGATGCTGACGGGAGAGTCTCGATAGCAGTTATCGACAAAAAGGACCCAAAATTTCAGGAAACCCTCTTCAAAGGTCACAAAACAACCTGGTAAGTTTTAATCATCTATTATTCAATATAATTCTTTGGATGTAAGTAAACTGCAATATATGACATTCAATTAAATATAGCCAAAAATGCACAGTGATGCAGTTTAGGTATGGGATGTGTGTTGGCTGCGTTACTACACAGTCGGCAATGGCGTGTACCTATGAGTGAGCTTGACCTGATACTATGTGATAGGTCCTCATGACCACTCATAGTTAATCCGTGGGTTAACCCGTTGGCGTTAGCATGTGAATTTTGACGATGGATATACAAAAGTGATGAGATTTCGATGCTAAATTTCATTAATAGACAATTGTTTTTCTTCATCAAAATATTATGGCAATATCCCATATTAAGGTAATTATCAGAAATATGAAGTGTGTTAGTGAAATGCTGTTCTGTTTTTGTTGACAAATTCATGTTCTAATAAGCTGACCAGGGGTACCAAACTTTTCAGGATAGGATGAACATGAAGTTAGGTAATTTTTAAGGTCGTTTGGGATGTATATTGGTCACAACATTTTTATTTGCCGTATTGAATTACTGTACAATTCGCGGGACCCCAAAAACCACTCCCGGGTACATTACTGTAAAATAGTTGGTATTTTCTGTCGCATGTACTAAAGGTATGGGGGGAAAATAAGTTAAATATTTTAAATACTTGCTTTCAAATTCAGCCCTTAAAAATCTCACTCCTACCTCAAATGGCCGTTAGGAAGAAATTTTGATATTTTCAGCAAAATCCAAAGTCAAAATCTTGTCCAAAACCGGAGAAATCCCCGCCGATTTGTTTCGCGATCGCGTGTTGTTTACAAACTGCCGATGTCTTACACTAAAATCGGCCAATATAATTTTTGTCCACGAAGAAACTCGGGATCGCAAGCGCACATCGATCTTTACGATCGCGCACACAGAAAATCGGAACTTTTCCGTGTACGTCATAGGGACCGAATTTTTGAGGACAAAACTCTTTTGGGGAGATGTCAGCGCCCGCGGCGACCAGGAAATGTACACAATGACTCCGATAGCTCGTTTCGCGAGAATCAACAGTAAATTACGGATTTCATTTTTGGAAATATCTTTTCCAACATTGGTGAGTTGAATTTATTGTATTTCTTGGATATTTTGGGGTCGGTTTTTGAAAATTAAAGGGAAATTAACCTCAGCGTATGAATTAGCTTATTTTGAATGGTGTAGTATATGCCTCTTATTTGATACATGCAATTTCATGTAAAAACACAGGATATAGATATAAATCACTATTTTCCAGCCAAGTTATCGTCTGCTAGCAATAATAAGGGGGCTGCCATTACTTTATGTGTACACGAACATATTTTTCATCCCAAGTAAAATTTCCTTCATCGTTAACTTGTAATTGATTTTTAGAGGACAAATATATATTAGATAAAGTCACATATTCTGAAATGTAAGTTTAGTTTTATATATTTTTTAAAAGGTCTTAATTTGTTCATAAAAAATATACTTCATAAAAAATATACGTCAAGGACGGAGAATTGACGTCAAGGACGGAGACAATCGTAACAATACCAAAACAAAGCGAGGAATCTGCTTTACAGGATGGCTATTAGAACTCATGGGTCGTCAATTATCTAGGCCCATGGCCAATAACAATCGTAATACAATCAGAACAAAGCGACGTATCTGTTGTAAAGGTAGGCTATTATCAATGCATATGGTACCTAATGATCCGTGTCATGCACAAAATGGCAGCCTCCATGGAAAGACGTAGCAGACAATAGGTGCATCTAGAATATCACGTGGGGTTAATTGTCCTTTAAATGCCGATTTTGAGTGAATATTGGTGACTTTTGTGCAGCGGTGTTTTAAAAAGATGAGGTGTATGACTGCCTACATTATACACACGAAGTATAGGAATGTAGCTATGAGTGCAAAAAACCAGTGTTTTGCGATATGTAAAGTGCCCTAATTTCTTAAATATCCATCCAATTTGAATTATTCAAAAACTACTGCATTTCTCATTTCTAGACCTTTCTGTTGATACCAAATTTGTCAAGAATTAATCAATTTGAAATTTTCATTTCACATACCTACTAATGGTCAATATCACTCCCGGGTACATTTCTGTAAAATAGTTGGTATTTTCTGTCGCATGTACTAAAGGTATGGGGGAAAAAATAAGATAAATATTTTAAATACTTGCTTTCAAATTCAGCCCTTAAAAATCTCACTCCTACCTCAAATGGCCGTTAGGAAGAACTTTTTATATTTTCAGCAAAATCCAAAGTCAAAATCTTGTCCAAAACCGGAGAAATCCGGATAAATTACGGATTTGATTTTTGGAAATATCTTTTCCAACATCGGTGAGTTGAATTTATTGTATTTCTTGGATATTTAGTGGTCGGTTTTTGTAAATTAAATGCCGATTTTGAGTGAATGTTTGTGACTTTTGTGCAGTGGTGTTTTAAAAAGTTGAGGTGTATGACTGCCTACATTATACACACGAATTATAGGAATGTAGCTATGAGTGAATTAGACCGAAATTTTCTGTCTCCAGTACGTTAGCCTCTTATTTGGGTAGGGTCGGCTACTACTTGGAGACAGAAGCCGTCCTATCACTTTGCTGTGCAAAATTTGTCTATGGCGTTTGCCGTTCTAGTCTCGTACAAGGCAAAATGATTATGAAGGAAAAAATACGATAAATTCATTACGAACTCGTGCACATTGATTTCAAAACGGTTATTTCTTTAACATTAAATATGTTTGTTTAGTGTTAAAGAAATAACCGTTTTGAAATCAATGTGCATCAAAGTTCGTAATGAATTTATCGTATTTTTTCCTTCATAATCATTTTGCCTTGTACGAGACTAGAAGCTCGGGTAACGGTTGGAATACGGCAGCAGGATTTTCGAACGGAGAAGACCTTGGACCCTGAATTACATGAAAAAGGAGCATTAAATGGATCATTTGGTAAAATTGGTATGTTGAACAGATTAAGTATATGAATTAGAGCCTAGGCCTTATGATTATTTTTAAAAAAATACAGAGGAAAAATGATTTTTTCCTACTGTTCCAGCAGGCACAACGCCATATAAAAGGCATAGACAAATTTTGCACAGCAAAGTGATATGACGGCTTCTGTCTCCAAGTAGTAGCCGACCCTACCCAAATAAGAGGCTAACGTACTGGAGACAGAAAATTTCGGTCTATGAGTGAATATGACCACTCATAGCTACATTCCTATACTTCGTGTGTATAATGTAGGCAGTCATACACCTCATCTTTTTAAAACACCACTGCACAAAAGTCACCAATATTCACTCAAAATCGGCATTTAATTTTCAATTCTTTGAAACCGACCCCAAAATATCCAAGAAATACAATAAATTCAACTCACCAATGTTGGAAAAGATATTTTCAAAAATCAAATCCGTAATTTACTGTTGATTCTCGCGAAACGAGCTATCGGAGTCATTGTGTACATTTCCTGGTCGCCGCGGGCGCCGACATCTCCCCAAAAGAGTTTTGTCCTCAAAAATTCGGTCCCTATGGCGTACACGGAAAAGTTCCGATTTTCTGTGTGCGCGATCGTAAAGATCGATGTGCGCTTGCGATCCCGAGTTTCTTCGTGGACAAAAATTGTATTGGCCGATTTTAGTGTAAGACATCGGCAGTTTGTAAACAACACGCGATCGCGAAACAAATCGGCGGGGATTTCTCCGGTTTTGGACAAGATTTTGACTTTGGATTTTGCTGAAAATATCAAAAGTTCTTCCTAACGGCCATTTGAGGTAGGAGTGAGATTTTTAAGGGCTGAATTTGAAAGCAAGTATTTAAAATATTTATCTTATTTTTTCCCCCATACCTTTAGTACATGCGACAGAAAATACCAACTATTTTACAGAAATGTACCCGGGAGTGAATATGACCATTGCTTGCTGATGTGCTCATGACTGTAGTGTAGAGATTTTGATAAAAATTGACTCAGCCGATATTGAGGAATCATGGTAACAAGAAAGTGCCGGAAAAATAAAAATAAATAATAAATAATAATAATAAAGAAAATTCTGACGAAATTAAGAGGTGGTCTGTCGACTACGACAGACCACCTAATAACAGCACAACAGGCGACACAACACAAAAAGCAATGATTCGGGACTACTAGTAGTAGTACTAGGCTACACAAATTGCGTAATCGAAATGGATTGCCGAGGCGATGGCTTACCTGCCGCTGCAGCATTCGAAGCTTGTCGGGCATTGGCTCCATTTGTGGATACAAAAGACGACAACCGAAAAACAGTTCTAATGCCAGTCGTAACAGATCTTCTTCCTAACGTCGGGATCATGATGATTTATCCTTCCAAAAATAATGAGAAAAATTGTGAATTGTGACTGCGATGCGATAAAAAAAAAATTGTGAGTTAGAAACAACGGTATCCTTCAAATAGCAAATCAGAAATGGAGAAAAAAGTATGTAAATAACTCGCTGAGTTGCTGAGTGGTACATGGTGCGGTTTATGCACGCTGGGGCTAAAACCACTTGGTCTAATTTCCAGATGGGCTACCTTCATTCGGGCTAAACCCTTTTGGTCCACTCTTCATTTGGTCTAATTTGCACTTGGTCTAATAACCAGAAGGTCTAATGACCACTTGGGCTAATTATCACTGTCTTGGTCTAATTACCATTTGGTCTAATTACCATTTCGTCTACTTTATTTTGTTGTCACTTGGTCTACTACCAGTTCGCCTAATGTAAGTTTGTCTAATTCCCAGTCAGTCTAAAACTAGTTGGTCTACAGGTATTTATATGGTCTAGTATAGAGAATGATGAATGAATTTTATTATCCAATGCAATAATCATCATTGTACATGTTCACAGTGATATCTCGTTATATAAGAGTGCAAAGATAATTAATAGGAAACAGAAAATAGCATGAATGCTAGTCGAGTCTGGTCTAGTATCCATTTGGTCTACATGGCATTTATATGGTCTATAGAGAATAAATGAATGAATGAATGAATGAATGAATTTTATTATCCAATGCAATATAATCATCATTGTACATGTTCACAGTGATATCTCGTTATATAAGAGTGGAAAGATAATAGGAACCAGAAAATAGCATGAATGCTAGTCGAGTCTGGTCCCTTGTATAGACAGTTACAAAGAATATTTCCTATATAATGTGTTACTGTTCAGTAACATATTACTGTTGGCAGTTATCAGTTATTATAATACTTGCTTTAAAATATTATTAAATGAACAATCTGTAATGTAATGAATCTACTGATGAGTACATGTATATCATTTAAAAAAATGTATACATACAACACAAACTAAAAAGTATTTACATTAATGAGATAAATACAGTGTATTTTAAGAATAATTTCAAAGTACATTAATTTTCTAGCATATATTGGACAAGAGCTTTACGAAAACTTGACCTTGATGACTTTTTCCTAATTGTGACTGGAAGGTCATTCCAAAAAAATTGTACCTAGGTAAGATAAACACTCTTTTCCTATAGGCTCTTCTTAACTTTTGGTATACAGAGATTCTCATCTTCTTTTTTCCTTGTACTATACCCGTGTTGAATTAGTGAGCAATATTGTGACAATGAATGGGGCAAATTCCCATTAATTAAGTCGTACATAAAACTACATAATTATAGATAATCTATGCAGTTGATAAACATCAAGTATCTTAAGATCCCTTAATAATGGTCTTGATCTTGTCATGTACGTACTGAATGTTATAGCACGTATTGCCATTTTTTAAATTAATAAGATATGATAAGATAAGATTTTATTCACGCCCCCTCTCGGGGTATGAGAGCACAACATATTTACAATAATATAAATGGTATATTGAATACTTGTACATGGGTATATAGTTTACATATTAAACAACATTTCTCAACGAAACAACAAAAAAACAATATATATATATATATATATATATATATATATATATACAGTGTAAATACAACTAAAGTACTAGACGTATAGGGTTTTTAACTATTCTACCACTACGTGTAACTACCTGACTTTGATTGTCAACTACAACATCAACAACACCATCCTCTTTTGATTTACATGTAAATTGCTGCATAATCATTTTAACAAATTTAACAAGCTTTTCAAGATGCATGGCAAGCATTTTTTGTAAGAAGAATTTCCGCCATTACTGTTGTATTTGGCCTATGTATATTAAAATCAGACAAGTACAGTTTTCTCTCATTAATAAAAAATGGGCAAACAAGCAAATAATGATATTCATCACCAATATCTAATGATGTACAGAGTGTGCATAGACTTTCATTTAACAAATCAGAGTTGAAACGACTGTTATTAACTGGTAATCTATGTGTTCGACATCTAAACTTACATAATAGTGTTGCATCTGCGCTATTCAAGAGACACAAATATTTTTCAAACTCTAGCTCAAGTTTAAAAATCCTATAATTAAGGCACACCCGATTCGACCAGGTTGCTGCTCGCCATTCCTGTTTAAACATATCAGCTAGTCTCAAACGTAATGCACCTAAAATCCAATCGGTATTAAATCCATTGCCCTGAGAAAGCCACACATTAGTGAATCCGGCATTATTCAATGTTTTCAATACATGTAAGCCAGGGTGATACAAAATCTATCTCCTCATTTTCATGTAATCTTCTTATTAGTCTGTATAATAAAAAAGTATATTTTGACTGTTCTCCCTTGGCTATTCTTAACCAAAAACCAATCATTCTACATTTAACATAATTAATTATTACACATCGACCAGTTTCACCATATACCATAGTATCGGGTGTACACTTATTTACTTGTAAGATCGTTCTTAAAAATTTCCTATGAAAAACTTCTATTTGATTTAAATTCTCAAAGCCCCAGACTTCACTACCATATAACAAAATAGGTAGCACCATACGATCAAACAATTCAAATTGAGTATCAAGAGATAACTGCAATCGTTTAGCTTTTACCAACATACTGAACAAAGCTTTCCTAGCTTGAGTCACCTGTTTAGCTATTGCCTTTTTAAACTGCCATTATAATTAAATTTAACTCCTAAATAATTAAAGTCGTCTACTACTTCAAGATCATCACCATTAAACATAAATCTAGGTACTTTCCTCACCTTTCCTCTTGAAAAAATAACAATTTTTGTCTTACTCGTATTTACTTGAAGATACCATTTCTTGCAGTACTCCTCCACAGCGATTAATGCTTTCTGAAGCTCATTCGGATTTTCAGCAAAAATAAGAGTATCATCAGCATATAACAAACAATAAAGCTTGAAAAAAAGTTGAATATCTTCATCTGACAAACTATCACTGTAAACATCATCCATCAAAGAAAGGCCCCTATAAAATTTACTGATATGACTTTCAAAATCATTCAGAAACATAGCAAACAACAGCGGAGACAGGTTTTCACCTTGTCTAACACCTACATTACACATAAAATATTCTGATAACTGACCATTTAAGTTAACACATGATTTGGCATGTTTATAGATATTATTTATAACTACAAAAACTTTGCCCTTAACTCCGGAAGCCAAAATTTTCAACCATAAAGATGATCTGTCAATCAAATCAAAGGCCTTTTTATAATCAATAAATGCACAATACATCCTTTTTTTCCTTTGCAAAAAGATATCAATAATACATTTCAGTACAAAAATATGATCAGTTGTTGAATAGCCTGACCTGAATCCAGCCTGTTCTTCGCCTAAAATCTTATTACAATCCAAAAAATTTGATATTCTATAGTTTAAAATTGAAGTAAACAGCTTCCCTAAACAGCTAAGAAGTGTAATACCCCTATAATTATCTGGGTTTGTGTCCTCGCCTTTATTTTTAAAAATTGGGACTATAATCCCTACACACCAGTCAGTTGGAATAATACCATTATCTAGCACAACATTAACAAGGGCAACTATTAAATTAATAATATAGAATTAAGGTCAACCTTCCTAGCTCCATCCCATACTTCGATACCATATGTACCATATGTAATATGAGGCTGCATGAATGTCTTATATAACATAATCAAAATATTTTTAGGCAGGATACCAACTTTTTTGCGTATACACAATATGACTTTGTCACTATGAGTTTTCCACGTTAAATGTTTATCGATGTCTACTTCAATAAATGTTGTAACATCTACTTCACACAAATCTGTATCCATGATCTGAATTCTTCCTTGCACATTAATTGCCTGTCTTCGACCTCTAATTAGCATGTAATTTGTCTTTAACAAATTTATAGTGACTTTATTAACATTACACCAATCTAGGACGTTCTTTAATTCTATTGTTATTTCTCTCAAGTCTATCTCGTACTTTCTGACTGGAAATGTATGAAATAGATTGGATTCATCAGCAAACAATCTAAAAGTGAAGTAGTTACTTGAGTTTGGTAAGTCGTTAATATACAAAAGAAAAAGAGTTGGTCCCAAAACAGATCCCTGAGGTACACCGCAAGTTATTGGTTTGTAATCGGAGAAAACCCCATTACAAATTACATATTGAAATCTATTTTCTAAATAATCTTGAAACCACTGAAGAGGCACACCTCGCACCCCATAATGTTTAAGTTTCTTAAACAGTATGCTATGATTTATGGTATCAAATGCCTTTTTAAAATCAATAAAAATTCCTATAGTAACCATCCCTTTATCTATCGACTTAATAACATCATTAATCAGATTGATCAAGGAGATCTTTGTACTATGTTTTTTCCTAACACCATGATGTTTATACAATATCTCATTCTTTTCTAAGAAATTCAATAATCTATCGTTTACAATTTTTTCTAAAACTTTTGCAAATAATGGAAGGACGGATATTGGCCGATAATTACCAGGCTTTTCCTTATCTCCTTTTTATAGATAGGTGTTACTTTGGCCACCTTCAACGAATTTGGAACTTTTCCTGTCAGAAGTGAGAGATTAAAAATATAGGACAGTGGCCTGGCAATAAAATATACCGCATCTCTTATCATCCTGGCTGGGATAGTATCATGACCACAAGCCTTATTTAAATTCAAAGACAATAATTGAAATTGGACTTCATTTTCCGTAATTAGTTTAAAATTTAGTGTATCTTTGCCCTGATCACAAAGATAATCCATAAAGGTACTACCATTAGTATTTTCCTGTATGTTACTTGCCAAATTTGGACCCACATTTACAAAAAAATCATGAAAAACTTTCCCAATCTCGTACTTTCTGACTGGAAATGTATGAAATAGATTGGATTCATCAGCAAACAATCTAAAAGTGAAGTAGTTACTTGAGTTTGGTAAGTCGTTAATATACAAAAGAAAAAGAGTTGGTCCCAAAACAGATCCCTGAGGTACACCGCAAGTTATTGGTTTGTAATCGGAGAAAACCCCATTACAAATTACATATTGAAATCTATTTTCTAAATAATCTTGAAACCACTGAAGAGGCACACCTCGCACCCCATAATGTTTAATTTTCTTAAACAGTATGCTATGATTTATGGTATCAAATGCCTTTTTAAAATCAATAAAAATTCCTATAGTAACCATCCCTTTATCTATCGACTTAATAACATCATTAATCAGATTGATCAAGGAGATCTTTGTACTATGTTTTTTCCTAACACCATGATGTTTATACAATATCTCATTCTTTTCTAAGAAATTCAATAATCTATCGTTTACAATTTTTTCTAAAACTTTTGCAAATAATGGAAGGACGGATATTGGCCGATAATTACC
This sequence comes from Heliocidaris erythrogramma, assembly GCA_025617745.1. Lineage (NCBI taxonomy): Eukaryota > Metazoa > Echinodermata > Echinoidea > Camarodonta > Echinometridae > Heliocidaris > Heliocidaris erythrogramma. Next base: position 40,533,788 of record CM046860.1, on the reverse strand, counting down.
AGGCTTTTCCTTATCTCCTTTTTATAGATAGGTGTTACTTTGGCCACCTTCAACGAATTTGGAACTTTTCCTGTCAGAAGTGAGAGATTAAAAATATAGGACAGTGGCCTGGCAATAAAATATACCGCATCTCTTATCATCCTGGCTGGGATAGTATCATGACCACAAGCCTTATTTAAATTCAAAGACAATAATTGAAATTGGACTTCATTTTCCGTAATTAGTTTAAAATTTAGTGTATCTTTGCCCTGATCACAAAGATAATCCATAAAGGTACTACCATTAGTATTTTCCTGTATGTTACTTGCCAAATTTGGACCCACATTTACAAAAAAATCATGAAAAACTTTCCCAATCTCGTACTTTCTGACTGGAAATGTATGAAATAGATTGGATTCATCAGCAAACAATCTAAAAGTGAAGTAGTTACTTGAGTTTGGTAAGTCGTTAATATACAAAAGAAAAAGAGTTGGTCCCAAAACAGATCCCTGAGGTACACCGCAAGTTATTGGTTTGTAATCGGAGAAAACCCCATTACAAATTACATATTGAAATCTATTTTCTAAATAATCTTGAAACCACTGAAGAGGCACACCTCGCACCCCATAATGTTTAATTTTCTTAAACAGTATGCTATGATTTATGGTATCAAATGCCTTTTTAAAATCAATAAAAATTCCTATAGTAACCATCCCTTTATCTATCGACTTAATAACATCATTAATCAGATTGATCAAGGAGATCTTTGTACTATGTTTTTTCCTAACACCATGATGTTTATACAATATCTCATTCTTTTCTAAGAAATTCAATAATCTATCGTTTACAATTTTTTCTAAAACTTTTGCAAATAATGGAAGGACGGATATTGGCCGATAATTACCAGGCTTTTCCTTATCTCCTTTTTATAGATAGGTGTTACTTTGGCCACCTTCAACGAATTTGGAACTTTTCCTGTCAGAAGTGAGAGATTAAAAATATAGGACAGTGGCCTGGCAATAAAATATACCGCATCTCTTATCATCCTGGCTGGGATAGTATCATGACCACAAGCCTTATTTAAATTCAAAGACAATAATTGAAATTGGACTTCATTTTCCGTAATTAGTTTAAAATTTAGTGTATCTTTGCCCTGATCACAAAGATAATCCATAAAGGTACTACCATTAGTATTTTCCTGTATGTTACTTGCCAAATTTGGACCCACATTTACAAAAAAATCATGAAAAACTTTCCCAATCTCGTCTGCAGAAGAAACTGGAGTCTTCCTTCCATTACTATCAAGACACAACTTCTCAACCTGGGTGACCTTTGATTTAGTGTTGCCACTATAAAGGAGATCATTTATCACTTTCCAAGTCTGGCCAGTATCATTTTTATGAGTAATAAATAAACTACTATAATAGTCCTTCTTCGCTTTTCTTAAAACATTTGTCAATATGTTCCTATACTTCTTATATTTGTCCACGTGCTGTGGCTGGTGATTAAATGAAATCATTTTAGAATAAAGCTTATGTTTCCTTCTGATTGATTTCAGTATGGCTTTAGTTATCCATGGATTCCTTGCCCCTTTCTGCTTCACGTTACTTTCCAAAATTGGAGCATGCTTATCACAAATGGTTCGAAAAGATTGTAAAAAGGTATCATAAGCTTCATTTACATTGGTTCCATTTTCAATGATACTCCAGTCTTGAGCAGAAAGCTCCACACCAAAGCTGACCTTATTATAATATCTATAGTTCCTTTTAAAGTAGATATTCAAAGAAAATCACAAATATGGCAATTAATGTATCACTAGAAAATGGGAAGCTTACAGATGGCAATCGTATAAGTTTTATGTCAACTGCGTATCTGATGATTATAAAAACAACACAAATAAAAGCTCTTCTCAGCATCTGGAATATCCGAGGATTCGCCAGAAATATAGCGATGTTTTGATGTCGTCACACTCGGGATCGATCCTGCTTAAACAGACGACGTCCTATAATGAATGAACGTAATTGCAATGCAATTATTTATCAAATTATAAAGAGTTTGGTGTATTTAAACATGACCTTATTTCACACCTTTATAAAGGGAAAGTGAAACTGATTCTGATAGCTAAAACCGTCCAATTCCATTTAGTCTAATAACCAGTTGGGCTACTTATCATTTAGTCTAACTGTCATATGGTCTAATGACCATTTAGACTAATGTCCAATTAGTCTAATAACCAGTTAGGCTACTTATCATTTGGTTTAATTTTCATATAGTCTAATGACCATTTGGTCTAATTACTATATATTCTTCTGGCCATTTAGTAGCAAGTTGAGAACTTAAAAAAAAATGAAACTTCAAAGAAGTCATCAACGTAAATGTGCATTAAAAGAGTTATTCACCTTGTTGCTGCTTATATCAAGATCAATCAATATCCCTACATTTTATATATTGATTATTTAAGTCATGAAATTCAATTATTTATGTATGAACACGATTAAAACTACTTTCCAAAAATAAACTCAAGAGCAATTTCAAAGGCCTATTGTAGTGCCTATAGAAATCAGGTTCGAATTATGTAATACGCGATTGTAATGTTCGCACATTTCTAAAGCAGGGGCGGATCTAGCTTTTTTCCAAGGGGTGGGGGACCCAACGACGATGCGGAGCATCGTCCACAAGCCGCGAAGCGGCGATGTCCGCGCCGCCGCATAGCGGTTAGTCGATTTTTTTTTTGCTATTTTGAACCCCCGTAAGTGATGTTTTCCTGGCATCTACTAACGCAATGGAGACAGACATCTATAGGAACATACTGTGTGGGTCTGGACAAATTATGATGGCGTTTTTCTATGCACATTAAATTTTTACTTGGCAGCCCAAGGGGGGGGGGGGGGGTTTAAAAAAAAAACCTAACCCCCCGTAGATCCGCCACTGTAAAGGTGACAGACAGGGCTATTGAAATTGTCTTTATTTTTCGAAAGTAGTTTTTATCGTGTTTATTACTTGTTAGTAGGCCTAATTTAAACATTCATAGGTCTCCTCTTGCTTTCATGACTTAACTTAAAAGAACCTGATTTTGTATTGCACTTCACATATTTGTTGGTTTGATAATCTGTTATTCATGTTTCTTATTTGATATCCGATGTACAAATGTTTGTGCAAGTAGTCAATAAAAGTTAGGGGCGGTGCCGGGGTATCTTCATATAGGAGGGGCAAGACGACCCACAGACTTGGGGTTTCAACGAACTGGGTACCCTTTTTTTGGAAAAGGGGAAACTTAATTATAAATGGGGAAGACAAGAATGGAAAATGGCGTTTTCATACGTTGCTGTACCCCAACATTGTATTTAAAACACATTACATTTTAAGGATATATTTTCTAATCTTTGCATACTATGCAATTCTGCTCTACTCATAACTTTCAAGCAAATTAAGTGACCAAATATACTATGTTCTTGTTGAATATGCAATTGTTATTATTATGATTATCATTTTTATTATTATTATTAATATTATTATTATTTGTTCATCTAAAACGTTAATTAACTCGCTCGTTTGCAGGGGGGCGCAATTCCCCCCCCCCCCCATCCTCACCTTTCCAAGCACCCGACAAGTGTTTCCTGTTACCCACAGAAATGCCGATTTTTATACTTGTTCACTGCTTTCTTTTTCTTCTTTTAAGGCAGTGGCGTATCTAGGTATTATGACGACCTGGGCAAACAGTGAATTTACGCCCCCCCCCCTTTTTATTTACCTTTCCACAAGGTTCCTTTGTTCATCATCAACATGACAATTTTTACAAAAGATCTTTAATATATGTTTTTTCCATGATTTATCAGCGTATTTAAGCGTATATACCATTAGGCCCTATATAACAAAATATACAGCCGCACAGCGGTGTATTGGATAGTTTGACAAAATATACGTTGTGTGCAATAATATATTAGGTACAAAACAGGCAAAGAGAACATATAGACTCTCAGAAACATTTGAAGAAATGCTTTAAGATTTATCTTTGATATAATACTTTTCCATATCATAATATATTTTGATAGCTGTCAGAACTTTTTCAAACCTTGGAAACTGACTTTTACATTTAGCTCAAAATATTCTCTTTTTCTTACAGGGCTAGGGATGGCCAAAATGACGCATAGTGTTGTTGGTAGGTGCGTAGACGAAAAGGGAATAGCCCAACAGGCAATTAGCCTTAGTGATAATTAGACAAAGTGATGTTTAGACAAATTGGCATTTAGACCAACTGACAATTAGACTAAATGGAAAATGGACCAAATGAAAGTTAGACCAACTGCACATTAGACCATATAAATGCCATGTAGACCAAATGGATACTAGACGAAGTGGATTTTAGACGAAATGCCTGTAGACCAACTAGTTTTAGACTGACTGGGAATTAGACAAACTGACATTAGACGAACTGGTAGTAGACCAAGTGACAACAAAATAAAGTAGACGAAATGGCAATTAGACAAAATGGTAATTATACCAAGTGATAATTAGCCCAAGTGGTCATTATAGACCTTCTGGTTATTAGACCAAGTGCAAATTAGACCAAATGAAGAGTGGACCAAAAGGGTGTAGCCCGAATGAAGGTAGCCCATCTGGAAATTAGACCAAGTGGTTTTAGCCCAAGCGTGCATAAACCTTTACACTGACTTCACTGTTTGCCCAGGGCGTCATAATACCTATATACGCCACTGCCTTAAAAGAATAAAAAGAAGACAGTGAACAAGTATAAACAGCGGTATTTTTGTCAGGGTAGGATGAGACACTTTTTGGGTGCTTGGAAAGGGAGCCTGGGGGGGGGGGGGGGGGGGCATTGTGCCCCCGCCAACGAGCGAGTTAATTTACGTTTTATATGAACAAAATATGATAATAATAAGAATAATGATGATAATAATAATAATGATAATAACAATAATAATAATAATAGTTGCATACTCTTCTTTCTTCTTCTTTCTTCTTCTCCTTCATTTTTCGTTTTTCTTCTCTCTCTCTCTCTCTTTTAGGTCACTTGAAATATCATAGGGGCAACCGCCCCTGCCCCTTGCCCCCTCCCCCCTGTAGCGCCCGCCCCTGAAAATAGCAGTTTGCATAGCTCAAAAGAATCAGAGAAGCTTAATGGCAGAATATTTAGTTCTTGATATGACAGCAGTGTGACACCTTTGAGCAGGAACTTAGCGAGAGCTGCATGGGGACACAGTGCAGCAATTAATATATCCCCCGCCCGAAGCATGCTCGCTACGCTCGCTCGCACTCACTTATTGTAACGCATAGCAGTAATATAAAGTCATATCTATCTCTTTTATTGAGAGATTATGCTTGAAATTAAACGCTTTTGCGGCATCTTCGTCATGAAATCAATATAATGCAAGCACCATGCATGACCTTCAACAGGAACATAATATTTTGGCTTGCAAGTTAGTATAAGGCAGAATTGCATATTATGTAAAGATTAGAAAAATATATCCTTAACATTTAATGCGTGTTAAGTACAATGTATGGGTACAGCAACGTATCAAAACGCCATTTTCCATTCTTGTCTTCACCCTTTATAATTAAGTTCCCCTTTTCCAAAAACGGTACCCAGTTCGTTGAAACCCAAAGTGCACTGGCGTAGACAGTGGGTGGGGGGGGGGGGGTGGGCACCGGGGGGCCATGCCCCCGTATTCAGCCACTAAAAAAATTAAAAAAAAAAAAAAAACAAGAGCGAAAAAGCGGGGAAGTGAGATAAAAAGGCCGCCCTCCCTGCACCTACCCCTGTTAGTTACATACAGTGCAGTATTACCTCAAAACAACTGAAAAGCAGTCAGGGCATCGAACTTAGCTTTCCGCCTAAGAAATTGTTTGCTACGAGCAGTTTATCTTTCTCTCAAATTTGCTAAAACGTCAGAGCTTTCGCGCTTCGCGCGGAAAGGGAGAAACTCCCTTCCCTGCACTCGCCCCTGTTACATACAGTGCAATTGCGTCCAAATAACTGAAAAGCAGCCAGGGCGTCAGACTGAATTTCTGCCTTAAAAAAAAAAAGGATTACGAGCCGTTATCTCTCACTCAAATTTGCTGTAAAACGTAAGCCAAGTAATTAATAAGCAGTCGGGGAGTCGAACTTAACTTTTCGCCTAAAAAATTGTTTGCTACAAGCCGTTATCTTTCTCACAAATTTGCTAAATTTGCTAAACTCCCCCTCCCTCCCTGCACCAACCCCTGTCAAATACAGTGCAGTATTGTGTCCAAATAACTGAAAAGCAGCCAGGGCGTCAGACTAACTTTCCGCTTTTTTTTTGCCCCCATGTCCACCAAAAATCGTGCGTTTGCTGCACGATCACACTTGGCCATTGCACGGTGCCCGTGCGAGGATTGTGCGATGTAACCTACGACATGTCTACGGGCTACGGTCTTACGATATTTAAAAATTTGTCAAACTCCTCTCGATAACAAATCGTAGAGGCTGCGGAGCCCGTGAATCCGCACGAAAATCTTACAGCATCCGCGCAGAGGCCGCACGGAAAGGGGGATACGGGTAGTTTACGGGCTCTGTAGACACATCGCAAGCCAAATGTGAATTAGGCATAAGCAGCAGCAAGTTGAATAACTCTTTTAATGCACATTTACGTATAGATGACTTCTTTAAAGTTTCATTTTTTAAAGTTTCATTTCCCTTTCCTTTCTCAACTTGCTACTAAATGGCCAGAAGAATAAATAGTAATTAGACCAAATGGTCATTAGGCTATTTGAAAATTAGACCAAATGATAAGTAGCCTAACTGGTTATTAGACGAATTGGATATTAGACCAAATGGTTATTAGACCATATGACAGTTAGACTAAATGATAAGTAGCTCAACTGGTTATTAGACTAAATGGAACTGGACCAAATGATAGGTAGACCATATATGGTATTAGCCAAAGTAGGTGTAGCCCAAATGGATATGAGACCATGTGGCTTGTAGACAAAATGACTGTTAGACTATTTGGAAATAGACGAAGTGAAAATTAGCCGAAGTGAAAATTAGCCCAAATGGGTTTTAGACTAAATGGGGTTAGTGTCAGGAAGGAAATTTATTTTTATTCTTTTTGTGACATGTAGGTTAATTAATTGAAAATTGATTCATTTATGCATAGCAGTAAGGCTATTGCCATTGTATGTCGGTTGAAGCTTTTGCAAACCATTTAGCTTGAATGACAAGTATTTCTAACAGTTCTCTGTCTAGACGGGATCAAATTAGATACTCGGGAAAACACTTTTAAGCTAGTCAATATGTCACACATCAGTTAGGGCAGAAGTACGTTTTCTCTGGGGGTAAATCTTCGTGACGAGATGCGAGTTCCAACTGCCCGTTAAACCGTTCTCGCATGAGAGGAACTCGATCTCGATCCGAGACCCATCGATGATATTAACCAAAGGGAGGCTCCGAGGGACTCTGACTGGGGACGGCGCTATTGGCGGAGGCTATTTGAGGGGCCGAGTCGGCGTGACGTCCAGCAGAGGGCAGACGATATAGGCCTATATACATGTACATCAAAGATGGATCGTCATTATTTTATAAGATGAGTTTATTTATGTGTGATTATCTGATCAATTCACCATAGTGTATGATTTATATTTCCAAACGTGCCACTAAAGACAGAAAATCAAAGAAAAGTATACCTTGAATAATAAAGTTAAAATATAATTTTACATTTGTCTCTATCTCATTTATCGAGTTTTGTAGCAGTAAAAAAAAAAAGTTCAAGAGGTTCATTTCTTGACAGTTAGCCAAACTGTGTATTAGACGAATTGGCTATTAGGCCAGATGGAAATTAGACGAAATGGTAATGGGCCAGTCGGCGATGGGTAAAACCCGGGAAATTTTAACAAAATCTTGAGACAGATCTCACGATTTTGCACCCGTCGGAGGCGCTCTCCGGACGCCTGCGGCTTGTCGCAGATTTTTTAGGCATCGCCACACCCGTCGCGGTCCCCAACTTTGAACTTAAAATTTTAAGATTGCTCGCAAGATTTTTCACCCATTTTGGGCATCCCAGACATAATCTCCGATGACCTACGATGCCCTCCGATTAATCGGAGGTGTCCTCCGAATAATCTGAGACTAGTCGCAAGATTCTGTGTGGGATTGGAAATTCAGGTTGAGATTCAATGTCTGCGAGTAGTCTCCGGCGCCCTCCGACTGAATCGGAGGCGCCCTGCGACGATTCGTACGCTTTCTGTGATCGTCTCCGACGAATCGTACGGTGGAATCGTAGTAAATCGCCGTGTATATAAGGGCGCCTCCGACCGGAACGCTAAAAGTTTGAGACGCTCTTGCTCCAGGGGGAAAAAAATTTAAAAGAAAAGACGCTCGCAGATATCGTCTCCGATCCCCTCCGATGCAATCGGAGGCGATCGGAGGCTTATCCCACGATTTTTCGACAAAACCGGGTCAAAATCCTTGAAAAAATCTCAGACAATGTGACTGCTCCACTTTTATTAGGATTATTGCTAGGATTGTTCAAGGATTCTTTATTTTCTACGACGACCCCCGGCCAAAACTAATCCCCGACAGATCGCCGACATTGTGACTGGGCCATAAGTAGACACACTGGTTGTAGACAAAATGAAGTTAGACCACTTGGAGTTCAACGAACTGATGATTAGACCAAGTGGTGGTAGACCAAGCGACAATGTACCAGTGGTGCATGGTTCGTCTGAAACGCGATAAATTATTACATTTTTTTCACATGTTACATGTTTTCTATATTTTTGAACAATTTTGTTATGGATTTATTCCACGGTTTGCATTATAGGAAGAGAGTTCTTCTTCTTCTTCTTCTTCTTCTTTCCCTTCTTCTTCTTCTTTCCCTTCTTCTTCTTCTTTCCCTTCTTCTTCTTCTTTCCCTTCTTCTTCTTTCCCTTCTTCTTTCCCTTCTTCTTCTTTCCCTTCTTCCTTTTTGGAACCCGACAAAATATACACAAATTCGTAAGATCTTACGAATGACTTGCGAGTGCCGTGAGTTGCACGTACGACCATATTGCGACAACAAAAAATGTAAGATGGCCGTAAGTCTGACGTAAGAATAACTCAAGGAATTCTTACGAAAAACGTACGAAAATCACTTCGTTTCTCAAGAAGGTCGTAAGTTGTTCTTGCGAATTAAACGGCGTTCGTACGAACTTCGTAAGAAGGCCTTAAGAATCTATATATTTTCAAGTTGGCAATAAATAATGCAGTGAAGACTACAGCTGCACGGCGTTCGCAGCCGTTCGTAAAGGTATTATTTTGTGACGAAGACTCACACGTCGAGGCGTAATACATGACAAAACAAACATGCAAATTCCATTTTTACTCAATATTGGGTAAACTTTTACCCAACTTATTTGAGAGTGTGTACTTTGATTATTGACTATTTGACTATTATTAGTTATTATTTTTTTTTTAATTATTTTATTATTATTTTTATTATTATTATTTTTTTTTATTATTTTTATTTTTATTTTTTTATTTTTTATTTATTATTTATTATTATAATTATAATTAACAAGGATGCTCGTTCTTCATTTCCTTTTCACTTTCTGGAAATTAAGTTACTAATTTTGATATTTTTCAGTGCAGTTACTTTCCGCCATATGGATCTCATAGGAATTTTTTATATATCTTCATTTCCTTTTCACTTTCTGGAAATTAAGTTACTAATTTTGATATTTTTCAGTACAGTTACTTTCCGCCATATGGATCTCATAGGAATTTTTATATACCTGTTATTGTTCATGATGACTTTTGCAATTAGTGTGAGGTCGTTTTCGTATAATGGCGTGCATAATACAGTAATATTTTACTGTCGGTATTGCGGCAAAATCTTGATTAGATGTAAATAGTGTCCCTGTATTAGAGAGTTGCGACAACTGGAGATTTGAACGCCATTCTGTTTCCACTATTACGTAACATTTCTATTCAATTCCGATGAGCACCTGGGTGTTCTCAATAGAAAGAATTCGAACGCCATTTTGTTTCCAGAAAAATGGGAGGTCCATGTCGCAACTCTTTAATACAGGGACACTAGATGTAAACTATGAAGTGCGTCCTCTCTGTTGAGCAATTTAAATGACAAAATCAAGTATGATTTTGAAAGCTGATAGTCTGTTTAGAGCCAGAAGGGCGCCAATTCCTATACTTTAACCCATAGTTAACGCCCTTCTGACTCTCAACAGATTAATAGACACGTATATTATCCACGGTCACCTGGTATGGTACTATCTCCTCAGAATTCAGAACGACCAATTGCTTTATGCTGAAAATAATTATCATTTTTCCTTGAAATAACCATTGGTTTATGGGTTATTATCAAGTATTATTCTGGCTCGGCCGACTTTCAGAGTGCTTATCTCTATGCATATTGATACAGCATGTGCCTTTGAACGTCATTATAATAAAAAAAAATATTACAAGGATTAGAAAATATTTCATAGGGTTGTATTTTTAGAGACATGAAAAAGAAACAACGATATCAAGCACTGATCAATCATTGATAGAAATAACAGTTTGCTATCTAGAAATTTATGGACTTGCAAACAACGTCATTTACATCAGAAATATTAAACTTTTATATAAGAAAGAATGCCATCTATTTAAAAATTATCAATTTACAAACAACGTCTTCTCAATAAAAAAAAAACATAAAATATGAACTTTTTGAACAATGTTGGATCGCAAACCTCCAAAAGTTAGTGGGTGAAATATTGATTTGCCGCTAAGTTAAAACGTAGTCATATTTTGGGTATCCATGCCTGTCTGATTTTCCTTGTATGTCATAATTAATTTTTTAATCAGTTTTAAAGCTGGTTTACATCTGTTTTTATATCATTTATCTCCCTTTTGAAAAAAAGACAGAGATGGATAAAAGCGTACCGGTCCATGATATGCAAGAAATTACGAGTTTATATTGGAAAGTGCCACATGTCATGACTTGTTATGAATGTTGGCATCAATGATTTAAGTGATAATCGAAAAGCGAGTGCTCTTTGGGATTGGAAGTTACAGCGTGAAATTATATAAATATCTTGTAACACTGTTACATATGATTATAATAATAATATTATTGGATATTTATATAGTGCTCATATCCACCATGAATGGTGCTCAAGGCGCTCCAATATTACAATGATAAACTCTTTTTTTAAACTATTGTTTTATTTCTAAAAAATATGATAATAATGACAAATGGGCTATATGGCAGCCATGTCGAAATTTACAATTTATGTATAGTAATTACAGAAATATCTTGCATGCTCTTGTTTCATGTCTAGGCAGACAGGTGCAGATTGTCAATTATTATGTGTGTTTGCATAATTTCTGAACAATTCATTTGAACTTTTGAGAACGCAATTTATTTTTTTTAAATCTAATAACTCATCAATGAAATGATAAATTAACACTAGATTGCACCTCAAGAAAATCATATTACTCAATAATACATTATGTAAATTTGAACTGAAATCATATAAGAACCTTGACTTTATTTAAATTGGAAGTAAACAAAATAATAATTTATGTTTTTTCTCCACATCCAGAGCAACTGGGAGGGTAGGGGCAACGTTTTGGACTGTGGGCACTTTGACATTTTTTTTCATGGGCGATCTGGCACACCCTTCCAGATAAAAAAAACTTTTGGTCAGTTTTTATATTTTTGTGATGTACAGGCATGTCACTTCTTTCCTACAAAACTTGTTCCTAGAGCCAAAAAATGACCCAAATTTTTAGGGCGCCTGACAACCCCATCCGGAAGGAAACATTCGTCATATTTGTGTGTTTTGTAATGCACAGTCTTACTACATGTATTTCCTTCTGACAATGTTTGGTGTATGGGGTAGATGGGGTGAATTCGACCTGACTAGGGGTCTGTTTTCGGCATGTTGGGGAGGGGAGGGGTTGACATATGATGTAAAAACTGAAGGCGTCAAAGCTTAAGGACTTGTTTGGGTGATTAAATTGGGACAGGGGCTCTTGGCCCTTTTGAAGTCATTCATATTTACACGTAGCTGTACCTGTACAAAGGGGGTCCGCTCGCTATTCATGAGGACCGCTATTCATTTAACACGGGTTTTGAATAGTGGTCCTTATGAATGGAGGTAATTTTGAATAGTGGTCCTTATGAATGGAGGTCCTCATGAATAGCGAAGTAATTTGTCTATGGTTTGCTCCCTATTTAGAAAGACCGCTATTCATACAAAACCGCTATTCATTTAGTCACACGTTATGGATAGCGGTCCTTATGAATAAGTGGCCCTTATGAATAGTGGTCCTTATGACTAGCGAGGTTACCCGGTACAAAAAGCATGTAGATATATAATTTTGAATGCAGACGCCAGTTTGCAACATTGAACAAAATGACAAAGACCATGTCACATTTGCCTGCATGGGGGAGGGGGGGGGGGGGCACAGGTCCTAATCAGAAAATTCAATGTGAATTTAAGAGGCCACTGATTTTTCTCTCCTTTTCTCTTTTCTTTTCTACTTTCTTTTTTTTCGCCTTTCGATTGGGGGGGGGGGGGAGGTCACGTGCCCCCATACATACATGGCCTTTGCTTTGTATGAGGTCGCGCGGCGATCGAACGGGATAAAATCATGGAAAATAATGCAAACTTATACAGTTTTTAAGCTTAGCCTGATAATTATTGGACCCTCATCGATGAACAAGATGCACGCTCATGGGGATTACAAAATGTGCCCCATCTCCTCCTGGCTTGCCTTTACGATTTTTTTTTTTGTTTTGTTTTTTTTTTTGGGGGGGGGGGGAGAAAGATATATAGTGGGAGAGAGAGAGTAGAAGTCATGTAAAAACCGTTTAGAAAAGTTGTTTTGGGCTTGATTATCATGTTATTTTGTGTAGGGGAAATTGAACAAAACATATACAGGTGTACGTGGGGGGGGGGGGGGGGTACCCCCACACATATACACAATTAGTAAATTCTGTGAAGTATCGTAGTTGGTCAAGTTTTGTCATGGAGTGGTACTATTATGAACTAAGGGCACATTAGATTAAAAAGGTCAGCTTTATTGCAGGAGGAAAACGGATTTTAATTTGGGGAAAGGCATTTCTTCATTTGGAAAGCCCACTCACAGACTCACTTTATCGAAAGAGTGGACACTTCCTTAATTTTTAAAGAAAAATCGGGGACACAATTATCAAGGGTAATTTTCATGGGAGTATTGCGTGCAGCGTAGTCATCATTACTGATTATAATGGTTAATTATTAATTCAAAGATATATTTCAGTTGTGCCTCCTCGAACCTCAGAATGACTCACTGCTTTATACTGAAAATAGCCTCGCGTGTGAATTTTCCTTGAAATCTATATGAATATTAACCTTTGTTTTATAGGGTAGTATAAAATATTATCTTCTTCTTTCCAGGCAAGTCATTGTTATGATTTTAGGCGTGCTTATTTAGATACAGACTGTGCCTTTGAACGTTATTATCACCATAATAGTTTCATTGCCCGAGATAACGATTTGGAATTTACAAATTTATCGATTGGCAAACAACGACTTTTTGATAAGAAATGTGTAAACAATATTGACAGGTTTGATAGCTAAATTTAATAGATCCAGATAAATCTGCTGTAAGATATAATACCTACCAAATGATACAAGATCTTTGTTTCGACAGTTGAATCTCAAAACTAAGAGGAAACCACCAATTGTACTTGTCCTGTAGCTGTGTAGTAAAACGCTTTCCGAGCTCATTCACCCTTACGATCACTTACAATTTTTTAAAATTTAGAGGTACCGTAATAAATCAAATTTTAATTTAATGTTACCATTCAAATAGTTCCCATTTGAACGCTAGATGTATACACACATTCCTTTAATCGTTGACTCTTTTCGAATGCCATGAAATTAATACATGAGCTTGTTTAACTATTTGACAATAAACATGCACTTGGGAACGCTTTCTGCTTTGGTATATTACATACAGACAAATATAGACCAAATATAGAGTTAAATTATCAACTGCAATTTTTGCAATATATATATATATATATATATTTGATTTAAGTTACGCAACCATTATTCTCTCATTTCCTTTCGCATTGTATTTATTTCCACGAGAGTTGCCAAAGCTGTTGTATATGTTATTTCCTCACAATATTGTTAATAATTATTCTAATGTATCCATGTATCTCAAAGCATTCGCTTGGATCCAGCTGAGGCACGCGGCTTGTCTTTGCTCAAAACTCACCTGCCCCCTGATAAAGGAATTAATTAATTAATAAGGTTGAAGACTTGTAAATCTGTCGGAAAATTGAATCTGGTGTCGCCGAAACCACTAACCCGTCTCCGTGGTCTAGTGGTTAAGGCATTGGCGTTCTAAGCCAACGACCCGGGTTCGATTCCCGGCGGAGACATTTTTTCAGCCTTTGCAAGAAAAAATCAAAAAGGGAGGACAGCTCTGGGGAACTTTGATTTAAGTTACGTAACCATTATTCTCTCATTTCCTTTCGCATTGTATTTATTTCCACTAGAGTTTTCCACTAGATTTTATTTCCTCACAATATAATATATATATATATATATTTATTTATATTCGAAATGCTCTTATAAGTTTGAAATGTTCTTCACTATCTCTGTCCTTCCATCCCAATTTAGTCTTCTTTTTAAAACCAAATTACATTCCTTAACCTCTCATTGGTTGATTGGTAAATTTACATCTTCTAATTCTAATTTGATTCTTATTTATTCCAATTTACTGTAGGTTTTGATTTTTGTAAAAACAACTCGTTTATTTTAGACATTACACTTCTTACTGGGTTGGCACATTCTTAAGGGCTGGAAAAAAAAAAGTTGGGCACTATAATCGAGAATAATTTTAATGGGAATGTTGCGTGCAACGTAATCATCATGATCATATTCAATGATTTATTTAGAGATGAATTTCGATTGTGTTTCTAATAATATTTTCCTCGAACCTCAGACATGTCAGAACGATTATACTTGACATAAAAATGCTTATCATTTTTCTTGAAATCTATGATTCTAATCTTTGTCTTATAGGGTAGTATCAAACATTATCTTTCTGTTCTGAAGAAACGTTTATGACTTCTTGACATGTCATTGTTATAACTTTATGAGTGCTTATCTATACATATAACTGTGCCTTTGAACTTCATAACGTAGAAATAATATTTCACTAGGTGGCATTTTTAGAGAGGCATGAAAACGAAACAGTGACATCAATCATTGATAGTATTAACCGTATGCAATCTTGAAATTCACAGAATTTCTTCGAGTTTGACAGAAATAAAGGTTTGGGATCTATAAAAATCATTAATTTACAAGTAACGCATTCTCAACAGTGATTATAATATAAACTTTCTTGAACTATGTTGGAGAGAAAGAAACAAAGAAAGGATAATTCAGGATCTCAAACCTCAGAAATATACGGAGGATTTTGGGGGGATAAAGGTCTCAAAAATACATTGTATCCATATCTGTCTCATTTCCCTCATACTTGCCTTATATTTGTCAGAGGAATTTTTAATTTATATGATATACCTACATCCTATGATGGATGTAAGTGAGTAGTTTGATGCCATGTTATTTGACAGGAGATGAATTACTCCGACAATAACTTTCTTTGTTATATCTTGCCAAATAGTTCAATAGATGTTCTTCAATAGATAATACACCAATGTACATTGATTGTACAAAGTACATTTTGACAACTTTTGAGAAAAAACTGATCAAAATGATTGCCATGTGCATTAAGCCATTACAGAGATAAACCAAAATGTTTGGTATTTCAGAAGAAACTTACAGCTCGATATTTATGCTGTTGGGGGGGGGGGGGGTAGAACTGCTTGGGGTTTTTTTAACCCCTCCCCTTCATAAGGCCATCATTTTGCAGTGTGACGATTATCTTTCTATAGTTCTGTAAACTGCATGAAGTTTCAGCAAGCAGTAATATAATTTATTTGTCGTTTGCACATATCACTTTTGTCCCCTCAATGGACCCCCGTGAAAGATTTAGAAAAAGAAGAAAAACGGCAGAAAGTTGCTTGATAATCATGTATATCATGTACGTTGATACAAGGTCCAATTTTGGGCAACTACGGAGAAAACCAATAAAAAGTCTACTCACTACATTTAACATATTGGGTAATTGGTATTTCGGTTATATAAGTTGTGTAACTTTTTTACTGACTGGAATCGAGCACTGATCAATGGTCAAAAGTTACAAATATTTTTCTCAACACCCATACAATTTTTAAGGAGTCAAATTTATGGGATCAATGGGATGACTCCTAGTCTGCATGTCTCAGTGACCCAGTGGTTAATGGCGTTCTAAGCAAGAAACTCGCGTTTGATTCCCTGCAGGTGAAGACTTTTCCCCAACATTTGTAAAAGGCTCACTTGCATAGCAGCAATTGGGAACTTTCATTAACCAACGCATCATTATTCTCTCATCATTACTTAGTTTCATTTCTTACAAATGTGGAAGAAAGAAGAACGAAAACATAATTGGTAGCTGACAAGTTTATGAAGGAAAGTGTCAAAAAAGTAAAATGGTAGAATTACAGTAACTGAAAGATAGTACGCTTGGTATTTGTGGAAACCCCGTGTGTCTTCTGACAAGCATTCAAAATTCACAATTTGTCTTCATCGATTGAAAACTGTTTATTCGTAGACACATTGCAGATAATATGGAATAATGTGAAGTAAAATTAAATTTAATATACACAATCATATTACAATTATTATAATATTAAATAAAAGAAGCTCTGTATATATAATACTTCTATAGCATCTACAATATTTCAAAATTATACGCAAAGGATCGACAAAATGCTCTTTAATGAAACATGTCATTCTATACCACTCCAGAGTCTAAACTGCGAGCGAAGCATTTATGCATTATTTGCTATACACACTATTTTAAAGGGGGGGGGGGGTGTCCCTAAAAAATTCTGAAGGGGACATACTCCCAGCCCACCCCACGCCGTCCCTGAAAGTGAGATTAAGTAGTCATATGTATTGAAAGATTGCACGCATTATTTACATTTCAATGTTATGACGACCAACTATTATATGTAAGATGCTATTAGATGCTGCAATTCAGTATTATACTGAATAATATGCGCGTACAGAATAAAAGAAAAAGTTAAATCGTTAATCTAAATATTATTGAAAAGGCAAAATATATTTAATTGAAAGCTAACAACAAAATCAACATAAAAACCAGAAAAATTATTGCACACTGTTCAAACACGAATGCAAAATAAATGTTGAGGTCAGAAAATGAAAAAAACAAACAAACAAAACAACAACAACAAAAAAACCCACCCAAGAACGACATGCCGTGAAAAATGGATATAGTTATTAAAAGGCTACGGTCTATCATGACTACGTTTCTACAATCGTGAAATCTTACTTCTCCTTCAAGATCATTGCATCATTGTATATCCTTATATCTGCCTATTCTTTGAAATGTAGAAATAATTATACAACAATGATAAAGGTACAGAATACACTAAGTTGGAAGATAATGTATAAAAGTTGCGTAACGACCAAAGAAAGTTCCTAGCTACCGCAAGTCCAGCAAGCGACCACTAGTTGGTGAAGTAAATGATTTCATCAAGTTTTGCATTGCTTACATTTCGCGAGTGCGAATGACCAATCTATTCCATGTTTAACTATTTAAAATTACTTGACAGAACTTAAGATTAGTCTTGACTTTCTGTCATATGGGATGAACCAAATTTAAGGTGCACTTCCCACGTACCAGTATAATCTAGATGACAAAAAAGTAATATAATAAAGATAACTATAACAACAGATAACAAAATGCTAGAAGTAGAAAGGATTGAAGCAAATTGTAACTTGTTTATAAGCAAAGAAATTCATATATACAAAAATAGAGGTTCTACGTTCAGTTCATAAAATGTGTCGAGTAAAGTGGAACAATAAATAATTCAAACGTGAGAAAATGAGACTAAAGATTGCAGGGTTACATTTATTGACATTTTACATTTGGTTTGCAAAGTGTAGAGTGGGGCATTGAACTGATAAAGCGGAAATAACGTTCGCTAAATCAGAACCTTTGGACACCTGATATTGATCTAGCTGGTAGACTATCATAATTGAAGCATGATAAAATTAAATATATGCACTATATTTTATTAGAAAGATATTTAAGTGATACAAAATGCATTTAGCGGAACGGTTACAAATGATAAAAACTTATTCATGCCAAGATATAGTTTATAACCGATATACAACGTAATCATTTTATAGACATGAATGAAGAGACACGATAATCCTTTGTTTCCTTTTTTTAATCTGTATATACAGATAGAATACGAAAGCAAAAACCAAAGTAAATTGGTTTCCTATATTTACAGTGATTTACACGAAGTAATGAAATAAATATTATGTCAGATATACCTTAGTATATACTCTAAATGGTAGGCCTAATTTGCGCACATGTGCTAGATTATTGTTTATGTATAATTATGTTAATTTTTTTATCCTCACTATTAGCCTTAAGAGATGTAAATCACACAAATAAAATAAATATTTTGAAAAGGACATAATCATTAATTAATGATTTCATCATATGGTATGGATAATGATATATAATAGTTTTATAAAGCGCATGATAATAAAAGTGCCTTATGCGCTTAACATAGCATTTCTCGTCGATTATCATACCAATGATAATGACATAACAGGCATTCTTCTGGTTTTCAGTCTGTTTTCAGTCAGATATAACATATTAATCACATTACGGCTTGGTTATTAAACTCTTTGAATCAAAGAGGAAATCTATCACCATCAGGCTGACAACGAACCGTACAAAAAAATGACAATACCCCGAGTGAACAACAATTAGAATAGAATCTGTGTTTAGTCGCTTTATTGGCGGTATGACCAATGTATCAATATTCACATGACTAAACAACTACTCTCCTTTTGTCTGTTCGCCTCCATCATTCGCCTTAGCTCATCCTGCTTGTCAGCCCGCATTTTTCTCATTTCTTCTTGGAAGCGTTGATCCCTTTTTTGCTCTCTTGCTACACGATCACGCATTTCTTCTTTTAGCGCTGACAATTGCTCTCGCTGCAGCTCTGCCTCACGTCTAAATTGCTTCTCCTGTAATTGGGCTTGGTTCTCAAAATGAAGGCGACTCCTTTCAGCTTCTAGTCGATATTCTTCAGCTCTCCTCTCCAGTTCCATTCGTTCACGCTCCCTCGCAATTTGCTCCTGCTTGCGCTTCTTTTTCTCCTCTGCAGCATTTACAGCTTTCTTAAGCTGCCTGTCTTTGCGGTCCTGCTCTTTGCGCTGATAGTACTTGAATATTAGAGTGTCATCTCCATCCGTCATGCATCTCTCGATAAGAGATAGAAGACTTAACTGGTAGGGCTCTTCAAGTTTTGACTTATCACCTGTAAGATTGGCTACCTCGAATATTTCACTGATACCACATACACGAAGGACGGTTTTGAGGGTCTCTAAGTGAGTCTTCTCTGCGACGTCAACATGGGTTATAATAGCTACTGGGTAGCGACCTGGAAAGATCACAACAGGGGCCCGTTTCATAAAACTTGTTATCAAAAACACCTGCCCCATTTCTATGACAAATTTGCTCCCAGCCAATCAGATTCAAGGATTTCAGTAGCTTATAACAATTAATATAACTTGTTATTGATGACAAGTTTTATGAACAGGGGCCCAGTTAAGCATTGCATCAGTACAACTGAATCAACAAAAAAAGGACAGATTAGATATATATCTAGCAGGACATGACAGCATCTTATGAGTGTATCTCTATTTAAGACATTTAGTGTATGCGAACGAAACTAACATAAAAGGAAAGAAACACAGATTGAATTATATAGGTCTAAGTAGTGTGTATGAAGGTGGCATTATTGATCTGTAGCATCAAGCTCTTTGTGGCTACTGAAACTGCATTTTCCTGTGCTTCTGAAATCGACTTATGCATCTTCATCAAAATAAAATCGTATTTCCAAACTCAATTGTTGATTTGTTAATGTTGAAAGAGGGGCCCGAAAATGTATCATTATAGTTTATACGCATGCTGTTCTCAAAATGTTGGTGAATAATTTATAACTAGAAAACAGTCATGGACATTGTGATATTGTGACTTTACGTTTTGCGCGTTTATCTAGTTTGATAATAAACCAATCCATCTGCAAGTATTGTGATTCAATAAGTTTTTGGACAGAAAAACAACATGAATTACGTTCATGTTTATAGGTATAGATATATATTTGTAAATATTTGTCCATTTTGAAGTCTGCACTTAAAACTTGTGGTTGAATTAAAATTGAATGTGATTAATTAGCTTTCGCCCTAAAAGTCATACGGTATTAATTATATGATTAAAGGGATTTGGTAACTTTGTAGAGGCTTGATAAAATCTGAGCTGCCTGGCCTTACATGCTATCAGTGTATGTAATATGGTGTAAAAATGAAGCCCAGGAAAAAGCACTTCAAAATCATCATGTGCTTCACAAAAGTAAACATATGCAATATTTTCGCCAATAGACTCAGTGTTAGACTAAAGCGTATGGCCATATACGCTTTGGTAAATGGGAGTTTTCAGTCATAGATATCTTAATAATAGCATTATATATTTGAAAACCTTTATATGCCTGCCTATTTATTTATCCTTCTGAACATTACTATACAAGACAGATATCAAAATTCAACAATTTATAAAATCAAGCCTCCAAAATGTTACCGAATGCCTTTAACATTTCTTTCCCCTCTTGGTCAAGCTTGCTTTAGCTGAATTGGTTAAAAGCAACAGACTCAGAAATTTGTAAATTTTTAACTAACTAGTGGTTGCCCAACTTTATTTGTCCAACATTTTGAGATTGAATAACATGGCAATCGGTATCAAGTAAAACAAAGACATTTGTTAAACGAATTGAAATTCAGTAGAAATACGTCACTGTTGTCAGCATCCTTTTTACAAACGTCTTTTTTTCAACCCTTTTTTTGATAGAATCTGTTTTTGCTATTGTCTTGAATTCATGCTTTTCCATTTTTTTCAAAAAACAAATCAAAGTGTGCCTTCTGCTTTCAGGAAATCATATTTCCCGAATTTAGAAGAAAATAAAACAGTAATTTTTGAAGAACGTAAATTGGTATCTCGAAATTGTACTTCATCGAAAATATTGTGATAAATTTTCATTCGATTCCTAATCGCAGGAAACGCGGGCCCTTGTTATCTTTAAAAAACGATATGTTACAAAACTGTTTAGACGAATGAATAAATCTGGGTTTCAGTTGCAACTGCTAATAAACATTGAATGTGACGGGGTGGCTTAATGTGTTAAGGGGTGATATTTTCGGACAAGATTATGAAAATAAGACGTAATAAATTCCTACCTTGGTGTCCGTGTAAAAAGTCAATGACGTCATTCAGTCCATTGGTATTAGTTTCGATATCATGCCGCGCACTGTGTAGGTTTCAAGATTGAAAGATAACAAGATAACTTTTAATATGAATTTATTTCAAAGATCAAATTGCAGGGTAATTTGTATGTACGGCTATAACCCATGAGACCGAGTGCCTACTAGACCGATAATGGTCTCGTAGGCCTTCAATCTTTTTTAGGGTTTAGGGTCAAACAGTGGACACCCCTTGTTGACATTAAATCTCTTTTAATTCCAAGGAACCCCATAAAGACCAGGTGAAGGGATCTCTGGACAACATCCTCAAGTAGATTGAGCCATTGGAAACCAGGTATTGGCCTGATATCCCAGTAGAGACTTCCAGGAGCTTTGTGACAGTGTACTAAAGTGTTACAAGCTTTATCACAATGGATTTGATCGACAAAGTCAATGAATCCCCGAGGGTATATGAATAATTTCTAACATCAAACAATTTGGAAAACTCACTTTTTCTATTGTTATGCAATTAAAGTGAAACCAAAAACAGCAATCATTTGTAGATGACAACTAAATGTATTAAAGTGATGTGCAAATAACTCCAGTTACCTTTTCATTTTTAGAAAAAAATGCTAAACTCTCAAATTTTCCAAGGGGTATCAATAATTTTGAGCACAACTGTATATAAAATGTCCTTCTAATGACATTGTGTAGAGTATGTATACTCCTGCTTACCTGAAAACGAAAACAGCACAGCCAATTGGATGTTTTGCGTTTTCATCATCATCGTCTAGCTTTTGGGCGTGAACCTGTTCCATACCGTCATCCTCTTGCCAGTTGACCCTCTCTGAGTAGCCGCGCTCCCCATCTGCGTCATATAAGCATTAGCAATAATCCATCGTGATAACCATCGATATTAAACACTGTACAGAAATATCACACTCATTCTAGAGTCATTTGGGCTATAAAAACATTAAACATGTACAACATATAACATGGATAAACAAATACTCCGTATCATTTCCAAATCCCCAAAGTTCACCTTCTCTACAAATTATTTCGTTTAAACAGGAAACCTGAAAGTTAAGCTATTACACTTTTTATTGATATCAAAAGCATTGAATTTCATATGCATTGAGAACAGCCACCCAAAATACCAGTTCATTCATACGAATTGGACGAAAGATGCGACATTTTGCAGATCTGTGGCTGTCAAGTTGCTGTACGACACAAGTGCAACAGTCTCAATGCTATTAAACAACTTCTGGGACCCTTTGCACAAAACTTGCGTTTGAACGCAACGCAGGAAAATCAAACGCAACTTTATTTTCAGCCAATCAGAAATGTGCATTAAGGACTTGCGTTGATTTTAGGAGTTGCGATTAAACGCAAGTTTTGTGCAACAGGCCCCTGGAGTAATAAACCATTTATGATTTATCGATGTTTGAATAAAGACAGGAGAGGAATAAGATATCAATTAGTGAGGGCCTTTCAATATACAATTATTTGATGGTATATGAGTGAGATGCCCACGAGACTGGCAGCCCATGAGACCGACAATATTGGGCTCTTGGAAAATCTGACAACTTATTTTAGGGTTCACTAGACCGACGGCCCACGAGACCAACGGCCTACGAAACCGACACTTTATATTCTATATTCCCTTATTTATTCATTTGTTTTTGTTGGACTGTCGGTCAATTGGTCTTTCGCTCGGTCTTGTGGGCCGTCGGTTTTGTGTATCTTTGGAACTTTCCTTCTATATTTTCTAAATATATATCTTTAGTTTTTCGTTCTCGAGGGCTGTGGGTCTAGTGAACCGATTTTAATATCGGTCTATATACTGGAATGACCCCGAGAAAGATGGTAAAACTATTTCATGATAATACATCGAGAAAGTATCTTTATTCATTGCTAAAAGCTAAATGGAATGCTGCATGTGGAACTTACTACAACGGAAACAAATGGAATTAAGGTTAAAATTTTGAGGGGGATGCCGATCTTGAAAGACAGGATGATAGAGAGAGAGAGAGAGAGAGAGAGAGAGAGAGAGAGAGAGAGAGTGACACCAGAGACACCATGTCGTGTTATACACTCTTAAATGCAAACAAATATTGGGCATTGCCCAGCTTTTGATAAAAAAGTGATCATGGTCGGACAAAACATCCCTTGGGCATATTATGTTCATCATATTTTCTTCTGCCATTAATACTTACCCAATTGAGCAGCTAGTTCACTAATCGCGCGTTGCGTGTTCGGGTCGTCAAGACCTCGGTTGTCGATGACGTAGATGCTTTCGGTTATATTGGCAAGCCTTCTGAACATGGTGTGTCCTCCAGCTTTCTCCTGGGTTGCAGTTTGCAACCATTTTGTTTTTCTCAACCTGCCACTGACAGCGAACTTGAGCGAATTGATCAGGGAGGTCTTTCCACACCCTGTGGTTCCAAAGAGTCCTATAGTATTAAAAAAAATTTTTTTTCTTCTTGTTAATATGATAGGCTCATGTACACCCCATAGATAGCAGCCCACATTCCGCTGGATAAGTTTGATTGTTCTATATAATTATTCTCTTTTGCAAAATATAACGTGGAATAAGTACATCTGGAATTCTCCCTTTTACATACGAACTACAAGCAGCTTTTGTGAATTAGGGCACGTGCGAGAGAGACAGAGAGAGAGAGAGAGAGTGTGTGTGTGAGAGTGGGCGTGTTTAGCCGTATGTCCGAGGACATTTTCGGACAGAGAACAAAAAAAAATCATGAGAACAATGGTCCTCGGAAGCCGGACAATAGTCCTCGAACGTCGAACAATGAATTTGTGCCTTATTCCGTCGACTGTCCGAGGACGGAGGAACAATAGAGGAACGATACTTGTCCTCGGAAGTAAAGCCATGCAAAGCTGTGTGGGTGTGCGTGTGTGTGAGTGTGTGTAAGAAAATTTTGCTTTGTGCATGTCTTGGGAGGAGGCCGTGAGGGAGCCTCATGTATATTCTTTCTTACTTAAATGGACTGATGAAATTCAAGAGATCTAAGTTCAGTTATGATCTTCAGGTACTCCATCAGGTTATCCCCATCATGTCTGAGAAATTTCTTCCACATCGTGGCCATGTCAATATTAAGAGAATAAAGATGTTTCAAATGTACAATAAAAAGCTTGACTGAGACGAGAGCTTTTGGCGAGGTTCACATTTTGTTAATGAATAACGGTGTCGAACAACGAAATCCTTTACAGTTCTGATATATGGGCCTATTTTTTTAATACCCCGTTTGAAATATGAATTGTGATCAAGAAGGAAGACTAGTAGGACTATGAAAAAAAAAATCATCTATTTCAATGTCAGAAAATAATTTTGTAGACCTTCCGGTTATTTATGACCCTTGTTAGGAATATGAAGTCTAGTTCATATTCAAATGCTCGTACAAGTTACTACATCCATTAAACGGAGAATATATTTGATAATTCCTCAGTTCGCGAATATCTGTATTTAATACGGACTGAACAAGAGACTTCATCATATATATATATATACACAATAAATCCCTTGACTACTAAATCATTATTTCCAAATAAACTTAAAGTGTGTAAAGAGTGTATTAATATTCAACGTTTTTCGAACATCATGAAATTAGGGATGGATCACCATTTTACCATAAAAATAACATATATGAAATAGTTGCAAATAATTATAAATTATTATGGGGCACCAAGAGTAACACTTATGGTTAAGACATCATACTCGTATAAAAATCTCCATGAAAACAAAGGCGAATAGGAAAAGCAAGCCATTCACATCTTCACATATTTATATAGACACACAAGTATATCATACATTTGGAACTCAAGCAATCTTCTTTATGATAGCAAATCTAGAGAAGAGGTTACCTATATAGAGAACTTTCGGGAATTCAACTCGATCAGGACACGTTGATGCCTTGCCTGGTTTATACTCCAACACATCCTGTCGCAACTCGACGATTTCTTCTTTCATTTCACTGTAACGTGCTGCCATTTTGGACACCAGTGAGTCGACTGATATTGTTATTGCTTAAAAAAGTTTCTGTTCTTAAGACTGTGCATCCACTGCAGTGTCTTTAAAACAAAGTGTGGTGTTGTCGTGAAGGTCTTGAGATGTATGATAAAATAATGGTATTCCACCATGTCATGACATAGCACGCAATGGGCGTAGTTTCAGAGCACGCAAAGGGTGTGGTTTCATTAGCATAGTCCAACCCATCGATCACGAGACTGCATAGGCCACGTATTCACACTTTACAGCTGGGAAACAAAACGGTAGCGTCACTCTGCCTACATAGTAGTCATTTGCCTATAAAAAAACTCAATGCTGACTCCCCCCCCCCCCCCTCCCAAACAGAAAATGCAAGTTGTGTTGTTGTTTTATGATCATTGTTTATGTTAACTTCATTGTACCCATCCACATATTTTATTTAAGAAATTCTTGTCACCTAACTATCGCAGGATTTTCAATTAACATCAAAACGTGTACACTAACTGTTCTGAAATCACAGAAAAAGGAGTATTTTCAGGTTTTCTTTGCTAATTTCACGGACCATATTATTCTAGATTTAGGGCCACTTTTGTGAAAGAACCAACGACATACATGTATATATCTACACATTTCATTTGTTTCAGAATACACAAAATCCACTATTTCGAAATCTGGGGCACATCCTTGAGCTTTGAGCTCCCTGTGAGGATACTCTTTTTATAAAGGATGTTCACGCAATCTACGATTTCCTTATTTTGCCTAAAATAAAGAGTGAATGGCGTATAAATCACCTCGTTTCCTGTCAAACAATCGTACGTTACATCTGCAATAAAGAAAAAAATAATCCTTAATACCGCTTTTTTTGCATTTTATATTGCCATTTATTCCATGGTCTCACGTCTCTCGTTTTAGATAATATAATACTTATATATATATATATATATATAAAATAAGTGTCCTGCGTCGGTTGATGAAAAATACACAAAAGTCAATGATGAATAACACAACCGTTAAGAGATGAAAGAATTCAATTTTTCGCCCATAGGGCTTCATCAGGAAGCTTCATATATATATTTACTATATAGTAAATATTGTACGTATGATACGCGCTGTGATTGGTTAGATTCGCATCACGTGACGTGCAAATATTTATAGTGCATGATCGTGCAATTTTTAATTTTTTTTAATGAATAGATGGGTCATTCTAGGGGGCTATTTACTATTACAATTAGAGCATGTTCTATTTATGCACCGTGCACAAAACTGCACTCGGGATATTTTAGTATTTGTCCTGCACATAATCCATAATCCGTGAAAAAGAGGGCTGTTATTTTGCATCCTCGTGCATATAATGCAGTGTCACGTGATAGTTTCTCAGCCAATAGTATCGATACTCTCTTTAAAATATCCAATGCTCCCTCTTTCATTCTTGTCCCCCTCTAATTCCACGTGGACCATTTTATCCCCTTTCAATAAATTCTATTTCATATTTTACATTTATAAACACATAATTATTATTTTTTCACTGTATCCTAGTACCATGAGATACGGAGGTATTGAAAATGAAAGCTTGAAGAAGAGAGAGAGAGACAGAGACAGATACAGAGAAAGATAAATGGATGCAAGACGAAGTGATGAGATGAAGACCAAACAAAAAATAAAAATCAAAAAGTGAGAAGAAAGTAAGGACATGCACCTGTAATAATTTGGGAGATATTAGTCCTTTACATCTACAAAGCCCAGCTCCCACACCTTCTCTATTTCAATCTCTCTCTCCCTCTGTCCCTATTGTATGTATACATATTTTTTCTCTCAATCTCTCGCGTTCTCTCTCTCTCTCCCTCTCACTCTCCTCTTCGTTTTTATTGTTTTTTGTTTTTATTTCCGTATAATAAAATCCGATAAAATACATACAGAGTAAATGTACATAAAAAGAAATACGGCTGGTAGCCGATTTTCAGCTGCAACTATAATTGCTGCTGCTGGTATTCCATTGGGCCAGTTTAATCTCTTCATTTCTTCACTATCTCGGGCACATTTTCTCCTATCTCTCCACACCTCCTCCCTTTTTTCGCTTTTCCCGCTCTCATTCATTTGAATTAATATTGATATTGCTATAATGAAAGTCCCTGTAAAGTTATGGGGGAGCAGTGAAGCCCCTCCAAAAAACAAAACAAAACAACAACCACCAAACCAAACCAAACCAAACCAAACAAAACTGTTTTGCTCTGAACTTCGGGAGTTTAGCTCTAATATACTGTATTTAAAACATCAGCTTCATATTTTTCTTCTGTCAAAATATATATTGCAATATATTTTTACGAATAAAATACTTATACAACCATATTTTGCCAAAATTTTATTCTAACAGTATGTAGTGTGGGATGCGGTATTAACTGGTAAATGCGGGTCACAGTAAAACTATAGCCCTCTGTGATCTCAAGGCTGTCTTAGGCCCCTCTATATTGAGTCGGGGAATATCATAGTTTAGAGTTAAACTCGGGGCAATAGTTTCAGCCATGCCCCTCAAAGCAGTCAATACTTGTAGCATACAGTACCTCTTATTTGAGAACTGTTTTTTTTTTCAAATTTGGCCTTAAAACACAAACCCTATTGCAATGCAAAATGTAATGGGACGTGCAAAAAGATTACAGTAGTCAAAGTTGAAAAATAGAGTAACACAAATAAATATTCAAGTAACTTACTTCTATTGAAAAGAAAATACATTACAATGATAAGTATTTTTAAACAAAAGACGAATGTTATTAGGAAACGACGTAGGCGTATCCAAGCATACCAACATACTGTGTGTGTCCGGACAGGTTGATTATCGGACAGATCATGTCAAACAGTATTAAAATCAAACGATTTGCCTGTAGTATTTATGAATCATTCACGAGCCTCTCAAACACAGTATTATGACAGTATTATTATTCACAGTCGAGTGAATTATTCACTAGACCACTACAGCTTTATTTTAAATGGAAAAAAAATAATTCAAATATGCATTTTAACAGTGCAACCAATCAAGTCACTAAAAAAATTGTAAGCAGTCCGGACAATTAGTTCCTGGAACGAATACAACAGTCTTCATTGATCAGATTATCCTACTGTGTCCTTAGTTTCTAAATTACTGTATTGGGCACCCTGGAATATTGATTTTCGGTTGAAAAATAGGACTTTTTGATCTATTGGCTTCCATGATGCGCATGAGCTCGTGACGTTTGTCTTCCTGCAATTTGCGCATCTCATCCTGGAACCGACGCTCCCTTTCCTCCTCTTGAAGTTGTTTTTGCCGGGACTCCAGATTTTGTCGCTCCTTTTGAAACTCAAGTCGCTGCTTCTCAAACTCCATCTTCATTTTGTGATCTTTCTCCAGGAAATCAAGCTCCATCCTGCGCATCTCGACGTCGTGCTTGAGCCTCTCAACCGCTCTACGTTCCTCTTCAATCCCACGCCAGTCCTGTGTTTGCTTCGCTGCTATGGCTGCATCGACGGTCTCACTTTCTTGACTGGGTTCCTCTGCTGTTATCACCACTTTCTCTTTATAACTCATTCTAGTGCTCTTTACTTCCTTTCTCTCTGTCATCTTTCTCTCTGCCTCCTGTCTCTTTGTCTTCTTATTCGTTTCAACTCGCTGGTAGTGTTTATAGACAGCTGTATCATCTCCAATGGTCATGCATCTCTCGATCAGGTTCAGGAGATTTAGTTGGTACTGCTCATCTAGTCTGGTCTTCTCGTTGGTGATGTTAGCCACCTCGTAGATGTCGCCGATGCCTGAGACGCGAAGCACAGCGGCGAGGATGTCGATGTCGTTCCTCTTGGCTACGTCAACGTGGGTTACGACAGCAATAGGATAGCACCCTGCAGTTCAGAAAAAACAACAACTCTGTCGTATTTGATGGGGGAAAGGGGGCTATTCTTCCTCTTAAAATTCCGGTTGAATAAAAAATGGAAAGGAAACACACACACACACACACACACACACGTTTACATGGCTTTACTTCCGAGGACAACTGTTGTTCCTCTATTGTTACTCGTCCTCGGACAGTCGACGGAATAAGGCATAAATTCATTGTTCGACGTTCGAGGACTATTGTCCGGCTTCCGAGGACCATTGTTGTCATGATTTTTTTTTGTTCTCTGTCCGAAAATGTCCTCGGACATAATGCTAAACAAACGCACTGTCCACTTTAATAAGTGGTGAAATTATTGCAAGGTAAATGACCATCAAATAACAGAGAGAGAAAGAGAAATTTGATGATTATTCAATTTTGTTGTTATCTATTTTGGCTCGGATGTCCCCCCCCCCCCCCGAATCCAGAGTCTAAATATGCAACTGACAAGAACTTTGTACAAAACACAGACCTCTTCGAAAAAGTTATGGGAATTCCAATTTCGTCCTATCAAATAAGATCAGAACTAGATATCCGGCGTTTCAAAGGCACGAGCGATTTAAAATTCAGTAAGCGAATTTATTTTCTTGTGAAGTTCATGTGGTTCAAGTTGTCTCTCTCAAGCCATATGGTATGAAATACGATCTTATAACAAAACCAAGTATATAGAACGGAAAATGTGTATACTTCCTTAAAGATTGATGTTAGGAATGTGGATCAATAACATATGGAGCTGAAGAATTTTACTAGTACTGTAGTATGTAACAAGTTTACTTATACAAATATCGACCGTTTTCTGACTTAGATATATCTAAGTCATAAAACAATGGATATTTGTATAAACCATACTTTAATGCTATGGCATTAAAACATGGTCGTATATTTTTGAAAATACACTTGAAATTATGAGAACACATCCTGACGAATCTAATAACAGTGTCGTAATATTGGAATATAATGAGGATAAGGTGGAAACGACAATACAGTAACTTGAAGGTTACCTTGATGAAGATGAAGAAAATCCACAACATGATTGAGCCCTCCAAATTCCGATTTGATGTCGTGAATTGCACTTTAATCAAACAAATGAGAAGAAAAAGGGGGCATGAAGCGGAAAATGGTAAAATATAATATAATATAATATAATACACGGGACTTCGTTTACAATAACAGATTTATTTTGAAATTTCTTATTTCTAATCGTATGAAAGTATACCAAAATTAAACTTCCAGAATTTGGAGATACTATTATTCTTATGAAACTGTCATGATCATGCATGACCCGACTTTATCAGTAAAACATTGAAACTGGTTAGGCCTACTTTCTGTCTTTTCTCAAATACCTGAAAACGAATACAGCACAAGAAATCGGGTGCCCTGTGTTAAGATTTATAACTGGTGCATCGGCACCTTGGCGTTCCCCTTCACTTGACCACTGGACTTGCTGACTGTAACCTCGATGCCCATCTATGGAAAATCAAAATTAAGAAAGATATATATATATATATATAATCTTACTTATAGACTTAATATTATCCAGCAAACATAATTACGAGATCAGATGCGGATTCAGGGTTCTTTAATAGGGAGGGGGGGGGGACTAAAAAAAAAACGCTGGAAAGGCCCCCACCCCCCCCCCCCCCCAAAAAAAAAAAAAAAAAAAAGGTGGTGGGCAAAAGAGTAAATGTATCATTCAGATTGGTATACATGTATTTTGTTTATTAAAATATTACAGCAGATTTGCCAGGTAGCACGAGGGCGCTCTGTCCCTCCCCCGCCACGATATCAAAACTCACACTCCAAAAAGATAGGCCCTCAAGCTACAATATCTTGCGGCCCGCGGAGAAAACTCCCCAAACTCCCCATGACCAGTCCGCCCCCTGTCATCAATAGGTGTGTTTATATTATCATGACAATAATTTCTTTGCTAATTTTGGAAAGCAGTACATTTTCACAATTTAATAACTAATCAATGAAATTACCAATTAACACGAAATTGAAACTCAAGAAAATCATAATACTCAAAATTATGTTACTTAAAAGCGAAATGATTTTTTCAGTTTTATATTTATGTATCTCTACCTTCTGACAAAATTTGTTCCCTGGGGCTTCAAGGGGAAAAAATATACCCCAATCTGACACCCCATCCCGACTGAAATTTCTGTCAGCTTTTGGGGTTATGTAATGTCCAGCAATACTTCTTCCTAAAGTTTAGGGCATGGAGGAGATGGGGTAAAATAGACCCGACTTTGGGGTCTCTTTTGGGGTTCTGGGTCAGGATGACATTTCAGTCAATGACTTCGATGTTCTAAGTAAGGAGTCAAATCTTACGGGTAAAATGGGGTAACTATTTCGGGATAGGCTCCCAGTTTGGTAAAGTGCGCAGGGGCGTCCGCGTCATGATTCATTAGGAAAATGGGGTCCTAAAAGATAGGTTGAAAGTTTGAGGTTAACTCGTGAAACCCAATACAAGGGGTGTCCTTACTTCATCTGTACTAGATCAATACAGTGTAGAATGAAAAATATAGAACTACTCATTTCATTGGCACAGTGGCACCAGCGACATGCGTATATTTTATAATCCGCCTGCGTGATCCATTAAAGACAAATTTGGCAAACTTTATTGCGAATATTATACAACATAAAGATGTACCGGTACTCACCAAGTTGTGCTGCTATCTCAGCCTGGGCTTGTTCTGCATCCGGGTTGTCGAGGCCACGATTATCAATGACGTAGATACACTGGGTCAAATTAGCGATCTTTCTGAACATTGTATGACCTCCTGCTTTCTCTTGAGTGGCGACTTCAACCCACTGTGCCCGTCGTAGACGCCCAGCAATAGCAAACTTCAACGAGTTTATCAGCGAACTTTTCCCGCACCCAGTTTTTCCAAACAGCCCTATGAACAAGTTGTCAGGAAAAGTAATCTTGTCGGGAACAGTGACATTCTTACCGGGTTTGTATTCTTTAACGATCGCACGGAGCTCAGCGATTTCCTCTTGTACGTCGTTTGGCGACAATTCCGCCATCTCTCCTTTCGTTTGCGCTTAGGCTTTTTAATATATGCTGCACATTATTTACCAAACGGTATGTGCTAGACAACAGCGGTGTACTTCTATATTATAGAAATACACTGCGAAACAACCTTTCAGTTAACAATGTTAATTTATCTAATTATCCGTCAAAAGAAAAAAAAATCGAAAATCGGAGAAGAAAAGACATAACACCCCGTCTTAACAGACTCCTTGTTGTGATGTGCTTCCTCGAAATACTTAATGGAGCACATATCTACTTTTGATAAAATCATTACTACAAGAGGCGTGGTGCTTCTAAGCTCAGTCAGCAGTTGAATTACTGCGCATGCGTGAGCTTGGTTAGCACCGCCCAAAGGTTGGGTCTCCCGAGTACGAGAAACAATCATTAACTTGCATGACTTGTGGTAATCGCAACCCCGCCACGTCACTCTCGCACGCAATCAGTTATTGCCTTCGCCTCGTATAGTAAGCATAACTTCATATTTGTCGCCGAAACAAATGATAATTTAGCAGATAAAACTTTCAATATAAACTGTTTTTGAACGGCGAACTATTTCTGCAAATGAAACGGGGCAGCTGAGGCGTTTTATTATGGCGACCTCAAAAAATATCTACGTCGCTTTTCTCTCTTTGTCTGATGAATCATCTATACATCACCTGATCAAATGTATGAACAGCAATACTGAACTAAGATGCACCTTTTCGAAACTCACGCACCAAGACTTACAGTCGTTCCAGCCCCAAGACACATACGATGCCGTCGTTTTGTTGCATTCAATTTCACAAGGTCGTAACTCCATCACTGACGTCGCAGACGCAAAATACAAAAAGCTCTTGCCCCAACTGGAGAAAAAATATGGTGAGTCCAATTATAATACAAATTTCTTTCAATTAGGATTTTAGAAGAGGCAGCAATATGGGGAGCATATTTCTTATTTTCACGGAAGGCCAGCATGGTGACACGTACACCCACCTTCGAAACTGCAACTACATTTAAGTAAACACAGTTCAAGATCTGTAACATTCTAAAATGCAGAGTTTTGATATTCTAAGGTTCGATCACTCCTCATCATCACGGTTGCGTAAATCCGTTCCGAGGCGCCGAGATTTCTCGCGCGAACACACGCACGCACACGCCCAAACACACCCACACATTCATGCGCACACAAAATAGGCCTACATTATATATATATATATTTATATCCTACATCATAAAATTCTCATGCAAAGACTGGCCAGGAATGTCTCACGTGACACAAAATACTTTCACCATGAAGAAAAAATGGATATCGTGTTACGTCAGACCTCCGTATATTTTTCGATATAAAAATATTATGACGTCACTTTTTTGTTCTTCTGGATATTTCGAATCTATCGATATCGCGACAATATATCGCGATAATGTTTCTGCGTACGTGAGCGCGAGCTGAGAGATGGCTGAGAGAGCCGCTAGCTCATGTTCAATGTACGTATGTGCGTGTATGCGCGTAGTCCAGGGGAGCGTTTCATGAAAGGAAGTTGTCAGATATTTTATCCGACAACTGTTATAAGCTGCTGAAATCTTTGCATCTGATTGGTTGAGAGCAAATTTGTCGGATAAAATATCTGACAAGTCCTTTCATGAAACGCCTTCCAGGGGGGCATTTCATGAAAGGACTTGTCAGATATTTTATCCGACAAATTTGTTCTCAGCCAATCAGATGCATGGATTTCAGTAGCCTTTAACAGTTGTCGGATCCGACAACTTCCTTTCATGAAACGCTCCCCAGATGACCCTAAATGCACGTTGATCTCCGCTAGTAGTCGAGTCCAGCGCTAGCGTTGGATTATCATAGTGCCATTTAAATCTACAATACACCTTACAAGAAGGGGTCTATTAGCCTCTCTTGTGACTTGGGGAAAAGTTCAGGTTTCAAGTTTACATTGTTTAAATGGTTTCATCGTTGGATTTGTGCCATGTAGATAGATCTAGATCTACAGTAGACTATAGACAATACTTACGAGCAATGGCCAGGCATCTTTTGTTTTGTGACTTTGGGCAAATATGGTGAGTTGTATACATTTCATATAGAGTCTAGGTCTCGGACTAGGTCTAGATTCTTTAGTTTTATTATTGTTTATGTATGGAAGCTTACTCTGGTAGGATATAAATCAAATATACCATGTACGCTTTTCGAGGCACCAGTTGAATTATGGATTCTTCGGTGACTGGCATAGTTACTGTTTTCTTCGGGGCTGCGCCCCTCAGAAAATAGTGCTATACCAGTCACCTCAGAGAATCCATAATTTCAACTGGAGCCTCTCAGTGCAAAGTATATTTGATTAATATACATCATTATATACTATCAGGGACTGCGGAACCGGGGGCTGGGGGGGGGGGGTTGCTGCAGCCCCCACTATTTTCAGTAAACACGTGCAAACGTATGGCAGTGCAAAAATGTGGTTATACACGCTCCGCTTCGTCACTATATACTCAACAACGCACCACACGCACTCACACAATTGCGATGTTATGATTGTGGTATCTTATCTACAATGTATAAATTTTGGGCTCATTCCGAAAGAGCGGGTAGCGTCGCGTCGCGTCGCGTTAACAGGAATGCCACCATTCGTCCAAAGCCCCCCCCCCCCCCCCGGTTTGACCGAAAGGGGGCGTTGTGAGTGTCGGGTCGTGTTGCGTTGATTGGAACGCCACCATTCAGTGGGGAGTGGCAAGCATTTTTTTTCGCCAGCCCTCCAAAAGTTGCTCAAGGGGGGTTACCAGATTTATGGGGTGCACTTTTCCTCTCATAATTCTCTGACAAGCACAAAACATACTGTTCTTTCAAATGGAGGGGGGGGGGTGGCAAGGGCCGGGATCCGTAGATCCGCCACACTGTCATTATTATTATGTTAGAAAAAGTCCAAAACGCACCCATTCGTCAAAACCGGGAGGGGATCCTGGATCCGCCCCTAATGACAGCCCAGCATTTCTGCCGGCCCCCTATTTACAAATCCTGGATCCGTCCCTGATAGGCCCGCATTCCCCCCCCCCCCCCCCATTTTACAAATGCCTGGATCCACTCCTGATAACAGTCCTGCATTTCTGTGCCCCACCCCCTTTATATAAAATCCTGGATCCGCCCCTGATGACGACCTGCACTTCTGTGCCCCCCTTTTATAAAATCCTGGATCCGCACCTGATGACAGGCATGCATATCTGTGCCCCCCCCCCCCCTTTCACAAAATCCTGGATCCACTCCTGATGACAGAACTACATTTCTGTGCCCCCCTTTTATAAAATCCTGGATCCGCCCCAGATGACAGGCCTGCATTTCTGTGCCCCCCCCCCCTCTTTTACAAAATCCTGGATCTGATCCTGATGACAGCCCTTCATTTCTGTGGCCCCCTTTTTAAAAAATAAAATCCTGGATCCGCCCCTGATTACATCCCTGCATTTCTGTGCCCCACCCCCTTATTATAAAATCCTGGATCCACCCCTGATGACGACCTCCATTTCTGTGCCCCCCTTTTATAAAACCCTGGATCCGCCCCTGATGAAAGGCCTGCATATCTGTGCTCCCCCCTTTATAAAATCCTGGATCCGCCCCTGTTTACAGGCCTGCATTTCTGCCCCCCCCCCCTTTTACAAAATCCTGGATCCGCTCCTGATGACAGCCCTGCATTTCTGTGCCCCCCCCCTTTTATAAAATCCTGGATCCGCCCCTGATGAAAGGCCTGCATATCTGTGCCCCCCCCCCTTATAAAATCCTGGATCCGCTCCTGATGACAGCCCTGCATTTCTGTGCCCCCCCCTTTTACAAAATCCTGGATCCGCTCCTGATGACAGCCCTTCATTTCTGTGCCCCCTTTTAAAAAAATAAAATCCTGGATCCGCCCCTGATTACATCCCTGCATTTCTGTGCCCCCACCCCCTTATTATAAAATCCTGGATCCGCCCCTGATGACGACCTGCATTTCTGTGCCCCCCTTTTATAAAATCCTGGATCCGCCCCTGATGAAAGGCCTGCATATCTGTGCCCCCCCCCCTTATAAAATCCTGGATCCGCTCCTGATGACAGCCCTGCATTTCTGTGCCCCCCCCCCCTTTTATACAATTCTGGATCCACCTCAGATGACAGCCCTTCATTTCTGTGCCCCCTTTTTTAAAATAAAATCCTGGATCCGCCCCTGATGACGACCTGCATTTCTGTGCCCCCCCCCCCCTTTTATAAAATCCTGGATCCGCCCCTGATGAAAGGCCTGCATATCTGTGCCCCCCCCCCTTATAAAATCCTGGATCCGCTCCTGATGACAGCCCTGCATTTTTGTGCCCCCCCCCCCTTTTATACAATCCTGGATCCACCTCAGATGACAGCCCTACAATTCTGTGCCCCCCCCCCTTTTACAAAATCCTGGATCCGCTCCTGATGACAGCCCTGCATTTCTGTGCCCCCCCCCCTCCTTTTATAAAATCCTGGATCCACCTCAGATGACAGGCCTACAATTCTGTGCCCCCCCCCCCACCTTTTATAAAATCCTGGATCCGCCTCAGATGACAGGCCTACATTTCTGTGCCCCCTCCCCTTTACAAAATCCTGGATCCCCCCGGATAATAATAATAATGATATCAATATTTAGAAAAAGTCAACGCACCCTTTCGGCAAAAACCGGGGAAGCTTTGGACGAATGGTGGCGTTCGCCTCAACGCGACGCGACACGACGCTATCTGCCCTTTCGGACTAAGCCTAAATTTTGCCCTTCAACATCATGCACGGAGCGGCACCAATGTGCAAAGGTGGTTGAAACATGTCAAACCTATAACCCGTATTTGAACCATCGATTTACCATGGGCGATTAAAGGTGAAACCTTGGAAGAAACTGAAACAGTCAAATGAAGGACACAGACAAATTAGTTTGAGTTAGTCTTGACCAAAACAAAATGAAACAAAAAAATATTTTTGGGGTTCGTCATTATTTGTTGGCTAAAGAAAGGATAGCATACATACTGGAATTCCCGGAAAATATTCGAAATTTCGACATCCAGCCGTAAAACATTCAAATTTGAAGTCTACTTTCGACTTGTGGAGCACTGCGGTAACATGCACGTGTGCGAAGGCTATTGACTTTTATACGGAAGGTCCTGGGTTTGATACTTTGTTCGGTGCTTAAATCCTTTAAAGAGGTGGTTTACCCACATTCGTTCATTTCGACCGAGGTGTATTAAATGGGTACCTGGCAATTCTGCAATAGTAATAGCAGAACCCTCAGGAAGATCAGTGTAAATACTGAGGCTACCGTTGGTAAATAAGACCTTTCTATTAGCAAATTGTCGGACAACGTTTATATGCAGTCTGCCATTTCGAAAGTGACCGCCAAGGCGCTGTGGGGTGTAATCTTAGATTTCCCTAAATTAAAAAAAAAAATCCTGGGTACGCTGCTGGGCGGAGTCATATAAATTCCTGTATAATACGCGTACCAGGCCCCTCTTGCATAAAAAGTTGCGTATAATTGCAACTCAAAAAATTAACTCAAGTCCCAAATACGCGATCCTGATTGGCTGAAAATCAAGTTGCGTTTAATATTTTGAGTTGCGATTAAACGCAACTTTTTATGCAAGAGGGCCCTGATGTTGTATTTAGTATAATTTTAATTTTTACTTTCCTAATTTCACATTTTTTAAAATTCTTTGCACAGGATCCAATCGTGTTGCAGTCATTGTACACTCCATGACGAGCTTTAACCCGGCATCGAAAAGCGCACTCATGATGGTCTTTAAGATGTCCCAGCCGACCACATTCAAGTGCTCAGAATGCGTCATACAATGCAACAATCCATCCGAGATTCCAGATGATGACCTAGCACGACTCATTCAATTCCTCAAAGCAGCAATAAAACATCCTCTACCCACTCAAGAAGTTGAGGCACCTTTGTCACAAACGGTGAGTGGAGCAGCAGATGTTGACAACAATTCTGGACTTCCAGGAGAGTTTGAACGGGAACAAGTCCATTCAACGAATATGTCAGAATTTAATGATCCAGAAAGTTACTCGGTGTCTTCAAATGCGACTGTTTCTACTGTGACTACTCTTAACGATGAAACTGCAGCCAAGCCAATGAAAACAAGAGATACAGACAATCAGCCTTCAACTCCATGGACATTCAAGGACCCGTCGGTAAACACTTCTTCTGAGGACAGAAGAACAGGCTGTACAGAGACAGGCTTTAATTCTGGATCAATGCGTTATATGACAGCTTTAACGAACCCACCGGTTGAAACTCCAAGGTACACCTGTCCACATGACAAGACTCAGCAAGACGCAGCGTCAGGGGACACATGTCCTTCCAACAAAGGCTTGAATCCAGGGTACAACCCTTCAACAAACCCTCAAGGACAGGTCCCTTCCAAAAACCCACCTGTAAGCGACAACCAAATAGGAATGATCAACAACACTTACCCGATAGCCTTGGTTGTTCTTCCTCCATCCAAAAACGAAGAGACTTTCAAAGATGCTGTACAGCATTATTTCCCCAACAAGATAATTGTACCAATGAAGGATATTAAAAAACTGGATCGCAACTGGCATTTGTTCGAGGCCATTCTGATAGATGTTGGGACAATGAGAAGTCAGAGGGCGCATGACGTACATGATGTTGTGTCAGGATGTCTACGATCCACATGTATGTGCAAAATAGCGTTGATTTTTCCCCATGAAGCCCAGGGACCAAATTTTGTCGGGTGGGAGAGCAATGGATGTACATTCCAAAATATAAAAAATAACAAAATTGTCCATCGGCGCCAGCCCTGCGTTTTGGAAAAAAGATATGTAATATACAAATAGTTGATTTAATTTTAAAAATTCGAAACCTCGTTGCATATGTTTTATACCCCGTATGTATATATATTTAAAAAAAACAATTGTAAGGAAATAATATATACAACAGTTTTGGCAACTCTCGTGGAAATAATATAGTTGTGAGAAATAAAATGAGGGAATAATGGTTGCGTAGCTTAAATCAAAGTTCCCCAGAGCTGTCCTCCCCTTTTCGAAATTTTTGCAAAGGTTGAAACATTTTGAGACATTTTTTTTCAACCTTTGCAAAAATTTCGAAAAATGGAGATTTCCGATCATAGGGGGAATCCTAACAATGCAGTTTATTTCGTCACAATAAAAATTGGGCGATACGGGGAATTTCAACAATAGGCCGAGATAAAAGGATTCCCCTATGGCCGCGAATAGAGTAATATATATATATATAATATATATACAAATTATGTATAACAATGCGCCCTCCCGGCTATTACCATAATGGCTTTATGGCAACACAAGGACTTGGGACCCTTGTTGTGCGGTTTATATATATATATCTTATAATATAATACACTAAGGATTTCGGGCTCTTTTTTTGGTTCAAATAGGCTCCTCCCCTGGCCCTTTCGGTCCCCGCCTTTTGGTACCCACGGGTGGGGAAGGGTTCTTAGGGTGGTGGGAGTTACTTCTTGAGGGCTGACGTCCCGTCCATATTTCATAAATTCATTTTTAAACATTGAATTTCCGCAGGGAGTAGGCCTAATAATTCCACCCACCCATGAAGCGGGTTTGTAGCTTCAGGCCCAGCCAACCCATATACCTTTCCCTGTGAAGGGGAGCTATGCCAAAGAACAGCATGGCCATATATCCGCATGGCTTCAGTGTACAGTACAGTATTATACACACGTGTTAGATCGTTCGCACGTACATGTACAGGTCATCATACAGGTATAGAGTTACATCATTTGAAGCTTCATGGTCACACACACAGTTTAGTGTGTATGTTTCACGACGTTCGCTACCGGTAATTTGACACTTTATCAGAAAATCTGATAAGAAGAAAATTCCTTCGAAAATATTTCCATAATGATTATGAATACGTATAATGATATTAATCCCTTCTCCCCTCGCCCTGGGGGTGATGGGATGACAATGGAATGGGGGGAGCTGGAGGGGGGGGGGGTAGTAGGGGGAACTCAATCCGTCGGTCCTCCCAAGACCTGTAAGGGGGCCATAATCCCCCTGAAAATAAAATGACAAATTCATTTTTTCTCATTATTGCATCCTTTACAGGGGACGTACCGCTAATTATGGATGTTACTCTGAGTATTAATAAACCACAGAAACATGGCAAGATAAATCGATCCCTCTAGGTCTATGCATGGATATTCTACTCGAACATTATTATATCCATATCATCAATTTTCATCAAGATTAAAAGGAATTTTCTTCAGAACTCATGCAAGCTTTGGATAAATAAGACATATTCACATAATCAGGGGCGGATCCAGAATTTAGTATAAGGCGGGGAAAACAAGTGCAGGTTTGTCAACTTTTGGAAAAGGCAGACCTGGGGGGGGGGGGGGGGGGTGGCGAGAATTTTTTTTTCGTCAGACCTAGAAAATTCGCTCAGGAGGAGATGATTATGGGGGTCCCTCCATAATTCTCTGACAAGCAAAAAAAGAAGGTTTCATTCTTAAAGGGGGCGGGGGCACAATCAACAAAAGGGCGGATCGTCTATGGTCAAAATGCATACTTTCCTGCCATTGAACGGGGGGTGGGGGGTGGGGTGGGGATTGCACGGGCCAGAAGCACCCCCCCCCCCCCCCCCCGGGTCCGCCAATGGACATGTTATAAATACTTCTTGGTAAAAATAACTTTACCCGACTTTTTTATTTATTCACTTGATTATTGTAACAAATATACGGTACGGTGATTAATCATAAACACAGCTAGCGCCCGTGGATGTCCACGGGCTGCTTCTGCTAGTATATATATATACGTGTAAACAATCTAGACCATGCTTTTTACTAAAACCCTACACCGTATATCAGAGATTTTAGAGATAAATGTGACGTAAATTATTCAATCGCTCTGAGCGTGATCTTGATTATGTTCTTTTTTGTGGTCGACATTGTTTTGTTGTTGTTTTTTATAACTTCTGTCATATATTTCCACTAGTGGATCTTAGGTAAACTACGTTAACGGTTGTCTTTTGTGATATGTCTGTTTCCAAAGAAAAAAGATATATATGCGATGGCATCTATTTTCTTAGATTGTTGCTCTTGCCAATACTTTATAATACTTTAAATATAAATTGAAATAACCTTATCTTTTCAGATGACTGGAAAAGTGTAGCTCTCTTAGAGTCAAGCACGGTGACAACGAATCCACATTTAACTGCGAAAAGTAAGTTCATTCAATGACATTCATTAAACTCATTTCTGCATGACAATTTCCAGGAATAATCGTCATGATCATAAACAGGTGGCATGTTATAAGATTATGATATCACTGCCTGAGATCAAATACTAAAGTGTTAACCCACTAGGATCCATGTTTGACCAAGCCCGAACAACTAAAATATATGGGGAAAATGTTAAATGTTCTCACATAGACTTTGTCACTAAAAAAGACGATTATTACAAATTAATTTTCTACTATACATGTAAAATGATTTTGTGTTTGGTTTGGTTTCTACTTTCTTGCATCCAGAGAGCGTCTATCAGTTTGATCTTACGCATCAACTCCCCGTCTTCCATTACAACTCCGATTCTGGACAATCCCGTTTTGATGACACCACTGAAAAGCGAATGGTCGGTTGGCTGTGCGACTGTTTCACTAGGTACGCCGAATATGTGAATTCACGTCCATCTGGCTGGTTAGAGAAGGCAATGAAAAAATGTATGTCAATATTCAACTTCAAAATCAAATTTCAAAGGTGAAGATATTTCTTGAAAAGAGAGGAGAAAAAATAACAAGCCATTGAGGACGATTATTTTAATGGCACTGCCACAACACGTTCATGCTGTTATCATCCATTGATGAGAAATTGAAATTTGTCTTCTTTGCATTCATATAAACACAGTGGATAAATAAAATTTAATCACCGTGTTTAAATATATAGGTTTTTTCAGTCAAATTCACTTTACGAGCATTCAATTTTAAACGATTTTCGCCACGCCGTGCTATTCAGCAGTTCACATTAATGATCTGTGCATTCGATTTCATCTAGGAAGCAATCAAATTCACATGTCACTGAGGCAGTCAAATTAATACTCTTTTCATTCAAGTTCATAGGTCACACACGTATTTCATAAAGCCTTCATTCATTTAGCATTACATGGTCACGTGATCACACAACAAACCCGTTCCTGCATTCGAATTCAGTATTCGAGCATCCAATTTAGCGTGTTGAGCATTCAATTTAAAAATTCACCCCAAACACTGATATTTTCCTATTGTCTTGTATCATGTATTTGACATGATATTTGCCATTCAAGATAGGACCTACATGTTTTGGGTTATGGCGAATTTTAAAGATCCCATCGTTTGAGCGAACAAAGGTTTATTCATTTTTTGTCGCGTGGTCGTGGATGTATATATAAAAACATTTTAAAAATATGTTGGTCGCGAGAGAGAACTTACAGATATAATTATTTCTTTGTAATTGAGGACACACTAAATGTTAGCAAGGCCGTACGCAGCGGGGGGGTGGGGGGGGGCAGGGGGGCAGTTGCCCCCCAGAAATTTCAAAATCATACTTTTTTTTAATTGGGTTTTAGACTTCAAGTTATGGGTTCCTTTGAAAGCGATCATCTTGCCCCCCAGGAAAAAATTTCTGCGTACGGCCTTGAATGTTAGAGGACAAGAAGACAAATGAAAGCTTTTATACCGCTGTTGAGATGATAAAGAAAACTTAGCCTCATCTTCTAAGTAGGGTTTTAAAAAGTTACCCTATAAAATTATCTATAGTTAGATGATAAAAAATCATAAGGGAATGTTTGTTTTTTGACATCGTGTTGTCTATACTCTTTCCTTGGGGAGATTTTGGCCTATGCTTAGGTCCTTAGGTATATTCGTCAACTTGCGAGGCTTACATGACAATAAGGTCTACTATATTATGGACTCAAGAAGGAAATTAAATAAGAAATCAGCCTCATTTAGGGGGAATTATAAACAAAACGGGTTTAATAACTTGCGTGTTAAATTGAATGAACATGTTCCGAATTTGACTGCCCATTTGCGAATTTGAATGCCCGAGATGTCCTTTCGGCAGTTGCCGATGAATTTGAATGATTCTTACCTACGTGCTAATTTGAATGCACGGAAATGAATTTGAATGATACAAAAGCGAAATCCCTTGCACGAAACGCTAAACTGAATGACTTAAATACACTTTTGAATGACAGAAGATGCTGTAAACGATATTTTTGCTAAATTGAATGAGCGTTTTATTAAATTGACTGAAAAAAGTGCGATATTGGCCGGGAAGACCTATACCACAAAAGTGACAATGAAAAGCCAGTATGAGAAACAAGATATTCAATTGCAAAAATGCATCGAATATATGTTTAAAGTTAAAACCACGGGCTCACACATGACTCTTTGTGTATGCAGTTATGGTTTGATGATTCACTTCCTTTAATTGTAGAAGATATGAAAAGGGCCTGTCCTACCCTTGTCTAACTTCACTAACTTCACTTATCACACATTGTGTAATGACATTTCACTCAGATTTATACATACCAGGGACCGCGGAACCGGGGGGGGGGGGGGGGGGGGGGGGGGGGGGGCTGGGGGGGGGCTTTTCAGTAAACACGTGCAAACGTATGGCAGTGCAAAAATGTGGTTATACGCGCAGCCCCCCCCCCCCCCCCCCCCCCACTCAGCCCCTCCACTTTCCAAGACGTTCTGCGGCCCTGCATATTAATAATTATGTTTAACAAATTTATTTCCGTCTGAAATGTATTGATGTTATGCATTATATGAAAAAGTAAATAAACGGATCTAGGAAAAAAAATATGAGTGGGGAAATATCCATCGGTTGTTTTCAGGTTGAAAGATGATTTGAACGAGAAGATCTTCTATCCCATATTCATTCATTTCTGTGCATTGAAATATTAGCAAGTGCAACTTTTTAGGGCATTTATGGATTATAAAGTAAATGCAGATGATATCACGATATTGTTACAGATAGAGATTCATCGCTGAGATTTGGTGAAATATTTGAGACAGTTAGGAATTTTAGTGGTTTAAAATCAAATGTGGACTGTCTAAATGATGTGTTCATTTTTTGTGAAACGTTCATACCTAAATCGGTAAAAGAAATTAAGATTTTACGTTTTCATCTCACATTGAATATTTATGTAAAGAAACAGAGAGTTGAAAATTTTTCTTTTTAATTGGTGGAAACAAAGAGACTTTCCTTTTATAGGAAAAATAGAATTACTCAAAAATCTTGCTCTCTCAAAATTAGGATAATCTATATGTCTTTTATCTGATGGTGTTTCCAAAATGTAGATTATGAATAGCTTAGGATAG
Organism: Heliocidaris erythrogramma; assembly: GCA_025617745.1. Classification (NCBI taxonomy): domain Eukaryota; kingdom Metazoa; phylum Echinodermata; class Echinoidea; order Camarodonta; family Echinometridae; genus Heliocidaris; species Heliocidaris erythrogramma. The sequence continues at coordinate 40,489,128 of CM046860.1, read as the reverse complement.
TTAAAATGATACTTTGATAAATTACTGATTAAGGCACAAAGGATTATGTGGATCAATCTATATCGTACTAAACATTTAAGATTTCTATATACAATCTAATATGGAAGAACTTTCAAAACATGCTTCTTACATCTTAATACATGTATCATAGAAATATAAACTTTCCTCATAATCGAAATAATGTACTCATAAGATTTCCAATGCACTTCGTCCTCACGAATTGGAAATCTGGGGTAACCTCGCTAGTCATAAGGTCCGCTATTCATAAGGACCACTTTTCATAAGGACCGCTATCCATAACGCGTGACTAAATGAATAGCTGTTTTTGTCAGACATTTCCAAAAGTTGACAAATCTGCATTTGTGTGCCCCCCTACAAAATCCTGGATCCGCCCCTGGATTAAACGCATATATTTTCGCATTTTTGTAAATTTATCAGTCACTTGAATTATGTGTGTCTTTGTTATTATTATGCTATGCTCGTAGAAAATTCTGTGACGTGTTGTATTGATGTATATTTTGTTTGTTTTACGTGTCTGATTGATAATTGAAAGTTGTTTTTAAAAAAATGACGCTATGTTTTCCTGATTTGAATAAAAATCAATCGAAGTAATGGTGTGAAGTGGCTGACTCATATCGAAATGTACGGGTCGTGATCATGTGCAAATTAATGTTCCGAGAAGAGGAAATATAGAAGGGGATTAAGAGGGAAAGATAGAGAGAAAAATGTGCGTGTGTATGGGGGGAAGTGGGTGGGTGAGAGTGAGAGAGAGACAGAGAGAGAGACAGAGAGAGGGTGGATTCAAACTAAACCTTAAGATGCCGCGAAATTAAAAAAAAACCAATTGATTCGGGAGCAATAGGGGTATCTTTCTATTTAATTTTTTTATTATTTTTTGCTTGCTTGCTTACTTGCTTGTCAGATTAAAAAAAAAGATAATTAGTGCCCCTGAAAAAAGATGATGACCTGTGTTGTTGCTGCTGCTTTTGTTGTAATTTGCAGCTCCTTTTTACTTTTCGGTATCTTTAACACATACTTCTGCCCCTGGTAAATTCTGGATCGGCCACCTACCCTAAATGTAATCCTATACCGCATTAGACTTACTCTTTCTTAAAGGCCTAAATAGTGTTGTACGTCAGCAATAATTTGTATTTTGTACAATAATTTTGCAAATAATTTGTCCTCAATTCATATTTTGTATGTGTTTGGGAAGAGTTGTGAAAATAAGGAAGTATTAACAAGAATTATGATAAATCAACATCTAAAGGGCCTAGGAGCGACAGCGATTTCAAAATGTTGCATATGATATCTCTCTAGCATGCATTCAAATTTCAAAACTGACATACCATAATGATTGTATCCAGCATTACAAGCGATAATGATACGGAAGAGGCACTGTCACTCTTCAACCCATTAAAGTGATGATTTAACCATGGGCGGATCTAAGGGACCGGGGCGAAAGGGCCACTCCATCCACCCCCATTAATACAAAGAAAAACGTCTGTCTGGGGGTAACATACAAGTACCTCCGGCCGCTCTGGAGGGTACAAAGAGAGTGAGTGTGTGAAAGAGAGAGAGAGAGAAATTAGGAATGTGTGCATGTGTGTGTGTGTGTGTGTGCGCGCGCGCTTTCAAGAGGATGTCTGTGTGTCCACGATTCACCGCCATATAACATTACGAATGTTACTCATTAAAGCTCTCAACAGACCAGATTTCATTGTGATGCTCATATCAATTATCATTCTATATTTTTAATGGCTGCAATTCTTATTTTGATTTCCTGAGCATATCTGCAACATTTGTAACATTTCCATCCCATATACAGATACCTAAAAATGACTTATGTCCTATGTTTCAAGATATTCTTCTCCAGTCTAGTCTCCACTGTGACGTTCTCATGATTAGAACCCATCTTTAGGATCTTGCCTTATCAGCGCTGATACCCATGCCGAGTTGGTTTGCATCTTCCTCTGTTTTTGTTCCTTTCCTTTCCCTTATCTTTTTTCTTTTCATTTTGCTTCTCCTCACTCTTTTCTCCTTTCCCTTTCCTCGTCCCTCTTCCATTTTCCCCCTCCTTTTTTTGCCGACAGAGGTGGCGCATTTGCCGACAAAATATTTTATTGGGGTGTGACACCCCACAGCCCCTCTAGCGACGCCCCTGTAAGCAAATCTTAAATTTGGTAGCATCTTATAGGCCGACTTACCGTTCCATCAAAACCATCAAGAGCTGCAATCCCCTTCCCCCTTTCATGTTCTGACCACCTACTATCAGAACCCTTGTTCCCACACTCCCACAGTGATGTTATCTCCAAGTTCAAGTTCAAGGTCTTTCAACACTATCATAAAAACAAAAACATCAAAATTATGCAAGTACATTTCCACATATATATTTACGATAACAGACAGAAAAACAAAACATTAACAAAAACTTATATGAAGTATTTGGGATTAACTAGAAGACATGAGTCTTATCAAATGTTAATCCCCTATATATAATACAAATCTTGAATTGACAATCAACAAAATTAAAAACGAAGAGGAAAAAGAAGGAGGAAATGCACTCAGAACTTCTGAAGACACACACACACACATGCCGCATACACCCTACACATTTCAGTCACACCGTGACGGCCCGATGAGATCCTTGTATTGCACATATTTTGTTGTAAATGTGTTGTTGTTTTTTTTAGCTGAAGGCTGAGGTTCTGATTAGGTGAAAATGAAAGTCTGAAACCTGGCTGGTGTTGTGCTTATGTATATTGATATTTACTTTAAAATAGTTTAGTAAAAATATGGGTAGCAGACCATGAGAACATTCACACATAAAAACAAAAATTTGATTTTGAGACATATCGACAATATTTAGCAAATTTAGGCAGTAAATAGTGGCATACACTGAGTGCTGCAGCACCCCCAGAATATTTTGAGGACCTTTTTTTTTCCTTTTTTTTTTGGCTTGTCAGGGATTTTTTGTCTTAAAAAGAAACCCTACAATGCGGAGGACTTTTTTTTTGGGGGGGGGGGGCTCAAAGCACCTCTAGTAACAAAATCTTTCCCAGGTGCCTGTCTGAGTGTGTAAGAATTCTGACAGATCTTATTTTTAGTTTGAACAATCTATTCGTATTAAAGTCGATAGTACATGCACATGCAAGTATACAATAAATTCAGTGAGTGCAAATGAATGCATAGTACAGCATAAGCAATATTTTAAGAAGGGAGTGATTTCAGTTTGTTCAAAACACCAATATTTTTGCGAGCTTATTTACAGTGTACATCAGTGTGTTCTTTCCATCTCATTTTCTGTCAATTGTTACACCTAAAACTTTCAAGTGAGGAACACGCTGTATATTGGTATTGTCAGCTTTTATAAGAACGTCATCTAAATATATTAATATTTTAGTGAATATCATATAATTCGGTGTTTTTTTTAGATTCAAGACCGGCTTGTTCCTGTAACCAATTGGCAATCTTAAAAAGTTCAATATTAAAATCAAGTTGTAACTTATGAGGATCTTTGCATGACATGAACAAACTGGTATCACCTGCAAACAATATCACCTGAAGGTGTTTCGAAACAATACACATATCATTAACATAATGATAAAAAAGTAGCGGGCCGGGGATTGAGCCTTGGGGCACTCCACATCTAACTTGCATATTTTTAGATGCATAATTTTGAATAGTAACAAATTGTTTTCTATTACTGAGGTAACTTTCAACCATCTAATTAAAACACCTCTTATTCCGTATTGTTCAAGTTTATGGAGTAATATAGAATGATTCAATGAATCAAAAGCCTTACTAAGGTCCAAAAATAGGTCAAAGATGACTTCCTTGTTATCATTGGTATTATAAATCAAATACTGGACATATAATAAGCTACTCACTATAGCTGTTTCTTCGCAACGTTTCACCAGTTACTTCTGGCTTCTTCAGGCGTTCTGAATCCCGTTCTGGGGGACTTCGTTTTGTCGTTCACGTCTGTTCGTCGAACCGTGAAATGCACAATTTTCAGCGACGAACAGACGTGAACGACAAGACGAAGTCCCCCAGAACGGTATTCAGAACCCTTGAAGAAGCCAGAAGTAACTGGTGAAACGTTGCGAAGAATCAGCTATAGTGAGTATCTTATGTCCAGTATTTGATTTATAATACCAATGATATTTAGCATTACTGAATGAACCATAACAATTTTTTGAATGACTTCCTTGTTTTCAAATACATTCATAATTTTGTGTTGTAGTTCGAAAAGAGCCGAAGATGTGGAGTGCCCCAATATAAATCAGAACTGGTTTGGTTTGATAATATTGCACTTCATAAGAAAATCATAAAAACGGTTAAACACACATTTTTTCTAGAATCTTGGAAAAATAGGAAGTACTGATATTGGACGATCTTTACATCCATTTTTGTAAATTGGTACAACTTGTATAACTTTAGAAAATTTCAGTCCGCATCCCCCAGATCAACTGTTTATAATCTCGCCACATCCCTTCCTCAAACGTCCTATACTGAACCAACTAACTGGAATCAACTGGCAGGGGAGTCGCTAGAGGGGGCGGGGTGTCACACCCACACTAAAAATTGTCAGCAAATGCGCCACCTCTGTCGGGAAAAAAAAAGAAAAAGGAGGGGGGAAAGGGAAAGGGAAGAGGAAAGGGAAAAGGAGAAAAGAGAAAGGAGAAGAAAAAAAAAAAGAAAAAAGAAAAGGGGAAAGAAAAGGAAAACAAAAACAGAAAGAAAATAAGGAAAATCACTGGAAAGTTGGGCAATAGGCTGCAGCCACCCCCACCCTCCCCCGAGGATTTTCAAAGTTCCGATATACGGGCAGCCACCACTTAATATTCGGGCAGCGAAGTGAGGTGCCAGGATATCCACATAATTTTATTTGGGCAGCGAGGTTCCAATATAATTATGATGTAACTTCTGTACATTTTCTCTGCGAAAAGTTAAAAAAGAATAGCTCGCTCGCAACAATTTCGAAAGTGAAAATTTATATTTGGGCAAAAAGCGTCCCCCTTCGGCAAAGATCCGAAATTCCGGCAACCACCATTCCATATTCGGGTAGCAAAGTGAAGTGCCAGAATATCCACATAATTATTGGGCAGCGAGGTTCCAAGATAATTATGTAACTTCTGTACATTATCTCTACAAAAAGTTGAGAAAAAATATTATCGCTCTCTTCGCTCGCTCGCAAAAAAATTAGAAATTGAAAAGTTCATATGCTTCGGCAATGGTCTGCAGACTCCTCCCCCCTCCCCCCTTAGGATTTTCAAAGTTCCGATATTAGGGCAACCACCACTTCATATTCGGGCAACGAGGAGAAAAAAAAAATATCCACATTTATTTGGGCAGTGAGGATCCGAGATAATCATGCACTTCTGTACATTTTCACTATGAAAAAGCAATTTTGAAATTGAAAAAAGTTGATATTCGGGCAAAAGGCGTCAGCCTCCTCCTTGCGAAAATGGGCCTGTATGATCGAGATCTCTACATCTGTGATTTTCATTTATTATCATTGGGGGTGTGGAGAGAAAAGGGTGCAGCATTTTTGTCGGCAAATTTTGGAGTCACGTCCGCCCTTCAAATATTCGAGCGACGCCCCTGTCAACTGGTATTCCAATTGGTTGTTCGACCTGCATGAGATGGGAGAGTAGCTCGCAAGATACGTCACGGAGTTGCAAATTTATGTTCGATGGATTACAACTTCAAACTTTCTTATTTCTTTTCGGATATTTTCTCAAACTTTTATTAATCTGTTTCTCTCATATTGCTGCTTAAATTTTTCAAATCAAATCAGGATGGACTTATGTGCCAAAAATTATAAGCGGGGTTAATTCGTATATGCATGAGCCTGAATGAAAACTTAATTCCCTGGGGTGGATTGGAAGCAATGGGGAAAGCCCAGAGGAATTTTAAAAGCACCTGGAATGAAACTCGTTTTCAACTTTTCACTATTCTTCGAAACGGGCCGGGCCGGGCCATGTATGACGGCCGGAACGACAGAATGAAAAAAAAAAAAAAAAAAAAAACCGTGCTTTGGAACGGTTTTCTCTCTTCTTATTTTTTTTCAGCAAGAAAAAAATGGTATGCTTTGGGACGGTAATTTGTAATTTGAGTGTAAAAATGTCTTCTCGGCGGCACATACCCACCGCACACTATATAGGGGAGAGCGAGGTGAAGTGGGACAAGAATCGTGATTTGGCACTCTTTGCTTTGTAACTTCTAAAATATTGTAGCCTCTTCATTTTTACATGGTAAATAGTATTAATTGTAGGCTACAAAAGACAATCCCTATAACCATTAAAAATGAGGTACTTGAACGGGGTGAAGTGCCTTGGACAGTACTAGGGGTGAAGTGGGACAGTCTGGGAGAAATGGGACAAAAGTCTTGAAAGATGCTAAAAATCACCCTTTTTTTCTGGTAGTTGTCTAAAATAAGTGCTGGGATTATTAAAGTGTATCATTAATAAAAAAAATGCTTGAAAGTCACTTGTAAAGTTGACTTAAAGATTCATGCCCATTTAAAAAAAAAATGGATGAAATGTGAGCGTTTTGTAAATTTTAACTAAATTTCGACGGTTTTGGGCAAAAATAAACAGTTGTTCATTATACTTTTACATTTTTTTGGTTACACAAAAGTTTGTCTGAAGTAGTAAGAATGAACTGTAAAAAGGAATTGACTGATATGAATTTTTACGATTTTTATGTAGACCCAAAGATATTTTCATGTAATATGTCTATAGTTTATGACTGATAAAAGCTCATTTTCCTTACATACAGAAAAGGTAACCAGGATGAACTGGGACAAGGTGTCCCAGTTCACCCCGATAGTAAAAAAAAAAAACCAACAACAAATGCCTGTAAAATATTAGTGTACTGTTTGTATTTATTGCTAAAAATGATATTGCAAATTATATGTTCTTATAAGACTTACATGCTGTATGCGGGGTGTTCACTATAGCCAAGTGGTAAACTTATAAAACATTTGACAATGAATGATGAAAAATATTAATGCGGTCAAAAAAAGAAGTGGAAATTAAAGGAGAATTAACCTCAAACAATAAAGACGATAGTGTTGAAAGGTGTTATTTATTCCTAGTTGTTAGACTATATGGCTTCGCGTCAAAATATACGAGATCGATACGAATCAAGATTTTCTGAGCAAAATTTATCATCTGCTAGCAATATGTATCGTCTGCTAGCAATACATGGGGGCTGCCATTTTTTTATGTGTACAAGAAGATTTTCTTAATCCAAATGCCCAATTGCCTTTTTCAAAATTAAAAACCCATTTGAGATTAAAAATATAGAATAGATATGTCAATTTATTTTTAAACTGAAGATTTCCTTATATATTTCTGTTGAAAATCGATATTCGCTTAATATAAATCTATTTTCTAGATACTGTGACGCAATGGACGGAGCAAATTAATTCAAATTTTATGGATGCTTCTTCCCTGAGCATCTATAGCAGCAAACTATGCATTCACCTGCTTTCGGATAATGGGACTTGAAAAGTCAGAATGCATGCTGCATACTGCTCTGTTTGGCAAACCCAAGAAAATAGATTTTTGTTAAGCAAAACCAGACAATTTAAAAGTATCATTATAAAGATTTAATTTTTATAAATCATGTAAACACCCACTTTATATTTTTCGTCACATATGGGATTTTAGGTAATGAAGAAAAGCAATTTAGGTCTTGGATTCAAAATATCTTCCTGACCGGAACATTTCTCAATGGTTCATGTACAAATCCAAATCAGCAAGAAAATGGCAACCCCCATGTAAATGAGTAGGAGACGATACCGGGTGTTGGAATATCTTTATTTATACCCTTTTCTGATATCTTATTAGAAAATGATTTAGGCCAATAAGTAGGAATATATTACACCTTTCAATATAAGTAAATTTGTACTCAGGGGTTAATTCTCCTTTAATACCCGCAGGCTTAACTATAGAATACCCTACCAAAACGCTGTATCAACGTAGGTTGAGCCTACGCACCTACGTTGTCTCGACGTAGTCCCGTCTGTTTGTTAATAAGTAATGTTTGGGGTGTTACCTACGTTGTGAACTTTCTAAACTTTGACCCTTTTGAAATAGAATAAGATTATAAATTATACTCTATTTTCAGGTCATTTATATGAATTATAATTTTAACAATTGTTTATATGTTATTCTAAACAAAAGCAATAAATGAATATCTTGAAAATTGGAAAATTCACCACCGAATTGTCCCTTTCCGTTCCGTAGTAGTTCTCGCGAATGTAAGGTGGTGGTAAAACTCAAAAATAAAAAGAAAAAACGTCATGGCCATATATGTTTTATAATAATAAAATATGGACCTTCACAGTCACGGTCATACTATTAAATCGTCTTCATTATCTCATGATATTCACGGCCGTACACACAGATGTGCATGGAAGGTGCCCTCTACAATAATTGTTCAATATTCTACATAATTCATGCTAAATAAAGCATAACTTTAAAACGTGACAACAAGGCATTTTTATGGCCCATATTGATAACATGGGTACCTGTTTATGATTTCTCGTTCTAAAAATACAAAAGAAATATATATAAATCAAGATAATACAACGACATTGTCTCATTCTAAACACAATTTATATAATTATAACATCATTATAGTATTTTTTTTTAATTGTCATATCTATATAAATAATTTTTCCTTTTTGAATCTTGACACCAACTTTCTACCTTTTAAATCAAAGTAGAAATTTTCTTCTTTAAACACTTGTGGATCGACTACAACCTGAAATATTCAGTCGATTTTACTTGTTAAATAGTCTGAAATATAGCCACAATATAAAACACAATTTTACTTGTTAAATAGTCTGAAATATAGCCAGAATATAAAACACAGCGACTTTGAACCTCTCAAAGTGTTGCCATTTTAAAGATTTTTAAGCTTATTCTCCTTTTTAGAATTCTGGCATTAAATGCAATATGGTCATGCAGCAAAAATGGACACGATGTGTGCAGACATTCTTGCGCTTTCTATTCATGCTTCTGGTATATTTTTTAGGGTTTTGTATGGAAAGTTATCGAGCCAAACGATCAAATGTAGACTCTGTACCGAAGAGGTTAAAGATATGAAATATAATTATTTTATTCTTTTTCTTCCATGCAAACATAAAATACATAACAACAACAAAAAAATTAACGATGTTTTAATTTTAATAAAACTACAAGTACTTGTAAAGATTACATAATGATCATATATACTAAACTAGTTATGTTATAGGCATATGGGATAACATCATTAAGTATGTTTTTCAAAGAAATTTTTTGATACCACTTTATTTATTTAAAAAATACGAAAATAAATATATTTTGTTAATATATAATTAGAGCTCTCTAGTCGGGAAAAACAGAAAAGGAACAGAAAAGCAAAAGAAAGAGAGAGAGATAGATAGATAGAGAGAGAGAGAGAGAGAGATAGAGAGATAAAGAGAGAGAGAGAGAGAGACGGGGTGGTATGATAGGACCGCACACCCTCCCCCTAATTGATGACATTGTTCATTTGTATTTTATGCACCAATTCGGACGTTTGTCTCAACCCCAGAACCCCCCTCCCCCCATAATTCCGTTGCACTCTCCATGACTGGACCCATTATAAATTATGGCCCTTTTGATCATTAAAAAAATGTTATTCATTCCCGATCCACAGGGGACGTGGACCCGTATTTCATCCCACCCCTCCCATCCTTCTTAGTCACGGTCATACTCATCCTCATTATCTCATGATATTCACGGCCGTACACACAGATGTGCATGGAAGGTGCCCTCTACAATAATTGTTCAATATTCTACATAAATCATGCTAAATAAAGCATAACTTTAAAACGTGACAACGAGGCATTTTTATGGCCCATATTGATAACATGTGTACCGGTATATAATGTCTCGTTCTAAAAATACGAAAAAAAATATATAAATCAAGATAATAAAACGACATTGTCTCGTTCTAAACCCAATTTACAGAATGTTATTATAACTTAATGTACTTACAACAAATCATAATCGTTCTCATGCTAAATGAAAGTTATCTTAAAATGGTCACCCTGTTACATGCAGTGCAGCATTGCGTCTAAACACAAGTCAGTTGAAAATCAGTCCGGGCGTCGAACCGTACTTTCCGCCTACCGTTATCTTTATCTCGAATTTGCTATTAAACGTCAGAGCTTTTGCGCGGGAGGGTTGGCGGGTGGGCCCCCCCTGCCACCCCCGTAACATAGGGAGAGAGAGAGAGAAAAAAAAATCTATAATCGTATCGTGCAGGGGCCTGAGGAGGTGCTTCATTAATTCTTGTTCTTTGAAAGGGGCGGATTATAATTACTTCCATAACATGCAGACATGGGGAAAAGAAAAGAAATTTAGATTTTAGGAAGCCGTAGATACACATTTTTAAATAATTAGAGCAGGGTAAAATAATATTCCCATTAACCTTTTTTGTTCCCATCGCTTTTAATCAAGTAAAAAGGAAAGAGTATACAGAAATGAAATTCAGCTTTCGATATTATGATAGGCCCTATACATGTACGTGATTTAGGAGAGAAAAAATTGTCAGGGCGTTAATTTTACAAGAGGCAGTTATGACTTTTAAAAAAATGCAATCAATATAGCGGAAACAGAGACTGTTTTTCTTTAGCAGAGAGAACGTGAACTCAGCCGAGATTATCATACAAGCGCGTGATTTAGGAGAGAGAGAAAAATCGATAATCATGTGTTAGACAGATTACATTATATTCGTGCGCGGTAGATGTGGAAGGAAAAAGGCATGCTGACGAAAAGAGGTCACATACCATTCACACGACCAGAACGATTGACATGTTTACAATAGCGCGCAAAATGTCGGTTTCACCATCAAAGGGCGGTCGCTTTGCGGAGCGAAAAGAACGCAAGTACAAGTAATTTATGCATTTTGTTTCTCGTCACCTCTGAATGTGATAATGTACATTACGAGACGGATGAACATGCATACAAAATCTTGATTTTCAAAACCACTGTCGAGAGGGGGGTGCCGGGTTTGATTTGGAAATGTTTATATAGCAAGTTTTGTGCAAGCACGAAACAAATCTAAAAAATACAAATAATAAGCCTATCAGATACAAAGTCATGTACATTATTACAGCTTTGTTTCTTTGGTTATTCAAATGCCGCTTAGCCAGGATTTAATTTCATGGCGGGGGGTATGTAAAAGGGGTGGGTGCAGGGGTGAGCCCCCCTCTCCTCCCGTACGTGCGAAGCGCAAAAGATGACTGTTCGAAGAACCCTTTTTAAGGCGGAAAGTGGGGTTCGACGCCCGAACTGCTTTTCAATTATTTGGATGCAATACTGCACTGTATGTTACAAATTTTTAGAGAAAGATAACGGCTAGTAGCGCCCTTTCATATAGGTTTTTTCTTTCACTTCCGCCCTTTTTTGCGTTCTCCTTTTTTTTTAATTTCTTTTTTTTAGTTGACGTTTCGTGGGGAGGCCGCCCCCACTACCACTCCCTAGTCACGCGCCTGAAAAAGGGGGCTTCGCATATTCGAATAATGATAACAGAACCCTCGTCGCTTTCTGTAAGATGTCCGGAACTTCTCAAAAAAAAAAGGAAAGGTCATAAAGTAGTAAAAAGAAACAGGGTTTAAGTAATTACGAAAAGTTATGTAGGGCTCTATTAAACTTTCGGAATTAGGAACCGTAGGAGTAACGAACCCTCTGCATTATGACGTATGGAGGACAGTCTGGACACCCCCCCCCCCCCCTCTCATAAAATTCTAGTAACGGGCTTGAGTGAGATACAATGTATAGGCCCCTATATATGATAACAGAGAAAAAATGTACGACGATCGTAACGAATACACATGAAGCACTGTTGTGATCAAAGTTTACGTTCTTCAATAATTTATGACTGCATTAAAACAATTTTTGCATTTTCCTTCTTGTACATGTTTATTCCTTTAAACATTTTAACTGGTTGGCCTAAAGTGTTCATCCTAGAAAATAGAGAAACTCTATAAAAATGATAAACTACTGGCAATTATGATTTGTCAAACTTGGCGCACATCTCACTATTTTAGAAATGTTATATAAACCAAACTCCAAGCAAAGACTTCAAACGGTCGCAACAAGTAAAAATTTACAGAAAATAAAGGATATCCCGATCTCAAATTGCGAATTGCTAGGCAACAGATAAAAATGATAATAAAACAATAACTCAGCGTACTGAGTATTAAGATCTATTCAAAATGAAGAATAGGCCGCGAACAAGATGCGGAATGCAAAATAGGTATTAAAATCCGCATTCATTCAGAAACCTATCCACATATATTCTTGAAAGATTCCGTTCACTGTCTTTATAATTCCTAAACCCTTTTCGGCGTTTCCGCACTTTCGGGAGATGATATTCAAGGCCGTACGTACATGTACACACAGATGTGCATGGAAGGTGCCCTCTACAATAATTGTTCAATATACATAAATCATACTAAATAAAAGATATCTTTAAAACGTTACAACAAGGCATTTTTATGGCCCATATTGATAACATTGGTACCGGTATATGATGTCTCGTTCTAAAAATACGAAAGAAAAAAAATATAAATCAAGGTAATAAAACGACATTGTCTCGTTCTAAACCCAATTTATAGAATCATAATACTAATGTACTTAAAACAAATAATAATTGTTCGAAATTCTATTAACTCATGCCGTTCTAAAAATACGAAAGCAAAAAATATATAAATCAAGATAATAAAACGACATTGTCTCGTTCTAAACCCAATTTATAGAATGTTATTATACATCATAATAGTAATGTACTTAAAACAAATAGTAATCGTTCAATATTCTATTAACTCATGCTAAATAAAAGTTATCTTAAAACGGTATGTATCTTCCAACAAGCATTTTTATGGCACATATCGATAACATGGGTACCGGTATATGATATCTCGTTCTAAAATTACAAAAGAAAAAAATCAAAACAATAAAACGGCATTGTCTCGTTCAAAACCCAATATATAGGCCTATATGGTTATTGTATAACATAATAGTACCAAAAAAAATATATCTAGTAAGAATAAAATTTTATGAAATGCTCGTTTGCAAATGAAGATATCTTTAAAAGATTACAACAACGCATAGGTTATATTACTTATAATAATAATAATTTCACCCTGCCAACGTAGGTCCGTAGGCTATGATTACTGACATCCTGGCAATGTAGGTCCGTAGGTCCGTAGGCTTTCATATTACTTACACCCTGACAACGTAGGTGCGTAGGTTCGTAGGCTTTGATATTACTTATATCCTGACAACGTAGGTCCGTAGGTCCGTAGGCTATGATTACTGACACCCTGGCAACGTAGGTCCGTAGGTCCGTAGGTCCGTAGGCTTTCATATTACTTATATCCTGACAACGTAGGTCCGTAGGTCCGTAGGTCCGTAGGTTATAATATTACTGCCACCCTGACAACGTAGGTGCGTAGGTTCGTAGGCTTTGATATTACTTATATCCTGACAACGTAGGTCCGTAGGTCCGTAGGTTATAATATTACTGCCACCCTGACAACGTAGGTGCGTAGGTTCGTAGGCTTTGATATTACTTATATCCTGACAACGTAGGTCCGTAGGTCCGTAGGCTATGATTGCTGACACCCTGGCAACGTAGGTCCGTAGGCTATGATTACTTATAACCTGACAACGTAGGTCCGTAGGTCCGTAGGTTATGATATTACTGCCACCCTGGCAACGTAGGTCCGTAGGCTATGATTACTTATATCCTGACAACGTAGGTCCGTAGGCTATGATTACTGACACCCTGGCAACGTAGGTCCGTAGGTCCGTAGGCTTTCATATTAGTTATATCCTGACAACGTAGGTCCGTAGGCTTCCTTATTACTTACACCTGACAACGTAGGTCCGTAGGCTATGATTACTGACACCCTGGCAACGTAGGTCCGTAGGCTTTCATATTAGTTATATCCTGACAACGTAGGTTCGTAGGCTTCCTTATTACTTACACCTGACAACGTAGGTCCGTAGGTCCGTAGGCTATGATTACTGACACCCTGGCAACGTAGGTCCGTAGGTCCGTAGGCTTTCATATTACTTATATCCTGACAACGTAGGTCCGTAGGTCCGTAGGTTATAATATTACTGCCACCCTGCCAACGTAGGTCCGTAGGTCCGTAGGCTAAGATTACTGCCACCCTGGCAACGTAGGTCCGTAGGCTTTCATATTACTTATATCCTGACAACGTAGGTCCGTAGGTTATAATATTACTGCCACCCTGCCAACGTAGGTCCGTAGGTCCGTAGACTCTGATATTATATATCCTGACAACGTAGGTCCGTAGGTCCGTAGGCTATGATTACTTATATCTTGACAACGTAGGTCTCAACTATGGTCTCAACGTAGGTCCGTAGGTTGACCTACGAACCTAAAGTCATCGTGGTAGGGTATTCTATAGTTGCTCCTAACCGTATACTGGCACCGCGCGCATGATTCACGATCACCACGCACGCACACGTTCTGTACGTGTACCTCGCCGTTACTAGAACACAGTGATTGGATAGTAACTGTCTGAAATCGAAATTCACCGGACATGAAGTAGCTTTTCCTGATATTCTGAGTAAGTACATTTCATGGACTTAATTCATAAAATTATTGATGGATGATACCCTCTATAACGCATTTAAAGAGGCAGCGCAAGGCGCAAAGCAAGAGCAGGCGAGCAGTATCGCCACGGCCGTGACGGCCACGCCGGAGCTCTGGCGCTACTAACTCTAGGGAGCTCCACTGCGTAGTGACGTGTGTATGCATGCAGTGTGTAATGTAATGACTTGTAGCGGTTTGTCGCTACTTATAAGGCGAGATGGGAATAAGAAGCAATCACCACTTACCGACTTTATGCGTGCAGGGGTTAACCGGACATGGATCCTCCAAATTGCCAAAAGTTTCCAAATATTGCACAATCCGATTCAAATATATATTTACACAGGTATCACCACAGAAATGATCACAAAACTACTTGGCTAGCACAAGCGAGATTTGGACTGTTCTCTGAGTGAATTGCAGAGAATAATATGATGAAATAGAAATTCCTCCAGGTGAGATGATGGAGTATAGAATGTGAAGTAGAGAATTGTAGAAATTGCTCCAATTGAAGTGCAGGAAACAAATTCAGAAGTGAAGAGATGACATCCTCAAATTAACGTGTTAACTCGATGAGAAAACTTTGAGAAGTGTATCTAGCAAAGGTGGAGATGAAAAGTGTTTGTTCTTATCCCTTGCTAGTGTAGCAGGATGAAGAAGAAAGGGAGTGTTGTTGAAAATCCTTGAATTGAAGGTGAGTCATTAATGTGCGATGGGCATGGCCATGCAGCTGACCACTTGTTGATAGATAAATGTGATAACATAGGGGTGGTTGTGACTGCTGGTATAAAGGGCAATGGCAATGTCCTCTCAAAATGACTTTGTAAAATGAGAAATTAAAGAAAAGATGAAGTGAGGATGAGGAAAATACTACATCAGCCCCCTCCTAGAACGTTGAATAAAATGAAACGGTCGATAATTGAGAAAATAGTCCGAATGAAATTAAATAATATCTCATTTGAAATTCCAAACTTGAACGTAGCGTTTGGGAAAGTGTACTCTTCTGCCGGAACGAGTTTGTCTGACTTCGGGCTTGGCAGGAGGAGTGATAGAGGGAGGTTGAGGCTGAGAGGTTGGTGTAGTAGGCGCTTGTGAAGGTATAGGGTCCTGTGAGAGTGTTGGACCAGGGTTGGTAGTACTAGTAGATTTGACGGGCAAGTCCAAGTATGCAGGTTTCAAACGGTCGAGACTGACGCTGTCTTGTTTTCCTTTGAGTTGGATGATGAAAAACTTGTCAGTTCGTCTGATGACTTCGAATGGGCCGTCGTATGGTGGTTGGAGAGGTTTCTTGACTGCATCATGTCGCACAAATACATGGGTGCATGTTGTGAGATCAGGATGGACCTGTGGTTTGCGTTGTTGAGCACGAGTGGGCTGAGGTCTGAGGTTCTGCATTTGTCTCCGTAGTCGGTGGATGTAGTTGCTAGGGTCCAAATCACAATCATTCTGACTAGGCGCTACAAACTGACCTGGCAACCTTATTGTTGTTCCATATACCAGTTCAGCTGCGCAACAACCTAAATCAGATTTGACTGCAGTTCGGATTCCAAGTATGACGAGAGGGAGAGTTTCAGTCCATCTCGCACTAGTGGTAGCTTTGAGAGATGCTTTGAGTTGTCGATGAAAGCGCTCTACAAGTCCATTTGATGCTGGGTGGTAAGATGTAGTTCGAATCCGAGAGCTGCCAAGAAGATGAGTTAGGGCTTGAAAGAGAGAAGATTCAAATTGTCGTCCTCTGTCGGTTGTGATGGTTGAGGGAGCTCCGAAGCGAGATACCCATTGTGAAATGAAAGCTCGGGCAACAGTCTCGGCTGATATGTCGGGGATTGGTATTGCCTCAGGCCATCGAGTGAAACGGTCAACACAAGTGAGGAGATATGCATTGCCATTTGAAGGAGGGAGGGGTCCCACGAGATCGATGTGGATGTGATTGAATCTAGCGTCTGGTGTTGCGAAAGTACCTATCGGTGCCTTGGTGTGACGATGTACTTTGCAACGTTGACAATGTATGCAAGTTTTAGTCCAACTTCTGACATCTTTGTTGATTCCAGGCCATACAAATCGCTCAGTGATGAGTTTTTGGGTAGCATTGATGCCGGGGTGAGATAGGTTGTGAAGTGCATCAAACACAACTCGTCGAAATTTGGCTGGGATGTAAGGGCGAGGATTTGTAGTTGAAGTGTCACATAGAATGGTAGAGTCAGAAGTAGGGAGTGGTAGAGGTTGGAGTTTGAGCGAGGTGGCAGTGAGTTGCCTGAGTTCCTCGTCATCCTCCTGAGCAGTGGCGATGGCATTGAAATCAATAGTGGAAGACGATTTCAGCGAGTTGATTTCCATGCGGGAAAGTGTGTCTGCCACTACATTGTGTTTGCCACTAACATGCCTAATATCAGTCGTGAATTGCGATATGTAGTCTAGATGCCGGACTTCTCGTGGTGAATACCTGTCGGGTCTAGAGTTGTAGGCATGTATTAATGGTTTGTGATCTGTGTAAACACAGAATTGCCGTCCTTCTAGTGCATGTTTGAAGTGACGAATGGTGAGGTAGATAGCTAGAAGTTCACGTCCGAAAGTGCTATACCTGGTCTCTGCTGGCTGCAGGCGTTTGGAGAAGAAGGCGATGGGTTGCCAGTCATCGTCAACTAGTTGCTGCAACACCCCTCCGACAGCAACATCTGATGCATCAACCATAATGCAGAGTGGGGCATTAGGCATAGGGTGTGACAGAAGTGTAGCGTTAGCTAATGCTGTCTTGACCGAGTTGAATGCATGGATGGCTGCTTCGTCGAGATGAATTGCCTTGTTTTTCTGCTTGCATGCTAGGAGATCAGTGAGTGGTTGTGTGGTAGCTGCACAATCGGGAATGAAGCGTCGATAGAAGTTGATGAGTCCGAGAAACTCGCGAAGTTTGCGTAGAGAATCAGGGACAGGGAAATCGTTGATGACTTTGACTTTCTCGGGAAGAGGGCGGATGCCGTTCTCATCAACGATATGGCCGAGAAAGGTGAGGGAGGATGCGCCAAATTCACATTTGGCTGGGTTGATGACAACTCCATATTTCGCAAGTCTAGTGAAGAGAAGTTGCAGGTGTTGTACATGCTGCTCCGGTGTCTCACTTGCGATGAGGAGGTCGTCGATGTAGGCGTACACAAAGGGAAGACCACGGGTTACCTCATCAATAAATCGTTGAAAAGTTTGTGCGGCATTGCGTAGCCCAAAAGGCATGCGCACAAACTCAAATAACCCAAAGGGTGTGGTGATGGCTGTTTTGTGTACGTCTGAGGGATCGACTGGTATCTGATGGTAAGCTCGAATGAGATCAAGTTTTGTGAAAACTCGTTTGCCTGCTAGGGCAGAGGTGAAGTCTTGAAGATGGGGGATTGGATATTTATCGGGAACTGTATTCCTGTTTAGTGCCCGATAGTCTCCGCACGGTCTCCAGTCGCCAGGGGTTTTCTTGGGCACCATATGAAGTGGGGATGCCCAGTTGCTGCTGGATGGTCGGATGATACCCAGTTCCAGCATGTGGTCAAATTCAGCTTTTGCAATGGTATACCTGTCGGTTGCTAGGCGACGAGGACGGGCTGATACAGGAGGGCCTTTCGTCTCAATGTGATGGGTGACGGAATGTTTGATTGCTGCCTCCTTGTACACAGGGCGTGTGATGTCAGGAAATTGATTGAGAAGAGATTTGTAAGCAGCTTGACTGTCTGGCTTTACAAACATAGGACTGATAGAAGGAGAAGAAGAAAGGATGCCTTTTACTGAAAGATTAGTAGTAGAATTGATGAGTCGAAGATTGCGAACATCAACAAGCAAACCAAAGTGGTGTAGGAAGTCTGCCCCTAGGATAGGTATGGAAATATCAGCAATGATGAAAATCCATCTGCAAGCTCGACGTAAGCCGACGTCGAGAGTCAGGCTTCGCTCTCCATAAGTAGTAATACTTGAGCGATTTACTGCTTGTAGATGAAATTTCGAAGAAGGGTGATTTTTCTCGGATTTTGAAGGAGGAAGAACGCTTACTTCAGCTCCAGTGTCTACGAGAAATCGAATTCCAGTTTTCCTATCGGTAACGTAGAAGAGGCGACTATTTTGTGTCGTGCCAGTGGGACTTGTCGCTGCTAGTCGCTGGCTTGGTCGTTTCCCTGGTTGGTAGAAGCAGGTTTGAAGGAGCAGGGAGGAGAGCATTTCTTGGCCTCAATACCGAACCTCCAGTGATAATAGCAGTCCCCTCCAGCATGGCGTTGTGAGCTGGGGCTTCTTGCTTTTCGGTCTTGTTTTTGACGAGAACCTCGATCACGGCTACGACTTCGGCCTCGATCAGGCTGAGAAGACAGGGCTTGAACTTGCAATGTAAGCTGTGAAATTTGAGGCTTGAGTTCTTGCATCTCAGCAGAAGTAGAAGAAGGAGTAGGTTGGGCATGTTGGGAGGAAGAAGACAGGTTCGAGATAGCGTGATAGTTTGATGGAGTAGTTGTCTCAATAATTTTATCCGCCAAATCCGCGAGCTTTTCTATCTCCATAGAGTCCCTAGTTGAAGCTAATACAAGTTGCACATTTGTTGGGAGCCTTTGTAGAAAAAGTTGCTTCAGAATGTTCTCCTCTAGCTTGCTGGTTCCTAAAAGTTGCTTCATTTTTCGGAGTAACTGAGAGGGTTTGCGATCTCCCAGTTCCTCTGAAATGAGTAACTGATGTAGGCGTTTTTGCTCGGATGCCGAAGTCCTCTGGATAAGCTCAGCCCTTAGTTTGTCGTATGGCTTTTCCTTCGGGGGTGAGATGAGAATATCACGAATTTCTTGAGCATATTCAGGTTGAAGGGATGCAACTACGTAAGCGAATTTTGTTGCCTGAGCAGTGACGCCTCGGGTTGTGAACTGCGCCTCTACCTGGGCGAACCAAATGGTAGGATCATTTGGCCAGAAGGGAGGAAGTTTGAGTTGAACATTTGAGACAGATGGAGAGCTAGAAGAAGTTTCAGAAGACGGAGAAGTTGAAGAATCAGTCATATTGTCAGTATGCATTGTGACAGTTGAAATGGCAAGTAGATATATGAAGTAAAGGGTGACAATAAATGAAAACAATTTGACGAAGGATGAATGCTACTCAGCACGTTGGTCGGGTTTAGATCACGTCGGGGTCACCAGTGTAGCGGTTGGTCGCTACTTATAAGGCGAGATGGGAATAAGAAGCAATCACCACTTACCGACTTTATGCGTGCAGGGGTTAACCGGACATGGATCCTCCAAATTGCCAAAAGTTTCCAAATATTGCACAATCCGATTCAAATATATATTTACACAGGTATCACCACAGAAATGATCACAAAACTACTTGGCTAGCACAAGCGAGATTTGGACTGTTCTCTGAGTGAATTGCAGAGAATTGCAGATAATATGATGAAATAGAAATTCCTCCAGGTGAGATGATGGAGTATAGAATGTGAAGTAGAGAATTGTAGAAATTGCTCCAATTGAAGTGCAGGAAACAAATTCAGAAGTGAAGAGATGACATCCTCAAATTAACGTGTTAACTCGATGAGAAAACTTTGAGAAGTGTATCTAGCAAAGGTGGAGATGAAAAGTGTTTGTTCTTATCCCTTGCTAGTGTAGCAGGATGAAGAAGAAAGGGAGTGTTGTTGAAAATCCTTGAATTGAAGGTGAGTCATTAATGTGCGATGGGCATGGCCATGCAGCTGACCACTTGTTGATAGATAAATGTGATAACATAGGGGTGGTTGTGACTGCTGGTATAAAGGGCAATGTCCTCTCAAAATGACTTTGTAAAATGAGAAATTAAAGAAAAGATGAAGTGAGGATGAGGAAAATACTACAGACTGCTACTATTCAATTATATATCTTGTATATCTAATTAAAAGAATAATCCAATCCCACCATTCTTACTCTTAGGGCAGTTTTTTAAAGTGGTAATTTATATTTTGAGCCTCCAACCAAAAGAGGTGCACCACCTTACTGTTACTACGCCACCAGGCGGCCGTGGCAAACCAATATAATATTATAACAATATATTTATAAGCCAAGGCAATAGCCATAGGGGCCGGTCTGCGCGTGCTGTATTCATTTGTGTGCAAGCAAATGTAGCCCAGCGGCGGGCGCGGCGACGATCTTGCACCAGATTCAGCGATGAAACATTTGCGAGTTTGACTCCATTTCTGGCCAAAATTTTCACCAAACAACTACAAATCTGAAACTAAAGCCAAGACTAAGAGGACAATATGATACATGTATATCACAGCATTATCATTAACCCCAGGGAGCTCCAACGCTGCGTGTTGGAGCCCCAGGTACAACTATCCAAAGTCGACCTCTCCCATTTTATGGCTAATCGCATCACTTAATTTTGGCAGGTAAGATAGAAATTTGTACTTATACTTAAAGAGAATTACTGTAACTATCTAGCAGGCTCTTTGATTTTACGATTTAACGATTGTTTCGATGAAAAAAATGGAATTTCCTGTCGATTCAAATGACTCGATCACACTGTGTGATCAACTGAGCGACGGTATACGGTACATTTATTTACACACAGTGCGATCGAGTCATTTGAATCGACGGTACAGTACAGGGAAAAGATCGGTTCGGCGAGGAAATTCCATTTTTTTCATCGAAAAACAATCGTTAAATCGTCAAATCAAAGAGCCTGCTAGATAGTTACAGTAATTCTCTTTAAGTATAAGTACAAGTTTCTATCTTACCTGCCGAAATTAAGTGATGCGATTAGCCATAAAATGGGCGAGGTCGACTTTGGATAGTTATACCTGGAGCTCCAACGCTGCGCGGAGCTCCCTGGAGTTACATTATCATGAGCATTAATTACTTGATTTAAAATATATTTGGAAGTTGTTTTGAACTTGATTATGAACTTGTTCATTTTTGCCTCTGCCGATCTCCGAACTGTAAAACATGGTACGCGCACGCCGACCGGCCCCTATTTTGTGGGTTTGCCGCGGCCGTGGGGAAAGTCAGGATTGCGTAAACCCCATACACTATGCTTGTACACAAAGTTTGTGCGTCGAATGCGTCCGTTGGACTACTAGGATTACTTTTCGGACTGCACGAAGCCAACCGAATCTTGCACGAGATCTCGAGCAGCCTGTTTGAAGTTTGCTCCCGCAGGGGTAACAGCATGATTAGGTAATGATCACGCGTGCCCTTTCGCGGCATAAAAACCTCCACAATCTGTGGTTGAGTATTCCTTTAAATACATCCAGCAAAAGTCCAGTGCATGTACATGCATGATCACTAATGTATAACCAGACGTCGTAATTCCGGACAGGTAAGGTTGTTAATCTGTACAGGTCATTTTAAACAGTAAATCAACAACTTTTCATGCAAATTGTCACAAATCTTTCACAGGATAGGTTGAAAATCACGTGCATTGCAAATATTCACTGGTTTTACTGTTACTTGATGCATGTTTTTCGTAAAATCTGACGGCAAAATTGACAGGCTAATTTTTGTTAAGTGTCCGGAAATGCAACCCATCATCCTACATGTGTACATGTAACTAACAGTAGATATACACATCGGCCAGGTTAATGTAACACAAACATGTTACTTTTAACCCATTGCCTACGGTAACCGGGTATTCCCTTGTATTGACCCTATGGGGATTTGAGAATTCAGTAGTCAACGGGTTAAATTGTCAATTGTCTTATATTTTTGGATAGATCAATCAATGATGGTACCCAAGGAATCATGACATAACCATGTCGGCATTCCCGTCGGTACATTTTCCAGCTATCATACCTCCTCGTCAGGATGGCTGCGATCCCTTTGAAGCCTTTGGCTGTATCCATTCCTGTGACGTAAGGCAAGGAGAGGGTGGATCCCTTGAGAAATGCTTCCAGTATGACATCACCAACGAAGCTGCACAGAGACTTGTACCTGCAGGAGCTTGTGTGCCTTTCTTGCCACCAAATGAAGGTTCGTTGAGCATGATGAGAAAAAGCCTGTTGTTTTTATTTCATAAGCTCAAATATCACTGAATTCATTCTCTTTGACTTTGTCAAAATGTTTGTTTCATTTCCATGAAAGTGATTTGTAATTATGTGCTTACCCATTGAAGATTAAGCTCAGATAGCTTTGGCTGGAGTCAATGGAAAATGCATGATGTACCAAAATGAAATTGTACCCAACGAGTCAAGAAGACAATTTTCACAATATAAATTCCTTGAGTTTTGATGAATGTAAATTTAAGAATTTTAAAGGATAATTTTTTTTTTTAAAAAAATATATTTTACAAATTATCTTCCATTTATGGGCATCTTCAAGAAACACCTTCCACCTTTATTGCTTTTGTTCACATTGTCCTATGATGCATTTTCCTTACAAGACTGCAAAGACCGAGTCAAATCCACTTTTCTTCAAATATATGACCTGCCCTGATTCCAGGTTCATCTATTGTCTCTGCAAGCTATGAGGATTACGTCAGGAAAGGAGCCATTAAGAAACAGCTTGGTATGAACATTGACCAACAGGTAAGCCATCTCGCATAATCTGTGTGCAGCTACATGTAATATTGTTTCCATCTTTATACAGACGTGGTATTTGTAGTTTGTAAAAAGAAATTTTTAGTAAAGTATAGCATTTTTAGTAACGAAACTGCTTTCCACAACACTTGTGTTACTTGTTGCAACATACGATGAGAAATCTTATATAATTCATTCATGTGGTTGTTGTTGTTTTATTGTTGTCATCACTGTTATCATTTAACAGTGTGTTGTTGCCAAAAGGGCAAAGGCTATCTCCCTTGCCATGAACTTTGGGTCTTTCCTTTTATTATAACTCATTAGATGTGCAGATGAACTCTGTTTGTCTCTGTCAACAAGAACTCCAAATGTCTTAAAATGTATTGAAATGCATACAGTAGTCGAACCTGCTTTAGAAACCACCTGTATAGAAAGCAGTGTTGGGTCCAAGACCAGAGGGTCCGAGATCAAGATCAAGATCAGACAGTCCGAGATCGAGATTACAAGATCAAGATCGACAGTCCGAGATCGAGATTAGAACATCAAGACCAGAGGGTCCGAGATCAAGATCAAGATCGAGGTTACTGATGCCGATTTCGAGATCAAGATCGATCTCGAGGTGCCCACACTGAGTCATGTTTTCGCCTATTGGTGAACGATCTTAAAAGCTTTTTCGTTTGATAATTTACGTAATAACAATGTTGAACTTGAGCGATCTCTAGCGAAAATTCCGAGAACAGAAGCTCCGAGATCAAGATCAAGACCAACACCTTTGAGATCAAGAATAAGATCAAGGTTACTGATGCCAATCTCGAGACTGGTCTCGAGATCAAGATCGATCTCGAGGTACCCAACACTGATAGAAAGACCACCTTGTCTATAAAGACCACTAATTTTGTTCCCCTTGAACAATGTTTCTCATTGAAATGTGTATTAAAGGAACCTGTCCATAAAACCACCTGCTCATAAAGACCGCTTTTCTTGTCTCCCTTGAGCGGTCTTTATAGACAGGTTTCATTGTGCTTGTATTTCTACTGCACAGGTTGAGCAGTTGTATAGGAGTGTCCCTGATGTGGCATTTGGACCTATCTGTGACATATTTTCTGATGATGACCAGCAGAAGATTATGAACATTGTGAGTTACTAGATTCAGTACTGGTATTCCTTTCTGCAAATAATAGTTCCTGTTATTTCAAAAAAATATTGGGGTTGATTTAAACAATAATATGCTTGGTTTGATTAGCTAAATATTCTTGGTTTGATTAGCTAAATATTCTTGGTTTGATTAGCTAAATATTCAATTTTTTTTTCTTCAAATTTCCGCATTCTTTCTCTGTTTTTTAAATGGTCTTTAAATCATTGTATGTGTATGCTTCTTCAGAAACCTTTGAGACATAAATTCATTCATTCAGTTCCAGGGATGGACAATAAATACAACTATTTTGTCGCTAGAGGGCGTCAACGAATACTTATTTTGATTTATTGACGCACGCTGCGGGAGCAGTTGTATGGAACATTCATGTATTGGAAATTGATTGTTAAAATTATGAGATTGGTAGCATGTTTAACTAGTTCCAAACCAAAGGAATTAATTTTTTTACAAAGCATTGTGATTTAAATCCTCTGTATTATCTCCAGCAGTATCTACCAACCACCAAAAAGGTCCAGAGAATGAATATAAAAGTATGTGTATAATAATGCACAGACAAATATGGCTGTAGTTACTGTACATGTTTCACTAATTACAAATTAAAGGAGATCAATTTTACCCATGTGTTGGAAGTTTGAAATGCTTACTATGTTCTTCATCAGCGTGTACCAACCACCAAGGAGCATCAGAACCTTCTAAGAAAGAACAAGTCCATCATAGATGCAGTATCTTGTGTTGGAGTAAACCGTTCAATGTTGCACCAGTTACTCAGCAAAGAAACCCATGGGAAAATTGACAGAATGGTAAGCCTTCAGATTTTTCTCTGAAACTTGATGTACCAGATTAACTCCACTGATTACTTGAATAATAGTAATGCTCAGCTTCTTGTCCTAAATCTCTTTGGCCCGAATTCACAAAGGTGGTTTCATTTGAAACCGTGGTTTCAAGAATCCATGGATTTTTGAAACCACGGTTTCACCCGAAACCACGGATTCACCGAGTCTGTGATTCACAAACAGTGGACTCAAAAATCCACGGTTTCAAGCAGACCCACTGTTGAAACCACGGTTTGAAACACCGGTTGCAACCGGAGGTAGGGATTTCCCCTTTTTTGCACTGCACTGAGCATGCTCAGTAAGATTGATCCAACCAGTACATACCGAGTTTTCCTTTACAATTTATTGTCGTTTTTTTTAATAAACAAGGAAGTGTATTGCAGGGCGCAGGGCGTATTTTGCATAATCCTTCCTGTGCTTGTCTCTCGACCGAGTATACTAGTATAATAACAAGCGTAGATCATGCGCCATATCGATCGACGCGCCGTTGTCCGCGCGCACAGCCCAGCCTATACCCATGTTACTTCATTCAACAAATATGTAGTAGCCTGGAGTATTAATAGACCTGTTTACAAAGTGTTCAAATTTTATGCATACTTTTGAAACAAATGTTGTTCTTGACAACCTGAAAGCTTGCCAGAGGCTTGCCACACATAGCAACAAGTAATGTATGCAAACTGAATTTCAAATATTGTAGTTCATTCTTTAATAACAGGTTAATGGAATACCTCATTACTAGGTTCCCAGAAAAGAAACATCCATAAATTTGAATCACTTACTAGTAGTAAACATGTCTATTGCAGAGACGTAGACCGGACCGCGATAGTGTACGAGCTGGATCTGGAGGGTCCGACTCGCCTGCAATCAAATCATTTATATTCAAGTGTGCTCTATTTGAAAATTTGTTTTTCAAAAACTATTTAAGGACGAAAATGACATGGATTTTGTAATAGTGTGAATAAGACGCTTATGGCCAACTCTGGGCATCTACACGGTGTCTTATTAAAGATCACACATGTCTACAAAACTAAAAGTGAAATGTAAATTTTTCTTTGAATTTATCGTACTTGACATGTACCGTATATGACATACTTTATTCTCAATTTTTGAATTTAATTCAGAGACAAATATTAAAGTCGATTCATGTATTTGCAAGGATTGGGGCTTTATTGTTCTGAGGATTATTGTAAATTGTAGATTCAGGAATTCATTTTTTTTTCAGCAGTACGGTAGGCCTATCATATATATATATATAATTATGGGAGGGGGCGCCCCCCCCCCCATTTGAACATTTTGGAAAAAGACAATAGAAAACTGTTTTAAACAAAGTCGACGCACCCTCTTATTTTCAAGGGGGTGTGATTGGAGTGAGGACCCCCTTTTTTGCTTGTCAGAGAATTTTGGAAGAAACACTGCTCCATAAATAGCAGGGACCCTTTTTTTTTCCTCGTCACGAGAGATTTTTGTCAGAATCGTGGCCCCACCCCTACTGGTCAACCCTGCATCAGCCCCTGATTTTGCCAGTGACATTTTAAGACTTTTTTCATTGATAATCTTTTATGCAATAGGATGGGAAAGTAAAGTGGTTGGTAATGACTACATGCGCACACCCACAAACATCTGCACAAAGCCCCCTCCCCATCTTACACCATGATCTCACAAGAGGAAAGCATCATATATCAACAAATCCAACATGCTGCCATCTTCAATCATAGCCTCCCAAGATCATTATCAACATAAATTAACAATTTCTTTAGCAAGTTAGTGCGATATCCCCCATTAGATTCTTTATCAAGCATATTTACATTGCCTCAACATCAACACCAAACACAAAATACCATGACTTCATTCACATCTTGCCAGAAAGTAACATGACTACCAATGTGAGGCCTTTACGATACAAAGTATAGTATAAAATGTAAAGTTGTTATAGAGTAACTTATTTTCAGCAATTTAATATTACATATTTGTCATATTTCTGTTACATAAAATAGATTAAAAACATTTATATAATTTTCCATTAATAGTTAAAGGTTAAATAAGTTATGCATTGACTCATGGAATAAATAATATGCATAACTATGTACATAAAACATTGGCGGATCCAGGGGGGCACTTCCGGGCCATGCCCCCCCCCCCCCCTTTTGGAAGAAAACTATGCATTTCGACCACAGACGATCCACCATTTTCTCCCACCTTTTAGAATGAAGACTTTTTTTTTTTGCTTGTCAAGGAATTATGGAGGGGAACTGGACCCCCATAACCCCCCCCCCCCCCCCCACTGAGCGAATTTTTTTTTGTCGCCAACAACCCCACACCCCCCCCCCCCCCCCCTATATTGATTGACTTTTCGAGAAGCTGGTGAGGCCCAAAAAATATGGGTCTACCTTCTCCAAAAGTTGACAAACCTTCATTTGTGTGCCCCCTCTTATACTCAATCCTGGATCCGCCCCTGCATAAAAACCTATTGTAAATCTTTTTTTTATAAGAGTATTACAGTTCTTAGAGTTTTTAAGAAATATATCTCATTTATAAACGATACTATGATTATGAAATTCATGTAATATTTATGACTCACATTTTGAGGTGAACATAATACAGGTATTTTAAAAGACAATAGACCTGTTTACTAAGTGATTCAAATTTATGAATGTTTCTTTCCTGGGGACCTAGTAACGAGATATTCCATTAACCCGTTTTTAATGAATGAACTACAATACTTGGAATCCAGTTTTCATACATTACTTGTTGCCATGTCTGGCAAGCCTCTGGCAAGCTTTCAGGTTGTCAAGAACAACCTTTGTTTCAAAAGTATGCATAAAATTTGAATCACTTAGTAAACAGGTCTATTTCCCAGATTTCACTTAATATGAAATTATAATAAGAATGTACAATACACTGAAAGATAATTTAGTTCTGGAAATCAAATTCTTCAAAAATAATTTAGTTTAGTTTTCAATCTTGCAAAAAATTCATTATCTGCATGTACTTTTTATTTTCTTCTCAATTTTTGCACGATCAAGACAATGTGCAGTTTTCATCTAAATATCTGAATTCAGGGAACCCTATATAGGATTGTACACAATGGGAATTTCTCTTCTTATTCCAATATATTTTTTAACAAAATTTCCGAAACTATTTAAATTTTGATATTATGATTATGAATCAAAATATTCAATACAAATCTGACTATGATACACTGCAATTCACATATGTCAAAGAAACATAATTATGTCTGTAACTACAGGCAAATCTTGTTACAACAAACTCCTCTGTACTTTTTTTTTCTGAGGGAGGGGGGGGGGATGACTACAAGCGGAAACGAGAGGGTTTTGTATGTGTATATTTTTTTCAAGGCAATATATGTGCCTCCTTTGCCCCTCCTCCTCCCCCCCCCCCCCCACCCCTATATTAGTGTTTTAAAAAGTATATTACAAAGATGTAGGACCAGAGAGATAACGTTGTTATAACGAGTTTGTAACTGCGTTCTTCTAACAATGTTACTGTACTTTAACCCTAGTCCGTTGGTTGGTGGATTCAACCTCTTCTCTCATAGTTGGGAACGCCATGATTTTCTCCTCCTTGCGTTAGCTTTGGAAGCCTCGTTTTGGTCTCTGCAAACAGATGATTGTGATATTGATGCCCCATCACAGTGACCAAGCATCCTATGGAATGACCCTGTAAATGACAATGTATCAAGAGATAGTGGGCTGAAAAATATTTTATCACAAATATTGAATTTTAATTTATGAAAAAAAAAGAGAAATATATTATATACAATGTAAGGAAAAATAAGAACAAAATTTTGTAGAAAAATGTAATAAATTTGTGATTTAATAATTATAAGCTACAACAAAATTAAAGGGGAATGAAACCCATGCATCAGTATGCTATAAGTGAATGGGGATGACCAAGAAGAGTAAATAGTTAAAGTTGGAGCAAAATCGGACAATCCATTCAATAGTTATGACTTTTTAAAGTTACAGTATATCCCTATCATGGGGATCCTTGAGTTGGCAACTTTGCCAGCATCTGTGATTTCATCGTGGACAACTCTCCATTCATTTTGTGTATAAATTTAAAAAAAAAATGATTAATATGAAATTTCAAATTAGGAATCAACATAATTCTTTCCAAAATTGATGAAGTCATGTCATACTCAAACAATTCAAAAGAATTTCAATTTTTCTTCAAAATGAAGAAAATGTGAAATGCTGTGTACAAAATAGAGAGGCCAATACCTGCAAGATCACATGTAGTGGACTTTTTCCTTCCTCCTCATCCCCAGCTTCTAGCATGTTAATGAGGCAGAATGCAGAGTCATCATACATTTCAAATGGATTCCTCAGGTCTTCAAGACCTTGTTGTGGTCTGGCAGCTGTCTGTATGGAAAATGGTGTTAAAAATTTAGAATTAGAGGGAAGATCAAAATATAAGAAAATCTGAGCAAATGTGATGTCTGTTTTTGACTGCTGAAACAGTGAATGTTTGCTAGTCCCGCATAGTTTGGGCCTATGAGTGGGATCAATATCTCCGATATTGTCGCTCATTACAGTCCCTCCCATCTGTGTGCTGCTTAACCTGCCTTTGTGCTTCGCTCTGCTTTATATGTGCATTGATGCATCCTGAAGCTGTAATATCCAGTGTCGGCACCAGGATTTTTAAAGTGTGTGGGGGGGGGGGGGGCAAATGGGGGGCAAAAGAAAATGTTGGGGGGGGGGGGGGGGGGCAGGGGCGAATGCAGGATTGAGTAAAAGAGGGGGTACAAAAATGAAAGTTTGTCAAAACGTAGACCCATATTTTTTTGGTCTCGCCAGCTTCTCAAAGTCGCTCAGTGGGGGGTAGGGACAAAAAAAAGATTTCGGCAAACTTCCAAAAAACGCTCCGAAAAGGGGTTATGGGGCCCAGTTTCCCTCCATAATTCCCTGACAAGCAAAGAAAAAAAAAAAAAAAAGGCGCCAAGTAAAAAAAAAAAAACCCGGCGCCAAAAAGGGGGGGGGGGGGGGGGTCCGGACCTCTGGATCCGCCTATGGGGGGCAAGGGCGGACAAAAAAATTTTCCACCCTTTTATTTTTTTTTCACTCCGAAAATTATTGGAGGGGGCAACTGGTGCGGCAACTGGTGCCGCCACTGGTAATATCTAAATTTTTGTGAACCTTCCTGTAATGGTATCTTACATTCATGACATTACAGATGGGTATACAACTACAAGTTCGCAAAAATTGAGATTCCTACGTCATGCTCTACAATGTACATGGACATCTTGGATTCTAGCTTTAGTTTATGACATTAGACTTTACATACAATTACAATTTCAGCCGAAGGCAATGCAAAACACAAACATAGCACACAGGGAGCCAGCGGGGGGGGGGGGGGGGGGGGGGGGGGAGTCAAAGATTAATTTATTGTTCCCTGGCCTTGGAGTGGACTTGGTCTCATTTTACTCAAAATCAATTTGGGTGAAAGATTGAATAGATCTTGCTTTTACCTTGACCACCTAATTTTTTAATCATTCATTCATAATCATAGATTAGCCTAACTCAACTGGCCTTGAGTCGGACTCTGGAATTGGATTAAATAGACTAGGCTAAGGCTAAGCCTAGGCCTACGTGTGTGGGCGTTGCTTTTTACTTTAGCAACCAAGTAAAATGTGCAATGTCTTGTTCATCGACTCCCCAATAATGGTGAAATTTTGATGAAAATCCATACAAAATAATACATGCTGGATGCTACTAAATAGTCGAGGCCTATTTATAAGAATGCCAGGTTACCTGATGAGGCTGACCTCGACTTTCTTCAGTCTCAGACTCGTCTTTGTTTGTTGTGATCAGGGACACCAAAATACACGCCCGGGACTAAAGAATTAACCAGAGTGCGATTTTTTTTTCTCCACCAGCTGCCCACTGGCGCTAGGCTCCAAACAGCATGATTTTATGAAGTAATTTTTACTTTTCTGCGCAACACGATACGTACAGATAAGAAGAAAAGAAATGTCTAAATTAGATATCACTCGGAATCGGTAAATTACTTACGATTTCATTCCAGCTTGGGCTCGGGAAAGTATGCTAGCTCCTCAATTTTTGTTGCGAGAAAATTCTTTCCGCAGCGTTCACGATCGATCATGATCAGCCGGCCGGTTGATGATGTCTGCAGCCTAAATGCTGCATTCTGATTGGTTAAAACCGTGGTTTCACCTGAATCCACGGTTTCAGACCACCCCAAACAGTTGACTCAAAATGATGACGTAAAATCCGTGGGTGAAACCATGGATTCACTTGAAACCACCTTTGTGAATCGCAAAAGTGAAACCGTGGTCTAATCCATGGTTTCAAACCACTGTTGAAACCATGGATTTGACTGAAACCACCTTTGTGAATTCGGGCCTTTAAGTCTCATCTTGTGTCAAAAAACAATCAGAAAAATGACCTAGTTCCATGGCATACCTTCAGACATTGATATGAAGGTCAGATATAAATGTCACTTCTAGTTCTATGTAAATTATTGATATCTGAATTTATTTTTCTAGATTGCATATTTTACAAATATTTTTAGTTTACATCATTTCTTTTATGCAAAGTTGGCTTAGATAAAGGGAATTTATATTCAAAATTAGATAAACTTTCAGATTTTTAAAGCACCCCAAGATCTGTAAAAATCATACGTGTCATGAAAAAGAATGATTGAATTTTATCTATAAAATATACAGACAGGGAAATGGCAGCTGGAAAAGTGACTATCATGGTTCCTTGTTGCATTATCATACAAGACCCATTGTTATGTTTTGCTTTTCTAATTTAGTATCACAATGAGTCATATTATGGAGGCTGTTTATCTTATGAAGCTTTCAAACCAAAGTCATCACCTACAGAGGGCAGCAGTGGACTTTTATTCTACCCTAGCGGGAAAGCACTGGACACCCTCAGTATCGTTTTTATGCCTCCGCCCACCGAAGGTGGGTGCCGGAGGCATTATGTTTTCGGGTTGTCCGTCCGTCCGTCCGTGCGTCCGTCCGTGCGTCCGTGCGTCCGTCCGTGCGTCCGTCCGTCCCACTTCTCGTTACCGCGATATCTGAAGAATCATTTGAGGTAGGAACCTCAAACTTGGGACTAGTATGTATCCCCATACGAAGATGAACTGATTAGATTTTGGGGTAAGTAGGTCAAAGGTCAGAGGTCACAGAGGTCAATTTACATGAAATTACATAAGAATTCTTGGTTTTTAGCACCGTTACCACGATATCTCAAGAACTATCTGAGGTGAGAACTTCAAACTTGGTACCAGTATGTATCCCCATAGAAAGATGAACTGATTAGATTTTGGGGTAAGTAGGTCAAAGGTCAGAGGTCACAGAGGTCAATTTACATGAAATTACATAAGAATTCTTGGTTTTTAGCACCGTTACCACGATATCTCAAGAACTATCTGAGGTGAGAACTTCAAACTTGGTACCAGTATGTATCCCCATAGAAAGATGAACTGATTAGATTTTGGGGTAAGTAGGTCAAAGGTCAGAGGTCACAGAGGTCAATTTACATGAAATTACATGGAATTACTGGTTTTTACCACCGTTACCGCGATATCTCAAGAACTATCTGAGGTGAGAACTTCAAACTTGGTACCAGTATGTATCCCCATAGAAAGATGAACTGATTAGATTTTGGGGTAAGTAGGTCAAAGGTCAGAGGTCACAGAGGTCAATTTACATGAAATTACATAAGAATTCTTGGTTTTTAGCACCGTTACCACAATATCTCAAGAACTATCTGAGGTGAGAACTTCAAACTTGGTACCAGTATGTATCCCCATAGAAAGATGAACTGATTAGATTTTGGGGTAAGTAGGTCAAAGGTCAGAGGTCACAGAGGTCAATTTACATGAAATTACATGGAATTACTGGTTTTTACCACCGTTACCGCGATATCTCAAGAACTATCTGAGGTGAGAACTTCAAACTTGGTACCAGTATGTATCCCCATAGAAAGATGAACTGATTAGATTTTGGGGTAAGTAGGTCAAAGGTCAGAGGTCACAGAGGTCAATTTACATGAAATTACATAAGAATTCTTGGTTTTTAGCACCTTTACCACGATATCTCAAGAATTATCTGAGGTGAGAACTTCAAACTTGGTACCAGTATGTATCCCCATAGAAAGATGAACTGATTAGATTTTGGGGTAAGTAGGTCAAAGGTCAGAGGTCACAGAGGTCAATTTACCTGAAATTACATAAAAATTCTTGGTTTTTAGCACCGTTACCACGATATCTCGAACTGTTTGAGGTAAGAACTTCAAACTTGGTACTAGTATGTTACCGTATACGAAGATGAACTGATTAGATTTTGGGGTAGGTAGGTCAAAGTTCAAAGGTCACAGAGGTCAATTTACATGAAATTACATGGAATTAGTGGTTTTTACCACCGTTACCGCGATATCTCAAGAACTATCTGAGGTGAGAACTTCAAACTTGGTACCAGTATGCATACCCATATAAAGATGAACTGATTAGATTTTGGGGTAAGTAGGTCAAAGGTCAGAGGTCACAGAGGTCAATTTACATAAAATTACATAAGAATTCTTGGTTTTTAGCACCGTTACCACGATATCTCAAGAACTATCTGAGGTGAGAACTTCAAACTTGGTACCAGTATGTATCCCCATAGAAAGATGAACTGATTAGATTTTGGGGTAAGTAGGTCAAAGGTCACAGAGGTCAAATCAAATATTTCTAGTTTTATATGAAAATGAAATGAAATGAATTTTTCTGTCTCCTGTGCATTTTAAGTGAAAAGATTTGTCATTTTGTTGGACCAGTCCTTTTTAGAGTGTACATGTATGCCATACATTTCCAATCTGGCGATGGCGGAGGCATAAATTCCGACCGCGCGCGGTCGAATATTCATCTAGTTATTTTATAAATCTAAATGTAATCTGTTTGTGTTCCTCAAAGAATATCTGAAAAGGGAACTTTCAGTTTGAAGATTCAGGAAATAAATGCAATCTGAATAATATGTCGAAGATTTAATCTTCATATAGTGTACGTTACCATTGGGTTCAAGCACTGGTTTTGTCAAAAACACACAAATAAATTTAGCCAGTATCTTCAACAGTTTTTTATTAATGTTTGCCCCAAAACATTGAAAGCAAGTTACTACCATCACAAGTGCTTCGTTCAGTATTTGTGACTGGTAAGTCACTATATCAGAAACACTTATTATTTATAGCAGTATTACTAAATATTGGCGCGGAAACACGCTATCAGAATGATGTAATTGTAAAGACTAAGAATGGTATTTAACATCATATCCTGCAGGCGTATACACAGTACATGTTTATAATTTCCGTAACTGCAGAGCTCTCATTATCAGATATTCATGTTCTTGAGTCAGAATCCGTGCCTTGCTTCAAGGCGTCATCATCATTAAAAGATCAGTTACCTGTGGCAGGCTGTATACGGCAAATCGATACCCATAGATCATCTTCCAAAAGTAAGTCAATATGCTGTGACATGTATTCCTTTTCTTTTTCTTTTTGTACTTGGGGACTTCATCTTTATTTATTGTTAGGTCAAAAGTTACATGTAGATGGTATTTTTTTATCAGATTGTGGATATAAACTTGAATTGAACAAAACTGAAAATAAGTTCTGAGAAAGTGTAACTATTGTTAATAGCATTTTTGCAAAGTCCATGTATTACGAACAATTAGAAATGCTTTTAGAAAAAAATCTAATGCATTCCTCCATTCTCTGCTTTTCACTTGTCTCTAATTTTCACCTTTGTCTTTTTCTCTTTCTGCACTTGTATCTGTATCTTCTTTTCGTCTGTCTCATTCTCTCTTTCTTCCTCTCTTTCTTCCTCTCTTTATTCCTCTCTCTTTCTTACTCTCTCTCTCTTCTTCCTCTCTCTCTCTCTATTTGTGAGTTAGAAGACATTTTTGCTGGCATAAGGACAGACTACTATGGTTACGTGGTGAGGTGTAAGAGGAAAGAGAGTCTAGAATGCAAACTGATACACGATGTGACGTCACAATACAGGATTATGTCATTATCACTCAGGTACATCAATCTTTGGTAGCTTCTGTCCCTCGTGTTATTGCAGGGTATGAGAAAGTAAAAGGAAGAGTATTAAAGTCTTTTCATGATAGATAGAGAAAGAGAGAGAGAGATTAAGTGAGAGAGGGATGGAGGGACTGTTGTGTTTTGTCAACACTTTTTACATGGGTCCTTGAAAGGGAGAACTCTCTTCACATTCTCTTCATACATGTACAGGGGCCTGTAACATAGAGAGATACAATTAATCTTACAATCAATTGTAACTCTTTAGTACATGGTTTGCCATAGACTTACGATTGATATTAATCGTAAGATTGATTTATATCTTTACGTTACAGGCCCCAGGTATGCTAAAATCTACCATAGTGTATGACAGCTGTTCTACTTGTACCTTGGTTCATGTATAACCTACAAGGTATGGTGTGTATCCCACGCTATTTGAATTACAATGGTTACACACGCATGCATCACTTTTACATAAACCCCGTTTGGAAATGAATCAAACAGTCTTGGTGCAAAATTCAAATTTTTGTGCATGGGTAAATAATAATATGGTCTATATTTTATTCTAAATTACATGGCCAGTCCATACTCGGGAGGTAAAATGGAGATGTAATGACTTTAATGTGTGAGTAAACTTGCCAGTCTACACAGAGCTGCCAACTAGTATGGATTTTCCGTAATTGGTACGGAAATTAACCATCATTACGGAAGTACGGAATGTCGCCCAAAAATTACGGATTTGAAGAAATCTGATTATGCACTATTCGTATTATACGTTGCGCACATGTATTTGTTATCACTCATACTTTCACACTCATATTGTATTATTTTCGCTGTTCCCGGAACTCCGCACTGTGTACGTACCTAAAGTGCATACAGAAAGGAGACTGCGAACGTACTTTCACCGCACACGCAAACTTCTAGCTCAAGCTATGAGCTCAAGCGCTAGCGGTGCGGCTGCTCTTACACACCGAGGCGTTAGGCAGCCGGCCAGCCTAGCCCGTGGGCGGCACGGCGCGGCTGCTGCTTGGTGTAAGGCGGCAGTATGTGGAGCTGCTCCATAGTGGAATCGAAAGGATGAATAGGGAACGTGAGTTTTTAGCTGGTTTTTTATGTTTCTAGATCTAGATAATTATATTATTCCCATTGATAAAGAGTAATTTTATGACATTTTTAGATCTAACTTATACAATTTTGGTGGCAGTTGCAGTTTAAAAATTTGGTATTTGGGGACTTGCAAAAAATTACGGATTTCATCGCCAAAATACGGTTTTTCAGCTTGGCGTGTACGGAAAAGCTTGGCCAGAGGTTGGCAGCTCTGTCTACAATACATCTACATATAAGCACGCAGTATGCATTGTGTAAAGTATATATAGACAAGGAATGCTCATTAGGGAATGGAGATCAAGCACACACCTTGTGTAAGCTCAATATCAACCCATTGACAGGGGTAATGGCATTGTAAAGTGATTTCATAATTTTCTTTTCTTGCTGCAACTTTTTCCCAGTCACTCCATTACAGGTGCCTTTGTAAATAGGTTTAATTCTTGGAGATCTTGTGGTGTGCAGGGCTGTGGTAGCACGCTGTTTGATTGTTCAGTAGTAAAAGATTGTTATTATTAAGCCAAAGTTAAAATAGCCTCTATTTCTGATTTTAAAATGTTCCTTTCCAGTCCCCATTTAGAGGGAGAGTTCTTGTTTTCAAATGAAAGAGGACAAGTCAATCTTGTGGACCAGTCAAAAAAGTGAGTATCTAGTTTTTGATGATGCCTACTGGTTTTGATAAGGAAGAGACTATGACATTGAGAAGGAGTCTTTGTCATGTAAGGAAATTTGTTGATTATTTTATTTTTAGAAATTTGAATTCAAGGCTCTCTGAATTTTTATTTGGGTTGTCAGCTGGCCAACCCAGAATACTTACATGTAGGTTACCACATTCAACATTAGTGGTAATTTATAATGAAATTCACAACATATGCATGGAATGATAATAACAGTGAGGTTTCTTAGGTTGCCAAAAAAGCAGCAAAGGCGAGATTTTAGGTTGCCACACAGAATTTTAGGTCATCAGTGGCCCCTGGGCAGCTGCACATTTTGAGCCCCGTTTATACATTTTTCCGGATCATCCTTGCCCTGTGTGTTCTGATCATTGTTACAAGCACAACCTTCAATGTGCCATTGATATTTCAAAAACGTATTTTGTAATCGAGAGTCAATCTAGAATTCCATTTCTCAGTTGTTATCAAATTGCTAGTCTGAAAAAGCTGTCAAAGTTATGTAGCACCTTGGATTAATATTTCTTTTTTTCAGAGTCTCAGCAAGTTGTGCTCTTCCATCTACAAGGAAGTATACGCCAGCATATGCACACTTCACCGCTCACCCACGTCTTGCCTTCGCTCACACCAAAGACCAAGCATATCAGCTAGATTTCAGGGTAAATGTTGTTGTTCAATCAGCTAATGTGTTTTACTGTATATGCCATATATTTTGTGGGGGGGGGGGTATTTTCACGAATTTTGCGTATCCCGAATTTGACAAGCTAAAACATTGCCAGCATAAGTAATCAGTTGAATTTTTTGTCTCCTGAACAGAAAATTCCCCACTTAGGTTTGCGAAATCATCATTGCTATATGTAGATTTGAGAATTTTCCCATTGCGAATTCAACCACTCGCGAAATAGTCTGGCTAGTCCGATTCGCAAAAATTTATGGCGTCTACAGTATACAATTTTTTGGTTAGCTGACTCAATGTGCACTTTGATTGCAGACTTACATTAGAAAGCTCTGTTTATTATTTTGTAGTTCTTTGAGATATCTTTGATTATGTTGTTCCAAATCTATCAGACATATTTATTTTTAAATGCTGATAGATGATTAATATGTGAATTGAATTGGACAAAAAAGGAAAGAAAAAAGATATTGAGTCAATAACATTCAGCTATCTATCTCGGTACTGCCAATTGTGACTAGTTTCTATCAGAAATCATATTATTATAAAGAAAAGTAGGAACATGTAGGTTGTGAGCATGGTGTTTAGTTGCATGTAGATGATGCATGTATATTCTGTGGAAAGATTTCAATTTCCTTGTCATGTTATTGTTACATTTTGGTTGTCTTTTTGTCTTTCTGTTTTTGTTTTTTCCAGTTACCCAACCAAACAGAAGCCCAAAAGATTCCTCTCTTTCAACTACCGAACAGCTGTCTACCAGATGATCAGTACTTCTGTGTTGCTAGGCAACACCCAAGCAACCCATTCTACCATTGTCTTGTCACTCAGCATTGTCTGTTCCTCATGGACGAAAGATTTCCACAGCATTCGGTAGGTTTGCAATAGACAAATCTGTTTTAGGTTTGAGCGATGACAGTATACTGAACTCATGAGAAATGTGCTCTTTCCATCACAGCATACTATGTAAACAGAGATGCCAACCTCCCAGAGCACAAATCAGTAAAGATGAAGCTGAAAATCAGTAATTTGGAGACAAAATCAGTAATTTTCTGTGCGATGCTAAAATGGTATGAGCAGTTCCTGTGTGCAAGCGCGTTAGCAGGATATGTTAACATTGTATGTTCATCAGTTTGTGTGAACTCAGCTCTATCACTGATCTTTATCCACTATCTTCTCCATACATTTTTGGAATTTGTTTTAAAAAAAGGGCCACATTGAAAGTGTTCTTTTTCAGTTTAATGAGAATTTTTTTAATCTCCACATTGAAAGTGTTCTTCTAAGGCTGATGATAATGTTCTTATCAGTACATTGAAAGGGTTCTTCTCAGAAATGATAGATTAACTGCCTCATAAAATGTCTTTATTTTTAGTTGTAGTCTGTTGCAGCCTTTTTGCACCTATCCAATGTCTTTTCATCAAGGACCATCTTGTGACAGACAAATGTCTTTATTTTTTGTTGTAGTCTGTTGCAGCCTTTTTGCACCTATCAAATGTCTTTTCATCAAAGACTATCTTGTGACAGACAAATTTCTTGGAGTGGGAGTGCACCTTCTGAGTGAGGACATCAAAGAGGACAGCAGTTGAGATATTTGGTCTAAATTCAGTAGCATTCTTGCGTACCAAACTGAATAGTCTTTTGTCCTATGCATTGGAGTGAGCCAGTGACAGGATAGCCAACATAACTTTGGCAAGGTTAGCATACTTCAACTTGTTCTCTCCTGATGTCTTCTCAGTTAACTGTGAAACAGCAACCCACACTTCATCTGTTCTCTGGTGCAAGGACATGGACCCTGCAACTGACCGATTTCAATCTCATGATCACTAAGGCTTTCCTCCATAGGGAATTTCTTCACAAAGAAAGCAACACTGGCAAACATTGTCTCATGCCTTTTGCTGATGTCTGCAACTTGTCCGTTGATAAGCACTTCGTCATTCAGAGGAAAAGTCTTTACTATGAAGTTGCAAACTGATATGAAATATTGGCGCACTGATTTGAACAACTCTTCACTCGTTTTGGGAGCCATCTTCACAAGTATTTCCCGAACCTCATTCCGATGGGTATTTCATCAACTTTTCAAATAGATGGTATCCACAATTATCAAGTGTCTTACTCATAACAGCAGCAGATATCACACTTGGCTGTACAAACCTAATTAAAATGTCACATAGCAGCAGTTTCTATAGTTGACCATGGAGCAGATGAATTTGGGGCTCGTCTTGTTGAAATTGTATGTTGAGAGTGTTGAGGAGAGGAATGGTGTGTTGGAGGAAGAGACAGTATAGTTTATTCCTGTCATCTTTGAGTTGATCATAAATCTCCCCCAGAATTAGTTTTAGTCATTCCAATCTCCACGGATAAATGTACCTTAGACTTGGAGGTGTGTTTACCAGGTTTGACTTTTGGAGGTTCCTTTCAAAATGGAACTCGCTTGGCTGATGTTGGAAAGAAAATGTTCTTGGTAGACATGGCAGCAATTGTAGAAGTGCTACTGACAGATGTCTTTGTAGGCACAGACACATGCCGAGTAACTGATTACATTTGTCCACTGGATGGAGTTTTTCTTCAGTGCTTTCACCTTTGTCCAATAACAGAAAAATGTTTTTTCCTGTCGAGCGTTCCTTAGTCGATGATATTTCAAGAAGAGAGCTGATAACATGTTCATCGTCAAAATAACGTACAATGATGGGGTATAATAATATTGCTCCAGACTCTTTGTTCAGAAAAGAATAGAAAAGGATTATAGTAATCCAAATGATAAAGGCAGGTTGTGTAAAGTTGTAAAAGGTATTAATACATAATGTTTTAAAGAATTTTATTCCTGTGTAGAGGCAGTGGATTATAAAGAACATTTTGTGTCCGTATATGTTTGTACATGTTTTGGGAGCAAATAATGATTGTTGTGGAGATCTTACATATTCTACAAAAGGGAAAGGGATGGATTCAGTTTCGGTTTCGGTATCAATTAACTGTAAGAGTTGAATCTTAGTCGTGTCTGTACTGAACTCAGTGGAGCGCCAGGACTTAAACGTATACCCGGATTACAGGTGTACATTTTGAGAAACTGCATTCCATACATGTAGTTCTGACCAACTGTACATAGAATTTTTGAACAAAAAAATTGTTTTTGCACCCTTCTGACAGGTACACAATGATATTTCCTGTTCAGAAAAAAGGTTTGTGGTACAACCATGTGAGTTGGAATAACTCCACGTTCCGGTCAGAATGCTCTGGCTGTCTTCAGGAGAATAAGAAGAGCAAATAAATCAGCAGAATTTATATATGAAGCGGGAGAAATTCTACAGCTTCACAACTTGTTTGTAATGTTAGGCAATTCACTTTTAAAATGGAGGCAAACAATAGCTGTAGAATTTCTACCGCTTCATATATAAATTCTGATTTATTCGCTCTTCTTATTCTCATGACGACGACCAGAGCATTCTGACCGGAACGTGGAGTTACTCCAACTCACATGGTTGTACCACAAACCTTTTTTCTGAATTACAACTTCACCATGCAAACCTTCAAATCCGATATTTCCTGTGTTTATATTTCTTGCCAGCTCCCTTGTATCCATCGATGGAGCTGAATGCCAAAGGGCAACAGTGATTAGATTCCCTTTTTCAGCTCCCGTCAAACATTGTGTTGATTTGACCAATAGAAATAATAATTTCCTGTCATGGCAACCATTATAGGTGCTTCAGTGGCCCCACCTTCTCTCTACCCCACCAAACTACCTCCACATCTCTCCGTCCATCTCATCACCCTCGACGATGACCACCGATGACCTTCTCCTGGCTGCCAGCTATTCTTCAAGAGAGGTTCACTGCTTCCAATCCTCAAGTAGGTTTTATTTTGTTTCCTCTAGTTACAGATACATGTAGTCTTGAGTATTTAAGAAACCACAATATATGACTTGTTTTGGCTGCAATCATCCAAAATAAGTCATATACATGTACCACAGTTTATGAATTGATTTGG
This sequence comes from Heliocidaris erythrogramma, assembly GCA_025617745.1. Lineage (NCBI taxonomy): Eukaryota > Metazoa > Echinodermata > Echinoidea > Camarodonta > Echinometridae > Heliocidaris > Heliocidaris erythrogramma. The sequence continues at coordinate 40,447,500 of CM046860.1, read as the reverse complement.
GTGATGGCATCCAAGGCAGTCAGTAGAACATTAACAATTTATTGCTGTGCTAACATTAGTCTCTTTATATATTTGTGAAACATGGAGACGGAATGCAGAGGTGGATAAGCGAATCAATGCTTTTGATATGAACCATATGAGAAGGTTTCTTCCTATCCACTACACACAAGAAAGTGAGAGAGCCAATGAAGCGTTGTATAGGGGAACATGATCATTATCTAATCACATTGCATGTAACAAGATGGAATAATAGCTTGGCAAACACCATTTTGCAACGAGGAACTACTGGCAGAAAAAAGGGAGGCAGACTGACTAAGACATGGATTGCTAACATCTATCAGTGGACATGATTGTCTTTTGAGCAGCTAACTAGAACAACTGAAGATAAATAGATCCAGCCCCAAAGCTATGGTACATACTTAGATAGTTAGATATCCATAGCTTTATCAATATTAAGTTGCTCAGTTTTACTATAAGCTGATGATGCCTGAACACTATAGTCTATAGATGCTATTGTGAGACCATTCACGTTTGATGTTTATACTTTGAAGAATATCGGTTTAGAAGGAGGAGATCATCTAAAAGCATTATCCTCGTTTTACCCATCACTGCTCTCTTCTCATTTTGTTTTGTAGGTTTATGTGGGCAAGCTCCTGCAGCATCCAGAGGGCCATGGAAAATTGAGGATAACGAGTAAGGCAAACTAAATTTGAGAGTATTTCTGTTTTTCAAGACCCACTTCATTTCCTCTTCTCATTAAAGAAAATCATGTGTTAATATTTTGCATATCTGCATTCTATGGTAAATTACAAAGATAAATTAAGTCACTGGTTGAGCCTGTATGAAAGTGGCAATTTTGTTAAGTTATGGATGCCTTCATACCGTGTGTTCTGTGCGCAGCTTCAGGACAGTAATATTTGCGCAGATTTTTGTCAGTGGAAAAAGAAATTATATGAATGTTATTCAATATACAGAACTGCAAGGCTAAAGTGTGAAAGGGGGGGGGGGGAGTATATGATGTTTATTCTCATATTGGGTTTCAAAGGAGATGCCATAAGGTATAGTCAGTTGTATTTGACATACCAGTACAAGTATTAGAGGGAAACTTGAGTTCTGGGAAAGGTAGAAAATAATTTGTGAGGTTTCTCATTCTTATTATGTTAGTTTGGAAGATTATCATGATATTAGATATGTCCCCTGTAAAGGATTGCTCTTCAAATACCCTCACATTCAAAATATGACAAGAAACGGCTGAAATGTTCGCGGGCCGAACATTTATGTGTAGTCCCATACACATACTTTTGTGTGCAGTGCATGTGAATTTCAGCAGGATTGAGTCAGTTTCTTATCATTTTGGTGATTCCAAAACCTTGCAGCACACACCAATCCTTATGTGCTATAACCTTTCCCAATTGCTTGGAGACAGTTTCTTTCACAATTCAATATCATGACCCGAACTCAAATTTATCTTTAATCTCATGATTAATACTTTTGAAAAATATGTTGAAAAATATGCCATCTATTATTTCTTTTCCAGTGCCTGGTTGGACTTGATGTCAACGGTTCCCAGTCAAGGTGAGGAGATTGTCAGAGAGAGACTCTCCCATCCTCTCATAGGCATGTGTGCAGCTAAGCTAGAGGAGGATCAACAACAAACTATTACCGTATTCCAGGTGAACTTTCAAGTCTTATTATAGCCATTATGAAAATACAAATCATATGGACTTGATTTGCACACGAATGACAGCAACAAGCTGTCCAGCTTATTTGTGCTTCCTGAAAAGGTGTATGGTCTTGAATCCCATATGATTTCTTACTTGTTGTACGTTTGAGAGATATAGATTTTTCGAAGAGTGTCATAAATGTCATATCTTCAACTTTACTTAAAGGGAAGGTTGAGTTTTGGGAAAGGTGAAAAATAATTTGTGAGCTTTCTCATTCCTTTTATGTCAGTTTGGAAGACTATCATAGTAGAAATGTCCCCTGAAAAGGATTGGTCTTCAAATGCCCTCATATTTGAAATATGACTAGAAATAGCTGGAATGTTAGGGTGGAACATTCATGCCACTTGTAAGTGCAGTCCCATATACCCATTTCTGTGTGCAGTACATGTGCTTTTCAGCAAGATTGGGCCAATATCTTATCTATTTTGATGATTCCAAAACAACATAGTATAAAACAATTCTTATGTAGACATGGTCAACGTTCCCCAATTGCTTTGAGACAGTTTCTTTCACAATGCACAACATGTAATTGGCTAATTGCATAACCAGAACTCAACTTTATCTTTAAGCTCCTGAACAAGTCAACTTTCTGAGGAAAGTAATGTACTTGTAGAAACTTTTCAGCAGTCTGTGCTATTACCTTAAAAATATCTAGTCATATACATGGAGCTACTTATATTCTGGCCCAGTCACACCACCAAACCAACTCCACACCAATTTTAAACCGATCGATTCTTTTCCATTGTGGTAATGTAATTTTGTGTTTGGTCTTATTTCAGCCTCGTTTTGGTCTTGTTGAGATATTAGGTAGCTTATCGAAACGCAACGGCACATAAAGACGCGGGAAAGACGCGAGGAGGAAAATTGCCGGTTTTGTTTGTGCCTCTAGAATTAGAATCAGACATATCTGAATAGAAGTTTTCATATTATTTTGCTTAAAATTGTTCAAAGATTTAAGTACTAATTCTACATCCTAATATTTTGGTTCTGCCTCTATAGATTAGAATTTTTATTTTGAATAATTTTGTCATATGCATCTTTCCCATGTTCTTACGTGCCGCAACGTTTCACTAAGGAGTTATTCTGAGAATGGTTCCTGCTATATCGACAGTGTCATGTGCATGTACATGTACATGCAGCTATATTTTGCAGAATGTGTACGAATTCTGATTATTAATATCATTGATACTTTTATCTTTATTTCAGATATCCGAGGTCGGGGACATCTACCATCAGGTATTGAAAGTGAGCGATGATGATGAGTTCGTCGAGCCCATGGATCGAGACAGACTGAGTGAGCCTTGTGAGAGGAAATGCAGGGATTTCATAGAGCGGGTCATTGCTTCCAGTGAAAAGAGAAAGGAGTGTGAAATCTCCATCAAAAAGATAAAGACAAAGAAGATCATGAAAGGTAAAGTAAGGATAATAATTTGCCTTTTATTTAAAAATCAAGTTTTGTGTTCTCATTACTAACTTGTTCTGTAAATGAAAGAAGAAAATGACTTGGGATATTAATTGGCTGCAGACAAAAAACCGAAATTCTTTTCCATCATATTTCATCACACTTTAACGGCACCAAAGTATTGGCCTCCATGTACAATGAGATTACAGAAGTATATACATAATTGCTGGTTAAATATTTTATTTCTATTTTGCACCCTCATTTCTTGATTCTATGATTATGCTAGACTACAGTTAGTGTAATTGTACAGGTTGATATTGTAAATTTTGCATAGATTTGTTTTTGTTTGTAGGCTTTAGCAATTCAGCCATCTGGCTGTGAAGATATATTGAATTGAATTGAAAAGAATCAAGGAATTTCTTTTTGTGCATGGTTTTAACCATTCCATGTTTGTACATGTTCTGATTCTCTACTGTCTGTTTCTCACAGGAATCATGAAACATATGAAAAACAAATCTGGGGGTTGTTGTGTATGCCACCCTGGTAATGCCAAGCTTCGCAAGGGCCGCGTCATTTGTTTCAAATGTGGATTGACAGCGGATCAGTCCACCTCCCTGTCTGAGGTCTTCCCGAGCGGTGTTCTTACTCTAACTAACCACTCAAAGGCAAGTATGCACTGTAAATCCACCTTGGGATGAAATGAGCTCTAAAGGAATGAGAAAAGTGCGAGAAATGGATGAAATCTGATGAAGCTATGTTAAAAGCATAAGAAGAATATTTTGAAAGTTGTAAGTGATCAAACACAGATTATCAATCTCTAAAATTGATGTATGTAAGCTCCTCATTGTGGGTCAAGAGAAATTGAATTTTTTTCCAGAGATATGCAAGTAATATTAGATGGCCTTGGAGTTAATACAAGGAAATATTGAACGATATGTGCCAAATTATTGGAGGTGTCAAAGCCGTGTCTGATATTTGGCGCATTGAGTTGAATAGTGTATGTGCTGACCAAAAGAAAGGACATCCAATATTAGCATTATTATTGTATCCCCGGCAGAATGCCGGATGATACTTTGGATTCAGCAGCGTTCTGCCGCCACCGCTGTGTGCGCTCTGGCGCTTACATTTCTCAACGGATTTCTTTCAAATTTTTATGGAGATGTATCTTGGTATAATCTACACATGTTTACTTTATGGTGATGCTGCCCCTCATTGTTCCGTCCTCTATAGGGTCAAAGGTCATTTGTCCATTTGTCCATGCAGATAACATATATCTGAAAGCTAAAAAATATCAACACCATACTCTAGTGTCTCAAAATCTTTTAAGTTTTTGTAATTGATGGTGAGTGTTACAGTTTTGCTTGTCAAATATATAATTAATTATGGTCACCTTCAAATCTGATAGAAGAGGACTTTATTGTCCGTTTCTTTGTGCCGCCTTTACTCGTACAATAGTCGGTTGTCAAATGATCAAAAATGGGAATTTTGTGAGGATTTTTGGAAACGTACATTTTTAGAAAGATAATGTAATGACTAAAACCATAAATTGCATTTCGAAATTTTAAAATGGGTCTAAAGTTGCTTTTCAGGTATTTTTAGAAAGCGGATTTTGGTGAAATTTATGGTTTTTGAAAAAAAAATTAAATGCTCTTAAGTGCAATAGGCTATTGGTTTTGGTTTCAACAAGTACTTGTCATATCCGCAATTCTCCATTCCATTCTAGTCCATGACCTTTCGCAGGATATGTGCTGTCCCAAGCTGGCTTGCCTTAATTCTGTATGGTCTCAAATGATTATTATTGTCATGATCATCATCACCATCATCATGATGATCATCATCGTCATATTATTATTATTGTTATTACTACTACTACTACTACTACTACTACTAATACTTCTACTTCTACTACTACTACTATTACTACTACTACTACTATTACTACTACTACTACTACTACTATTACTACTACTACTTCTACTTCTACTTCTACTTCTACTTCTACTTCTACTTCTACTTCTACTTCTACTTCTACTTCTACTTCTACTACTATCACCATTTATGATTATCTGTTTTTCTTGGATATGTGTCCCCTGAACAGAACAAATCAGACCACCTGTCGCTATCACTGTTGAGGAGTGTTACAAAGGCCGATGCTGAACGCTGTAAGCTGGGAAAGAAACTGTGGAACATGTGGCACAAAGGTGAAGAAACACCTGATAAGGTAGGCATGATGAGTCCTAATTACACAGACATATACTCAACCGAAAAAGTAAGTTCCCCCTGACACTTTTTGATATAACTGAACAAAAGTTTGATGCAATTTTGCATTCAAAAAGCAAAATATGCAAAATTAACTAACCAATATTTTGATTGGTTATTTGTGAACAATTGATTATGTTTTTGTAGTGAAAATATGATTTATATTGCATTGCAATCTGTACTAGAATAAAGTTGTACTTTGCATTCCATAAAGCAATGCATGATTTACATACTCTGTTCAAATCTTGTTATCCTTTGTTCATGTACAGACACCTAATTTGTAATTCAGATTCATTAAACTGTATTAATAATGACAATTTCTGAATGCAGTTTCACGAATTTGAATTACAGTAATGCGCTGTTGAATGAATAGAAGCATTGAATAGAGTCCGCATATGAAGACCCTGCATTGCATAATGAAATGCGAAGTGCTACTTTTTTACTTGTACCCAGTGCAGTAAAACCCATTATTTCTTTATGAAAGCATGATCAATTGTTCAGAAATAACCAATAAAAGTGTTGGTATTAAAATTATGCATACTTTGTTTTTTAAATGAACTATTTCATCAAATATTCGTCAGGCAATAAAAACAAAGTCATGGGGAACATAATTTTTTGGTTGAGTATATTTTATAATATGTCATAAGAAATGTTAGATGTAAAGAATGTTCTTTGTTGCTAGATGAACAAAATTTAGGGATATGAAACAATATCATGAATGTACAGAAAAGGTACTTGTTAATAGCAGCAAAAACAGAATTTGAAGTAAACTGATCCTACATGTAGATTAAAGAATCCCAGTGGCTTGATATCTTAAATTGCCTTTTTGTAAAGCCTCATGTGAAGAACATCAGTATATTTTGATGAATATTAAGTTTGCACAAGTACCATCATAGAACTGATAAGCTTGAATTGGGTAGTGAGAAAGTAGGTCACATAATGTGCAGTATCTTTGAGTGACAGCTTGTATATTACACAGGAAATACTCCAGCGTAATTTACACAAAGGAGGTGTAATGTACACAAACGAATATGTAACTGACAAGCAGGACTATTTGCAAATTGCAATCTGCAAGAAATGTACGAGAAATATACCAACGAGGTATTTGTGGGCCAAAATTTGTAAACAAGGAGGAATGTGTAACTTACTATGCATTTGTTAGCTCATGGGCACTAAATTTGTAGCAGTTTTTATAGGTCACTGGAGATTTCAGGGTCAGAATTAATCAACAATATTTGTTTTTCTAATAGAAAGTTTTATTAAAAACAGTATAAAAACAAATATTTTATATCATACATCATTTATGTTGCAGGATATACATCTTTAACATAATGTAAATGATTTGGTGATTTCTGTCAATTTTTTTTTTGCATAAAAAAGAAATAGCATGTTGAGGGGAGTCATTATTTTGCAAAGATCCTAGTTTACCAATGTACTTTCAAGCATTATTAAAGTGAATAATTTGTATCTTGACTCCTTCATTCCATGGGTAGTAAATCCTGGCTAATTATTTTGATGCTGCTCAATGTATTTGAATGAACAATAACTTTATTTCTTTTCCTGACCAGACACTGATATTTGGCAAAGTTTAGAAGTATAAAAAAATACTATATGCCCAATTTACTGATGAAATGAAAAATTGAATCTGAAATTTTTATCTTCTAATTTCATTTCTGATAGTGTTTTTCAGAAAATTGGTAGCACGGAAGAGATGAAATCATTTAAGTGACAAATCACCAGGGGAAAAAAAAGGTCTTGGGAGGTTGCCAGACAATGTAAGAAAAACTAACTAATACTTCTGAGCATTTTAAGTTTATTAATTTTCAACCAATTGTTTCTAGAGAGGAAAACATCAGAAGCTAATTAAAGAGACAAAGAAGAAAAAGCCTGTGAAACGGCTCCAGAAGACTGCAGGCACCAGCACCAGCACCGCATCCCTGGCGGATCATCCAGAGAGGACTCCATCTAGATACAGCCCAAATGGAATTAGTATGTCGCAGGAGGATCATGAGGCCATGTTCTCTGGGAGCACACCCACCGTGGTCCTGGACAGGTTACCATTGTCCAAAGCGGAAGGCACAAAGCTAAGTGAAGATAAGAAAGGAGGAGAGACGACCCATGTCCAGAAAATAGTACCACCTGTAGAAAAGTTGATGAGTGTGGAGAAACTGCAGCCTCTTCCTCTCCCAAGCCAGCTGGATACCCCAGAAAGCCCAAGGTCATTGGCATCTGTGGACAGTCCTCCCTTGGACATTGCCAGAGGACATCAGCAGCAGCAGCAGCCACAGCAAAAGAAGGAGGATGTTGGCTCAAAGTCCACAGAGGAGAGCTCGGGCCCCGACATGACTTTTGTCAGTTTCGTGAGGAAACCAAAGAGAGCTTTGAAGAAGAAAGGTCACACCATGGGATTTTAGGTAGATCTTTCAAATAACAGCTGGAATCCAAGAATACCCACATTCACTGTTATTTGTGTGGAGAGGGGGGGGGGGCGCTAAGAAACATCAGCAGCAGAAGCAGGACTTTGGCTTAAACTCCAAAGAGGAGAGCCCAGTCCTCAAGATGACTTTGATCAGTTTAGTAAAAAAAAAAAAGAGAAGAGCTTTGAAGAAGAAATTCAACACCATGGGATTTTAACTTAGCATTGAACTAACTTGCAGACTATCAGTAGTTGTTGGGTGATATACCAACAAACTGAAAGGCCATGTTATAGAAAGAATTTCACTTGATCTTAATCAGTAACAACACTGAAAAGGAGATAGATTATTTTACCCTTGCAATTGATTTGAAGACATGCAATCTCTTTCGATCAGTTGCAGCTCTGTTTAAGAGGGGCCCAGAAGTTAAGAGCTTTCTATAAAATGTTTGAATGATTATTTATTAAGAAAAAAACGTAATCAGTGATTTGCAGCAGTGCAATTTAACTAGTACCTCTCTTTTTATTACAACTTTGTCTTGTGCATCTGTTGGTGCCAAACTGGTTCTGCACTGTAAAAGTGTAAGGAAAGTACCACTGAAAATTTAATAGAAAATCTTGATATTTATTTGAATTTAACTCTATGGCACAGAAGATATTCTGGTCTAATGCAAGGAATTATATTTTACTGGAGGCTGTGCTTTCAAATGCAATGTTTTTTCATGGAAAGAGAAAGCAATCATTAAATTTGTACATGTACCGGTATATCATTTTAAAAAAAGCTGTGTGTATCCTTATCTGTATGTAACGGAACAGTGGACAATGTTCAGGTCTTACATGTAGGTCGTACATACATTGTTGATGGTTTATAATATGGTGCTCTGTAATTACAGGAAAATGAGTAAATCTAGGCATTACATGTGGCTTATAGCACTAAGGATTTAGTTTAAAAATCTAATTTCTAACTCAAAGGATCACTCCGAACTAAAGTTTTCTATAGAAATATAGATTCAAATCTAGTCATATAGACATAAAATTGTCCATCTGTATGTAGAATTTCGCACATCATATTTTGTGAAATAAAGAAGGTTTGATTTGTTAGCTTAATTAATTTGAATTTAATTTACACATATTTCCTTTCTACAGAGGAACAAAAAAGTGCAGATTGTCACAAACCTTATATAACTGTTAAACTAACCTCATTTTTATGGGAAAATCCATGTTAAATGAATGGATAGGACTCATGTGCTGACATTTTTATTGGTACATGTACTTAGTCACTACTGGTAATGCTAAACAAATTCATGGGGTTTTTTTGCTTATCATTTTTTAGGAAAAATTTGTTGAGAACAAGAGAAGCATTTCTGAAACTATATCACTGAAGTTTATTCAGGTAGTTGAATAAATAGCACAAATATGCACTTTAGAAAATGGACATAGAAATACTATTGTGATGTAAGTTATGAAAACTTTTATCTTGAATGAAAAATTATGTGAAAGTGTAGAAAAAAAAAACACTCTACTTTAGTTTACTTTGCATGTTCTATTTATACATGTATCTAAAATTCCAGACAGACTTTGTTATTTTTCATGTAATACCCTTGACTCACTGGCAAACTGACTCTTAACTGACCAATACTAGACAAAATCTTAGCCATTCAGAGTATTGTAATTTATTATTCAGTCTATTGTTGGTCTGGTTTACATCCCGTCCATGTTACAGGGATATTATGTCCCGTATCTTCATGCAGAAACACAGACACTCTATTGTTCAAAATTTTATGTATTCTATTTATATCTTGAATTAAAGAACCATTATTTTAACAACATTTTCGTCATTAAATGAAGACCCCACTCAGTGTAGCCTTTTTAAATCTTATTGTTTACTTTCTCTATTTATATTATGACTGTGCAAAGTTTTTTAATAGGGCTGTATGCAGAAAATTTAAAATTCTGAATTCACTTGGATATGTATTTTATGAATTTCATATTTATGTTTTCCTGTCGGTTTCTATGGTAGATTTATGTTGATGAGTGGAACCATGTGAAGAGATCCAACACTTATGATATAAGATTACATGTATTTATTTTACCATTACCAGTCAAGGTTTGCTCATTATATATTTGAATAAAATAGTTTGCAATTTTGTTTGTTTCTGTCCAGTAGTATCCAGTTTGACCCTTCAAACGTAATTTTGTCGAAGTACCTCAACTTGCTTCTGACAGCTATAGCCCACGAGTCTGAGGGCCCACAAGACTAACAGCACGTCAATCTTGAGTGCCTTCTGACGACTTTTCTGAGGGTTCAGGGCCCCGTTTCATAAAACTTGTCATCAATAACAAGTTGCAATAACTTTTATAAGCTATGAAATCCTTGCATGTGATTGGCTAAGAGCAAATTTGTCATAGAAATGGGGCAGTTGTTCCTGATAACAACTTTTATGAAACGACCCAGGAGACAGATATTGTGGAGGGTGCTAGTTTTTCTGAAGCGGGTTTGTAATTCCAAAGGTTCGTACATGAAGTAAATGAAGAAGCTTAATGGGAGGAATTCTAATTTGTAAACAAATTTTTAGGCTTTTACTCCCTGTGTTATAGATCATATGCTGCAATGAAAATCTCAAGATTACAGATCGAGCATACGATCTATAACACTGGGAGTAAAAGCCTAAAAATTTGTTTACAAATTAGAATTCCTCCCATTAAGCTTCTTCATTACTAACAAGTGTCTACGGCGGACCGTTGAATATTAATGAGTCAGAAAGAAGAGGATCTTGGGTATTCGATTCCAGTTCATCGTGACGTGGCGGTGAACCAGAATAGCCTGGTGGTTAAGTCGCTGCCCGGCAAGCAGTAGATGACAGGTTCGCATCCCGCTGGTTCCAATTTTTTCTGACTTGTGATTTTCATTACAGATCGAGCATACGATCTATAACACTGGGAGTAAAAGCCTAAAAATTTGTTTACAAATTAGAATTCCTCCCATTAAGCTTCTTCATTTACTAACAAGTGTCTACGGCGGACCGTTGAATATTAATGAGTCAGAAAGAAGAGGATCTTGGGTATTCGATTCCAGTTCATCGTGACTTGGCCGTGAACCAGAATAGCCTGGTGGTTAAGTCGCTGCCCGGCAAGCAGTAGATGACAGGTTCGCATCCCGCTGGTTCCAATTTTTTCTGACTTGTGATTTTCATTACAGATCGAGCATACGATCTATAACACTGGGAGTAAAAGCCTAAAAATTTGTTTACAAATTAGAATTCCTCCCATTAAGCTTCTTCATTTACTAACAAGTGTCTACGGCGGACCGTTGAATATTAATGAGTCAGAAAGAAGAGGATCTTGGGTATTCGATTCCAGTTCATCGTGACTTGGCCGTGAACCAGAATAGCCTGGTGGTTAAGTCGCTGCCCGGCAAGCAGTAGATGACAGGTTCGAATCCCGCTGGTTCCAATTTTTTCTGACTTTCATTACAGATCGAGCATACGATCTATAACACTGGGAGTAAAAGCCTAAAAATTTGTTTACAAAGTTCATACATGTACTTCCTAAACATAAAATTCCCATAGGTGGGGGTTCATAATTCCGAAAATGAATAAGGGTTCATAAATCCACACATTTGTTGCAACACTTCAAAGGTATGTTATTTTGAAGGTTCATTATTCTGAAAATAAATGTACCTTAAAAATGATGTACATATTTTAGAGTAAACGAACGTTCAGAAATACGAACCTACGGAGAAAAGAACCTCCAGAAAAACAACATGTAACTGATATTGTAGGTTTTATGGGCTGTTGGTATGATGGGTCCATATATGGGTTGCTGTCTCTTAGAGTCTAGTGGGCTGACTGGGATGGCCAGCTTTTGACTTTGATTTAATTGGAACTTTTCCCGCAAGAGTCCCTGGGATTGTTTCATAAAGCTGTTCGTAAGTTACGCACGACTTTACGCACGACTGGTGATCAGTTCTTGTGCTAAATGATTGAGAATCTGATTAGTATAGCACCTAAGAACATGTTCCAGTCGTTCGTAAAGTCATTCGTAACTTTACGAACAGCTTTATGAAACTCCCCCCAGATCTCTTTTGATTCAGGATGGGTATTGAATGAGAGACATAGGGGTTAAAGACAAGAGAGAACGGGAGACTTTGAAAGATAATGGTATGGCAGAGTCGGAATAGAAGGTTCTGATGGAAATGCCTTATAAAGTCAAACAAAGATACATGTAGAAGTTGTATTTAAAGTTTTCAGAAGTGAACAAGTGAAAGTAAGTGAAGGGGAGCTAAATAGTATGAGAAAAGGAAACATGTGGTCACAGGGGAATTGTTTGTGAAATTAGAGAAAACAAAAATAGGTTTTCAAAAATGAATTCAAAGAGGAAGAAAGAAATATTGAAATACAGTTGTAGTGAAGAAAATACAGTTCTCACAGAACTATTCTACATTGAATGTTTAAAGGGGAAATCCACCCTGGTATGTACTTGGTTAGAATCAAAGTAGAAAAAATGAGAAAAATAGATAAGTGAAAGTTTGAGCAAATTCAGATAGGAAATAAAGTTATGAATTTTTGAAAGTGTAATCATTCAAACACAAATTGGCAAGTCCGTGACGTGTCTTGCGAGGTCCTCCCTCATTTGCTCTGTACAGAAAATGTCATAAATTTTCTTTTTTTAAATTTTTGATGAAGGAATAGATTTGTTTCATAAAGGTTTTGTGTAAAAACATATGTGAACATAATAAGTTTATCATCTTTTAGTACAGGGCAAATGAGAGAGAACCTCGCAAGCTATGTCACCGAGTTGTCAGGTTGTGTTTGATTACAACTTCAAAAATTCATAGTTTTCTTAATTCCTATCGTACACGTTCTTTTTTATTAAACCTTCATTAATCTGTTTCTGATCCCCCCCCCCCCCCCCCCCTCCAAGACACCAGTGCCCTTTCTATTTCACTTAAAATGAAAAAAAAAACCACCAAAAACAACCCTTGGCTAAAAACGTATATACTTTTTTACGAGAAAGTTCAAACATTCAAAGTAAATCTTAAACAACAGATTTATCAGGTATCTGGGAGCGACTCTTTCACCAGGGCTGCTGAGGGGTAACCTGTCACTCCAAAATTGTCTGACAAGCAAAAAAAAAAAGGGGGGGGGGGGGGTCCTCACTTTCTTGAGGTGTCTCCTCACTTCAAAATGCACTTACAGCACCCCAGCACTCCAAGAATCCCCTGGAAAACAAAAACCCCAAAGGAACGAAAACAAAACAAAACTGGCCCGGGGTGCATCTCCAGCGACCCCTCGCTCCCAGGACCATGGGATGCAGACTCGTACTTCCGGTAATGAACAACCATAGCTTAATTAAAAAGGCAAACTCGATGATATTGGAAAATATTTGCTCGTGTTTTTATTCATAGTGAAATTAAACCATGTTTATTTCAGTGACTTTATACAAATAGCAGAGATTGTGCAAGAAACAAATTAATATTTTAAATGAAATAGCAACAAGCATGCATCATTTTAATAGCAATCCATATATCAAATATATTTTGCTTGGGATAAACAAATACAAAGTCCCCCCAAATCATGAAAAATCAATGCATGAAGAGCTGTTCTCTAATGATGATAATAACCAATCAAGTATAGCAAATAGTTTATTCTAATCAAAACATACCCTGTAAGACTTGTTAATATCATTAAATGTACATTTTCAAACATGAAAGAGAGATTTCCATTTCCAGTATCCAAAAAGAGTGAATCTCGACTGAAAATTTGTTGGTAAAGTCAGTGGGTCTAGCGCCCCCAAGTGTTTACATAACCAACAACCACATCTTCCCCATCACTACCATCGATCTATGATCACTACCCTATCAATATTCCACTCGGCTTTCAACTTTAACTCGTTAAAATGGATTCCTAATTCAAAATGAGACCTATATTTGAAATGAAGATTGTCTCGGCAGAGTAACCTTTTCAGCACACGGCCTATACCTGGAAATATTTGGAATCATCTAATAAATTCCATAAAATTATATGATTAGGCATCACCGCCACGGCATGCACAGGTTTTGTAGGGGGTAGGGCAAATTTATCCCCCGACAAATTCCCCACCGAGATTTATACAAAAATAAAGAAACGACAACAACAACAATAAACAGCAACATCAATAACAAGAACAAAAATAACAAAACAAATTAAAAGAAACCAGTTCCAATTAACAGATAAAGTTTTTAAAGCTTTAATAACCATCCAATTCCATTATTTCGCGGCAGGAAACTTTTGCGTTTCAAGACCACTGCCACCAATTTTCTGGTTTTACAAAATATAGGATCATTTAAAACCAGATGGTTTGGATATTCTGTAATACATGTTGTATCAGTGGCGTATCTAGGAATCATGGCACCGGAGCAAACAACAAAAATGTGTCCGTACATTAACTAAACACCTCATTAATATAAACCAGATAAATTTCAACGTTTGATTGAAAAATCCTGGACCCATGTGACAAAAGAATGTTTTTGTTAGTCATCTTACCCGTTATTGGTAGAGTTACATAATATATATACACACAAGCGAGGGACCACAGCAACCGAGCTTTAGAGTTTCTTTCAAATTTGAAAGTCAGTGAAAAATTTACTATTTACTTCATCCTACATGTATATCCTAAACCCTTAAGAAAAATATTCGTGGAATTAAACAAGGCAATCGAAAATGTTATTTTATGCACATATGCTATATTGGGGGCGCAAAAATTAACAAGATCTTGATTAAACATAAATATAAATTATGTCCGAAGCAAAGAAATTAACGAAACAGATTTGTTTTGTTTTTTCAAACTTGAACCCTTTAAAAATAACATTTATGCACTATATCCTATTATTGTTTTGTTTTGTATTTTCCTACTGACGGATTAGAGGGATTATGGGTTTGATATAAAGTGGAATGTTTAAATCACCCGTTCGTAGCAGTTCAACCGATGAGAATGTGCAAACTTGGTCGGATATAAAGCTCCCAACCCCTCTCCCCGAAAATTATTACATCAATTTTAAAATACACATTTTTATAATAATTTGGGCCACTCTATTTCACAGGAGGATACCTCCAAGTTTTCGAAAGGGGGGAAAAGCAACCTAAAAAAAACCAAAAAACATGAGTACGGTGTAGGAGTGACCGAGGGTTAGTTGAGGCTACGCTGTATCAAAATAATGCATGGATGTTACGGGGACATCCTATAGTAGACCGACGCATAATGGGCCAAAGACGACGACTAGAGTTCCTTTCAGCGCCCTCGACAAGCCAAATACGCGTGATGCCTTCGTTTGAATTGCAAGGTTTTGAGTTTATTCGTCTGTGGGCCATAGACAAATTAAAACCGCACTGAGTTTGATACATAGGGGTATATTTATAATTAATGGGCAAAGCAAAATTTCAAGGAAATTAAGCAAGTATATTGCCTAATATTGCATAGCCTTGCCCAAAACTTATGCTCTTTTAACGCAAGCATAATCATAAATGGATACTACAATTGCCAATTTTTCTTGTATTGAGCAAGTATTTAAGTGAAGTCAGAGAAATACACAAATGAGCAATATAAAATTGCTTATCATAAAACAATAACTAATGCGTAATTTTTCCCAGAAGGGGGGGGGGGGGGGGGGGCGGTTATGTGGTGATTTGATTGGAGTGTTTTAGACGCCATTTAGAAATCAGCCTCTTTTGACATCATACGCGGCTGAAAGTATTTCCATTGGAATTTACGGGGCAATTTATCCCAAGGTATGTTGTTTTTCGCTCCTAAATATATCAGATACGAATTTTGGCACACTTTGACTTCATTCTGGCCCACTGCGCGACGGCCCTCGAGACCAATGGCTCCAGAGACCTTTATGTTCGAACGCCTCTATATTCTATTCAGTTATTTACATAGGTCGCAGCACATGCTAGGTACAGGTATGTACGATTTTTTTTTTCATACATCGGTCTCAAGAAAAAAAAATCCCAATTGCACAAAATAATGTACATAGATTTGTCGCAATGTTTGGTTTTCTGACCTGCATCACAGGGATGTCGAAACAAGGCAATGAACAACATTACCAAAAGGATGAAACACGGCCAACGTTAACAATATAATAATTATCATGCAGTTATCATCGCTGCAATAACGAAAACAAAACCTACTGTACATTCGGGATTTTAAAAGACTCTAGATGTCCATAGAGACATAAAAGCATACTTCTTTTAATCGTTCGTAAACATTTTAGTGGAATGTATTCGAGATTTGTGACTTCGTACGTGCTATAGATGCATTCCAATCTAGCAAATTTGTGCTTATTGCTTGCCATGACAACCAAAGAAAAAGGATAAAAGACAAGATATGATGCAAACACAATAAAACGTACCACTTTCTAGTTCTCTTTAAAATCTATTCCATAGTCACAAAATATGTCGAGCACATAACGTACACCTTTCCAGATGAAAGTGTATAAACTTTCAGGATTGAAAATTAAAAGAAGTACCGTAAAATAGAAGAGATTAAATAATCGTAGTTTTTTTTTCGTCTAAATCATTTGTGATCAGACGGTGGTTTCAATGAATATCTCTGAACCGTTCCTGTCAAATGTCCTCAATTTACATGTTTCATCATCGTGGTTCGACAGAAATACCAAAGGCTCATTTTCATTCTTATCCGGCAGCAAATGATACTGGCCATTTCCCGCCTTTTTCGAGACAGCCGATATGACGTAACACTTATCCTCCTCCTTGGGTTTTTCCTTGGCAATCTTTGGTCTGGAGCTGCCAAACTGCTTCCTCGCCATCCAGAACGTCCTGCCCCAGAACAAAATGAGAAACACAATGATGATGAGGAACCAAGTGAGGATGAGAACCATGATACTTCTAGGGTTGGCAAAGTGGCTGCAGATGAGATCAGGGGCGAACTGATAGACAGCTAATTGAAGTGTTTGGCCCTGGACGAGAGTAGGTCTGGCACAAGTGACTTCATCCTTCATGGGTACTATCCATCCTTCAAGCGTCATGAACGTACTGTAAGGTATACCCATTTCTTCTGCATAAATCCCGTTATAATAATAATGAAAGCTTTCAGTATCTTCTTCGAATTTGGAAAGCCATCTGACGTTGCAGTCGCAATTGATGGGGTTCCCTGCGGCCTTGACAGTATGCAGAAACGGTAACCCCGCAAAAGGTTCCAATGCAATGGACACGAGGTTGTTGTTGTCAAGGGCTATCACTTCTAACGCTACATTGCCATCAAATGCGTCGAAAGAAATGCTCCTGATGGAATTGTTCGACAGGTGGAGCTCCTGAAGCCGCGTCAGATTTCGCACATTGGGTATATCAACCAGCTGATTATTTTGAAGGAATAGTCTCTGTAAGCTAACCATATGCGTGAAGCCAGAATTACCCACATCGGTAAGAGCATTCGTGGAAAGATCGAGTTCAACAAGATGACGAAGATTATTCTCTATCCACGGAACACTCTGAAGATTATTTTCCGACAAGCGAAGTTCTAAAATGTTTTTTTCAATGCTGGCAAATAAATCAATCGGCAACACAAATAGTGAGTTCCTGCTCAGGTTCAAATATTCAAGGCGTGTGTTTTTCTTCAGCAGCTCGGGGGGCACGTCGCTTAACCTGTTGCCGCTTAGGTCGAGTATTTGGAGATTACTTAAAGTATGTAGTACATGGGGTGGCAATCTTACCAACTGATTATATGCCAGATTGATCGAAGTAAGAACCGGGAATAATTTAAAGGCATCATGGGCAATAGTCTTTATTATGTTCCCTTCTAAGTTTAGGAACTCTAGTTTCGAAGCGCCGTGAGGCGCGAACCAGTCACTAAAGTTGACCGGGGGTCCAAGACCGGGTGGGAGACTTACTCCAACGTCGACACTTTTAGGAGTGGGAATGTCGTCAGTGAGAAAATCATATTGCGTTTTTAAATCGGCACCAATATCGTTGTATGATAAATCAAGTTGCATGAGCATTGAGAGTCTCGAAAAAAGACCAGTTGAAATATTGCTGATAAGATTATCCGCCAAATATAAATTTTGAAGCCGTTTTTGACCGGCAAAGGCACCATCCTCGAGGATGTAGATTTCATTGTAATCCAAATATAACTTCTCTATGGTAGAAAACGGCGGTAAATCATTGCTATTAATACTAGATATTCGATTGTGGCTGAGGTGCAACTGCTTGAGCAATCGCATATCGCGAACCATGCTTGGGATTCCCTCAAGGTAGTTATTAGCAAAGTCAAGTTTAATCAGCCGTATTTGTTTCGGAAACACGGCTGAGTCTATGGAACTCAATGAATTGTTTGCAAGAGACAACTGCCGAAGTCGAACTAGAGCTGTGATGTTGAAAACAGGCGTGGTAAGCTCGTTTCCTATGTTGTTTTCTTGAAAGAGTAAGATTCTTGTATTTGGTGGCACAGAAGCGGGTAAACCTTGGAACCCGCCATGTGAACAGTCCACTCGAAGCGTGATCAGGTCGCAGAAGCATGCCTCGGGACAGGGAAACGTCCTCGAGACCCTCGCCAGGACCGCGTCCAGAAAAAGTGACAGGAAACACCATAAGATAAACGTTCTCCCTACTCTCCATGGCGACGCGTGGAAATTCATCGTATAATATATATATGTATATATATATCGACACCTGGAAGGTGTCCAGCCTGTACCCTTCGGTCTCTTTTATTTTGCACGATTTACATTGCAATTTATGACGATTGTCAGTACATAGCTTTCACTTGAAAGAATATCATGAGCGAACTTTGAAGTACAGCTGTGTGCTCATGTGTATAGATTTCCCTCATTTCGACTCGCTTAATGGGCATCTAGAAAGATAAGTCCTCTGCCATGATCATATTTACAGCATCCTCTCATTGTTGGTACCCTGAAGTATATAGAAAAAGAAAGTAAAAACAAAATATTATATTTACTATTGGTGACTAGAATATTATTGTTCCATTATAACAAAATAAACCAAACGATATATGTGTATTGAAAGCAAGTTGTAAATTGCCTGTTTAGATCATGAAAAATAGGTTTACAATCAAAACACAAGTGACTACGTATTTTAGGATTGGTCACGTTACAACATGATCATAAGGAAAGCGAGGCACAGTGGTTTGATCTTATACCTTGGGGTTGGATAGGCTAATTATTCGTTATGCAGGTCAAACCACATGAAGTATCCAAGTTATTTCCTCAAATCGACGTAACCGTACACTAGAAATGCCAAAAGCTATAACTGCTAAAACCTGAATACCGGTAAATAGTCTACTGTTGCCAATGAACGGGGACATTTTCAGCATATGAACGACTCAAGTTGCTTTGTGGAGTTTCACAGGTCGGAAATTTAGCATAGGATACAAGCCCAAGCCGATTTGTCTGCAGGCCTGGACTTTTCATAATCACCACGCTCAAAATCTCGTAACATTACACTGCAAATGCCAATGGCTGAAATATGACCATCAATGTAGACTCAACTAAAGTTTTCCAACAGGCACATTTGACCCACTTTAGCGAGTCATTATGCTCAACCCGATCCATCAACGGGCTAACTAACTGCATTAAGCCGGTTAATCTTTTGGTGCCAGAGGTGCAATCTACCTGTTGCCCGCGAGTCCATTGTCTTTTAATAGACGAGTTCCACTCTTGAAAGAAACGTGCCTGCGTAATTTGTCTGGGCAAACTTGTTAACATTCTGAAATGTTTCATTGGTCATTGGGGTAATGATTTCGCTTGCTTGCATTCTCAACTGGCCCGCTTCCCCTTAATCTCTTATTTATTGACATCATTACATAAGACGTTGATACTTTGATCGCATTCATCTGTCTGTTGTAACCCATCTGCACATGACCCAAAACCAAAATTCAAAGGTTTTCCCCACTTGGACTGTCTTTGACAGTTCACCGAAAAACAAGCGGAAAATCAGACAGGAGACAGATATCCAGGATTCGACTTTTTTTTTTTTTGGGGGGGGGGGGGCGGGGAGGATTCCAGTTGTTAACATTTCCCTTTACATTATTGTCATATATGTCTACTTGGTCTACCCGCTACAAAACCTAATGCAATTTAATACTTTTCGCCCTTGCTGTTAACGATGTATTTCTCAGTCCTATATTCCTCTCCAGCATCATTTCATAACGCATCTCATTAAAATTTGGGATGTGTTATTGGAGATGCCAAAGTGCCCCTGAGAAATGCGATTTCTCAAAATCCGTTACGAGCTTTATGTCTCGATTTGGCCTTTGAGTCGATTAATCTTTGGAGCGCACACTTCCAGTCGCATCACACCTGCTGCGTTTAGAAGATGTAATTACTTCGTGACAAAAAGCCTCCTAGTGTGGCATACCCACTGCACATGGCCAAGCATCCCGCCGAGACGGTGCACAGCCCCATCTGCGCAAGGCTTGAAAACAGAGGCGCTCAGTGGTATAAGCAGGCACATTTTCAATACAGTCAAACCTGTCTTAGCGGCCACCTGTCTATAGCGGCCACCTGCTTATAGCGGCCACCAAAAAATCTCCCGCAGGATATTACTGTGTTGTAGACCCTGCATATAGCGGTCACCTGCCTAACGCGGCCAGCGGCCACCCATTACGTATCCCTCGGTCAATATCTGACCGCGTATAGCGGCCACCAATATCGAGTCGAGCCGTAGCTTCATGCACAAAAAGTAGTTTTTGCCATCAAAAGTATCTCATTTCCCTTTTTATAAGCATGAATTTTGATGAATGTAATCAACATGAAGTGTTCCCAAGACCTGAACATTACTGGCTATCTCCTACACGAGAAATATGTTCATAATGTACTTGAAAACTATCCTAACCCTATAAACATGATAATGTGTTTGAGGGATATAGGCCTACTCCCGACACCAAAAAGGCAGCCGGATTCTCATTGCTCTTTTGGTGCAAGACATGAAATCTCAACGCAATGAATGGTGAATTGAGAAAGTGCTGAATGAAATACAAGACTGAAGTCATTCATAATGCTCCACCCCCTCAAAAAAGTATTATGAACTTTGTTTCGAACTTTACTGGGAATTTTAGGACGGCGGAATGTGGCGTAAACAGCCCTAGTACATCATTCAAATTGTGGTCAAGATCTTGTTTAAATATGCATTAAATTAGGCAGTGACGGGGAGATTCTCTTTCCGAAAGAGAAGAAAGAAGAAGATAGAATACAGTAATCTTCTAGATGGACGAGCACGCAAGAGCTGAAGTCGTATTTACCTGTCTGTTGAGTGAACGGAGCACGAATGGATTGCCTGAAGTTCCAACCATCAGAAACACGAGAATGTAAAATCAATCACACTTTGTATATTTTCGGCCGCACTGGCACACAGCCTGGGCAATTCGGCCGTTTAATGAGTTCTGGCCCGATGTAAAGGGCTGTTTACCAAATCCATTAGGTTTGGAAAACTTGAGACATTATTGGGCTTAGGATTACAGGCATCTGGCTCCTTGGAGTGCGGGAAAAGGGGGTAGAGAATCTTCAGAGAGTTTTCTTCGGAAATGACGGGCATAGGGGCTGGGTGTAGAGTAAACAAATTAAAATGTAACCGTACACAGTCGGCCCGCTGGGGGGAGGGGGGGGGGGGGGGGGGGAGCAGGGCGGTAGATGCATCGATAGAACAGATCTGGTATTATTGCATTCATTCTTTGGGTCAGCTGCGTAAGAGCGCCAGTGTTGAATGGCGACAAGCTTTGGGCATCTTGTGCCTCAGATGAATGCAGACATTTGCATGAAGTGGGTTTGAATTCTGCAAAAACGGCAAGCGATGTCCTTAATCCCAAAGTAACATATATTTATTTTCCTGTAAACAGATACTAGGTTTTGTTTATAAAAAGGGATTTATTTTAAGGAGAAGAATGATAGAAAACGATAAAGAAATGAACGATAAATGAATGAGAATAAATATATACATTGATACATGCGAAAACTAATATTTTCAGCTCGTGCATTTGAAAATATATTTCAATAAAATAAATCTTCGGGTAGTGAGAATGTAATCACAGGTACAAAAACATTGTCATTCAACAGGTAGATATAAAAAAAGTGTTAAGTTGACATAATTCTAACTGTCTTAAAATCCTACTTGCTCTTTTAATGACATAAAATACAGATAAACATTATTCTAGTTAAGTAGGATTGAGCGAATATCCTCTTCTTTCTTCAACACTCTCTGGCTGGATCGAGTCTTTTGGATTTCATTGGCTATCATGCACTTGTAATCTTACTTCATTCGGATGGAAGTCTACTGCTAAAAAGATACTTTCCTGCAGACATTGTTGCTTATTCAGTTGCAGCTATACTGTATTACAAGCGTTTTGTCTCTCTCACGTTACCCCACTGCCAACAGCTACATAGAAGTTATGATTTTATTGCTCATGCTCTTGCCTACAATGTTTAACCTTTTGAATACAATTATTGAACACATTTTGTGGTTTGGCTCAATAACTTTTGATTTAGAGCTCTAAAGAAGATACCAGATGTATGAGTAGAAAGAGCAAAGATTACTGCACGTACTATGTCAATTTTTGTTGCACTGACCATACTGCGCTTGATGTTAGGAATTTTAAGAATGAGAATAAGCTTTAAAATCCTTTAATTGGCAACACATTGAGAGGTTCAAAATCATTGATTATTTCATCAAAATTGGCAATTCTTTTCAACTTTTGATCTTATTGCTAACCATGTAAATTGTTTTCAAAGACATTACACCTTATTAGAACCATGTAGCACTAAAAAAAATACTATTATTGCCAATTTGAAGCTCAGAATTGGATCAATTTAGCCCTTAAAAAATCCCCCAGTCACACCGACGAGACGGACACCAGGGGAGCGTTTCATCAAGTGTTTTGTCAGTGATTTTTACCCACAACTGTTATAAGCTACTGAAATCCTTGCATCTGATTGGCTGAGAGTAAATTTGTCGGTAAAAATCACTGACAAAACGCTTGATGAAACGCTCACCAGACCGACAATACACCGAACAAACATGGCAGTACCCAACTGACAAGGACTATGTTTGTAATCGGTAGGTTTGGGGTCGGTTTGGTGGAGTGACTGGTGTATTAAGCCCTCTGCACACTATGCGATCGAGGGCGATCCGATTTTGGAAATAAATTTATATAGTATTAGATATAATATGAATACTAAACATCGGGTTTTGGTGCGTTTTCATCCTTATACCAGGAATAAGGGCCAAATCAGTTGAAATCGTAGACGATAGCAGGATTATTCTGACTCGGAGCCGATTTGGCCTTTCCTTCGACTGGAAAGCTGAAAATAGGCCGTGTTGGGTTTTTTTTCTATCAATATGACTTTTTATAACCTAAATAAAAAAATGTTTTATGTGTTTCATCAAGCGTTTTGTCAGTGATTTTTACTGTCAAATTTGCTCTCATCCAATCAGATGCAAGGATTTCAGTAGCTTATAACTGTTGTCGGTAAAAATCACTGACAATACGCTTGACGAAACGCTCCCCTGATTAAACAATCGAGACTGTTCTCCATTTCACTTTAAAATTGATCATGCTAATAAACTACGGATTCTATTTCGAAAAGCAGAAATTCACGGGCTTTTATAACTATCATGTATGATGCAAAGCCCCGCAACCGAAAATGATGCATATTTTCGTTGATATTAGAAGTTCCCTGAAAAATGAATTGATCATTCTACATAGCGATGCTTTTCACCAATATTATTGCAAGCCATATGTCTGACACATGATTACGGATACTTTCTTGGTTTAAAATTGCTTTATATTTATTTTAAATTTCCTATGTAGCATAAAGAGTCTGTGTTGGTGATTTGTATATACTCATCACTATTTTGTGTAAAAAGTAGAGATGAGTTAAATTTTTGCGACGAATATATCAAAAGTCGTAAGGGCAATATGATGCATTTTGAAACGCGGTTTGACTTAAAACACTGTTTTTAAATGGGTAAAAAATTTCCAAACATAAGGGTAATTATGGTATAATGTATTATGATCACCCTAGGTCAATCTTAAGCCAAACGTAGGTATTATACTCAACTAATTATACGTACATAATTCACCCACGCTTGGTAAATTTTTACCTCATCTTTTACAGTGAAGATTTAAACAACAAGCTGATGTTACTCTAGCATATTAACTCACATGAAACCGTAAAACACCGCTCATCTAAGGTAGATATGAAACGTTTACAAACTTTGACACACTGAGAAACGAGTGGTCACCTTTAAACACAATAGAAATATAAACCTGATATTGTACATTTCAAACATTTCACCACCGTTAAATATGCGCTATCAAACTTTTAAGAGATCTAGATGGATTCAACAGCAGCACACCTTTAAAGAGTCGGCTGAGTTCTGCGAAAGGTAAAAATAATAATTTGTGAGATTTTTCATTCCTTTTATGTCAAGATGGAAGAACGTCATAGTACAAATGTCCCTGGAAAAGGATTTTCTCTTCAAGTCATATTCGAAATATGACGAGAATGTGTGTGTGCAGTCCCATAAACCCAGTTCTATGTGCAGCAAGATAGGGTCAATTGTAATGATTCCAAAACATCACATTATACATCCGAGCGTATATAGACATGATCCGCCTTTCGTAACTGCTTTGAGACAGTTTCCTTCAAAATGTGATTGCATGACCAGAACTCAATTTTATCTTTAAGGGTACTAAGGTGATAATGTAGCCCATCGGGTGCAAAGTTGCACCCCAAAATAACATACCTATAAAGATGGCTCAAGGGAGATAAAACATGTGATTCTTATGAGCAGGTGGTCTTCATGAGGAGGCGCGATGGTTCAGTGGTAGAACAGTGGGAGACCTGGGTTCGAAACCAAGTGGATGCGCTAGTGTCCTTTGGTATAAGGCATTAATCGGGCCCCTTACACCTGCTTTCTTTAGCAGTTAGGTGAAATAAACCATGAAACCATGTATACAGGCTACTTTAATACAGGTTCCAATGAGAAGAACTATTCAACAACAAATAAGGCTGTCTTTCTATACAGATGATCGCTCAAGCATGTTTCACTGTATAATTATTTATTTCTCATAGGCCTACGGTTATTTGTAGTTGACTATTTCATTTCCAGTTTGCTAAATTAATGATTGTACAGTTTATTAGTAATTATGAATAAACGAACTTGTAAAGAAAACGTCTTTTCACACACGCTATAATTATACTTCATTTGGAAGTTTATAAAGGCGTGAAGCCTCACTATCATCACCTGATACACTGATTTCCTTTGGTAAAAAACATGAATCTTAAACTTGCCGCGCCCGGGGATTTGGGTTCAAAGCCAAATGTTAATTATTTTGTTTGAACGATCAATAAGCGTAAGCTTTACAGGATCGGTGCATTACATGATTTGTCAATAATTCTGCTTATTCCTTCATTTTTCCCACGTATGTCCATGATGTAAATTACTTTAATTCTAACCTTATCCTTAGCGGCTTATGTTTATTTCTTTCACATGTCACAGTTCTATTCCTCCCTCTCCACTGATTCCCCTTTAATGAAACTCCCATTACATAATACCAACCCGATACAAAAGTAGCCTATAATGTCTTCCATCTATTTTTCCTTTAATAGTGAAGCAGAATCATCAGCTTTTTCTTACATGGTCCTTAGTTACATGAATAAAAGTAACCTGATCCTTTCTCTCTCCAACTTTCTGTTTCTCCATCTTTTTGTCCCTCTCTCCTAATTTCTGTCCTTTATTGTTTATTGTTCTCACCATATCCCTACATTTCTTCTGCTTCTCTGCCCCAGCACCTACCCCCCCCCCTTCTCTCTCTCTCTCTCTCTCACACACACACACACTCTCTCTCTTTCTCTCTCGCTTTCACTCTGTATCCTACTTTCGCTTTACCTAATATTATGTCCTTGTTCTGTTTTTTTAATGTTGATCAGTCATCTGATATTAATTGTTTTTCCCCAAAAGTACGTCATGTAAGGATAAATATTTTCCCTTAGATGATCATCCAGTGATTAGATACGGATAGCAATTAAATTCTTCAATATCTGACCGAATAATCCCTCAATAAAGATGTAAATTCTTGATGGACAGGAAGGCCAAAATCCTCTCAAACCGTCTCTCGTTGACGTAGCAGGATGAGTTGTTTACAATTTCGAAATTATACTTTTCTTTAACTCTTTAAGTGCCGATGTCACATATTATGTGACAGGTAGACTTGTCATTTAATTCACCAATTGCTCGACCACAGGAAAGGATTATGGTGGCCAATGTATATCAAAATTTTGAGCATACATCAAGCACTCTAAATATATAATTATAATTATATGCTACCATATACATTTTCAGAGAACACTGCAGATTTTAAAACAGATATTACCTTATTTCAACATTGAACAATAGAAAACGAATGAGAAACCAAAATATAATGGACAAAAAAAGAAAGTCAAATGTAATTTATAATAGTTCTTATGCATAAAGTTGGGTAAAGTAATAATGTTTGGTATCATAAGAAATGGTAATAAATTTCCTACAGGTTTTTGTACACAGTATTTTGTAAAATAATAGATGGTTAGCGAAGTGCATACATTTGAAAAGCAAGCATTGATCACATTTTGGTAACATTTTGAAGAGAGCTAAACCCCCTGGCACAGTAAGAGTTAAGAAATTACATTCGTTATTATGCACGTACTCTCCGCCCGACCTTAATTCCCATTTTGTATTTGGGTATCATGTAAAAAAAAAAAACAATGACAAAACCCCCAAAATATATTATTATGGAGCTCACATAAAGCAAAACAATTATTTCATAATACGTCTTTCCAGTATATATCATCAACCTGTCATTGGTTTAAAGATGCGCATGTTAAAAATAATGCCACTGAATTATCCTTTTTTTACCTTTCTGTATATTTGAGAACATTATTACAGCGGCATTGCCTGTTATTAGGCGCAGGTGGAGTTCGGGAAGCTACGGGGCGTGTTTTGCAGGTTATTATAGTGTATTTATTTTCCTTGAAAATTGTATCATGAAATGACAACTTTGATTGACGACCTAATTTCATCATTGACTATGTAAACATTGAGGCCTAGTTCATTACTAGGTGGACATTCTGCCATGCTCGGCTGATTTAGATTGCTTTTCGTAATTACCGGCGGTGTTTTTTTTCTAAACTGTGGGGAGACACATTCAAGAATTGTTGGTGAGATTTTGACATTTAAAGCCTCAGATATATATTCTAAAGCAAAACACCTACCGTAAGTAAGGCGAGAAGGATCGTCAACTATATTTTTTTCAAACATTTTAAAACAATATGTACACACATATTAAACTACGTAAACATTGATGTAACAAATTCAGGCGAAATTTCTGAATTAAAAAAAACGTTTATATAATATGTTCCGTATAACTGTAATATGCTGTATATGGCCTATATGATTTTCATTTTACATGTTTTATAGTCCCATTGTTCTTTTAAAAAGTAAACTACATTTCCTTGTCGTTTCCTTTGTTTTTTAATGAATAAAGGCGATGTACAAAAAATAGACATTTATCAGAGATTCATGTCTGAAGTTTGAAACATGAAAATTTCCTTAAAATATATTCTAGCAGTTTTATGGTGTTCTCCAAAAGCCATGACGCCAAATGTGCAGTCTTTTGTCTAGTATGATATGCACTGAAATTCATCATGACATTGCTCGAGTCTTCAACAAGCATCAGTTCCAGGTTCACTGAAGTTAGCATGTACATCCACCCATTATTGAAAGAGCCATCTCTTGATCCAGAGGCTCTTCAGAATTACCGGCCTGTGTCGAACCTTCCATTTCTGTCCAAGATCCTAAAGCGCTTTGTCTACTCAAGACTATCAGAATATCTTCTAGCGAATGATCTTCAGGACAATGGAGACACGATGGGTCAGTGGTAGAGCAGTGGTCTTGTAACTGGAGGACCCGGGTTCGAAACCAGGTGGGTGTGCTAGTGCCCTTTGGTAAGGCTTTTATCCTCATTACCAAGTCCTTGACTTAAAGCCATCCAAGTATATACATTATTCCTATCAAACCTAACCAATGTCATCGATACCATTCAAAAACTTGAGGCTTGTGTTCATGATATCAAGAAATGGATGAGCTCTTATTCCTTGAAATTAAATCAAGAGGTTTTATTCTATTTATTATTGTAGTTTATTGGTACTAACACTCCATTAGACAAGGTCATCCTTCCCTCTTTTAAAGGTGATGATGTTGTTAATGATGTTGTTGATCATGTAGAAATCTTTGGATTTTATTCGATTCTACAATGCCAAGGTCCATCCGAATCCCAGCTATTTGTAGATCTGTCAGGTATCAATTACGTAATTTAGGCATTATTCACAAATATTTGACCCTCTCGGCCACAGAAAAAAATAGTTCATGCCCTAGCTCATATCGTCCCTGCTGGACTTTGATAATGCACTTTTGTTTCAGCTACCACAATCTCAACTTTCACGGTTACAAATATGACATATTCAGCAGCCAGTATTGTTACCCTGTTACCCTATTGTCACATTACTCCTGTTTTGTTTTTGCTATTTTTGGTTATAGGGGCGGCGGGGAGTTTTCAAAGTGGGGAGGGGGGGGGGCAACAAAAAGGGGCACGTTTGGGGGAAAAAGGTCACCTACAAAGGGTAAAAACAAGGCTGAAAATGCAACTTTGAGACATTAGTATACCGCTATATTCTCATTAATACACTATCGAGGATCATTTTCGACACATTATTGTTTATGTCTTAACATATGGTTCTACATAAAAACTACTTTGCAGTTGAGTGTAATGGTCTGATTATTCGTTTGCGAGCAGCCGAAGCGAGTGAGCAAAATATTGAAGATATTTTGAAAGTAGCGATTTTCCTAATATGATAAGAAGGTAATGGTAAATGCGAGCGAGCGTAGCGAGCGAGCTTTGGAAAAAAATTCAGAAAAAATTGTCCTCCTTCCTGTTATGATTTAGGGGCACTGCTCATTCTTGTATACTTTAGGGAATTGTGCCCTTCCTGCCCCCTGCTCCACTGCCTCTCACTGTGCTGATATCAGGAGGGGAATCTATTATTGTGAAGCCTCTCTGATTATTTGGAGCTAGGTATATGGCTCTTTTGTGGACTTTAGGGCACAGTTTGTAAGCGACATCGGAGTATATATAGGTACAATAATATATATATAGGTATATGTGTAGGGCACTTATCAGAAGACAAAAGGGGCACTTATCAAAAGGGGAAATAATACTATTAGAAAGAAAAAGGGGCACTGATCAGAAGTAAAAGGGGCACTTAAAAAGAGGCATTTATCAGAGGTGAAAAGGGCACTTATCACAAGGAAAATTGCACTATTAGAACGGAAAATGGGCACCAATGAGAGGAAAACAGGGACACTTGTCGGATTTCAAAGGGGACACTTATCTGAGCTTAAAAGGGGCACTTATCAGAAGGTTAAAAGGGCACTTATTAGAACGAAGAAGGGGCAGTAATACGAAAAAAGGGTCACTTATCAGACTATGAGGTGAAAAAAGGTTACTTATAAGAAGGAAATATTGTACTATAAGAACGGAAAATGGGCACTAATTAGACGAAAAATAAGGGGCAGTAATGTTTGAGGTTAAAGGGGGCACTTATCAGAAGGTAAAAAGGGCACTATACGTAGAAAAGGGGAACTTTTCATAGATAAAATTGGCGCATTTGGGGGAGCGCTGCCTCTGTTTGGTTACCTGTTGAAGCCCACATTGTATTTGAATGATTATTGCTTGTTCTTCAAAGTATACATGAGTCTGCACCAGAGTACAATGTTAATTTCTTGATGCCTTATAATCCCCCGACGCTCATCCACTTCCAAATTGCTTGTTGTTCCGAAAAACTAAGTAATCATGGTGGGGGGATCTTTTGCACACGCTGAGCCTTACCTATGGAATCAATTTCCACAAGATATCGTAATATTTAAGGTGTAGATTGCTTTAAAAATGCCTCCAAAAACGCGTTTGTCAAAAGTTGCTTTCGAGTAAATTTACTTTTACATTGTTGTTATTTCATTTCCGTGTACTTGTAAGTTTTTTCTTCTCCATTGCCCCTCGAGGACATTAGTAATGTGGAGTTGGCGCATTACAAAATACAATAATTAATTATTGTTTATCAGTGGAGACAAACCCCTGTTCAAATAATGCATAGCCATGGTAACGTCCTCCTATAGCTCGTCTTTGAGATAATTTCTCTTTCATGTCTTTACGCCTCCGCTTTCTGGGCCGCTTGGAGCTGGCGGCGTTTCTTATTTTCCCCGCCTTTCCTTTTTCATTATTTCCATTTTTTTTTTCCTACCTGCAACTTGAATTTCCGATGTGGATCTCGGATCTGTGCTTCTCCACCATTAGGGATATTTTGTGAGTGTAACCTGATAGCAGCGCGTTTGTAACCTCGATGTCATCTCTGGCCATTATCAAGCTGGAAAAATGGATCAGCCCGATCCGGTTTCATCGAGGGGAAAGGAAACCAAAGGTTCCGACGTCAGGTGGAACAAGAGATCTGATGGGATTTTCATGTCATCTCTCTCTCTCTCTCTCTCTCTCTCTCACACACACACACACACACACACACACACACGTGTACATGGCTTTACTTCCGAGGACAACTATTGTTCCTCTATTGTTACTCGTCCTCGGACAGTCGACGGAATAAGGCATAAATTCATTGTTCGACGTTCGAGGACTATTGTCCGCCTTCCGAGGACCATTGTTGTCATGATTTTTTTTTTGTTCTCTGTCCAAAAATGTCCTCGGACATAATGCTAAACAAACGCACACACACACAAAACACTCATTCCCCTCTCTCTTTCTCCCCCTCTTTCTTCCGCTCTTTCTTCCACTCTCTCCCCCTCTCTCGCTTTTCCTCTCTCCCTCAATTTCAGCACCATCATCGACTGTCTGCCTGTCTGTCTCTCTGTCTCTCTCTGTATCTCTTTCGCTCTCACTCTCTCTCATCCTTTACCCATAAACACTATCATACTTTGTTTTTCTTTGATTATCTCTATCTTTTCATTTGTTTCTGTCTTTCACCATTCTCATCCTTTCTCTACACTCTTTCTCCCTGATCGTTTTTATTCTTCTCTTCCTCTCTCTCTCTCATCTCTCTTTCTCTTTCATTCTCTATATTTCTCTCTTTCTCTCTCTGTCATTCATTTTCTTTTTTCTTGTCCACCCCATTTCTCCCTCTCTCTTTCTCTCTGTTTACAGTACTCCCACCTTTCCTCTTTCTTTCTCTCTCTCTCTCTCTCTCGCTCTCTTCTTCTTCTTCTTCTTATTTTTCTTCCCTCTGTCTCCACTTCTCTGTCTTCATCGTGAATTCATTCAAAGGAAGTAGGCATATATGGATCGCTATATTGCAAAATAAATTTGTGTTTGCTATAAAGATTAAACCCTTGCTTGTACAGGTCTGCATCAAAAGGCGGCTCTATGAACAATAGATCTGAAGATCTGAAGGCCCCTGGATGCCCCCTCCCCCATCTCCCCTCCCCCTTCCCTCTCTGTTTGTAACGTGAACGCAAGGAACGTTGTTGAATTTATATAGAATCTTATTGCAAATAAAACTTGTGTTTGCTTTAAAAATAATAATTTCAAACAAGAGGTCTCGCATCGAAAGAAAGCAGGGGAAAATAGACCTGAAATGATTTTAATGCCATCTCCTTCATTCTCTCTCCCTCTCTTTGCAACGTGAACACGAGTATAGCCATGAGCATAGGTGCATTTTATGTCGAACATTTTTGCAACTAAAATTATATTTGTTTTTTGAAGAAGAAATCCTTGCTTGTGAAGGTCTTGCACCCAAAGCAGACAGAAAAAAAAATAGATCGAAAGAATTTTAATGTCATCTCTGTTGAAATGTGAGCATGCCCCCCTATCATCTATATCTGTTTTCAGCTCGATTTGGATTCACAATACTACAAAAATTATATTTACTTGAACATCACATATATCATAACATCTTTATTTCTACAATCTTCCAAAATGCTCTACATGTTTTTGATATATTTGTGGTAATACAAACCGCGTTTTCGAAGCTGAAAATTAGAACAGTAAACGAAAATATGCAATCGAGAAAACAGTTACTATAGTAATGTTAACATATGAAAATAAATGTAATGTGAATTGATTTTGCATTTACTAATACTAACAAAGAATATATAACCATCTTACATTTGGTTTGTTTATACACTCCAGTATGAGTTAATGCTGTTTTCGACGTGAATTTGACAAGAGGGAGATTGAATGGAATCCTCTTGTCTCTTTTCATGAAGATAATAATGCCTCCTATTTTTCTCAAAAAAGGAAACGTTGATTACATACCAAAATAACCCATTCAGGGAGAATCTATCTCTCCATTCGTCGTCCAACTCATTTTATTAAGACAATTTGACCTTCAAACCGCCTATTCCGTGAGCGGGTTCATTCAATTTGAAAAGCTTGTTAACTCTAAAATAATCAGAGACGTGTGCGAATGACGTCACGGTATCATCCTCTGCAGCAAGCGTCATTAGCAATAATAAAAAATGGCCAGATATCGTTTTTATATAATTCAATTAAATCCCCCGATTTTTATTTTCTAGTTACCTCCTATTTTTACAACTGTGCTTGAGTTAAATTGATTTCAGAACGGCAGAAGGTGGAAAATATTGTTATGATGTTTTTTGAAGCAAGGGTACTTTATCTCCCTTACTGTACAGAAAAATAAACATGGACGCTAAAGAAAGGGGCTGAATACCATATATCATTAATTTCATCTCAAGAAAAGCTTAATCGGGGCTTCGCACGAAATGTATTCACAGGTTATTGTTCTACTAGCATTCTCATTATTATACATAGCATTTTTATCTGAAATAATTCTTTAGGAGGGAAACAAACAAAATATTTGTCTATTTACATCACATAATTATCTAGACAAGCAATGAAAATACGAAAATTGGGGCCAACCTGTCAGTATAACAGTAAGTCAGAGTGGTATATTATGATATTTACATTGAACGCTATTGAAGGGCGCAGGGCAACCATCTCCTTTTTAATATTAATAGTTTCAGAAAACTTGTGCCTGCGTAGGTTACAATAGTCATGAGAGAACAAAACAGCGACCCCCCCCCCCCCCCCCCGTGCTCCCCGATACGCCACTTTCTTCTAC
This sequence comes from Heliocidaris erythrogramma, assembly GCA_025617745.1. Lineage (NCBI taxonomy): Eukaryota > Metazoa > Echinodermata > Echinoidea > Camarodonta > Echinometridae > Heliocidaris > Heliocidaris erythrogramma. The sequence continues at coordinate 40,414,519 of CM046860.1, read as the reverse complement.
GCATGCACTGACAGCCAAGGAATACATCCATCAATCACTATCACTATCATCACCATCATGAGTCGATGACACTTTTGGAGTCCTCAGAGTAAACTACGAAGAAAAGTTCAACGTCCCTCCATCACTTCCATAACTTTGAGACGTATAAATATGAGGGGATCACGGGGGGGGGGGGGGGGGGGGGGGGATCCGACACTTAAACCAAAATTAAGTTGTGGTTTTCACCGTATGATTTCATGAAGTGTACGTATCGAGTAACACTACAGTCTGGATATTTTTCATTTATATAAAAATCATTGATAAAAATTAGAAAATGTTCAATTTTCTGATTGAAAATGGTCAGTTTTCTGTTTAAAAACAATCTTACGCACATAACATGTACGTACTAAGCACCTTATAATCTTAATCTTAAGATAGAATCCTGTATTCAGGTCAATATATGTTTTGATTTCAATAAAACACGAAACAACTCCACTAGATCAACTCATCATGTCGAATAACCTGATAATGAAACCAACCTTGAATGATGATTTCAGACTTCATCACAGGTATAGAACTAAATCAATATCCACCAGGCACGACTAGGTCAGGCCAAGTAAAATTGATTCCTAGTTTCTAGTCCGGATTTTCAGAAAATAAGAAGGGGAGGGGGTACACCATGTTATTTAATATTTTCAAGTGCATGTTATAATGACTCTCGTTATCTCATTATCTTGATGCCCCCGGATACTTCTTTATAGCATTTCAAAACAAAAGTATGAAATACACTTACTATTATAAAAGAAGGCGGGTGGAAAAAAAACAGGAATGAAGAGGACGGGATGAGAAACTAGGATTCAATTTTACTTAAATTAAACACGATTCCACTGTAGCGACACCGAAATACGCTTTTCTTCTCCACTTGTTATTATGTCCTTTGCATCGGCCTTTTGTTGATAGAGAAATAGCACATTACGTTCACTTCACTTTTTATGATGCATCATGAATTTATTGCGTGCGTACGCTTACAATTTTACACGTCAAAATCTTTGTCAATATATGACATGACCAAGCTCCGTCGTGATGTTGTGTCTTTTGAGTATCTCTGGCTTACTACTTGTCACATATACGATCAGCGTGTGTCCCGCCTTATTGAATTTCGAACTTGACGACTCTCTTGAAACGTTTCAATCGCATAATAATTTGATTGTCTTTTGATAATCTCCTCCTCCTTCACTAATATGAGAGGAAATATGACAATTATGACGCTTAGATTTGCTGAGTCGTTGATGCTGCACGTTCATTTTAAAAAACTGAACTGACAAATATAATAACAACAACAAATAAGATAAAATAATAGAAATATGATAAATTACAAAAAACAGGTATGAAAGAGATGCTGGAATAAAGTTTTTGCGATGTTTCATTTTATTTTGCAATTGTTGATTCTTCAAGAATGTTAACCATTAACACGAATTGCAAAAACATTCAAGGAATCAACTCGAGGGGAAATTTCAATACCATATTGTACAGTTGTATTGCCAATAGAAATCAAGTTCGGGCTGTGTAATTTTCTGACTGTAATGTTCGCATTTCAAAAGATGACGCATATTATAAGTCTATTGAAAATGCCTTTTGGTTGTCTTTTTCAAAGTATTAGCGCTCGTGTTCCTTGTTTCATTTTAAAAACAGGCATATTCAAGAGATAACGTAAATAATTAGAAAAGAAAGTTTCGTTTGATTTCGAACTTGAAGACTCCCATGCAAAATATTTTCTTGCATGTTGCACAATAATTTGTTTTTCTAGCGAAAGAATTCACTCCATTAACCTCTAAATATTAGAAAAACATTGCAAGGTATTATGGTTTACAAGATCTGCTGTTTGTGGATCGGTGACGTGTATCTAGTGCGCAAGGCCCCCCCCCCCCCCCCCCAATTCAAATGACGAAAGAAAAGAAAGAAAACATGAGAAAGTGAGAGAGGGAGAAGATTTTTAATGTATTGTATCGTATTTCAATAAACTGCACAGTGAAAGTGTTTACTCTCCTTGATATAAAGATATGAGACATATTCTTCTAGTCTTGTTATTCTGCATAGAAGAACGCTTTATTTAATATGACGTGTCTCAGACAGAATTATACGAAAGAGCAAAATAGCAACAAGTAAAAATATCCATAAGTAAATAACCTGAAGGGCAAATTGTAATTTGATTTCGTATTTGAGGAGGACTCGTTAATAGGTTTATTATTGTATCATAATTTGATTCTTTAGTAAAAGTGTTTACTCTTCGGCTCGAGAGAAAAAGATATGCTTAGTCTGTCATGTCTGGTGCATGTTTATTATTTTTAACTGACATGTCATGATGCCAGAGGCAGATAATAAAGCAAAATAAGAAAAACAAAGCTGAAAACTGAAATCATTTCACTGGATCTTGAAATAAGTAATGTCTCCATCAAAATGTCTTCTATTGTGTCATATTTTGATTGTACCGTGTGACATCGACAAAAACATGGTAGAAAAGAAGAGGAAATTTATACAGCGATCAGGTGATGAGATGTTCCTTTATTTCACAATGAATTAAGCATTTGAAAGCTAGATAAGGTTCTGGGGATACCATGCGATTCATCCAATTAAAGGGATACTCAATCGCAGATTGTGGAAGTTTTTATGCCGCGAGAGGGCACCGTGATCGTTTATTATGCCGTTGCCCCGCGTGCAGGGCGTAAACTTCGAACAGACTGCATGGTTGCCGCGCAACATGCCGCTCCGCCTGAGCTCGAGCTCTCGTGCGATGTTCGGTCGGCTTCGTGCAGTCCGAATTGTAATCCCAGTAGTTCGACGGACGCGTTCGACGCACAAACTTTGTGTACGAGTGAATGGGCTTACGCAATCCTGTCTTTCCCAACGGCCGCCTGTTGGCGTATCCCTTTAATAAAGTCGACAAATGGATTTTACAGGCTTGTAGATAATCTAGTCGCTAATACAACCATTGTTACTGTTGACAAATCATGGAGGAAAACTCATAAAAGCACTCTAATTATCCATGTACTTTTTACAAATTAACATCTATACAAGTAGTAATGTGTATAGCAGAATCAAATCTCCTTTACAATCGGGCAATGCATAAATAATGTGTAACAGTTTCGTGATCAGTGGCGTTACGCCGATGAAAAGGGGTGGGGGCACTGTAAACCTCCCCATCGCTTGGAAAAAGAGAGACAAACAAAAATAAGAAAACAAAAAGAAAGCGAAAATACAATGAAACAATAAATCGTTCCCTGAATCAGATAGTGTTAGTTCAGTTTAATTTACAATATCAATGCAACCCACCCCCGCCCATCCACGGCGCCGAGCGCTACGCAACCGCTCGTGATATAGAGAAATGTTGAGAAAAAAAAACAACTAGCTGTCACCGCCACGCAAGACCAAATTTATTTTTAAAAGTTACGGCGCGGTAAACACCAAGTAGGGGAAACGCAGCTGCCGTAAGCCACAAAATAGCTATCTATCCTCGTCAAAAATACCCGCCACGCAATGCCACGTAATTCCAAGACAGGGGCCACGTAACACCACATAACGCAACGTGTCGCTAAATAACAACCGCTAACGCCATTTAGCTTCACGTATAGGGCCCAGGTCAGTAGAGAGGGATAATTTGAATTTTGTGGCAGCAAGCACCGTATGCACCCCGTAACGACCACGTAATTGCAACGTAGATGCCGTAAATGTCACGGAATAGTCATGTTGCACTCCGTATCAGCAAAATGGCCTTCCGTGGCGCTTACGGCTAGGCTTTACGTAAAAGTGTGACTGCGTCAGCATTTAACACATCTTCTCCACGTAATATCTAATCCAGGTGCGACCTTTATGTAAGATTTATGTTCATGAGAGCATACAGGAGCCATTATAACTTAAGCCATTGAAAGAGTGACAAGGACTGTTATATCGCTCTCCCTGCACCCACAGAGTCTGCTGTACGAGTCAGAAATCGCCAGGGAAATCAGGCATTATGGAATATTAGATGATTATATTCAATGTTTCATAGTAAGTCATATTTTATTCAGCACTCGAGCGTACGCACTTTATACGAAGCTTTTGTATCCGCGATTGTACGCGAGAGACTACCATCTCCCATTGTTTCCACAGCGTCGTTAAAATTATGGCCAATATATCTTATCCAGATGAAATTATGGAAGAACAGTCCAACTATAGTGAGCTAATAACGGCCATATTTACTTTTTACTAGCACGACTGTTCCACGGTTAACAATCTTTTGGGACTTGCGTGTATAGCGAAAAGATTTATCGCTCAATCCTCCCTAACTCTCCTGGCGCCTTTTTAAACAGAATGCAACGAGGCATTTTCTTCACTTGAGCTGAAATCTCATCACTTTTCATCAATCACAGATAATTCAGCTCATACTATTTTATCTTTTGATTTGGGAGAAATCTGCAATTCAGAACGAGGGTAGAACTGTAAAAAGGGTTCATAAGCATAACGCTAGAGGGTGAATACCCTTTAATATGCATCCTACGCCGGATGCTGATTCGAGAAATGACACCCTATTGAGTAAGTCTCTGTCGCGAGAGGAAAGATATCCCTCATTAGCCCTTTTTTACTATTCAGAAAAGGTGCAATAGGAAATGCCCTAGGCGATCCATCCATTTCGTTTTAATTCGTAATCCTCTCAACAAATTGGTTATACATCCCGCCAGCGGCACGAATATATTTCCTTGTACTATACACGCTAGGCAATTTTTGGAAACAAGATATTATCAAGAGAAAGAGAATCTCCCAAAAGAAAAGGAAATCCAGTCGGCATCTCAAATTACATTATTTTAATTGCTATTTATATAAAATGCAAACATAATTAGAAGGGAACTGATAATGTCCCGGTGCAGAATATTAATGTGAAATAAAATCCCTTGGCAGCAGTAAAAAAAATAAAATGGTTATCCCCTGGAAAAACCGGGATAATGTTAGTTTATGAATAAATAAAGATGACGTAACTTATATCCTGGCCAGTAAGAGAGTACAGTCAGGAGGGAGAAGAAAGAGGGGGGGGGGGGGGGGAGAGGGTAGGTACTTTTTGGTGGATAGCCCACACCTATCCAGTGAACACATTTAAGTTACACGCAACCTGTTTCTCCGATATGTAGAAACTCCAGCATTAAATTGACCGATTTAACTTTATGATATCATTTTAATTTATCATAGGCCTATAATAAAAGCCAAGAGGAATGCTGATCCCAATAATATATGAGGGCAATCTGTTAGAACTGTTGCGTTGACCTATTTTCTTTCCGCACTTTGTCAAGGATTCCTTTTTCCTTCTTGAAGAATTAAAGTCACATTTGTCGAGACAGTCGCTGTCAGAGTCTCTATAGTATATAGACAGCGGTCCACTGATGCGGGACTTATCTCGTTAATGAAGGACACCCATTGTCCTCCGAAACCGCCTGTTTCCTTCAATGGAATACGCTACTGAAACATGAAGAAGGAATGTAACTTACAGGATTGCTAAACAGAGTCTTCTGGAAACCAAAGCAGTGACTGCGTATTGGCTAATATGCCTTGAGTATGTGAAAGTGAATTATCATCCTTGCTAAATATCGACTCACGCCCAAAGAAGCAACCTGAAAGATATTGAAATAAAATTATTAGGGTTAATACAGATATTCGAGAATAGAAAGAGACATAACTTAGCAATGCAATAACAACGTCGTCAAAATATAACATAAACTGAGTTATAAGGAAACTGATACATACCGGTATACCCCTTTTCAGAAACTGATGCTCCTATTATGAGCACAAAAATAAAAAATCGTGTTCATAAAGTATCAAAAACCGCATGACCATTTTTTTTACGAGCACCCATTCAGAAAATTCAGAATATTGATGAAAGAAAACTTTGCCACGCATGGGACGTGAAATCAAACAACCTTTGACCAATGCGGCAACGTCTCAAGCTTATATTGCCATAATACCTCTGTGTGTTTCTTCAGTATTTCCAACTGTAAATGTTTTATGACCTTCCAAGTCTATATTTTTGTTTGACTATTCTCATCCTAATACTATGAAATGTGATAAACAATGCAGAAATTTATAACTAAATATAAATGTGAGGTCGCATTATCGCATTCATGAGCCTAGCTATAGCATTTGGTGGAAAGCGCGGTCTAAAGTGTAGTTTAAACCCATTTTAAACCTGCCCTTTAAAGCGGAGTTTTAGGGGAAAAAAATCATATTCTGAACTTCGGTTTAACTTCAACTCCAATCTAGTGTGGTTTAACTTTGTACAGAAATTTAGACTGGATTTGTGGCTTACGGGGTTCGATTCCCTGCCACGGCACTAACGTCCTTTGGCAAGACATTAATCTACAATTGCCACACTCGACCCAGGTGTAGTAAATGGGTACTTGGAAGCATTTATTCCTTGAATCCACTGAGCGCTACGGTTGCCATGCTAAAGCCGGGGTAATAATATGTAGGGCCCTCAGGAAGAACACTATAGTACTGATGAGGATACCCTGGGTAAACAAGACATATTATTATTATTTATTATTATTTTTAAGTCAGTTGTAATTATACTACGTGCCATAAAATCCAAAAATGCTCTTTTCTGCTCCTATTTTCATTATTTTGGCTCTTGGAAGATACTGGGAGTTCACATAATTATTAGGAAGATCAAATTCCATGTTTAGAAAATAGTAATTCAAAAGGCACTTTAGGTGTGTAAAATTGCCATAACCGTATCTATGATGCATGTGATATTTTCTTGAGAAGAAATAGAAATTGATGACTTTTCTAGTAGAGAAAATGGGAGAGGTGCACATGGTAGACGATTTGTTTTTTGATTGAATACAAGTTTCGAAATCTATAACTTTCTTATTTTCATTGAATTTCATCTAACTTTAACTGCGTTTTAAAATTCTTTATTTTGTTGTCGCCTTTCTGCAAGAATACAGTTACTGCCATATATAGGGAGTGAAAAGATTGAGAGAGAGAAAGGGAGAGAGAGAGAGAGATGGGAGAGAGAAAGACGAGATTTGCTATATTGCATCATAATAAGCAATCCAAAAGATTTATCAACACACTGCACTGCACCCTACGGTAAAAGTGCATCCCACAGAAAGGTTAATCTCATTATTTTTGGATTGTTCTTCCAAAATTGATGGATTCAGTTTTGCCAAAATTTGAAGGGTTTTGCATGGGCTAAGCGATTGCCCGTTTTTTTTTTTTTTTTTACAACTGCTTTTAATATACGATTATGGGGTATAGGTTCTTGACAAATCCGTTAATGCGTCTCAAGTATGAGTGTCTATTGGGTAAGGATGTGTGCTGAATGATCAGAGTGATGATGTAGGATCTTAGCAAGGAGGACGATATGAGGTCGGTCATTTTCAAAAACAAATTCAGGAACGATAAAGAGAGAGAGAGAGAGAGATGGGGGAGGGGCAGAGAGAGAGAGAGAGAGAGATACAAATTACTTTTTCAAGAGAGAAACGTTTGATTGTAATGTGGTAATGTTGAATGATTTTCCTTCAATAAAGGAACGATACTCGACTATAGTAACATCAAATGCGATTTTTCAGAAATGATTGTCATGCAGCTTTTTTTTTTTTTTTTTTTTTTTTTTTAATGCATTTGCTTTTGTTTCCCCTTGACGTGCAAAAGACGTGCAAAAATTTTGTTATCGTGCACTATAACTTTGATTTATATACAATAACAATTATAGACCTAGTGGTCCATTTACTATACCAATTATTGCATGTTCTATTTATGCACCATTACTGGACTATATGAACTCCAAGTACTAAATTATCCCTGGTGCATGTTTATTTCACCTCGGCCTGCGGCCTCGGTGAAACAAACAAACAAAACAAACAAAACCGCACTCGGGATAATTTAGTATTTGTCGTGCATATAATCCAGTATAGTGCATGATAGACCATGTACTATTTGTATAACATTTTCTTATTCATCAGAGTATCATAAGCCACTTCTTAGTGCAAGAAACCACAATTTGCATGATTTGGCCCCAAAATACAAAGTACAGAAGAAAAAAAAACTTCTGAGAAGTCAACTCAAGGGCAGTTTCGATACGCTACTCTAGAACCCATAGAACCCATGGTTCGCGGTTCGAGTCCCGCCGCGGCACTAATGTCCTTTGGCAAGACATTAATCTACATTTGCCACTCTCCACCCAGGTGTAGTAAATGGGTACCTGGTAGGAATTTATTCTTTGAAATGCTTTGAGCGCCTTGTAGGGCAGCTCGGCTAAAGCCAGGGTAATATTGGAGCGCCTTGAGCACCATTGGTGGATACGAGCGCTATATAAATACCCAATATTATTATTATTATTAGAATTCATGTTCGGATTGTTGAATACGTCATTACAATGTTCTAACATTTCAAAAAGATGACCATGATGGACAAGACTAATGAAATGCCTGAGGTTTTTTTTCTCGAAAGTCTTTGCAATCGTGCTATAAAACAAGGTCACCCCTTTCTAAAATACTAAAATGTAATGTTATCTGCATTTTGGGCATAACATAATGAATGAGTTGAGTTTTTGTTAAAGAGAAGGCTACATGTAAAAACCTACGCTGTATAAGCAAGTAAGATTATATTAAATGGGTATCGCCTTTGAGGTTCAGGCAGTCTACAACAGTTAATTTCGAAGTTGCGCTGATCCCAGGGGCGGATACAGGATAAAGGGGGGGGGGCGCACACTGAGGAACCCTCCGTTTGACAAAGCCAAACGGCCATCTAGGGGGTCCGGAGGCATACTTTGTCAGACAAAACGGGGGGGGGGCGCACGCCCCTTGCGCCACCCCCATGGATCTGCGCCTGGATCCTGCAATTTGTTCACCATTCTGACATGCTAGAATGCCCTGCATGGATCCTAACGATATAATTGGTGCCTAATAATGTCACAGTCAAGGGGAGAAGGTAGAAGGTGTATGCTGTCGCTCAAAGGTACACTACTGTGTGTTCAAATGAATCGCACTATCAACAATTATAGCTACGGCAAAAGTCCAGCAAAGGTGTTTGTAACATCAAGATAACCAATTGAAACAAAAAACTGTATCAAATATTTATCTTGAACAAAAATTTGTAAGACATTTGTATTTCGGTCCCTAATTTGTTCAAAAAACGCACCCAGGTCAGAGAACAACCGACAAAAATACAGAAGAATCAAATTTCTTATTTATCTTCGATAATTTTTTAACATGAAACTTTTATGATGTGTTTCGAGTATTTGAAATACATTTATGGACAATTCATACACATGAGAGAAACAGATCAGTGAAAGTTTGAGCAAAATCCGAAAAGAAATAAGAAAGTTATGATTTTTTAAAATTTGTAATCAATCAAACACAAATTGGCAAGTCCGTGACGTATCTTGCGAGCTCTTCTCCCATTTGCTCAATACAGAAAATCTCATAAATTTTCATTTTTTTAGTTTTTGAGGAAGGCATATAGATTTGTTTCATACAGGTGTTGTGTAAAAAAACATATGAGCAATAATTATAATTATATGATTTAATATTTTCTTTAGAGAAAATAGATTTTAATAAGTTATTGGTGACAGGGCAAATGAGAGAGGGGCTCGCAACATATATCACGGAGTTTGCAATTTGTGTTTGATTGATTACAATTTCAGAAATTTGTAACTTTCTTATTTCTTATCGGAGTTTGCCCAAACCTTCAGGGATCTATTTTTTTCATTTTTCTACTTCTTTTAGAACCAACTTATAATCAGGGTGGACTTTCCCTTAAAAATTTCATAACGATGCGCAAGCCTCGTGTGATGAAATATGATGCCTGAAGCCTAAACATGGATTTCGCCACAGCAAAACGTGTATTTGCAAGATATTGTTTACAGCAACGGCGTTCCGTGTAGATCCGAGCGTTAAAAGATGCTGCAGGATAAGGTAGGGAAACACTGACAAATCTTTTCTCCCTTGGGGAGAACAAGATGAATTTTATGCCTCGAAAGAAAGATTTCTCATTAAATGGTTGTATATCATACAGTGCTTATTAAAACAAACAAAAAGTCTACCCAACTTCGGTAGCTTCTGAGTTCTGAGTTCTGACATAAAACATGCAATTTATGTAACGTTCAGATTTATTTCATGGTAAAGAGTATCTAATATTCTTTCCATTGATACCTAATTCATAAGTTTGCCGCAACAGATGACCGAGCACCAGGGTTTTTAAAAGATCATGTCAACATCCCCTTGTACCAAGTTGAGCTGAAGCAAAGCGTGCGTGTCAAAAGCCGTTCATGGAATCATGCATTACTTGTTTCAGTCCGAAAACAATTGCTATTTTTTTCATTGATTTCGTGCATTTTAGAAACAAAATATGAACTAACCCCACCCTCAGAATATGACACTCAATCGTGAGTGTCTTATTTACGAATAATGCATACTCACCTGTCAGTGTTTAACAATGCTATTCACCCCACCCCACCCTCAAGACACCGGTAATTATCCAACATAATTTATTCCTGCTCCCGGGACGCACTGCGTGCAACCCACAAAGGTCACCTCGCGACCTACGTCCTACGTCACTTCCTCTTTCACGTACAAGTAACGGGAAGCCTATTCGACGGGGAGGCAGGGTGGGAAACGTGACAGGTGAGTATGCATTATTCGTAAATAAGACACTCACGATTGAGTGTCATAATTTACTTCATTTCCGCATACTCACCTGTCAGTGTTTAACAATGCTAGATTACAACAAAACAATAAAGCGGAGGATAGGCAAATTCAATCGATCTCAAGGGGATGATGAAAGCCAGCATAAGAACCTCACCTTCAGATGAGGGAATTTAAGTCAAAAGTATAAAGGTGCAACATTTTTGATCTAACAATAAACCAAATGATCAACTATAGTATTAGTAAGCTACGTATAGTAGTAAGAGCAAGCATGTCACAAAGCAAACAGCAAAGCTCGAACAAAATAATAACCCCACAAAGGGTCAAGATATCAAATATACAAATACACAACTTCACTATGAAAAACAACTTTGCGTAATAAGAGTGATTCATTACACAAATCAAGACTCTCAGTGGCATGGTCATGGACAGATTAATAAAGGCAATAACCAATCGTAAGAGTCCTTCAGCAAGGAAGTTAATTAAATGTATATACGTGTAAGAAGTCTTCATCCATAAATTGAGACTGGAAGTCATGTAATGGGCGATCATGGAAGAAAGAATTAACGAAGAAGGGTAATCAAATAGCCTTCGGACAGGGAGCTCGGAGAGGCCCCCCAGATCTAAAGATTACTGAGAGTGTGCGTGGGGAAAGGGAAGCCCACTGCTGAGGTAGTCGCTACAGTGGGACTAAAAAATTGAGGCCGGTCTTGAGTCGAGAGGCTCGATATAAGGCGTGAGCCGGCATGCCATACTATATAGGTCTACCCCTGATGTTAGACAGCTTTATAGTTATACTACTTTACTAGACCTACGTTTCGGCTGTCGTACTACTAGTAGTAGTAGGCTTAGCTACGAGATACTTTCCAGGATAACCTGGAGGTCATTGGCTAGTATTAAATTATAGGTACCTTCATTTGGTTAAGGAGGGCAATACTCACATCCTTGCCCATTCTCAAAACCTCAGTGACGCAAGTGCGTCAAGCCCTGCAGCCTTAACCATAACAGTTGTAGTTGACACTAGGCATAGTGCAGATCTGGCTGCTAACTGTCAAATTGTAACTATTTCCTAGATCAGACAGATTGTTTCCAGCAGTTACTGTCTGAGTCTGTGACTCTGTCGGCATCCCGCCAGGGCGGTTGATAAATATCCTTGCCCTTGGATCACAGCTAATCTCACCGCCGCTCTGGTCGATAGGTCTAGTCTCTCGATAAACTCGTTCCAGTAACTGTGCAGTAGAGTTAAGCTTGAATGGATTAGCCTACCTGCATGACCCGAGGCTGAGGCTGAGCGGTTGCGGGCGGCCGAGGCCTTCGCCACTTCGCGGGCTACCGCTGGGATGACCGGAGTAACAGAAAGCGATCGTAGTCCATTGGGCCGATTCTCCATTTTTTTCTAGCATCCAAACGGACTGTCTTAGGTTTCTTTCCCCGTTTGTCGAGTTCCTAAAATATTTCTTACATGGAGTAGCCTATCCATTTTAGGCGCCGGTGGTAATTGTTTGAACATTTGAGCGATGAGGACCAGCGATCAAAAGATCGAGGATTCTTCTTCCGCACTTTCGATATACGTACTATAGTACGTGCCAGCGCTAGCTAGCTAGGAATGCGTTAGTCCATCAGCTGCCGATAGAGGGCAGTATTGTGACACGTGCCTAAAAAGTCCACGCGGTCTTCGTTTAAAACCTATTCTTCAATAAATCATTTACAAGGTGATTTATTTTTCAATCGCTTTAGCCGTTTGACTTCAGATTCGTCAATGATCGGATTTTATTTAAACATCTTTGTCGCATCCTGTCTCCTGACGACGAATGCGACGGACTAACCTGTACTTTCATTTCGATATTTAGATAACCCTTTGCCTGCAGGTTGAAGGGTTTTTGATGTCGATTTTGGCTTTCTTCGTTATCAATTCTCCAATAGAATTTTCATCAATGCATTACAATCAAAATTGAAAATCATTTGATTGATTTCATTCTTTCCTAGACATTTGAAATAATCTAAAAGTCCTACGCCGTTAAATTTGAAAGGAAACTTCAAAGCCATTCCAAGAAGTTGGTTACGCTAATCACCAAACTATATAGTGGAATTTTTCCGACGGAATGGGTCGAGATCGGTCTCATAAACCGCAGTATAAAAGCAAAGAATCCTCAAATTCTGTAGATAATTATAGAGGAATAGCATTGTTAAGTTGTGTGGGAAAGTGTTAATTTCATCGAATAATTATGCTAGGAGAAGAGCTAGTTGGTTTCGGAAGTGGTCATTCGACTATGGATCACATGTTTTCACTGCGTGTCATTCTTGATTGGTATTTGAGACAACTTTGGAAGAGTTTATACTGCCTTTGTAGCCAAACTGGCATTTCATTTTATAGATAGATCAATTCTTATGGACGCAACTTATTAATCATGGGATTTGTAGTAAGTTATAAGACAAATATAACGACAAGTCAAAGTCCTGCATCTCATACGAGACAAACATCAGAGTAATTCCGGAGTGAATATTTGAGTGAAGCACGGAGAAAAAATATCTTCGATATTATTTGCATTATTTTTAAATGACTTCGAAAATTATACTCCATGAAATATACTCTGGGTTAAGATCTCTCTCTGTTCATGATGAAACCTGCTTGGATCGAGAAGGCGATATATATATATTCAATTATATACCGTGCTATATATGCAGAAAAACAATAGTGCTGGCAGAATCTGCCGAAGAGCTACGATTAGTTTTCCAACTTTAGCACCTAACTAATAAGCCTAACACATCGAAAGTAGTATAGTTATTCAGGCCTATTATTTTATTTATTTATTTATTTATTATTCGAGGAAAAGGTCAGGAAAAGACCTATTTTCCGTTCTGAAAGCGACAAAATTGAGGTTTGTAATGATTAAGTTCTTTTAGGGGATAACCAGTAATAATTCCCAATAGGCCAGTATAATTTCCAATGGGCCATTAATAGACAGGTTCCCCGTATTAAAGTGGGGCATTGTTTTCAATGAAAAGAAAATTGTTTTCATTGCGCTTTCCAGTAATAGGGGCCTAAACAACTTGAATTGTTTGACCATTTGAATTTACCACTATTATGGTACAGAAGTGTATTTTAAGTTTGATAATATTTCTCAAATAAAACACCCTTATTAAGATATAGTAATGAATATAGGGTGTACAGAAGGAAGAGGTAAGCTTGGCAGAAAAAACTTTGTTTCTCAACGCAAGCTGATGTTCAGGTCTCGGCTTGCGAGCAGTAAAAGCCTTCTAATATCTATAACTTGTATCATAACTCCTTTGTATTGATAGGCAAAATAAAGGAGCTGCTAGATAAGTTTGGTTATAAGTAATGTCATAATCAATTAAGCGTCAATTTGTAGTATGAAAGTTTCACATGTGGTTAAAACAAGATTACGCGATGCTGGTAATCAAGATCGGCACAATGATGTCGAAGTAGACTCGTTATATTTAGATTAACGAATCTTCAAACCCTTTGAAAAATACTGTGAGGTACTGATTCAGAATTAGATCGCTGTGCTAATATCGTTGTGTGAATCACGGGCAGACAGCAACATTCCGAGGAGGAACGACTGACATTTTGTTAAAAAATAAATTTGGTGATGAATTTACATCATCTTTTGAAAGTAACGTTCTAGGTGAGCAAGGAAAAACAATACATGTATATTTGAAACGTTATTACTGGAATAATCCAAATACGTATAAAAAGAGTCGGCTATCTATAATAGCGCCATATTTCTATTTATTTATATCTATATACTTCTATGCTAGGCCTATAATATAACTTGATTCCCTTGCTAAGTATTTTGATACTCTGTAACAAGAATATGAACTATGTATGTAGTTCTGTATTCTATCATTGTGCTCTGATATAATATACCCTAAAGGGGACTTGAGTCAAAAATACTTTCAGACCTTCAGACGTACAATCTCTATGACCAATCAGAGGCGACCTCCAGCATCGCAACTCTCTGTATCACTGAATTGCCCTATGTCAGAGAGTAAACAGTGTTCTGTACTGTACATGTATGTGTAGCTCCGAAAATTACGGCAGCGGCAGCAATATTTAGTCTATAAATCTTGCAATGGAGAAGTGCAGTAGATTTTGCTGCTCGACTCAAAACCCTTAGCTCACTACTAGGAAAAGGAACAGTGTCCGACTCGTAATGGGAAGGGCGAGATATGAAACGAAATGGTCCCCCATCTCTGGTCTCTTCGAGAAAAATGGGACTAAACTAAAAGACCAATTGAAGAAAAAAAAAACTTGAGTAAAGGGAAATCGTGTGTAATGTTATGTCTCTCTTATTCTGAGATTGACCCCGAGAGCTAGAGGTGGAAGGCCGCTGTATAGACGTATATAGGTGGAGCTAGACCTAGACCGTATTAGAACTTGCACGTTGCAGTGTTTCATGAGCCAGACCCCGGCCTGTTTCTTAGCAATGGGCTTAGGCCTTAGCGTACTTTAAGTACTTTTACTACTTTTGCTCCCTTAATTTGACGGTAAGATAGAATCAGTGGGTTTGGGGAGGAGAATCGAACGGGTAGCAGACATAGCTATCACCCGCGCAATCTGCACCTGACGGGACTTCAACATGGATACTCAAACCCGCAGCGCAGGCGGAGTCGTGTTAGGGTATTCGTTATTGCATAGAGTGGGTTCATGATTTAAGCGGACGCTCGCCGAACCCGTAGTGGAGAGAGAAGGTCCATGATTCAAGCGGACTCCCGCCGGGCCTGTGTTGGTGTGATTGGGTTCATGATTTAAGCGGACGCCCGCCGAACCCGTAGTGGAGAGAGAAGGTCCATGATTATGACACTCAAACGTATTACTATTAGAGCTAGCTTGCAGTGCTTTCATGAGCCAGACCCCGGCCGCATTCGTACCGGGCTCGGGGAGGGGATCAGAGATCGGATTGCATGTAGATAAATCATCGTCTCTGGATTTTTTAGATGGTGGTTCAGACACTGGGGGCTGTCCAGGGTTAGCACGAGGACGTTTATAGCGATAGGCTTAGCTTTAGCGTGAGAGGTCCTTTTACTTTTACTCCCTTTCTTCGACTGTAAGGTAGAATCAGAGGGAAGAAAATTCAAACGGGTAGCAGACATAGCACCCGCGCAATCTGCGCCTGACGGGATTTCAACATGGATACCCATACCCGCAGGCGGAGTCGTGTTGGGGCATTCGTTAATGCCTTGAGTGGGTTCATGATTTAAGCGGATGCCCGCCGAACCCGTACTGGAGTGAGAAGGCCCATGATTTAAGCGGATTCCCGCCGGACCCGTGATGGTTTGATTGGGTTCATGATTTAAGCGGATTTCCGCCGAACCCGTAGTAGAATGGGATTTAGATCCCGACGTCGAGCCGTCTTTAGTTTTCTTCTTCTTGTCCGACATCACAGAGAATGCAGTACAGTCAAAGAAAAGGTGAAATTTAATGAAATTAAGACTCTAAAAAAACTCGGTGTTCATGAGACGGGCGCGCGGTAGTGAAAGAGGAAGTGACGTAGGACGTAGGTCGCGAGGTGACCTTTGTGGGTTGCACGCAGTGCGTCCCGGGAGCAGGAATAAATTATGTTGGATAATTACCGGTGTCTTGAGGGTGGGGTGGGGTGAATAGCATTGTTAAACACTGACAGGTGAGTATGCGGAAATGAAGTAAATTTTATCATACTCTCGTTGTCATGATTACACAAACTTGGTCTTCCTCCGCATCCTTTAAGATAATCCGTTCATCATCGAGTCATTCACAAGCAGTGGACAAATTTTATTCGGTATTCCATCTTTATAATTGAAGTCCAAAGTCAATTACTTTAGTATTTATCATCATATGTACCCTTCCTTAAAATTTCACTGGTCTTAGAAGTTATTAAACCATTGATTTCATGGGCTCTTTAATATGCAGATGAGATGGTGCAACTGACAAATCTGGAGAGCATTTTGTGTCAAGATGATATCATACGACATGATGTTTGCAAGCTGGGGAAACAATAAATCAAGATTAGCCTTGCATGAGCTGAATTATACGGTCCAAATGAAAACTTGGATACAATGAATGACTTTAAACACAACTCATTGAAGCACGAATCAGAATTGATATTTAAAATGATGTTATTCTAAAGTAAGACAGGCATGTGGTTTTGGTCCAAATTCTGTTGCCTCAGTCCAAGGAACTAGGAACAAGGGGATTTTGACGATTCTTTTCATTAACCCTGGTACTCAGTCACCCGATAATTAGACAGAATATTAGTTAATTTTTATCATGAAATAAATTTCAAAGGTCAAAGAGGATGTAACATTTTCATACAAAGCTACCAAACTCGGGTTTCCGTTTTTCTGATACGCATTGTACATAGAACAGACTTGCGTGTGTCTGAATGCGTCAGGGGAAAATTGCTGACAAATGTTTCATTTGTCAGTATGTTTATTTTTTACCAACGCAGTTTCCGAGAAAGAGAAGATGCTCTGGATGAAAGATAAACATACCCTTTCATGGAAAGGAAAGATATTCATGAATTACGTTTATCTGACTCTTCCCATTATGGATTTAAAGTTGCGATCTTCTGAACAGAGAGAAAGGTAATATTTTTTTAAAGACAGCGCTTTATATTTTCGTTTCATTTACGGACAATAATTATGATGTATAATCTAAGAACATACTCACCGTGCGCATACATGTTTAATTGAAAAATACAAGTGATCATCATTTCCTTTAATTCTCTTATGATATACTAAATATTATTTGATCTTTATTTGCAAGTGTTCCCCCTTTTTTTTCTCGCTCAGATACGTAATCATATTAGTGTGCTAGAGATTAAAACGAGGGTTATTCCTGGCCGCATCTGACATGGTGAGGCAGTAAAATCTTCTTTTAAAAATATATGTAAACATGTAGGTATAACTATTCCGTAGAATAGCATATCTAGGCAACTAAGATACGATACTTGTAATTCATGTCTTTTGACTTTCTTGCACAACATTTACACTTCAAGCATCTACAACGTACCACAATTTCATCATTTTATCTGCCCCTATTTTACAGAACCCAGTGCCACGGTGCTAACAAATCACTTATTTCAGTGTATATATTATGTAACAGAAAAAGAACTGGTGCATAAATAGCATATATGTCAGACAAAACAGACTGAAATGTTAAATTATAAACTTAGCATTTGTGTATTTTAGGTCATGGAGGCATCTTATACAGAACTTGCTATCACGGATTGTTGACTCACAATGGGGATGAACTTTGAAATGTACTCAGCTTGAGTGAATGAGAAATGCCAACTGCAAATCAAACGAATTACTCTGTCTCTGTCTCTCTTTCTTCCTCTAAAATTCATTATCCCCCTCTCTTTCCCTCTCTCTTTCTCCCCCACCCCTCCCCGTCTCCTCCTCTCTTCCAGAAAGTACAGAGAGAGTATGCGTTTGATTTGGAGTGGCATTTCTAGTTTCGAACTACATATCTTTCTTTATGTATCTTATCTCTAATTTTCTTTCTCTCTCTCTCCCGTTTTTCCTCCTCTTTCTCTAACACCCCACTCTCGCCCACTCCTCTTCTCCTCTCTCCCAGAAATTACAACACACAGACACAGACACACATCTATGTTTTCTATTGTTCGAATTTCAACCGATGACTCCACTATTGAATTGCGTCACAAAATTCATTGACGGAATAAACCTCACCAATTGTTGACAACCGATGACCTATTGAATTGCTACCTATGACCCATTGTCCTCTT
Source organism: Heliocidaris erythrogramma (assembly GCA_025617745.1). Classification (NCBI taxonomy): domain Eukaryota; kingdom Metazoa; phylum Echinodermata; class Echinoidea; order Camarodonta; family Echinometridae; genus Heliocidaris; species Heliocidaris erythrogramma. Next base: position 40,396,122 of record CM046860.1, on the reverse strand, counting down.
TGTTCGATGTCATCGGTTTGAATTCGTATACATGTACACACCCACACCCACCCACACACAACACACGCACGCAGTACATGCAGTATAATGCGTTTGATTTGGAGTCGCATTTTTCGTTCGTTCCAGCATGTGTCCAGCGAAGTATACTTCTTTCTCTCTATATCCTACTCTTTAACTTTCTCACTCCCATTCTATTTCTCCCTCTCTCTCTCTCTCTCTCTCTATGTGCCAAATTCCATTCTGCCAACTCTATCGATCTGTGCACTACACATTTAGAGTAAGAGCTTAACTCAACCTGAAAAGGGGTTTTATTTGACTACTCCAATTCCTTGACGAAAATGGAAGCAGAGGAAAGCAAATTCTACCGTTTTGATATTTTTTTTCAAGATTCTCCCGACTGCCTGATTGTTAGTGTTAGAGCTTTTTTAAAAACTAAACACCGGGAATGATATTAGTTTTATGATTATTATTATTATTATTGTTATCATTATTTGCTGCAATAAAGAAATACACGTTGTTGCATACTGCATTGTTGTAAGTCTGTGGATTAGTCGGACGCATGTGCTTCGCGTCAAAGTTGCAGCAAATTGAAATAAATTAGTAATTGGTCACCTTCCTGTCATGCACACTTGGGTCCACGCTGGGTTTAAGCTCGGTCTAAAATCAAGTTTAAGACAGAAAGTTAGACTGAGGTCTAAGATTTCCCTCAGTTTAACATGATCTCTTATAGTCCTCGCATCGGGTTTAACTGAATTAGTAGAATAAAGGCCTTGGCGTCTCAATCATTACAAGCAGCCATGAAAAAGAAATTCCAAGATATATAAAGTCTAGTTAGCCGCATTAGGAGAGGATATACTATACACTAGAGTTAAAGTTGTGGTATACATGGTCTCAGTCAAATGAAAAATCCATGGTAAAAGCAAAACGTTTTTAAATCTGACAAAACGACTTGATATCGAATAGACATTTTGTGAAGTGAGGTGGTTATTAAAAAATATTCTTTCTAGAAGACGAAATGATGCTTGAATAAATTGGCTTTGGAACAATTACACACTGCTCTGTAATAAAATAGCAAGATAATTACGAGAAAAATGCTAAATGGAAATGAACTTTCAAACAATCCTCACAAATACCCTATTTATACAATGATCTTTTATTTAATTCAAAAGGTGCTCAAATCAATTTCTCTATCCATATTTCATTACTTTCAATTTCATTATAAACGATTTCTAACGTATCTTTCTCTTTTCTGTCTCATTTCTTTCTGTCTTTTTTTTTCTCTCTCTCTCTCTCTTTCTCTTTCTCCTTCTACCAATTTTTATTCTGTTAACTCGATTGATCTGTGCACTACAAATGTAGAATAAGAGCTTAACTCAACCTGAAAAGGGTTTTTATTTGAGTACTCCACTTCTTTGACACAAATGGAAGCAGAGAAATCGACTTCGCGCTGTCTACCGTTTTTATTTTTCCCCTTCAAGTTACTCTCTACTGCCTGACAAAATTACAGCTATATTGTTGGTGCAGCATCTTGGAAAAAAAACTGGAAATGACGGGAATGACACAGTCATAGTTGCACAATCCTTTGCTGTAAGTCTGTAAAAATAGGTGTATTTGAGTGTTTCACAAATCGGTGAAAACTGTTATGACGTTTTGCAGCAAACTGAATTCAGAAATAATTGTTCATAACATGTCTTTCATTCACATCTGGTGTCTCATCATTATAAGTAGTCATGACAATAATTTCGGAAGTAAAAAATCAGTTTGGCGGATAAGGAAGCGATATGCTACATCAGAATTGAAAGCTGTGGTATAACATATAAAAATTGCATGGTTAAAGAAAGACTTTCTTAGATCCAATTAAACGACTTTATATCGAATTGACATGGTGTGAAGTAAGATGTGAATTGTGAAATGATACCTTTGGAACAATTACACACTGCTGTGTGTATAAAAATAAACAGGATAATTACCGGAGGAATGCAAAATACAAACGAACTTTCAAGCAATCCTCACACTGCAGGGAATTATGTTTTTTAATTAAATAAGTGCTCACACAAATTGCATTATTTAAGTGGTATTTTACTTACACTGGCTCCAATGGGTTTACATTATATAATGGAAATATGGTTGTATTATTCATTACTTGAAATGTAAACTCAGAATTTCACATTAAGGTATAAATAATGCGTTTTACTTCGAAATGAAAGACTAAGATATTAAAAAAAAAAAATTCTGCAGTGGGATTTGCTCTGCACTATTCATAATGAAAGCGATTTAAAAAAAAAGCTGAAAATACAAATACAAAATACAAATAAGAATTCTTTTAAATATTTCTTAATGAACAATCAGTAAGAATAAAAAAGATATTCAAAAAGTCGAATGTAATGAAATACAACCTTGGAAAATACGTTAAAAAGTATTGGAATTTGTCTACTCACATTCTTCACAATTTGAAATAGTCCAACCGTATCACATGTATTTCAGAACAGAACGGTTCATACATAGGTGTAACTGAGATCCAAATACTATACTATCGCTATACACTAATGCGATTCTGTTCAGATGGCTGTATATATAGCGATCAACGATTTTGGTCTTTCTTTTTCTCGTTTGACAAAATGGCAAATGTGGTCACGAAATCTCGTAAAATGGCGTAAAATGACTATTTATGAATCTTCATGATATGCACGAGCTGTGTGACTTCCCTCCTCTTTCTCTGCCTTAGATCCAATGAGAGCAGTATAAAGGAGCACCGCCGCGAATTGATAGCAGGATGAGAGTGCCTCGGAGGAGAGATCTGTCTCTGAGGTCGAACAGTCTTGAAATGACTGCTTGGATATTAGCAGATGTGCGTCACACTGCAATTATCGCTGCTCGACAGATTCCCGCAAAGATTCAGCTCCCCGGCCGTCTGCCTGGTTATAATAACTAGCTCTCTGCTTTATACCTTCCACATCCACATCGCGTGTGGAGCTTACATCATCAGTGTGCACTGTATTCAGTCCGTAATACTACCCCTTAAAGTGTTTGTCTGTCCTCTTTTCCCCTCTCTTATTTTATAGTTTTATGTTGTTGTTGTTGCCCATAACTCGACCCCGCTCCCCCGCCCACCCCCTCCACCCCATCCAACTCTCAGTCGTAAGACCGCACGTCACCATGTCGTCTCTTTCTCTTCTCACCTTCTCTCTCTCTCTCTCTTTCCCCTTTCCTCACTCTTTTCCCAAGATATAGGTTATATATATATTGTCTTTAAGGGGAAGTCCACCCTGATATCTAGTTGGTTTTAAAAGAAGCAGAAAAATTAAAGAAATATATCAGTGAAAGTTTGAGCAAAATCTGATAAGAAATAAGAAAGTTATGCATTTTTGAACTTGTAATCAATAAAAAAAAATGGGCAACTCCATGACGTATCTTGCGAGCTCCTCTCCCACTTGCTCTGCACTAAAAAAAAATATTTCCACTTTTGAAATCGGACATGGAACCGACATATAATCATTGCACATAGGATTTTACACAAAATCTGTGTGAAACAAAGGTATTCTTCCATCAACAAGAAAATGAAAATTTATGAAATTTTTCTGTAAAGCCCAAATAGGAGAAGAGCTCAGAAGATATGTCACCGAGTTGCCAATTTGTGCCTGATTGATTACAACTTCAAAAAATCATAACTTTCATATTTCTTGTCGGATTTTGCTCAAACTTTCAATAAAATGTTTCTCTCATTTTTCTGTTTTTAACTAAATACCAGGGTGGACTTCCCCTTTCCTTTGACTTCTCTCTCCCCGGTACCAATCCCCCCCCCCCCCCTCTCTCTCTCTCTCTCTCTCTCTATATATATATATATCCTTTTCCTGTTTCTCTCTCCTCCCCCTTCTTACCCCTCTCTCTTTATCTCTCTTTCTCACTCAAACTCTTTCTTCTTTCCTCATCACTATGATCACCCCTCCTCGTTCTTTTCGATTGTCCCTCTCCAATAAAAATCTGACCTTTCTCTGTCTGTCTGTCTCTGTCTCTCTCTCTCCCCTTCTCTCTCTCTCTCTGGAAAATGTAACAACTTCCGATATTTTCACTAATTGTGCTCTGTGGCGATTTTCATACTTTATTTCAATGCATCTATTGGCCTACTAATTATGGTCGGATTACGTAAGGTGCATTGTCCCTCACAATTGTACAGGCAGTTATCATGGTTAATGTATTTGACCTTTGGCTGGTTTTCTTCTGAAAAAAAATATCCCGTTATATTGCTAACTGTCTACGTTTCCGCAGGAAAGAATGTCATACAAACATAGGCGTACCGAAGGGGGGTGGGGGGGGGGGCAAAAGGAGGGTGATTTAGGTGTTCAAACACCCCCTCCCCCTTAGCAGTGTTTGAGGTGTTTAGAAATGAAACAAAAGCTTTATTAACCGTTTTATTTCTGTTTTGTGTTTCGCCTTGGTCTAATAATATATCTTTTTTTGTTTTTTGGGGGTTTACTTGTCAGAAAAATTTCAGAATATTAGGCCCCCTCCTTCACACAAGAATATTTACGTTTAAAATACAACGCATAGTATTTCTAGGTTCGTCGCCGATTTTATACAAGGAACTGAAAAAAAAATCGTGTTTCACATTATTTACGCTTAATTTTCAGTAACTGCACTCGTGCGCGCATAAATATTTCAGTTTTGATTAGAAATGAAGCATCAGAATTGAAATATCATTACAATAACAGCATTTCCAGTCGAATGAACAACGTCACATCACATCTTCATCATTTTCAATATTCTTCGTGTGGTTTTCTAAATACATTCAAAGCAACCTTCATCATGTTCATGATATACATTGTACAACTGACAACAAGTGGTGACGAAAGTAGTAACATGGAAATAGTAGCCAAGTAGTCACACGTAACAATAGTAGTAGTAGTAGTAGAAGTAGTAGTAGTAGAAGAAGAAGAAGAAGAAGAAGAAGAAGAAGAAGAAGAAGAAGAAAAAGAAGAAGTAGTAGTAGTAGTAGTCGTAGTACTAGAAGTAGTAGTAGTGAATAGCGAAAGTAGACGTAGTAGTAGTAGTACTAGAAGTAGTAGTAGTGAATAGCAAAAGTAGACGTAGTAGTAGTAGTAGTAGTAGTAGTAGTAGTAAACGAAGTAGTAGACATAGTAGACGTAGTAGTAGTAGTAGCAGTAGTAGTCAGTGGCGGATCCAGGATTTTGTGAGGGGGCTCAATATTCACAAAAAATTTATGGCAAGCAAACAAAAAAGGTCATCAGCATTTTTGTTGGGTCCCTTATTGGAACCCCCCCCCCCCCGGATCCGCCACTGGTAGTAGTAGAAGTAGTAGCGAATAGCGAATAGCGAAAGTAGAAGTAGTAGTAGTAGTAGTAGCAGCAGCAGTAATAGTGACAGTAATAGTAGAGGTCATATGATTAGTATTATTGAAGTACTAGTACTAGTAGTAGTAGTAGTAAGAGTAGTAGTATAGTATTAATAGTAGTAGCAGCAGCAGTATAGTAGTAGTAGTAGTAGTAGTAGCAGCAGCAGTAATAATAATAGTAATTGCAGAAGTCGTAGTAGTAGTAGTAGTAGTAGTAGTAGTAGTAGTAGTAGTAGTAGTAGTAGTATAGTAGTGGTAGTGGTAGTGGTAGTAGTGACAGAACGAGTAACATATATACTGCGTAGAAACAGACAGTATAAATAGTAATGGAGAAGTTCATAAAGCTTTGAGTAGATACTCTTAACATGCCCCTTTTTCCATCATCACCATCATGATTATACATAACCTATCCTGGAGCGGAGCCCACGCCAAGACAAGATATCAGGGTAAATGCTACCATCCTCTTGGCATTCATTCATTTCCTTTCTTCTGAATGCACTTTCATCATGTCTCTCCTCTAGCGATATACGCATGAACGCTGGCAACCTTTCCGTTACTCCCTTCCTATTAAAGCATACAGGTATACCGCATAGCTGTCAGGGGAAGATGCGATGAATACTATATGCATGGTAAATCGTGAAGATATAAGGTAAAGAAATAGAAAGGTGAAAAGCGTCCAGGTGATTGTTGCCATGGCAACGAAGCAGTTCAATTTATCTGTAGGGAGCGCTATGCAACAGCGTTGCAAATGGCAAAGCACCAGGAATGAAGAATTTTGGTGGCAAAACGCAACCACTTATTTCGATGCGTTCATAGAACGCAAAATTTCTACTATTGACAGGAAGCGCTTTTAAGTTATTGTCAATTGTCGACTGTGAGTGTTGTGCTTGTTAGAATTTAGCAAATTGAATTGAAAACTAATGGACCGAACGAAGTGCTTTAAAACAAGACACATAATATGTATTGGGTGAAAAGTGTTGGTGTGACATTTTAATGAAGCCTCCCTTCCTTTTAATGAATACAAATTGACTGGAAACAAATTGATTGAAAACAAGATGAAAATTGACACATCAGGAGCAGGTCTTGGCAATTTAGATTTCACCCAATTTTGTTGTTGTTGTTGTTGCAATTATTTAATTACCACGTTAAAAACACATACAAAACCCTACTCCAAAAAAATTGCGTTTCGTGAATGAGAGTAAATATTATTGCAACATAACAAAATTGATGCCTATGTGACTAATAGACATGTCTATGAAGTCGTTTTTTTGTGCATAACCATTGAATAATCGCGAATTATCGGGTTTAAAAAGGAAGATATAGCTTGTGTTTGTTTATGTTCTAAGGCCAGCAGATCACCAGACACAGTCATGGCTTAGAAAACAGAAATGACAAATTAAGCAAAGGCAACAAATCGCCATCTTGGGGCTGGGTGTGTCGGTGACCCAAATCATGATGATGATAGTTTGTATACACTCTATAAGCAAAGAGGCAATGCCCATAAGCTACCGAGAAAAGAGCGCATAAAAATGATTACCTTTTCCGCCATTGCCAAAAGATTTCCAAGGAGGATGCTCGCTAGCATTGTCACAGATCTAGGTCATCCAACAAAATATTAGTAATGTTTGAAAAGATGGGTTATCAAAGTGAATTCCAGTATGCTCATGACCAGAAACTGACTATTAAATGGAGAATAATGGAACAGAGATTTATTAAATCCTCTTTGCAATACAAGCCTAAAAGTGGTCCACTCCGTATTTTCTTTTTGTGTCTATGTTGTAATACTTATGGCTAGTGAGGGTAGTGTCATTTTGGAGATTCACAACAAAAAATGAGCAAGTTATGACTTTTTATGGATTTTTTTTTTAATGATGGGACATACAATTTGTGTGTATGTCTGCGTTTGGTTCTTTTTTTTTTAATTTGCACTGATTTTCTAATCCATTGCATCATGTGCATACGGGAAGCGGGTGGTCCCTGTATTAAGTCTATGGGAATTTGAGAATTTAGTAGTTAACGGGTTAAAATCTCTTCTTCATTACAACTCATAGCGCTCTTTGAGGCGTACCATAACTGGACTACGAAGTGGATTGAAAACTCTCGGGGAACGCTTCTTGGTGGAATTGTATCTTCACATTTCTCTAAGATCGCTCTTATGTTACGAGTGTGAATTGGGTCTTTAAAAGGCTGTAAGCTATCAAAAAGCAATTCCTGATCTGAGCATGCATACTGTAGCATTAGTGGAGATTACGGGAGAGATGGTAAAAACAGACAAAGAGTAAGAAGAATGGAAATCGGACTTAAGAATGATATATCTGCTATATACATGCAGTCGTAAGGAGTACTCAACCGTGATTGATACTTTTTTTTTCAATGCACGAATTAAAACACACACCCTCCATACAAAATGATTGTATCTCCCTATACGTTCCGTCTCCTAACAGCAACAAAATTACCTGAGTTTATCTTCAGACCATGAAGGATACATTTTTAAATTGAAATGACTGAAAAAATGTTATTTGTTTTTGTTTCTTCTTCTTTAAACATATGTTGACTGTACAGAATAAATTTCTACAAGAGAAGGAGTGTCTGAAAAATTAATCTAATAATGCAACCAAAGAAAAAGTTACTGAGAGGTGTTTAAAACTAAATAATCCAAAAATATATATGCATGGATGTGTACATAGGCCTACAATACAACATACACATTATTTTATCGCCTTCCTGAGCCACTCGCTCTACTTCTTTGCTTAATGATTCTCAAGTTATAATATATAATTGTTTCAATCCATTTGAAGATATCTATCGTCTATCTGTATTTTCTGTTTGTTTTGTGTTCAGTTTAAATTTAGTGGGATTCTGTGAGCTGTAGAAGACAGAACTATCATATAACAGTCATAAATCTTTCATGAAAACAAGGGCGAATACTCAGCAATCAGAATCCATTCGGCAAAGGGGAAAAACAAACCCAATTATACATACAACGCGTAAAAAAACGTTGATAATTTAACAGAAAGTTGATTATTGCATGGTATCCCATCAATGAAAACATCAGCACTTGTCACATGATCTTTTTTTTTTCTTGAAACTCCTTCTTATTCCAAATACCTACTTGAAAACTTTTGGACCAAATTTTGAGGTCCCCTTTCATTGAATGCAGTTTTCATCAAGATTGAGTTACTTTATTTTTTTTATGATTCCCAAAGCCCACAATACATATCTATTATTTCTTATGTAGGCCTACCATATAATCAACCTCTCCCAATAACTTTTAGACAGTTTACTTCAGAATTCAGTGCATGGCAAGACCAGAACTCAATTTTATCTTTATTAATGGTAATCGCCAGAGAATGCTCTCGCTAACATTAAAAACATTCCTGCGCTCATGCTGTTTTTCTCCGACACCCCTATCAGGTTCTACGAGAAACACTTGAATGTGAGACCCAATTCTCGGATTGCTCAATGGCGTAGCGACGGGGAAAAAGGCTTCAAATAAGCCCCTAAAAACGTGTCCTGCATGCGAATTTCAAATCGCGATCAGACATCGGTGTATACTCACGTCACATTAAGGTATAAATAATGCGTTTTACTTCGAAATGAAAGACTAAGATATTAAAAAAAAAAAATTCTGCAGTGGGATTTGCTCTGCACTATTCATAATGAAAGCGATTTAAAAAAAAAGCTGAAAATACAAATACAAAATACAAATAAGAATTCTTTTAAATATTTCTTAATGAACAATCAGTAAGAATAAAAAAGATATTCAAAAAGTCGAATGTAATGAAATACAACCTTGGAAAATACGTTAAAAAGTATTGGAATTTGTCTACTCACATTCTTCACAATTTGAAATAGTTCAACAGTATCACATGTATTTCAGAACAGAACGGTTCATACATAGGTGTAACTGAGATCCAAATGCTATTACTATCGCTATACACTAATGCGATTCTGTTCAGATGGCTGTATATATAGCGATCAACGATTTTGGTCTTTCTTTTTCTCGTTTGACAAAATGGCAAATGTGGTCACGAAATCTCGTAAAATGGCGTAAAATGACTATTTATGAATCTTCATGATATGCACGAGCTGTGTGACTTCCCTCCTCTTTCTCTGCCTTAGATCCAATGAGAGCAGTATAAAGGAGCACCGCCGCGAATTGATAGCAGGATGAGAGTGCCTCGGAGGAGAGATCTGTCTCTGAGGTCGAACAGTCTTGAAATGACTGCTTGGATATTAGCAGATGTGCGTCACACTGCAATTATCGCTGCTCGACAGATTCCCGCAAAGATTCAGCTCCCCGGCCGTCTGCCTGGTTATAATAACTAGCTCTCTGCTTTATACCTTCCACATCCACATCGCGTGTGGAGCTTACATCATCAGTGTGCACTGTATTCAGTCCGTAATACTACCCCTTAAAGTGTTTGTCTGTCCTCTTTTCCCCTCTCTTATTTTATAGTTTTATGTTGTTGTTGTTGCCCATAACTCGACCCCGCTCCCCCGCCCACCCCCTCCACCCCATCCAACTCTCAGTCGTAAGACCGCACGTCACCATGTCGTCTCTTTCTCTTCTCCCCTTCTCTCTCTCTCTCTCTCTCTCTCTCTTTCCCCTTTCCTCACTCTTTTCCCAAGATATAGGTTATATATATATTGTCTTTAAGGGGAAGTCCACCCTGATATCTAGTTGGTTTTAAAAGAAGCAGAAAAATTAAAGAAATATATCAGTGAAAGTTTGAGCAAAATCTGATAAGAAATAAGAAAGTTATGCATTTTTGAACTTGTAATCAATAAAAAAAAATGGGCAACTCCATGACGTATCTTGCGAGCTCCTCTCCCACTTGCTCTGCACTAAAAAAAAATATTTCCACTTTTGAAATCGGACATGGAACCGACATATAATCATTGCACATAGGATTTTACACAAAATCTGTGTGAAACAAAGGTATTCTTCCATCAACAAGAAAATGAAAATTTATGAAATTTTTCTGTAAAGCCCAAATAGGAGAAGAGCTCAGAAGATATGTCACCGAGTTGCCAATTTGTGCCTGATTGATTACAACTTCAAAAAATCATAACTTTCATATTTCTTGTCGGATTTTGCTCAAACTTTCAATAAAATGTTTCTCTCATTTTTCTGTTTTTAACTAAATATCAGGGTGGACTTCCCCTTTCCTTTGACTTCTCTCTCCCCGGTACCAATCCCCCCCCCCCCCCCCTCTCTCTCTCTCTCTCTCTATATATATATATATATCCTTTTCCTGTTTCTCTCTCCTCCCCCTTCTTACCCCTCTCTCTTTATCTCTCTTTCTCACTCAAACTCTTTCTTTTCCTCATCACTATGATCACCCCTCCTCGTTCTTTTCGATTGTCCCTCTCCAATAAAAATCTGACCTTTCTCTGTCTGTCTGTCTCTGTCTCTCTCTCTCCCCTTCTCTCTCTCTCTCTGGAAAATGTAACAACTTCCGAAATTTTCACTAATTGTGCTCTGTGGCGATTTTCATACTTTATTTCAATGCATCTATTGGCCTACTAATTATGGTCGGATTACGTAAGGTGCATTGTCCCTCACAATTGTACAGGCAGTTATCATGGTTAATGTATTTGACCTTTGGCTGGTTTTCTTCTGAAAAAAAATATCCCGTTATATTGCTAACTGTCTACGTTTCCGCAGGAAAGAATGTCATACAAACATAGGCGTACCGAAGGGGGGGGGGGGGGGGGGGCAAAAGGAGGGTGATTTAGGTGTTCAAACACCCCCTCCCCCTTAGCAGTGTTTGAGGTGTTTAGAAATGAAACAAAAGCTTTATTAACCGTTTTATTTCTGTTTTGTGTTTCGCCTTGGTCTAATAATATATCTTTTTTTGTTTTTTGGGGGTTTACTTGTCAGAAAAATTTCAGAATATTAGGCCCCCTCCTTCACACAAGAATATTTACGTTTAAAATACAACGCATAGTATTTCTAGGTTCGTCGCCGATTTTATACAAGGAACTGAAAAAAAAATCGTGTTTCACATTATTTACGCTTAATTTTCAGTAACTGCACTCGTGCGCGCATAAATATTTCAGTTTTGATTAGAAATGAAGCATCAGAATTGAAATATCATTACAATAACAGCATTTCCAGTCGAATGAACAACGTCACATCACATCTTCATCATTTTCAATATTCTTCGTGTGGTTTTCTAAATACATTCAAAGCAACCTTCATCATGTTCATGATATACATTGTACAACTGACAACAAGTGGTGACGAAAGTAGTAACATGGAAATAGTAGCCAAGTAGTCACACGTAACAATAGTAGTAGTAGTAGTAGAAGTAGTAGTAGTAGCAGAAGAAGAAGAAGAAGAAGAAGAAGAAGAAGAAGAAGAAGAAGAAGAAGAAGTAGTAGTAGTAGTAGTAGTAGTAGTACTAGAAGTAGTAGTAGTGAATAGCGAAAGTAGACGTAGTAGTAGTAGTAGTAGTAGTAGTAGTAGTGAATAGCAAAAGTAGACGTAGTAGTAGTAGTAGTAGTAGTAGTAGTAGTAAACGAAGTAGTAGACATAGTAGACGCAGTAGTAGTAGTAGTAGTAGTAGTAGTCAGTGGCGGATCCAGGATTTTGTGAGGGGGCTCAATATTCAAAAAAAAATTTATGGCAAGCAAACAAAAAAGGTCATCAGCATTTTTGTTGGGTCCCTTATTGGAACCCCCCCCCCCCCCGGATCCGCCACTGGTAGTAGTAGAAGTAGTAGCGAATAGCGAATAGCGAAAGTAGAAGTAGTAGTAGTAGTAGTAGCAGCAGCAGTAATAGTGACAGTAATAGTAGAGGTCATATGATTAGTATTATTGAAGTACTAGTACTAGTAGTAGTAGTAGTAAGAGTAGTAGTAGTATTACTAGTAGTAGCAGCAGCAGTATAGTAGTAGTAGTAGTAGTAGCAGCAGCAGTAATAATAATAGTAATTGCAGAAGTCGTAGTAGTAGTAGTAGTAGTAGTAGTAGTAGTAGTAGTAGTAGTAGTAGTAGTATAGTAGTGGTAGTGGTAGTGGTAGTAGTGACAGAACGAGTAACATATATACTGCGTAGAAACAGACAGTATAAATAGTAATGGAGAAGTTCATAAAGCTTTGAGTAGATACTCTTAACATGCCCCTTTTTCCATCATCACCATCATGATTATACATAACCTATCCTGGAGCGGAGCCCACGCCAAGACAAGATATCAGGGTAAATGCTACCATCCTCTTGGCATTCATTCATTTCCTTTCTTCTGAATGCACTTTCATCATGTCTCTCCTCTAGCGATATACGCATGAACGCTGGCAACCTTTCCGTTACTCCCTTCCTATTAAAGCATACAGGTATACCGCATAGCTGTCAGGGGAAGATGCGATGAATACTATATGCATGGTAAATCGTGAAGATATAAGGTAAAGAAATAGAAAGGTGAAAAGCGTCCAGGTGATTGTTGCCATGGCAACGAAGCAGTTCAATTTATCTGTAGGGAGCGCTATGCAACAGCGTTGCAAATGGCAAAGCACCAGGAATGAAGAATTTTGGTGGCAAAACGCAACCACTTATTTCGATGCGTTCATAGAACGCAAAATTTCTACTATTGACAGGAAGCGCTTTTAAGTTATTGTCAATTGTCGACTGTGAGTGTTGTGCTTGTTAGAATTTAGCAAATTGAATTGAAAACTAATGGACCGAACGAAGTGCTTTAAAACAAGACACATAATATGTATTGGGTGAAAAGTGTTGGTGTGACATTTTAATGAAGCCTCCCTTCCTTTTAATGAATACAAATTGACTGGAAACAAATTGATTGAAAACAAGATGAAAATTGACACATCAGGAGCAGGTCTTGGCAATTTAGATTTCACCCAATTTTGTTGTTGTTGTTGTTGTTGCAATTATTTAATTACCACGTTAAAAACACATACAAAACCCTACTCCAAAAAAATTGCGTTTCGTGAATGAGAGTAAATATTATTGCAACATAACAAAATTGATGCCTATGTGACTAATAGACATGTCTATGAAGTCGTTTTTTTGTGCATAACCATTGAATAATCGCGAATTATCGGGTTTAAAAAGGAAGATATAGCTTGTGTTTGTTTATGTTCTAAGGCCAGCAGATCACCAGACACAGTCATGGCTTAGAAAACAGAAATGACAAATTAAGCAAAGGCAACAAATCGCCATCTTGGGGCTGGGTGTGTCGGTGACCCAAATCATGATGATGATAGTTTGTATACACTCTATAAGCAAAGAGGCAATGCCCATAAGCTACCGAGAAAAGAGCGCATAAAAATGATTACCTTTTCCGCCATTGCCAAAAGATTTCCAAGGAGGATGCTCGCTAGCATTGTCACAGATCTAGGTCATCCAACAAAATATTAGTAATGTTTGAAAAGATGGGTTATCAAAGTGAATTCCAGTATGCTCATGACCAGAAACTGACTATTAAATGGAGAATAATGGAACAGAGATTTATTAAATCCTCTTTGCAATACAAGCCTAAAAGTGGTCCACTCCGTATTTTCTTTTTGTGTCTATGTTGTAATACTTATGGCTAGTGAGGGTAGTGTCATTTTGGAGATTCACAACAAAAAATGAGCAAGTTATGACTTTTTATGGATTTTTTTTTAATGATGGGACATACAATTTGTGTGTATGTCTGCGTTTGGTTCTTTTTTTTTTAATTTGCACTGATTTTCTAATCCATTGCATCATGTGCATACGGGAAGCGGGTGGTCCCTGTATTAAGTCTATGGGAATTTGAGAATTTAGTAGTTAACGGGTTAAAATCTCTTCTTCATTACAACTCATAGCGCTCTTTGAGGCGTACCATAACTGGACTACGAAGTGGATTGAAAACTCTCGGGGAACGCTTCTTGGTGGAATTGTATCTTCACATTTCTCTAAGATCGCTCTTATGTTACGAGTGTGAATTGGGTCTTTAAAAGGCTGTAAGCTATCAAAAAGCAATTCCTGATCTGAGCATGCATACTGTAGCATTAGTGGAGATTACGGGAGAGATGGTAAAAACAGACAAAGAGTAAGAAGAATGGAAATCGGACTTAAGAATGATATATCTGCTATATACATGCAGTCGTAAGGAGTACTCAACCGTGATTGATACTTTTTTTTTCAATGCACGAATTAAAACACACACCCTCCATACAAAATGATTGTATCTCCCTATACGTTCCGTCTCCTAACAGCAACAAAATTACCTGAGTTTATCTTCAGACCATGAAGGATACATTTTTAAATTGAAATGACTGAAAAAATGTTATTTGTTTTTGTTTCTTCTTCTTTAAACATATGTTGACTGTACAGAATAAATTTCTACAAGAGAAGGAGTGTCTGAAAAATTAATCTAATAATGCAACCAAAGAAAAAGTTACTGAGAGGTGTTTAAAACTAAATAATCCAAAAATATATATGCATGGATGTGTACATAGGCCTACAATACAACATACACATTATTTTATCGCCTTCCTGAGCCACTCGCTCTACTTCTTTGCTTAATGATTCTCAAGTTATAATATATAATTGTTTCAATCCATTTGAAGATATCTATCGTCTATCTGTATTTTCTGTTTGTTTTGTGTTCAGTTTAAATTTAGTGGGATTCTGTGAGCTGTAGAAGACAGAACTATCATATAACAGTCATAAATCTTTCATGAAAACAAGGGCGAATACTCAGCAATCAGAATCCATTCGGCAAAGGGGAAAAACAAACCCAATTATACATACAACGCGTAAAAAAACGTTGATAATTTAACAGAAAGTTGATTATTGCATGGTATCCCATCAATGAAAACATCAGCACTTGTCACATGATCTTTTTTTTTTCTTGAAACTCCTTCTTATTCCAAATACCTACTTGAAAACTTTTGGACCAAATTTTGAGGTCCCCTTTCATTGAATGCAGTTTTCATCAAGATTGAGTTACTTTATTTTTTTTATGATTCCCAAAGCCCACAATACATATCTATTATTTCTTATGTAGGCCTACCATATAATCAACCTCTCCCAATAACTTTTAGACAGTTTACTTCAGAATTCAGTGCATGGCAAGACCAGAACTCAATTTTATCTTTATTAATGGTAATCGCCAGAGAATGCTCTCGCTAACATTAAAAACATTCCTGCGCTCATGCTGTTTTTCTCCGACACCCCTATCAGGTTCTACGAGAAACACTTGAATGTGAGACCCAATTCTCGGATTGCTCAATGGCGTAGCGACGGGGAAAAAGGCTTCAAATAAGCCCCTAAAAACGTGTCCTGCATGCGAATTTCAAATCGCGATCAGACATCGGTGTATACTCACGTCTGCAAAATCCGATCGATCTCACCAGCGAGCCTATACTAGAGGCTTAAAGAAGGGGAGAGACGAAGAAAGCAGCACACCACTTTAGTTTACATCATCAACAAGGCAAGGTAGAGACCATCGGGAAGACAGGCATAAACCACGGACTCTAAAACACTTGTATCTCCATGCATAAAACTATCCATATGAACTAGGAAAACATACATTATTGATGAAAGGCTGTGCAAGCCAGGGTAGATTGATCGGCTAAAAACCATGTATACAAAACTATCTGAGTTTAGCTGAACAGATCGCGGTATAGCAATGATTTGGCTCTATCTCTTTATACTGAAATCACTCAGGTGCCTCTTTCCTGGAAATATTACCTGGCGTTTAGATGAGATAGAGTATTGTTTGTGGGATTGTCGTATCTTTTATTTTCCTGCATCGGGTTTATAATGTCAAAATTATCATGCTTTAGACTGTCAAAAGACCTGCGTTATCTAATAAAGATAAACCCAAACAAAAATACTAGGCATGTGGTATTTGCGATCGGCAAAATAGCATAAACTTAAAGTGAGTATAATTATTTTTGGGTTAATAAATCTAAATTGATTATGATAATTATTTTTTTATATACACAATATATACACAAACGAAAAATAAAGAAATTTAAGTATTAACAAGATGAATACGACTGCGTTTTCTACGTGCCTCCGCCTAAACTCAGTTCAGTTCATGGCTCAAACTGTTCGTGAAATATTGTGATAACCAGAATAAAGAGCCTCCAATATGTTGACTTTTGACCTAACAACCCGAAAGATAATCACTTTATCTCCTCATATAGTCATGGATACAAAATAGTTGAGGTACGGTGATAACAACACTAACAAATCTTTAATTTTCATGCATACTGACCTATATGACCTTTGACCTTTGACCTACTAAACATAAAATCTAATCACCTCACCTCACTATGGTGATTCATACCAGTACCAAATAGAAATAGAAACAGTACCAGTACCAAACAGAAATAGAAATACGTAGGGAATGGGGAGGCGGCTGTTTTTTCTCCCATCATACATCCAGCTCTAGAGGAGTAGCAATTCTTTTCAAGGATACTATTACGGTCAAAGTTAACAACTGTAGAATAGACAATGGGGGAAATTTGGTAATTTTAGACTTGACCCTGTACGATTACGATATTACTCTTTCGTCTTTATATGGGCCAAACACTGATAATCCAACCTTTTTTGCAGATCTACAACGTATTATAATTGAAATCGAAAATCCACATGTTATTATCTGTGGGGACTGGAATTTAGTTCAGGACCAAACCCTTGATTATTTACATGTAAATAATCCTAGATCGAGACAGCAGGTAAACAATATGAAGAATGAATTAAATCTTTGCGACCCATGGAGAATTAGATATCCAATGAAAAAGTACTATACATGGCGGCAGCCAAATCTTTTTAAACAGGGTAGATTAGATTTCTTTTTAATATCCTCAGAATTGCTTTCTTTAATTCATAAATCCGATATTCTCTCTGGTTATCGAACAGACCATTCATTAATTCGTTTTAACTTGAGTTTAAATCAGATTAAACGGGGCCCCGGAATTTGGAAATTTAACAATTCTCTATTAAAAGATGAAATTTTTGTTTCCAAAATTACTAAAACTATAAAAGAGACAATTACATTTTACGCAAAAGATAAAGTGGAGTTTGATCAAAATGATAATATAGTTGGGGAATGTGAATTTTCTATTAATGATCAGTTATTTTTTGAAACCTTCATGATGATATTACATGGAGAATCTATATCATATGGCTCTTTCATCAAGAAACAAAATGTAAATCGGGAAAAGGAACTAGAAAGAAATATAGAAGAACTGGAACAAAAATTAGTGATATCGAATGATAAGACTGCTGTACTGTTAGAATTAAATAACAGAAAATCTCAACTTGAAACTCTTCGCTTAAAAGTAAATGATGGAATCGCTATGAGATCAAGAATCAAGTGGATGGATCTTGGAGAAAAGCCATCAAAATTATTTTTAAAATTAGAAAAACAGAATAAAGTAAATAAAGAAATACGTCAATTGTCAGCAGAGAATGGAGAAGTTATTAGTGGACAGAATTGTATATTAAAAGAAATATTTTGATTTTATTTCCAAAGCCCTTTCGGCTTTCAAAATAAGTTGCGTTTATCATCTCATCGACAAGTCGAAAACCGACGTTGTCAATGCGCAGATGCCTTGCGCAGTTTGACCCGAGGAGAAGGGGTCTACGGCGCGCGCTTTTTTGTTTTGGCTATCGCTAGTATAGTGCAGCGTACGTAGCTAGTGTACTCTGTGGAAACACGTAGTTCGTGACCGAAGTATAAAGTCGTTTCAAAACAGCTTTGCGTTTATCTCGCTTTTTGTAACCTGTTTCTGTAACCTGTTTCGGAAACCTGTTTCGGAAAGCACAAATTTGCAACTTTCAAAAAGGCTTTCCGAACCCCATAATCAAAACAGCTTTGCGTTTATCATCTCTAAAAAATCACTGAAAGCCCTTTGGAACACCTGTTTCTGCCGAAAGAAAGAGTTGATAAACGCACCCTAAGTTAACTTCAGAAATGTCCACAATATTGGAAGGTCCTTTGAGAAAAAAGGAGGTTCATCAAATGCTCAAAAGTATGAAGAATAACAAATCCCCAGGGCAAGATGGTTTCTATCGATTCTTTTGGCATTATCTTAAAACATTCATTATCTTCACAGGAGAACTGTCGCAGTCACAAAAAATAGGTATAATCACACTAATACCTAAAGGGAACAAACCTCGACATTTTCACTGTTAAATGTTATATACAAAATAGCATCTGGATGTATATCAAATCGGCTGAAGCATGTGCTGCCCTATTTAATACATGAAAATCAAAAGGGATTCTTAAAAGGGCGTTTTAAAAGGGAAAATTTCCGTTTACTTTACGATACGCTATATACTGTACACAGAACTTCGAGATATACCAGGCATGTTGTTGATTATTGACTTCGAAAAGGCATTTGATTCTGTATCGCATAAGTTTCTCTTTAGTGTTCTCGATTTCTTTCGCTTCGGGCCATCATTGAAAAATGGATTCATTTATTTTATGACAATGCTTCTTCTAGCGTTACAGTAAATGGATTTTGTACAGAGAGATTTGTCATAGGACGAGGGTGTCGTCAAGGAGACCCTTTATCGCCCTAGATTTTTCTACTTGTTACCGATATATTAGGAATTTTGATTAGGCGCTCCCATTCTATATCTGGTTTGTATTTAAATGGAAAAACAAGTAACCTTCTACAATACGCTGATGACACTCTTTTGACACTTAATGGTACAAAGGAAGATCTACACTGTGCGCTAAATATTCTAGATGATTTTGAAAAAATGTCAAACCTTAAGATAAACACTACGAAAACTCAAGTGATATGGATCGGAAAAAATAGCGCCTGTAAAAAACAATTAATGTCAGACACAAACTTAATTGGGTATCTGAAGGTTACTCGAGATACCTCGGAATAGACTTGTCGGTTAACTTGTTAGAAATGGTCAATCATAATTATTGTGAAAAAATTAAAGAAATAAAAAATTATATAATAAATTATTTCATGGTCAAAAAGAACCTTAACTGTCTTAGGGAGGATAACTGTCAGTGGTTAAAAGTTTGTTGGTACCAAAACTAAATTATTTGTTATTATCACTTCCAGAACCTCATTCTCAAATCATGATAGATATAAACCGTTCTTTTTATGCGTTTATCTGGGGTAACAAACCTGATAAAATAAGTAGAGAACAAAATAATGTGCCAACTATATTCGGAAGGCGGAGTTAAAATGATTTATATTTTTATTCATGCCAAATCTCTAAAGATATCTTGAATGAGAAGATTTCTAAGTGATTCTCAGGTAGAAAATTACACTTTCCGTATGTTTGATTCGTTCTTGCCTCAAAATTATTCTTTTCACTTGTACATGGGATCTATTTACTCCAAAAAATGGGCAGACTTGACACCAAATCCATTTTGGAAAGAAGTTCTTTTAGCATTGTCAGACCTGGTGGAACTTCTTATCGATAATATTCCATGTCAACCTCTTTGGAATAACCCCCGAATAAAAATGAATGGTAACGTAGTATATTTTAGGTCCTGGAGTGTAAAGGGAATACGTTTTGTGACATTTTAGAACGAGACGGATCCTTTTTTTCATATTTTGATTTTCAACGTCAATTTGACATACACACAAACTTTCTCTAATACTATGGTCTATGTAATGCTGTTTGGTCAGGTTTTGAAAAGAGTACACATGTAATTCCAAAGGTCATAGAACCTATAATTCCTGAAGCTTTGCACCTTATAGTGAAAACAAAATCTGGTTGTTCCCATATTTATCAGTCTTTTTAAAAATATAAAGTAAAAGAATGTAAAAGTCTTACAAAGTGGAAAAAAATCTTAGATATTCAGGATGAACGATGGGGGTCATATTGTTTAATTCCTTTTCAATCAATAGATACCAATATGAGAGATGCATTGTTGAAATTTGGTGTGGTAACTGATAAAAAATGCACCTTTTGTAACAACAGTGAAGAAACTATCATACACGTGTTTTGCTTTTGTCAAAATTTGAGTACTGGGTACTTCATAATACTGGGGAAAAGGTTATACTTACAAATCAAAATAAGTTGTTTGGATTTGGCGGTATCAATAACAATGCACTAAACTGTATACTGATGGTTGTACAACGAGAAATATTTCATGCCAAATTACAAAATCAATTACCTTCATTTGAGAAAATTATATTAGCTGTAAAATGTTATTACGAAATGGAAAAATACATATATCAAACGAATCTCAAAGAAAAGAAATTACTGAAGAAATGGTTTCTTTTCAGAAAATGTTTTGAGTGTGTTGGCAGCGTGACAACATGAAATGATCAATTTACTATGTATTGTTTTATATCATATGTATAATTCATTTGGTTATTTTTCTCTGCCCTCAAGCTTGGGCCGTGAAGTTCATTGCTATGCCATTGTTTACTCATTCTGTTGCACGATCCTGATTACGAAAATATATGATTATTAATTTGTATTTGTTGAATTTGTTTTTTGTAAATAAAGAACCCTGTGGAAGGGAAAAAGAAAGAAAAAAAGTTTGAAGTTCCTGACTCAAATTGTTCAAGAGATATTGCAATAACGAGAAAAAACCTTCAAATTCAGTAGTGAGCTCTATGAACTCTGACCTACGTATCCCAAAATATAATCAGATCGTCTTCCTATGGTTATACATACTAGTAGCAAGTTTGAAGTTCGTACCTCAAACGGTTCTTTAACGAGACGGAAGGACGGACAACCCGTAAACAAAATGCCTCCGGGACCATGCACTGGCGGAGGCATAAAAATAAGCATGCATGGCGTAGTTTCGATTCACCCCTTATGTAAAAATTACATTCCCGAAATACTAATTTTGGTAAACTTACTTACTGAGTAAGTACTGTACGTATGGAAAGCGCTCAGCACTGTCTGGGTTTATGATGTTAGTATGGTGCCATTTTGGATAAATTTGATGAGGGTAGTTGGTGACTTGTGCGAGCGGTTTCGTAGTGAACGGAAAATGGCTCGTACTCACACCGATCCCTTCATCTTTCAATTCAAGACTTTTTAAAACTCTCTCTTCCCCTCTCTCGTCTTCTCTCTCTATCTCTCTATTTTTACTCACTCTACCTCTCTTACGTGCCCCTTTTTTCTCTGTCTTTCTCCCCCTCTCCCTCTTTGTATCCTTGACGTATCTTTTCCTCTCCCATTACTTTGCTATTGAATAAAGTGTCCTATTTTCTGACGCTGCTGCGGGGGATCTTTCTTTCATGAACTAATTCAATTTCGATTTAGCTCAGCGCCGATTGCCCAAATCCCAACCCTCCGCCAAAGTGATCAAGATTACATAGTTAATATTGTAGCCTGAAACCACAGCGATTGATAAAAAAGGAACATGAACATAATCGCCTCGGGGCTGAACCAAGCGAGATTAACCAATGCAAAAGCCCCTGAGCGACGAGGTATACCTTTCAAGATATAATCTCCTTCGAATCCCGTTTCCTTCGAGGCCATGCATGGCGTCAACTGTGTTTTCTCCCAGAAGATATGCGGCAGCATTTTTGTGTGAATAAAACATCTCGACATCAAGTTCGTTAGAGAGTGATAATGCTCTCATTTATTATATCACCGTGGTAAACATGTTAACAGCATTAGACGCAGTGGTACCAGCCCCAATGTGATAAGAAATATGAGATAAGGAGACAGATAAGGAGAAGGAGGTAGCATTAGAGAAGTTCATGGAGGAAGAGCGGCGAGAGAGAGAGAGGGGCGAGGGAGAGAGAGAGAGAGAGAGAAAAGAGAGAGAAGGGGCAGACAGAGGGAGAGGGTGAGACAGAGAGAGACACAGAGGGAGAGAAAGAGAGAGAGAAAGAAAAAGAGAGAAAGAGAAAGAAATTAAGAGAGATATGGAGAAGAAAGCTGAAAGAATGAGACAAAGGGGCGTAGGTGATAACTGTGATTGAGAGGGGGTGGGGGGTAAATCAAGGCAACAAAATAGGATGAGTGCACAATGTGACTATGATCATGACTGCATGTGATCCGAAGAACAGCTTATATGTTAAGTCTTCTTCGGATTAAAATGCAAACCTTTTTTTTTTAAGCAAAAGAGGGAAAACTTTCTGAATTATCTTCTAAGTCATGCGAAGGGATTTTAACGGAACACGAAAGCAAAAAAGCTTTGATGGAAATGCATTCAGGAAAGTCACCTGGGAATGACGGACTTTCTAAAGAATTTTATATGAGTTTCTGGGATATTGTGAAAGGACCCTTTAATACATGCATCTTTAAATTATTCTTATCAGGAGAATGAACTATCAACAAGTCAAAAGTGTTATATCTTTAATTGTGAAACCGAATAAAGATAAACGTTTTTTAGAATGCTATAGGCCGATATCATTGATTAATGTAGATGCAAAAATATGTTCAAAAGTGTTAGTGAATAGATTAAAGCATGTCTTAGAGGAAATAATCCCCTCTGACCAATACGCTTTTATACGTGCAAGGTCAATAGGTGAAGCTATTTGAAATGTGCATGATGCGTTTCATTTTCTTTGTACTGAGCAAGAAAACGGTTTCATTGCTTCAGTCGACTTTCGGAAAGCATTTGATTCGTTAGATCACTATTACATGTTTAATTGCATACATTCATTCGGTTTTGGAGTATCATTTATTAAGTGGGCAAAATCTATGTACAAAAATATAGAAGGATGTGTTTTAAATAACGGAAAATCCACAGGGTATTTCCCAATTACTAGAGGGGTAAGGCAAGGAGACCCCCTTTCTCCTTATCTGTTTATCATCTGTCTGGAAACACTAGCACTACGTATCCGAAACTCTGGGGACGTAAGGGAAATAGTAGTAGGTAATAATGAATTGAAAATTGTCTATGTATGCAAATGACTTTTGTTCTTTTTGTTCAGATGTGACATCGCTGAACGCATTATTTGACATTATTCAACAATTTGAGAAATGTTCAAGTCTGAAGATTAACCTAGATAAGACAGAAATATTGAAAATTGGAGATGTACCAGTTGTTTCTCTTCGACATAACCTGAAGTTTGTAGATATTATTATTGTACTTGGTACCTACGTAGGTATTGATTCATATTCTGCACAAATAAGGAAATCAGAAGAAATGTGGTCATCATTACAGTGTACCCTAAACATGTGGAAAATGAGAAATTTAACTTTATTTGAAAAAATTCAAATCATTAAATCGTTTGGGATATCTAAATTCACGTATATGTTTTCATCTTTGTTATTACCAATCGAGAGTATGTTTTTTAAGTTTATTTGGAATGGACCTGACAAAATTAGGAGAAATGTATGATTCAAGATTTACCAAAAGGAGGAATTAAGATGGTATAGATGTCCAATCCGCTGCCAGTGCCCAACAATTGTTTTGGATTCAGAGGATTAGAGAAGCCGATAAGCAAGGATGGTTTCAAATACTTCAGTATTACCTACGGAAAAATGGTGGTTTATTTTTGTTCAATTGTAACTATGATCATAAAATGATAAATGTAAAGATTCCTAGTTTTTATCGAGTTATGTTAGAAAAATGGACTTCTCTTAATGTGAGCAATAAAGAGGATAGTAATAGATTTCAGATTATTTGGAACAATAGACAGTTGCAAGTACATGTAATGATATTTTCCCGAAAACTTTTTCTAAAAAGAACTCTTTTTTAATGACATCCTCACAGAGGACTGTCAGTTAAGGCCTCAAGATGAAATGAAGAGGTTATTCAACATGGATACAAAATTACTTTCGACTACAGGGAGTATATTCTTCTTTTTCGAAGATAAAAATGTCTAAAATAGTTTATACAAATAGCTTTAAGAATGATGTTATTTCTGATAATATTATCTTGCCTCATGAGCTAATACAGTTTCACCATATAAAAAGTAAGCAATTTTATGATTTGCTTGTTACAGAAAAATATGAACTCCCAGTCAGTGCGTTCAGAATGAAAAACAGATATGATGTAACAGACAATGAACTTATACTTGCTCGTTCGTTTATTATTACAGTTACAATAGATGTAAAGTACAGATAATTTCAGTTTAAGGTAATAAATAATATTTTGAATCTGAATTATAAGCTGTATCAAATGAAACAAATAAGTTCGCCCTTATGTTATTTCTGTAACTTAGAAAATGAAACTATCGATCACCTTTTCTGAAATGTAATGAAGTACAAGAATTTGGGGCCAGTAAAGAAAAGAATTAACGCTGTTTGATTTTTCTCTTCTCAATGAAAAGACTGTAATACTCGGTTTATTGATGAAAGATTATATTTTGTTCAATCATGTATTACTAGTAGCCAAGAAAACGATATTTATT
The DNA here is from genome assembly GCA_025617745.1 of Heliocidaris erythrogramma. Lineage (NCBI taxonomy): Eukaryota > Metazoa > Echinodermata > Echinoidea > Camarodonta > Echinometridae > Heliocidaris > Heliocidaris erythrogramma. The sequence goes on along the minus strand of CM046860.1, from coordinate 40,371,514 downwards.
TAATAGACTCAAATCGACAAAACCAACAGTTTATGATTTCATATGTTTATTTTTGAAGTCGTACAAAATGGAAAGTAATATAGCTAAACGCAATAACAAAATAGCTGTTATTCATGACAACAGGTGGCAGAGCATGGCCCGATGGATAACTAACGTAGAGTAAAAGAAACTGATATTATTGTGAATACAACAAGTATTTCTCAGTCTGAATGTGTAACTATTATGTATTTTCAAAGTGACCAAATAAAATAACATTTCAAACAAACAAAACAAAAGTCTTCTTTCACTCTTCAGGCCTTATATTAATCCAACCTCTGTTGAAACCATTTTAGGATGCATGAGCGTCGTTGGAGGGGGATTGGTCACCCACCACCCGAAGTCAGATATATATGTCGGAAAATAAAAAATGTTTTTAGAAGGTCTTTTGAAAATTTTCAACCTCTCTCTGAGGATTTATAGTCCGCATCGTAGATAGGGGCTCCTCTGTACTGGGCGAAGTGACACCCCTAATATTTTTGGTAGGTAAAGAAGAAAAAGAAGAAGCATTGCCAGGTATCTATTTACACCTGGGTCGAGAGGGACCAATGTGGGCAAAACACCTTGTCCAAGGCTGTAAGCATCTGTCGAGGATCGAACCCTCCTTTACCAAAGTACACAGCTCCCACTGCAATTGCTCAATTGTATTCTGCAAATTCATTTGTTCTTGTTTTTTCTGACAGGAAGAAAATAAAATAAGTACATTTCGGGGGATCACTGTTAGAAAATTGTGGTTAACTCTTATCAGCAATTACACTCGTCGATAAATTTTTTGGAAAACATATAAACAAAAGAAAAACCCTAGGGCTGCTAAGTGGGAAAAATGTAAGAGTGTTATCGGAAGATGGATGAGAAAGAATGATATCTTGCTAGCGATGCCTTACGTCTGCTTTAAGGCACTTGCGATTTGTCGAAAGTTTAATGCAACAGAGCACAGTACATACAAATTTGAAAATGAATGAGAAAGATTCTCAATTTAGTAGCGACTGCATGCTCGGGTCGCATGGTATTTGCGATCAATCGTATATCCAGTGCAACAGGGCATAGAGTTGCTGTCAAAAGAAAAATGCAAGAAAGCATTGGAAGATGGACGAGAGGCTGGGGTCCTGCGGGAGGGGAGCCCTAAGGAGGTCGGCTGACAGAAAGACGACGTTTCATCCATTTTAAAGATTAAATTGAACAGAACTGATATGGGACTGGCGGGAACGGTGACAGATCAAGCAAGTGACAAAAAACTATTCTGAGCGATGACGATATGATCAAAAGCCCTTGAGACTTGAGACATGGTTAAAAACGCAAACAAAAATCAACACAAAAATATGCTCTTTTGGGAAAAAGAAATAAAAACATAAAAACAAAGGAAATAAAGTTACCCCCCCCCCCCCTCCTTCTACCTCTGTCTTTTACTGAAGGGTAAATAGAGGATTGTGAAAATATTAATTAAAGTTAACATTCATATAAAATTTAGCCCTAAAAGTCTAAAAGGTAATGTAATCTATCTGGATTCTACTCATTCAATTAAACTCGACGTGATGTATAAAATCACATGAAACAAAGGGGAAAGTTGAACAGACCTCGGTGTAACTTGGTGTAACGACTTTAGAGTACGCTCAAACTCAGCGCCGTGTTTATATGTTATTAGAATACGACGTTTACATTATTTTGGTGAGGGATACAAGAGGTTGAAAAAACTTTAACATGTTTAAGATAGATGCAGAGCGAAAAGGAATTTCGTTTGATTCTATATTTTCGCTATGTAATAAGCAATCAAAAGATGGATCAGGCAGCTGCATTTTGGAACCTTTACTTTTTATAATAATGGAAGAAAATGATCGATATACTCCAATGTCCCCATGGAAACCAATTTATGTATGGATGGAAAGCGTCGTAACACTTCCGTTATCTGATTGAATGGACTTTGGGGAGGAGAGGAGAGGAGTTTCCGTTGTAAAAGAGAGAGAAATTTATTCACAAACTGACAGCGATGGAGGGAAATTGGGCACGAAAAGAACACAGGCTTTGCTTGACCAGGTGTTTTCAGAATAATGAAAAACATGCTACTTTATCACGTCCATCATTAAACATTAACAATGCCTCGTAAATACCCTCAATAACCATCGTAACTCATTGTCCATTTCCATTGGGGGTGACATAAATATACACCTGCAAGCAAGCGCAGTTGTAACAAGAAGTTATCGTAGTTCTGTGGTAACTCCTTGGTTGTAACGATATGTCGTCACAGACAGCGGCGTGATCCTCCCCCTCCCTTTATTCATCTTTTGTCGGCCAAATTGGTATTGTTATTGAAGATATATACATTGGCGTCAACTGGTTCTCACAGGGGGGGGGGGGGGGTGGGAAGGGGTTAGGAGGGTGTTACAAATAAACATCTTAACTCATTGGGGGATGCCCCCTGTCCCCAGCCTGTCGACATCCATGTATATTTCAGGATACGGTACTCCTTATCCATGCAGATATATTGTACAATTTAATGACTTGCTTTTTTTTTCTTTGTTGGTTGAATTTTTTGTATAAACTCTCGACGGGAAAATTGAACATCACAAGACCTCTTTAATTAGTATTTGTGGGGGTTCTCTAAGAACCACCTTTTTGTCAAATTTATCCACCCCTTCTTTATCTCTCTTTCTCTATCTCTTTCTCTATCTCTTTCTGTGACTCTCTTTAGCTCTTTATCTTCCTGTTTTCCTCTTCTCCCCCCTGGTTATTTTTTTATCATGCGTTGTCTATTCTACATATAGTGTACTCAGTTTCCTGTTGCATTTCAATAAACCACACACATTAACATCGTACGGCGCCTCACGAAATCCAAGTCTTCTGTATACCAGTCGGCTTAAAATACTCCACGAAAGGTTCTCTGGCGAAAGCTTGGAAATGAAGGAGAAATATCCGCTCCGGTAATGAAAGTGGAGCAGGATAATGTACGAAATCGGCTCAAATCCGAGGCACTACCCTTTTCATTTGAGAAAGCTAAGCCCCTCAATCCAACATCAATGGCGATGTTTATCGGCCATGCTGCTACATTGTGTACTGAGCCCCAGGCAAAGAAGATTTCGTGTTTGGTTGGTTCGAATCGTTGATTCGATTACAGCAACGGAATTCAGGGTTTTCCAACCAGCATAAACTCGTTCATTGAGAGGAGCATACCTGCATACGGTAATTCATTTCAATCTCTTTCCATAATCAATGATAGCATGCGGATTTGGAGGACTCTAAACTTATTGGCCCCAATTTTATTTTCATCTCATGGCACCTTGATCGATATACAATGAAGAAAAAGGAAAATGATCTAGTGGTATTTATTTGAAAGCAGTTTATTTCATTCTGGCCGGGAAATTTTCCCCATCCAGATCGCACTACAGTGCGTATCAAAAAAAGTATATCCAAATTTGATAGCCTCTAATTAAAAAGCTATAAGCAATGTGATCTTGAAATCTATTTCAAGACAAAGAGTAACTTGTTTCCTGTCTAATGATACCTTATTCATGACTTTTCTGCCACGGATGACTCAGTACCAGCGTTTTTAAAAAGTGTCGTAAAAATCTCCTTGTACCAAGTTTTGGCTGATGCAAAGAATGTGGGTCATGCCTGCCATACGAATGTGTTAATTCAGGCTAAAAACCTTGAGTTGAATTCTCTTTCGTGCTTCAATGCTTCATTGTTTAAAGCGATCCAGGGTATCTAAGCTTTCACATGACCTTGTTTCAATCCATATGATAATCTCAATTTATTTTAACAGCATTTGAGATTTGACATGAATGGGAAGATAGTGCATGGCAACGATTACTTTCTATCCCTCAGATCCAGGAAATGAGTCGTCGTATGAAACAGCTTGAATTATGCCATTTTACTGAAATAAAATCACATCCCGATTTGTCCAGCATATTTTTGTTTTGTATATTTCAAGCAATTTTCATCCTTTAAAAGTCTATAGAGTAATCCTCTGATAATATCTTCTAGATAAATACAGACATCTGTGAACAGCCCGATATTTAATGAAAACTAATCTCCCACGATAGGCAGGTGTTAACCCCCCACTGTGTGAACAGCTTGTCTAAAGTGTCAGCATAAATCTATATTGAGCCCATATCACACTTGGTCGTATAAGATGCCGATCTTTCCCGAGCTCCCGAGAGGCTTCCGATCTTTCTGAGCTCCCGAAGCCGTGTGAGCTCGGCAAGAGACACAAAGAGTATTTTTAAACATGTTCCAAGTATCGTGACACAGTATAACTAACACATGTAGAAAGAATCTTGGCATTTGATATGCCAACTGCACATTCGAAGATAATGTCCAAATTACATGTCGAATTATCACATATTGTTTCCCCGAGTGCTTTGCAAGTAATGCCAAGCAGGCGAGATTGGCAATCGGAAAGCGATGTAAGGGCTTTACACAGATTTCAAACGCACTCCTCTTTTAGTTACCTATATCATAACATTTCGCGTCAAATCTCGACAGGAATTCTGTAGCCAGGAAGACGTAAGACAAGTAGTTATACCGTAAGGCAGAATATTTTCACAGAACAATACGAGGAACAATACTGTTTTACAATCGTTTCAGTCTCAAAGGATTACACAGCTGCACCGGCATTACATTCCTCTGGTTTTCACTAAAGGTCAAGAGGTTATCATTTCTGAGAATGGTTGTGTGACAAGTGAGTTGGCAGTTTAGTGCTTGGGTGACAATCAGAAGTGAACAGAAAAGAAATTCCCAGGTTGTAATCTAGTTATCTGCCATAAATAGACCGCTCAGCGAGGATTAGAGTATTGTTTATCCAGGCGTTGGAGATGACTTCCCCTAAATACAACGAACCAAAATCCCACCAGGACATAATTGATTCTCGTATATGGGAAAGAGCTGAGACACTAAATTACAAGAGAGGTGGGTTTCTGGTTCTGTTTTCAGCTTTCCGCATATCATATGGCACAACTGACATAACCACTAAACATGTAGATAGAAGAGATAGAAGATATGAGGAGAGAAAGAAAAAGAGAGATAACGGGAAAGAGAGAGAAAGAGAGAGAGAGAGAGAGACTAAGTGAGTGAGAGTAGATTAGAAGTATGCCACATAGGCTTATTTATTTTCTGGGTCAAATCTTCAACAACAAAACATCTATAGGCCTACCAGTACTTATTTAAGCATCCACAGTTAAACTGAACCCCCTTCAAACATGCCAAAGTTGGTCAAACTCTCAACTCTCAGGTGGGATCGACTTTCTGAAAATCACCGCCGCATCCGATTTGAAATCCAATTCGGTTTACTTACTAGAAAAAAAAAGGTGAGTAACAGATCGTCAAAATGACAACTTCATCACGGAACGGGACTCTCTGGTGCTGCTCTCCGGCGTAAAATATGATGCCTTTGGCTTAATCCGCAGGAAGATGGGCTACCTCATAGAGTCTCCATCAAGATGATTGTATCTAACTTCATCCCTAGATTGTAACCCACCGAGGTTGATAAAGTCAAACGACTCGGCCAATCATCCGCTTTACTCAGAGACGAAAAGGCCACCCCGATAAGAGGAACGCCATCGTGTGGGTCTTAGGCCTAATCCGTCCGACGTCTCTCTTGTCAAAGACCGTAATCCTCTCGGCTTAGGATCACCAGACGATCTACGGTAGATGTGGACTCACTTACTGCTTTGTCACGAATTTTTATCTTCCTTTTCTTTTCTTTGTGGCTACTTTTACGAGAATTCTATGATGCATTGCATAAGCAATGGTAATAAAATGGCGCCCATTGTCTGAACTGTGACAAACCGGTACGAACTTTGGAAACAAGACTCTGAGGGTCGTTCTGAAAATAGCCATTCTTGGCTGAGATTTAAGTGAAGCAGTGTATGAGAAAGGATCTAATCAGCCATAGCCATAACTTTGTAAACCCAAAGAAACCTTCAAACTGCAACCTAATTTGTATCAAAAATGTTTAAAAGAAAGAATGGAAAGAGTTTGGCTATGACATAGCGCTGCCCCATTATAGCTTAGCACTTAGTCCAAGTTACACTTCTTAACCAGGCAAATGGACCATAAATCTTCTCCTTAATGATCCTGTGATCAAGTTTAAATTAGATGCCAGCAAGCAAAGGTTATACCTCCGGAGCCTAGAACATGGATAAAATATCTCCAGCACCACATGATACTTTTTAAACGCCCCGGGTGACCTCATCACTTTCTTTTTTTTAACCATGCTCATGTACCGCGAACCACCATATTGGATAGCCAATCATTGTCTGCCTCGCTTCGGGGGTTCTACCAAGTATTAGTGATATTAAAGAATCATCCTACACGTTCGTCGTCTTAACGTTCCTTGGTTGAGTAACAGTAATTAAAGCTCCTCTTACAAATCCATGGGAATTTATCTCTTCTCGTTGTAATCTAGAGGTTTTAATACCTCAAGCTTTCACATATAACCGAATTAGGTTCTAATATAGAGTGGAATTAAATAGCAGATGTTTCCTCATGTTACTGTAGGCCATGAAATGTTCCCCGATTTCTCTTTTATGAACCTTATTTCAAAGAAGAGTGCGTCAAACAAATCAAGATTCTTAATTTTATCTTCGGAAGAGTTTGTTAGCATGAAAAGTTCATTATTATCACAACTTTTCTGTGGGAATTTGAAAACATGTAGCCATGGGATACTAGCAAAATAATTGACAATGCAATTTTGTCAATTTATAATCAAAATTATAACAATTCTTGTGAATTTATTTTCTTTAAAAAATCTTTCTAAAACCTAAATCAAAATAATTTTAACTCAAAGTTTGTCGAGGCGAAACTGAAAACGAAAAAGAACAAAACGGTTCGAACATTCCGAAAATAAATCTTCCATAACCATAATCCACTCCACACTAGTGGTTCGAATTATTCTTTTGAAAGTGGATTCCACTATTTTGAGCGGGGATTTTCACTACCAATTTACATTTCACCGACTACATGTCAGAAACGGTGGGGGCACTCGTTTTTCTGGAAAAGTCTGGAAAATGATTATGAACCCTATTTCATTTTCGGAATTGATAACCCCTTTTCATTTTCGGAATTAATAACCCCTTTTCATTTTCGAAATTTATGAACCCAATTTCATTTTCGGAATTACGAACTTTTAGTCACGAACCTTCCGAGTATTACAACCTTCAGAAATAAGAACCTTCGGAATAACGACATGTAACCTCATGCAGAAACATATCAATGTTGGTATAGTTCGTCGATTCTAAAACACTGAACATCAAAAAACCAAACAACCGATATGACATGAAGTGGTTATTGAAGGGAAGCTGTGAAGGAATGTTTTCATATCGAAAGCAATCGCAGTGAGGAGGTTCCATAAATGTTCTGAAATTGAGCAATCTCATGGAACATATTATTGCAATATCGAGAAGGTCAACCCATTAAAAATGAAATGGCATTTAAATCTAGTATAGGATCATCGGAGAGAGTAGCATCACGGATAATCTTTGAAAGTGCAATGAGGGTCAAACAAATAGGGTAAATTATAGATCTTTCAAATTTCTTCGTTATCCCTCAGATATGTTGATCGATAAGGGCTTTGGCGGTAGAAATGGGGGAAAATTGCAATTTTTACCAGGGTAATGAGTTTCGATGGAGAATTTCATTTCAAGCATATTATGTTACAAAAAGATGTTCTCAGATATCATTCAATGTTATGAATTTATTCCTGATTAATTATGAAAGTACTTTTAAAGTATTGCTGCAACTTTAGTCACTTTAATCACACTATTTTCTTTCGCTTCATTGGGCAGGGCATTTATATAAGACAAATTGTTAGATTCGTAGAACATTCTTTTGTTTTATAGATCTCCATCCTTCCGTCACATTCCAAAATCATTCAACACATGATTTTACATTCATCCCTGTTTTCCTTCCTCGTCATTCTTAATTTTGACTGAAGAATGGTTTAGATGTAATTCTCTTTCATACGTTTTCTAGAAAGGGACGTCCTTTTTAGGTTTTACATCTTTCGACCAAACATTCTACAACAAAATATCAGAGAATGAATGAAAATCATTGGCTTAAGTATGTCGCGACTCCCACTCTGATCCCAAATTGTGTTTTCCTTTTTTCCACAAGCAAGCACTGAACGCCGACAAGCGAATTTTCTGAGTCGACATAGTTCCTTTATCTAAGTCCATCAAGATCGAAATTAAATCATCCTCAGAATTTCGAAAATAAACCAGTGAGCCTTTTCTTCAAAGAGAGCCTTATTCATGTCTTCGACAAGTGATCTGAAAATCAGAAGAACTCCGCTCACCCTATGTGATCGTCGTTCTTTCATTCCCGAAGTCGACACGGCCGACATTTACGAGAACGCCAGGAACTTCGATCAGCCAATTTAGCAGGCATGTGACATATGTTGACTCTTAACCTGTACTCGGACCACTGTTCGCTTGCTCCCGACCCTCGTAGAAGTTTAAAGATAAAGTCGAATACTGGGCCCTGTTCCATAAAACTTATTATCAATGACAACTGTCATATATCTATGACACATTTGCTCTCAGCCAATCAGATGCAAGTATTTTGGTAGCTTATAACTGTTATTGTAACTTGTTATACATATCAAGTTCTATGAAACGGGGCCCTGGTCACAACAAACCAATGCGAAAGAAACTGTCTAGAAGAATGATTATGGAGTAAAGGGTTTCACTGGAATGTTATGAGGTTTTTTTTTTAATCAAAATTGTAACAAACTGACTACTCATTGCTGAAAAAAAACTATGAAAAGTACCCGACATAGAAATAGGTACAAGGGACTACACAAACATCAGAATCAGAATTCCATCCAAAGTTGGAAACTATTTCTAGTATTACTTGAATTGTGTGAGCAAAACAAGAATCACCCTTTTTAAGGGACGTTGCTACTTTGATCTTCTTTTATAAAGTACAAAAAAATAATGGAAAACTCCCCAATTATTTGTAACCTTAACTACAACTCAACCCTCGCTTTAATCTTCACCCTATATAAATACCAGTCAAATAACAGTGACGCCATGCTGTGCATTGACCCTGCAATTAAACTTGGACTTAAAGGTACATACACGTAATACCTTTCTTAATATTTCTGTGTAAACCCAGTGTACACGAAGTCATCGTATATATATATATATATATCACGTTTGAACATAATTTTATATAATCTCACTTTGCTTTTACCTGTTTTCGTTTACCGGAAAACAAATATGTCAAATGTTATCACAATAAATGTTTCAATAGACCTATACTTCCCCCTTTTTTTTCTTTTCTCAATGAAGCTCAGCCTTCTAGCAATTTTATTTTTCTGGGTTTTTTTTCATGTAGTTATTTCCTTTGTATGTATTTATTGTGTACTTCAACGCATGAGGGCACCCTCGCCCCAAGCTTTTGGTTTCAGAAGTGTGTCCTCCAACCACATGGATGTATATTTTGTCATATATTTGTTACAAATGCATGTACACTATTTTGTTCATTTATTACTTTGTACACTTATATTGGAAAGTTGGAAATAAATGTCATTAATCTGAATTGAATTAAAATACTTTAAAAGTTAAGGCTACCTTATATAAATTACATTACAGCCTATACGCGACAAAACAATTAATTTTACTGTCAAAAAAAAAAAGTTTTCGTGTGTTTTAAGCATTCTCATAGGTGTTTTTCTTTCTTTCTATAACCACAATTAGAAAATAAACGCATTTCCAGTTTCCAAGAGAGCCCATTCGCCCCTCCCATGAACCTACTATGCAGGTCCATTTTAAAAAAGCATGATCCATGCTAATTCTTTCCCTGTTTCCTCTCTCTCTCTCTCTTTCCCTCTCTCTCTCCCTCTATCTCTCTCTCTCTCTAACACACACATACGCACACACCCACACACCCACATCCTAATTATTTAAAACTCTTTAAGTGAAGAGCGAAAGACAAGTACGACTTAGCAGCGTCTCGTCAGGATACGATGACACGCTTTACTTCCATCCAGACTAGCTATTTCCCCCTAGGATTGCGCAATCATCATATCCTAAATGGTGAGATAAAATATTGAATCCCATATGGTACATATCTAGCTGTTTACTTTTTTGAAAGATTTTGTTTAAATACTTACATGAAACGATATAATCCTTTCTTAGTCGCAGGATTTAGTACTAGGATCTATTTTCAGGTTGTGAAGACTGTTATGGATCTGTTTGAAAGCAATAAAAAGAAACGATGAGAACTTAGTGATTTCAGTACAATATCACGTGATCTGGTGAGAACAGAATATTTCATGAATGCTTAATAGCTACGGTATTCAAAGTTACAAGCTTTGACTCTTATCACATATGATGTTAGTGTTCTTGTGTTTTGTTGTTTTTTAGCCATCTCCATTTCTATGATTCTTTATCTCCACGGTAACATAATTTTTATTTTTTGTTTCATAAGTGCCGGCAATTTTTATTTTACTGTCTTTTAGTAGACTTCTTAACAATTGACTAGTTCATTTTATTGCGTGCCTAAACTTGAAATTATAATTCTTTTCACGTTCACTTTTATTAGCTACAATGCTAAAACAACAGCTCTTTATCTACATCGTAGCTATTAAGAGGGGGACCCCCTCACCCATGCCACCACCATCAAACTACGAGAAAACTCAATTTGATTCCATTTCTCTTCCAATTATTCCATCAATCATTATTGTTTCTCGGGGGGAAAAAGGGAGAAAATAAAACAGGAAAACGTTTCAACGTGCTTGAGATATCGACTGGCTCTTTAAAACTGACAACAGCGGTCCGCATGCTGCTCTCGTAAATGTCAGACTAAGTATCTCAAGACCAATAAACGACTCTGTCTGAACGAAGACCTAATAAACGTCTATGTTAGAACCCCTTCCACCAGCCTGTTTTCTCCTCGTAAAGCACATAATTATACGTCATCCCTATTGGGTATACACATGCACGCACACGCACCCACACACACGCTCACACCACACACACACACACACACACACACCCTCACACACAGACCTAGAACACACAAGAGCGCCCACAGACTTGTTGGCAAGCAAGCAGGTACATTTCTTTACACGAAGGCAATGCTGGCGGATTATTTGGTCCTGATTTGAGGCAAACATACGATATCAGAACTTAAATTCGTTTTAACAACATACCCAATCATTCATTTCCTCTTAAGAGCACCACGCGCAGTCTGATCTCGCTGCCAGTAGCCGGTGATATATGTGTTGTAATAAACCCGATGATGGGTCGTATCAAAACAGATTAAGATGAATTCGGTTGTTTGGTTATAATATACGATCATGACAGAGACGATGATGATGGTGATGGAGTGCGTGATCGTCGTCCACGTCAGAGCCACCGCTGGGGTCAGCTTGCCTATTTGTCAATCAGTCGTCTTTAATTATATGATATGATTATGACGATGGAGATGGGGCGGAGGGGGAATTAAGCAGCGACGTTTTAAGGACTATGCGAGAGATAAATACACGAAGTTAGATGAGCGCAGGTGAAGAGAAAACAAAGGGTGATGAATAAAGAAAAATGTCTGAAGAAATGAAAAAGGAAAGGAGGAAAATGGAATAGAAAGATAGAGAAAGAGAGCCCCGAAAACTAAATTATCACTAGGGATATTTCAAACATTAGCCATGATGGCATCATTCATTTTATTACTTACAGTGACAGGATTCCCCAAATATCATATTATACATCTCGTGTACATTTTATACATCACCCGTACAGACTGGGAAATGGAGAAAGGCGCAAACCAATTTGATACTGCGATGATGACGATAATGTTCCTGTCCTTTTTTACATTGGGGGGGGGGGGGTGGTACAAATAACGAAATACTACACACGAATAGGGGGAAAGTGGAAATATTTCAAAAAAATTTCAATACTTGTAGCTTGCGTCATTCCGGAATCATTCATTATTCCATATTTCTCAGTCATTCACATAATTATCTTCATCATGATCATGACAGATTACATTTCCCCGAATGCATTGCTTTGCTTCAATAGAAACACAAATTCAAGTCAATCTCAAAAAGAATTGTTCCCGCAGTTATCGATGCTATGCCCTACCTTTTAACGAATTATCTTGACATAGTTTGAAGAAAGAGTTAAAAACTAACTACATGAGGTGTGATATTGAAAGCAAAATCTGTTAATATTGCATTTATTTATGTCTATTGCGTGTTCGTATTTTAGAATCATGCATATCTATGTATAACAAAATGTCAGGGATATTCCACGTGACATGTACCAGTGACGGATCTATGATGCTCTAACAGGAGGTACAAGTCCCCCAAAATCTAACAAGCATTACAAAAAAGAGGGTTAACTCATCTTTTTTCCCCTTTTGTTTCAGTTGTTGTGTTTCTTTATTTCTGGAAAGGCATATAAACACACTTTCTTGAACATATTTTTATTTTGTAATCATTATGACTTACACTAAAATGTCCATGTATTCATTTCTATATTATACATGTATACAGTATGTACAACAGAGAGATGAAGATCCCTAGTGGTTTGCATTTAATAGGTGACCTATTTGTCATGAAAAATAATGAATTATTGTGCAGGTTTTGAGGGATGCAGAGACGGGGACCTTATTTACTAATTGTACATAAATCGTTCCCATTTCCTTTGATATGCATGTAGTTTCAATTAAACTAATTGCGGAGGTTTTCCTGATAGAAATCTATTTCCCACTTTACATCCTCTCTCTCTCTCCCCCCCTCTTTCTCTCCCTCACGTTCACTTTCTTCATCCCTCTCTCACTCTATTCTCTCTATCTTTCTTTCTCTCTCTCCCCATTTATTTTTATTTTCTATCACAGTCGATCACTCTCTTGTTCTCTCCTCCTTCTCTCACCTGTTATTGAATTCTTATATCATCATATCCCTTTGTCTGTCTCTCCTTTTGTATTCATTTCTTCTGAATATTTTCCACAGCCTCTCTTTATATATTTCTATTTTCTTCCTATCTCTCCCTCTCTCTCTCTCTCTCTCTTACGTCATAGTTCCGAGTTTTTCAAAATATTTACAAGATACCCGACACTGCGCGATCACGTGAACCGAAGACATTCAACTACATAGCAAACTATTTTCGAGTTTCATTATTTTATTGACGCCATTTATGTCAGGAAATCAACGAGACGTGCCACTTCTGTGGTTAGACGGCGTGGGTGACGCTATGCCCTTGAAGGTTGACGCTACGCCATCCTAGTCGTAATACATTATGCGGTCTGCTATTTATAAGATAATCAGATCAGCGTCTCCGGCATACAACTGAGTACGTCGAATGTAATATGAGGCTGAGAAAGTCTATTCATTTAAAGAGACCTTGTAAAAGTTCATAGTATGTAGTATTATCGTTGGCGCCACAATTTTCGCTGCAATATATTTTTATGAATAAGTTCTTAGGATTATGAGAAGTTTGAAGGTGAGCAGCATATCACAGGGATGTAAGTGAATTCATAACAAAGAAATCTAAATTTATAGGATTGCTTAGAGTGTTGCTAAGCAACAAACAATCACACGTAGATGTATTGAGGGAAGATATTGCCCCCACGTCTCTGGAAGAAATGTTGTGCATTACTAATAAATAGTACCACACTTCTTCAAAGAAAATCTGAAAACAATTTATAGGGACGACGCCTTGTATCCTGGCTCTGCAAAAGACATTATGTATAAATACAATTATAATCATTATTTTTGAAAGACGACTCTATTCTAGCCATGCGCAGTAACAGCGATTTTGTCGTGTACTATAGATCTATGAATTAATAAAATGAGAATTTCTTTTTGTCAAACAACTTACTGAGGACGTCGAAAGTGGCCTTAATCAACGTGTTTGTACTTACACAGCTAGCCCTATTGCTGATATTACATGTTCTTCAATGGAATATATTTTTAAAAGAATTTTTTATAAAAAAATAAGATGAAGGTCTATTTCCTGCTAGGCTAAATGTGAACTGCGGTATGTCAAGGAATTGTTATACTGAATTTACAATATCTGTTGGAATCATTACCAAGCGACAATATTCATTACTGCTCACTTTTCACTGCGTTCATGGTTCTGCTCCCCCATGCAATACCTCTTTAATTCAAAATTACACCCCGCGAGATCTTTGCGCTCATCCACTTCCAGTTCTCTTGTGATTCCTAAAGTCGCAAAATCTTGGGGGGAAAGATCATTTGCCCATGCATGTCCTAAATTATGGAATAGCCTTCCTGAAGACATCAAAAAGTGCATAACATCTGATTCTTTTAAAAATCATTTAAAAACATTTCTGTTCATTTCTTAACTAATTTCTACATGCGCCTTGAGCACTCCACAGATTGGATTTGGCGCTATATAAGTTACATTTATTATTATTATTATTATTATTAGGACCTGGATATAGCACGTTTAAAGATAAATTGAGCTCTGGTCATGCGATCAAATTGTAACAGAAACTTCTCAAAGCTATTGGAAAAGGTTGATCATGTCTACATAATAAATGGTGTATACAATGAGGTTTTGAAATCATAAAAATGATAAGAAATTACCCAGTCTTGCTGAAAAGCTCATGCACTGCACATAGAAAATGGTATGTTGGACTGCACACACATGTGGTATGAATGTTCGGCCCAAATACTTCAGCTATTTCTTGTCATATTTCAAATATGAGATCAAGTGAAGAGCAATCATTTTCAGGGGACAATACGACTATGATTTTCTTCAAAACTGACATAAAATGAACTAGAACTCCAATCGTATCAGAACGATGTGCATGCAATGTCGTCAGTATGTGGCATGAATGTTCACCCCGAACGATTTCCCGTCATATTTCTAATGTGAGGGCATTTGAAGAGCAATTATTTTTAGGGGGCATTTCTACTATGAATTTATATGATTTCTTCCTAAGTAACATAACATGAATGAGACAGCTCACAAATTATCTTTCATCTTTCCTAGTATATTAGCAGTACATGTATTACGATATACAATGATATAATGTGTCTATATGCCACGCAGGCCTGGCTGGCCAGGGACATTGTGCGTTTTCCTCGGGGAGGGGTTTTTCGCACTCCTGTTTATGATCTTCTGGATACATCACTCGTACATAAGTAAACCCTTTCATACCAATGCACTGTACTCTAAAAAGGATAGGGTACAAGATAAACCAACATTGGGTAAGAATGGAATATGTATGTTGTTGGGTAAAATCTTGGGTCAAATGTATCAAAAATTTGGTAACATTTTACCCTACTAAAAATGTATTATGCATGTTCCCGTTTTTACGCAATATTGGGTAAATATTACCCAACTTTTTTTTTAAAGTATAGCGATTAGACAGTTTCCGCGGAAAAGATGTATGATAAAATTGGAATTATGACTGTTTTTCTCATTGCAGATAGCTTCAGCATACCGATATTGACATATAGTGCAATAATCGCATCTTTTCAATACAAGAATGTGCATGGCAAGTGTCATGTCAACACTGTAGCATCACAAAACCGGTAATCGCATCACTTGTGCACGGAAGCACATCAGGGGTAATAACTATCTTCCATCCAGCTCGTGCCACAACCCGGTCAAGGAATAATAATCTCGCATTTTGGTTGACCTCTAACCCCAAGACGAGCAAACATGGCGTGAATGAAGTCAGTGGCATTTGGAAGAAGATCGATGGGGCGAGGTAAGAGTGTTTGCTATCGCAATCAATGACTACCCGACAGTGATCCGTCAGAACAGGTGAATGCTTTAGGGAAAAACGATGTCTTGCCTGCCTGCATGGCCGATAAGAAAGAAGAGAAAAAAGGCCACGCCACATGGAGATATAGAAGAGCAGTAACTGTTGACACCGCAACAACGGATGTGCTAATACTAGTTATTATTGATTAAAATACAATTACACATCCTACACATACGATTGGCTATGTTGAAAGATTTGAGTTTATCGGTTAGTGATGATGTACTCATCCAACTATATGTTTTGAAAATAAAATATACAGAGGCTCGATGCACAATATTAAACAAAATTACCTTCTAAATTCTAAATCTTACCTTCCCCCCGTGTTTAGCAAAAGATAATGTAAGGACACACTAGCTGGTGTTAGTTAGCTGGTGTCTAAACATGGCCAGGCAGGTAATTTATTTTCTTGTAATAATCGAAACGTCACAAAGCGTTCATAGGCGGATCTAGAGGGGGGTCGCGGGGGTCCGGACCCCCCTTTTTGGCGCCGTTTTTTTTTTTTACTTGGCGCCGTCTTTCTTGGCTTTTTTTTTTTTTTTTTTTTTGCTTGTCAGGGAATTATGGAGGGAAACTGGGCCCCATAACCCCTTTACTGAGCGTTTTTTGGAAGTTTGGCGAAATTTTTTGTCCTTACCCCCCCCCCCCAACACTTTTCGAGAAGCTGGCGAGACCAAAAAAATACGGGTCTACGTTTTCACAAACTTTCATTTTTGTACCCCCTCTTTTACTCAATCCTGCATCCGCCCCTGGTGTTATTCATAATAATCATTGTCAAATTTTACTCTCCTCATGCTCCTCCTTCTCTCATAATCTCTCTCTCTCTCTATTTCTCTCTCTTTCTCTGTTTTTTTTTTTTTGTGGCTCTTTTTCTCTCCTCTTTCACCCTCCTCTCCCTTCTCTATCTCTGTTTCACTCTTTTGTCATCCCTTCCCTTTCTCTATCTCTTTCACATTCTCATCTTCAGTCCTATAAGCACCTTTCTGTGATGTGATATTTCCGTCACACAATCAATACGTCAACCTTGCCGAGCGTTCAATATTCAATGCCCCTGACAGATTTATGGTCTTACTTAAGTCAAAGTCAAAGTCGCAGCAGACATAATGAGCACCTGTGTCTTCAAGTTTATTTCGGAATAATGATATTCTGCGACTTTCGTTGAAGACTCATGGCTGAAATGACATACAGACGGTAGCAACGGAGACAATATTTGTGATTATAACACGGAATGGAAGAAGAAATGGAAAATGTTTTTATTTACAAGAGTCCTTTCAAATGGCGTGGGGAAAGGTTCACCCGCTCATTTTATAATGAGTAAATGGACGTACATCTGCTTTGCTTTAGAAAATGCTTTTAGGACTTGTTTACTCTTTGTTTGATTTGCATTCTAAAGTGAGTGTCGCTGTTAACTGTCACGAAAACATGCGGTTTGAATACTTTTCCAAAGCTTCCAAATTAGCACTACTTCGAAAATACTACCAAACAATACGTCATACCCGTCAGCCGCTGTGCATAGGCCGCATAGGGGTTAATGGCTAAATCGTGCCATGTTGGAGAGGAGCGCTTTACGAATCATGTGACCTCGTTATGGGTAGACTAGGTAAACATGACTGGCGGGATCGATACATGAATGTAATACGATCGTTATAATTTCTCCGTCAATCGCAACTCTTGATCTCTAAGCAGTCCATCATGCTATTTGCAGATCATCGTATTTTCTTCGAGTTTGCAGTCATAGTGCAGGAGCCTATTTTCCCAATGTTATAGCACGGGATATCCACATCTAACTTAGATAACAAAATCTTGGTAACATCATTAAGCAACTGGAAACGCCGGTTCTAATGTACAATTACTACACTCTAAAAACAATCTAGTCAAATATGAATAGAATCTAGTCAGATTTGACTACAATACGATATATCTCAACTTATGCAGTTAAATAATGTCTCCGAATGGACTTTTGCCCCTATTTTCCATGGGAAAGGTATACTCACTCTTGGTAAAACTGCTTCCTCTAGACTCTTTGCAATATTTCAGTTGAGGTATGAAGGACAGTACCATCCAGTTTCCTTGGAATTAAAAAAGACCTACTCCACTTTACTGTGAGCAGATCAGAGGCTTCCCGCATGAAAAGTTGCGTTTAAATGCAACTCTAAGAAATTAACGCAACCCAGCTTTCTACCAATAAGAAACAAGTATTTGAGACTTGAGTTAAGGTTTTAGAGTTGCGTTCAAAAGCAACTTTTTATGTAAGACAGTGGTTGTTACATAACAAAAAGCGTTAAAGTTTCCTTTCGGCGATACAAAGCTGTGTTATCTACGTTAGATATGGATACACTAACCTACGATTAGTAATTAACACCTTCCGTTATACACAAAATAGACGGAAAATACAAGCATATAGGGTGTTGCATGTAAATTGAACAAAGGCCTAGTTAAGTACTCACATTGCAGCTAAAGTTCTTTTATTCTCAATCTATTTGCAGAGCAGCGATTCCACGGTGACTCGCGTGACATTTGAAGGAAATTTCTACTTTAAAATATTCTGGCAAATCTATCAAGGGCACATGTCTTCTTTAAGATTACTGATTTAGTGAAGGTATAGAAGTGGTACATTTCGGCATATAGAAACTAGCAAATATATATTTTTTTGAAGAAGCACAATTCTACTAACATGACTCGTGGAACAGGTTAGGAATGAGTTTTTCATGCACCACTCCACATTATGTTGATTTTCAGTAAAGTCACTGGGAATTATCAAATTCATATTTGAGAATACAAACTTGATGACCTGAAGCATTCTACTCCAAGTTGGCTTTCAGTAATATTGTCCCAGTAATCAACAACATGATCTTAAAATTGTGATTCGTGTGACCGTGAGAGCAAGAAAGTTTACTTCAGTGGAAGGAAATTTAAAAAAAAAATTGCATGATTTATGCAATGTAAATGAACATATACATATCGAAAAAAAAAATGATTTATAGGCAATGGATAATATGACATTTTGAACCAAATCTAATTTTTAGAAACTTCATGCACAAATGCACAATCATAAATATAGTGAAATTTACAACTTTTTGACAGCAGACTTTGCAATGATGGCTGATGGTTGATTTACCATTATTGTTGGCTTCCCAATCATTTAATTGGAACTTTCGAAGGAGAGATATGAAGATGGCTGAATTAGCCCTCACCCCCACTCCTTGGGGAAGAAATTTCATTTCCACTTTCTGCGAATTTTCAACCTTCTAACTTCCGAACAAAAAAGAAGCCTCTGAGCGCAGTATATGTGATGGTTTAGAGTCAGATGATGACACTTACACGGAATGGCTGAGAGGCGATAGTAGAATCCTCTTCCTCTTCTTCTTCTTCTTGTAGGCCTGTCAATGACTTGTGACAGAGGCGACCAGTCTATATACAAATCTATTTTGAGTATATTTAGAGAATTCCAGTATCAATACTATTTTATCAGGCAATTTATAATTTTAAAAAAATATGTTGTCTTCTCATTCCTTCTTTCCTTCTCTATATTTTTTATTCAAAGTCGGAAACTCCTGAAACATCTTCACGCACAAATGCATTGTTTAGCCGTCTGTTTCGTGACATTTATCAAGTTTTTACTTTTGACCTTGCAGAAACAAGAGCCCTTGTTATGCTGGCCATTGAACGGTCGTTTCTTAAAAATACAACTCAATTAACCACGGCGTCAATTTTACATAAGTTTAACGATATCGATCCTCGTTGGGGATCGATAAATCAAGTATAGGCAGGGATACGTTTTATGCGTGGATCGAAGAAAAACTCATGAGGACGCTAAGTTTAACTTTGACATTTACAAGTATTCAAGTCGTTTCAAGACTCAGGGAGGAGAAATCAATTACCAACAGCATACTTTTCATCCGAAACATTTACATAATGTTTCCTAAGCAATCTGTGCATTTAATTTCATCAAGAGAAAAAAAAAGAAAAGAAGAAAAACAACGAGGCCTATTTTGATGAAGGTACATTCGCTGTGATAAAAGGTTCGTATCATCATCAGTAGTCTCATTAAAACGAGCTTACTGCATGCATATGCGTCAGGGGAGGAGATTTACTTCTTTAATAAGCAAGATCAAAGTAGCAATTTCTTTATATGAGTCCTTGTTTCTTATGAATCTGAATTTCTGGGTGATGAAATTGAAGATTACCCCCAATTTGAAACGATCATGAGTAAAAAAATCCCCAGAGGCTAATTAGTGCTGGGTTGCTATGGTATCTTGATCGAAAATATTCCCCCCAGCTCTTCTAAGATTTTTGCGTATCTAATTTCAAGGACAAACAAAGTATTTAAACGGCTCATCCGTTTTCTAGAAGGGTAAGAAATACTTGATTTGCTTGTAACCAGAGCCAACCTGTTTAAGACAATAAAAAGATATAATAATTCCATAAAAAGTATACAAATATAGAAAAATAATACCGTATTTCCTGAATGTAGTCTTGAAAAAAATCGTAAAAATTAATTTTGTCTAATTGTGTGTGTGTGTGAGTGTGTGTGTGTTAAGTTAGGTTTCACCAGTGTTCACAAACGTGTATCATATTATTACAAACGTTTTGGGACCGACATACGTCACCAACGCGGCTCAGTTTCGAACTGGAGTCCGTCAGAGTCAGATGCAGACCGAGAGCTGACCGTAGACCGCTAGACCAACTGAAATCTTCAGCTTCTCTGTGTGTTTCTGGTGTTTTTTCAATACGAAGGAGTTCCTTTAAAACCGGTTACATAGTTATTTGATTTGATTGATTGATTTTTTTCTTCATATAATCATCACAGATCATCACTTACATGGTAGAAGCATTTAGATGTTATAAAGATACATGAAAGGATTGTCGTCAGTTTAAAAAAGAGCTTAACGGAGACATATCCCAACATATCAATTACATATGTATACATATAAAGCATTTAAAAAATGTTCAGTCATGCAAATTTACCATGAAATAGATACGAAATAGACAAAGAGAGAGGGGGTGATAATTAAAAGAGAATCATGGAGAAAAGAAAGGGGTTACTCTAACACCATGAACACGATGACTGTAAGGTCGAGATATACAAAGTCAAGCACCCTGACAGTATAAAATTACATTTATCAAATAACTTTTTTGATACAAAATGGGATGTGGGCTTGATTAACTTTCGGCTCTGTGTAAAAATGATCTAATATATAATATATATATGATACCCCTTCGACGAGATTTCAGTAGTATATACTTGATATTAGAGTCTACCTTTTTGCAGAATCGTATAATATACAGTACTTAATCCAACTCGTCAGCACCGCTGTTTGGTATTGAGTCTATTTGGTGAAACCTAAATCGCACAAACTTTGTACATGTATTTACATTACACAAGCATGAAAAGCATGCGCGCCGCACTGTCGCTTCTTTTCCATAGGTCTGTCACATAGGTGGATGGAGTCGGGTGTGAAAGGGGAATATTCTCTCCCACTCTATACTTTGTGTTTAGCTCAAATAATATACTTTACAACACGAGGCATGCATGCTTTTGAACCATTCGCAGCACCCTTAATTTATCGTTTGTTTTGGGGTTTGTTTCAGTGTTAGTGTTTGGTGAAATGGCTTTCGCCCTCCCCATCATCCTTAAATCCAGGATTCGCCATCTTGTTTATGTGTGGGGAGGGAACTTCTGTTTATCCTAAACGAGGTGAACCTGCCTCTATCTGTGTCCTAGTTCTGTCGGCAACGGATCAATGGGTACCAATCACCTGTTGAGAGTCATCTATAATGGGGGACTTGAACGGTAAATGCTTTACCCTTCCGACTCGATTATCTCCATCATGTTTATGCCGGTCGAAGGCTCCTCGGAAAAATAAGAGAGGTCAAAGCTTTCAGTTATAGCAAAGTAGACCGTCAAAGGAGAATGAAGTTCATTCATGAATGTATACCCAATGCACCGAAGCGGTCAATGGCAGGAAGCGATTTTAGATCTATAACATGTTCAAATTTAGTCGAATTCCAACTAATTATGTGTAGTTGCAAGGGAGGAGTAATGCTTATAAACACATCAAAGGAACACCTCGATGCTACTTCTGCATTTTCAGTACAGTTTTTTTTTTCAATTAGACCTGATCTGGATTCAGACTTCATGAGTGATTTTACATAATATCATTGTGTAATGTCTCTAAAAGAGGTATGTAACTTCAACGCAATGGAAATTGTCTTTCGTGGGAAATATACTAAAATCAAATTATCCTCTTGAGGTAACATGGCACCATTATAAAGGAGTTATGTATCCTTCAACGTCCTAAATAGCCTTAGAAAGAAAGCCTTGTAAGAAAGTTAATCTCGTATGAAATGATATATGTAACCAACAATAGATGACTCACGTGAACTATATCTTCACATAGGTGATTAGATGATGACGTTACCAAGATACTACTTTTAATGGATGTTATATTATTTGTTTTTATCCCCTAATCTTATTTAGATTATAAACATTATTTCAACATATCAAAATTGATGTCATCCTCTTCTTTATCTGTTTTTAAATAATCCTTTTCGCCTATTTTTAAATTTAATATAGACACTCGGTACAGAACCCTTCACTGACAGAACCTACGAAATAAAATCATTAGTTCGTTTTACAAAAAATGTATTTCGTAATTTATTTTTACCCCGAACCACGCTGATTTTTACTATTTCATAGGATCCTACAATCTGGCTATCTTTTGTCGATTTGAAGACATTTGTGTTCCCATATAGTCAATATTACTTATTTTATGCATTAATCCTCATTACCAAGTCCCTTGGAGATGACTTAAAGCCGTTGGTCCCCTCGTTTTTTTAATTACAAGCTTACACGTGCTCCCTTAGCAGTCAGGTAAAATAAACCGTCAAACCAATTTCCTACGAATGTGTATTTTTAATATGATTGTGACACGTTAATACCCTTTATTAACCCCTACCATGCCGTGGGCGGTAAATCCCGTACCAAATTTTGAGCGTTGGAACATTTTGTTTAGGCTCAGAATGGCTTGAAAATTTGTCCTCAAACAGAAACCTGTGCCTTCAATATAATGTTTATTCCTATAAAATATATCTTTGCCCAGTTTGCTCAAGGAAAAAACTCATTGGAAGTTAATATCTAACTCTTGAAAGTTCATTTTTGACAATTGCTCAAAAATCTGGTGGCATGGAAGGGGTTAATATCTATTTATCGTTCTTTAGATCTCATTTTATATCTCTTTCTCTCTCCCTATCTATCCCTAACCCACGTCTTTGTTTTATTATAAAAGAAAATCATTTACAAATTATAACATGTAACCATTGATAAAAAAAAGTAAAATAGGAATGAGTTAGAAATATCACTCATAAAGTATTTCAGTTCAGGTTTACTTTTCATACAGGTGCATTATTTATGTTAGAAGTTAAGACATTGGTGATTAACGATGATGCGTTCCCTTAAGCAAAAAGTATTATATCTAATGTAAATCTAGCTTGATATAGCAAAATATTCCCCCTCCTGCTTACATTCGCAATACTCACAATTTCATCATTTCTGGTACTTTTTCTCAGTCTTTCATGTTTTTTCCCAGGTTGATAAATGTACAGGCTTATGCATGCATCTCCACGAATAATCTTTTAAAACGCTAAAGAGGTTCAAGAAAAGAACAAACTTTTAGTTAGAGAGAAGATTTTGTATTTTCCCATTAATTTTGCTCTCAACATGACTTTTCGAGATCTTATGGCAACCCCCATCTTCATGAGGAGGGTTGGAGATGTAGGTGATTAAAGATTAACATGTTTTCATAACCGAAAATGACCACTTTTGATGCATTGTTAAGTGAGTTTTCTTTCGCCATGCCTTACCTTAATTTTATTTTCAGTATGCCATAAAATCACTCACTCCTCCTTCTTATCTCTCTCACATTCTTTTGATATAGGCCTATATTATATTTGAAATGCACGAATGATGAGTTTCAGCGACCAAATCATTAACTTGGCTGGGAAAAACATATTAGGTAGGAAGAATAACCTTTTTTACACCATGGGATATTTCATTTTCTTCTGACTGCTGTCAAATTCTATAATACAAACTATGAAAAGACAGCATCAGACATTATTAACTGATTCAAAATAAAAATAACAGAGAAAACATATCATTTTAAAGAATGGTACATGTTTCTGAGTCATGTAAACTCCATCGCCAGCCTGAGATGCTATGTTTTCTTTGTTGTTATTATTTTGAAAATGTTATCGTGTCGTTCTTTTGGAATTAATAACTGAGTTTTACTTTTATCTTGTGCCAATTTGTTTATATAACTGTACACACTTAGAAATAAAGGTACAATTTTGCACCCTACAAATGCAACACTGGCAGCACCTTTTTAGGTTCAACTTTGCACCCTAAGAAGCTTTTTGCACCTTTAAGGGTGCAGTTAGCTACAATTTGCACCCTTAGAGGGTGCAGAGTTGTACCCTTTAGAAAAGGTACAAATTTGCACCCTTTGGATGCAAACGTTTCTGCACCCTTAAAGGTGCAAAGTTGCATCTTTTAGGTTGCAAACAAGAACAAAAAGGTGCATTTTTGCACCCTTTTCATGTAGGTTGCAAGAGTGCACCCAAAAAGGTGCTGCCAGTGTTGCATTTAGGGTGCAAACCTGAACCTTTAATTCTAAGTGTGTATAATGATTACACAATGAGAGGAGATGAAAGAATAACTAGGTGTAGATGAAATGACAATAAGGAATTAGTTCTGATTTAAGCTACGCATCATTATTTTCTCATTTCCCCTCACAATGTCAAGAGAGTTACCGATGCTGTAAGTACATGTTATTTCCTTACAATTATGATGCTAAAGTTAAAATAAATTGCTCAAGAACTTGAAATACGATATTTTACATTAGCAACCAACAAGTGTTGTCTAAGGTAGATATGAAGATATTCGATTAGAACATGACGTGTGTAATAAGCCAAGAACCTCTTTATCCTAGGATGTAAGTGCACTGCTCATCCTACATGATCTCTTTCGAGTCCGTTTCGAAAATGCTTTCCAAATTGCTCACCCCTATTCTAATTTGCGCTTTTATCTCTATCTCTTTCTCTCTCACCCACACATACACACTTTTCCCTTATCGCTCTCATCCACAATCACACGCAAGTTTCTCGCTCCCCCTCTCTCTCTCTCTCTCTCTCTCTCTGTCTCTTGCTCTCTTCCTTCTGTTTCTCTGTCTGTCTCTCTTTTCTCTCCCTTTCCCACCTCTCTCTCTCTCCGCTTTCCCCATCGCTCCTCCCCCTCTCCCTCTCTCTCTCTCTCTCTTTATCCCTCTTCCCCTTTCTCTTGCCGCTGCCCTCTATCTCTCCCTCCCCAGCCCCCTTTAGCATAGATGAGAGATTATCGAAGAAACAAGACGCAAACGTTCATGCGGGGCAATACTAACAGAATCGCTCCAGGCTTTCCGTGGATTTATGCATGGCTTGTCGGAAGATATTGCCAAATATACCTGACAGCAAGATGAATGCAAATCTCCTGTTCGTGCTCGTATGAAGGAAGTTTGTAAAAATATTTCAACCCAATGTATTTTTTCAGGCATTATTGGAGGCATTAATAAAGGTAGAATACTTTTCCGTGTCACCGATTTCGGTCACGCACTGCTTCCCGAATTCCCATCGCATTTTTACTGTGACAGGTTTTTGAATTGCAATTTTTCCATTCTTTCTTCTAAGTCACCAGAAGATATTAAAATGCATCATGCGTATATACAAGATGTCCCTGACCAACATTTAGTCGAGTCTGCTTTGGCATGTTTGGGATCTGAACCAGCAAGCGACAAACCTTTTCCCTTTTTTTATTTCTCCTTTCTCCAAATAACATCCATCAGTGTCTGTTTTTTCCCCTTCCCCCTTTCCATTCATCCCTTGATTATATTACGAGTTGCTTTCTATTTCAATTCAATCAGCGTCTTGACTAGGCTCACTTATCCTTCCTCAGTGACATTCGTCCATCAATTCTTCATTCAAGTACCCCATTCACCTCCTCAAGTTACACCACTGCCTCCTCTTAGACTTCACAAGCCGTTGTTTTTCTCACCCACCTACATACGGTCCTCACCTTCCACACGCCCAGTATCCCTCCCGGCGGTCCCCCGGTGAACACCAGTCAGCTCAGCGAGGGGATTCTAACCCTGCATTCCCGCGGATTTATCACAGGGACCTGTTGTGTTTTATTTTTACCACGCCACAACTGACGTGGGTATATTTACCGGAGTGTTCTATATAGTCAGACGATAACTTAATGCAAACGTTTCCTTCTCGTTCTTCCTTCTTCTTCATACGCTTGCTTCAGTAAATGATATATGGGTGAAGCTGCAGTGCAGCGGGGCGAGATCACGGACAGAGCGCCTAAGGGGAGGCTAGGACGGATATAGAAGTGAGAATAGCACGCTCTGTTTCAGAGAATAAATCCATCTCTTCAATGCAATGATTAAACACAAACATTCACACAAGTCACGTTTGCTCAAAACGACCAAGCTCTGTCTATTACTCAACAACTTCCACCAGTATACTCCTGACGATGTATATCGCTTCATGTCTAAATCATCTTGAAGTTGATTGACAAAATCTCAATTCTAGGCCTAGATTTTGAAATATTATCATGGACTCACAAAGCAATCCTCGCAAGCAAACAAGCTCTGTCTATTAATTATGAATTTCCACTAATGATGTTACTGATTTTATGTTCCTTGAAAAATACAAGTCACTTGATTCATATGTAATCCAAAAGTTGATTGACAATATATTTGATACTGTTATACCTAGATTTCGAAACATCATAATAAGTAATCATCGGGTTGGAGCAAATGAAAGGTATTTAGTTAATTTGAATAAAAGCAGAAAATGAGAAAAATAAATTAGTAACAGTTTAAGCAAAATACGGTAATAAATAAGAAAATTATGAATTTTTAGATTTGTAATCAATCAAACACAAATTGGCAACTCCCTGATGTATCTTGCGAGCTCCTCTCCCATTTGCTCAATACAGAAAATTTCATATAAATTTTCATTTTCTTAGTTTTTGATGAAGGAATAGATTTGTTTCATACATATTTCGCATAAACAACATTTAAGCAATCTAAGGTTCATGTATGATTGAATATTTTCTTTAGAAAAAATGAAAATGAATGATTTTGTGGATACATGGGCAAATGGGAGAGGAGCTCCCACGATACGTCACGGAGTCGCCAATTTGTGTTTGATTGATTACAACTTCAAAAATTCACAGCTCTCTTATTTCTTATCGTATTTTGCCCAAACCTTCACTGATCAGTTTCTTTAAATTTCTGCTTCTTTTAAAACCAATAAGGGTGGACTTCCCCTTTAATGTTAAAATAGTCAATATAGCCGTAAAACAGTCGCGTTGTCGTGATTGTAATGAAAGAAAGGTAGGATAATGCTCAATGTTACATGATTGATAAAATATAACAATCTTTCTACGTAAGGAACGCAATAAGTATAAGATTTCTTTCTTGATTTAGACTCCGCTCTAGTCTTTGATCTCTTCTTTCTCCACTATCACATTGTGTCGGGTTATTCCTCCTAACCCTCTTAACCTGCCTTTCTCCATCTCTTACTCGCCCCTCGCCGCTCTCCCCTTCTTCTCTCCCTTCTCTCTCTCTCTCTCTCACTCTCTCATTCTCTCATTCTCTCCCGTTCTCACCCAGTCTCTCTCTCTCTCTCTCTCTTTCTAATAATGCCTTGCTCTAATGCTCTCATTAAATCTAGAAGATAGGCTGTTACATATCCCCAGGATGCATTGGAACTCATTACTGTTCTGTAATCGTAGTGGTTGTTTTACTACTTACCGTTAGTCGACACGCGCTCACTCTTCCAGTTCGAGTATTTTTCCACAGTGTAGTCCGTCTGCTGAAAAGACAATAAGTAGAAGAAACTCGTAAGTGGAGGTATATATACAATAAAGGAGCCCCTGATAGGCAATGAAGCTTATATTGAGTTTATTTACGTGGAACGGAGCTACTTACCTAGTGTCGTGTATCTACTTGATGGCAGAGGCGGATCCCGGATTTCGAAAAAAGGAGGCACATTTCAGAAACAAATCTGACAAGAAAAAGGAGGGGGTGGTCAGCTTTTGGGGATGTTTTTTACTATTAAATTTTCTGACAAGCAAAACAAAACAAAGGCAAACAAAACAAACACAAAACAAAAACACATTGAATTTGGGGGGTTGGGTATTAACTACTTGGGTTGAAAAAGGTGGCTAAGGGTGGGTATAGAGCCAAAATGGTAGTCAGTGGTACTGGATAATTATACAGTGTGTTTCTTGAAAAAGGAAGCCCAACTTTTCCAAATTCATTTATAGAAAACTGATTATTTCCTGATCAATTCGTATCACTCATGTCAAAGTTCAGTTCATCCTCTTTCATATGATATAAAATATGTAATGATATTGCCATGCATGAATGAATTTGAAAGGCTTTAAGGGCATGAAGTGAGTGATGTCAAAAGTAGTTTGAGCACAGAAGTAATGAAATCCATTGCAAAGAAACAAACAACTGATAAAGACACATAGCAAAAAAGGTGATATTTCATGATGTCTCCTTATTCATCTTTCACCATGTATGCAGCCTTGAATAAGATACAAGTCCAACATTAGCCCCAGTAATGTCCTTCCTGACCGCCTTGTCTGTCCAAGCAAGTGCGTATTCGAGAAGGCAGAGTGAGATTCAATGAACAGCTGTTCATTGTGTCGATGAATAGATCTCACACTCGCGCTCGCAAATAAATTTTCATTGCTGGTTTAAAGTTATTTTAGTCCAATGATCCGATCCCATGCAAGCTCTGTCATCACAAATGTTTGCATCGCATAATAATGAACAGTCACTGCATTCTTGGGGGCTACAGCCCTCCCAAAGTTCCCCCTCCCAAATAAAAAAGAAAATAAGGAAGAAACAAACGATTGTAAAATGTATTTTATTAGCAACCACGCTTCCTATGTAAAGTTAATGCATGACATAGGTTAGACTTTCGTGTTATTAGTGTTCTTCGCGTTTAATCATTACAAAGTTTAAAAATCTTCTTGGTGGTTTATGGTCGCATTTATATACTGCTTCAACGCATCTTTCATTTGCTAATTGGTATAAAAAGGTGTGATAAAAAAAAAAAAATAGGTTGCCATTTAGGTGATAGTAATTCATGTTTCTAGATCTTGAAAGAAAAGTGTTGTAATGTAATTGCATATTCCATTCAGTGAATTAAATTCCATCGAATTCCGCTTCCAGCAATATAAAATGAAAGTGACAGATAAAAGGGGCATTGAAATATTAAAGGATGGGCACTCGAGTCACGGCTTTTGGTATCTATAACATTTTGAATTCGAGCAAATAATTACGATCGTGCCTAATGCCTAACCCTACTTGTCATCTATCTATGTCTTCTTCACAAAAGACAAGACTCATTTCATTTCAGTCTCGTTAGAAAGAGTGATTCGGTCGGAAATTTGATGCCTCTTCTATATTTCTTTCGTCATTATATCTAGTTTTATGTGGGCATGCGTGTGTGTCTCTCTCTCTCCTACGACACGCAATCAAGATTGATTTTTATTACTGACAAGTCATATTTTTGCACTCTCCAATTTAAATGTTGGACATGGCGACCTACATCTTACGGCCTGCCAATTTTCTTAATCAGTATTTGCCGTTGAATCAGAATGTCGACGATGTTAAAGGCATTCCCAAGTTCTGGTAGTGATAATCCAACAAATTTTACACTTCATATTAGACGCAAGATATTACAGATATTAGCCATAATAATCTAACACGGGGAGGGGGCGGGGGTGCACAAAGACGGGGGCTGACACACAAAATCACAGAGTCACATAATTACTCACACTTCCGTCGATTACTTTTTTTAGCGTATGGTTACGTCTATACGAGTAACAGAAAATTAGACAAGTATACAGTGCGTGCCAGAAAAAAAGTTAAACAGTTGGAAAAAGTCTCCCCAAATAAATATTTGAGAGAAATTTTCATACCTGACAGCCTAGGGTTTCTTTTAAATGGCATCAAAAAAATCTGGCGATATTTTAAGATCGAGTGAGCAAAATTGACTTCTGGTGCAAAATCCAGACTTGACAAGAATATGTATTTGTTCTGGCTGTATTAACAAATTTGAGAACCGTTAAAAGTTGACAGTTGGAAATGATCTCTCCAAATGATCTTTCAAAATAAATTATGTTCATATCATTTTCATACTTATGGATAGCTTAGGGTCTCTTCTCAACTGACACCAAAGCATCTAACGGTATTCACGCTTGAGTGAGCAACAGCATTGTTGTGAAATGGTGGGAAATCCGACAAAAAAATTGGACTGGTTTTGGCTGGTATCAGTACATTTGGGAATACTGAAGAGACTTCCAAGTCCAAGGCCGTAAATTGTCCGTGTATATCTGTTCGACAAAAATATGTAAAGCTATGTGGTGTGTACTTTCAAGTTGTTAATTGCGGTTAAAAACATTTTCTTTTTCTTTTTCAAGAAGTGGAGGTAAAAGCATAAACCATGATTCTTTTTTTCACTCTAACAATTCTGAAAGCTAAGAGGGTTCCATTGCCGTTATTCAGATTAGATTTAATCCGTATTCCGGCTAACACATAATCAAATCGATATTTAGAAAGATGAATAGAAAACATTAGTGATGGTTGTTTTCCAAAGATAGCACATTATCGGCTCTTTATACGGATAACTCAATAAGGACAGCACATTAAGATATAACGTTTCCTCTTTTTCCAACTTGCCCTTTTTGTTTCATTTTGTTTGCTGAAGTATTTGAAGCCAACTTTGTATCGTGTTTTTTTTTCTTGGTAATCAATGTATTTATTTGTACTGAAGACGTTGCACCCACCACACCTATGGGGACTTTCATGTTTCCTATTATGTTTCGAAGGGGAACTCGAGACAGTGTTCAATTTAGGAGATTGTGCGTTTCCATTACTGCTGATTATTTTGCCTTGTGGGAAAACAGAAAGCGATGGATAATCACGAACCCTCCAAGATCACTAGCTCTTCTCCATTCCACAACCAATTTCCAACACTCACAAAAGTCATTATCATTGTCTGAGTTTGTATTAAAATCCGTGTCAGAGAATGGCGTCAACTTTTCAGCCCGTTTGGGAAAAAGCATTAAACTGGAGCTGAGTTTCAACTCGATCTAAATCGACTTTTAACGAAAAACAAATAGATATAATATCTCAGTTGCCTGTCTGTTTGATTTAGCTTAAATCAAGCTTGAACATTTTGAGCTAAGCCTTGGTTTTACTGGTATTGCAGAATAAAGGCTCCCTCCCTTTCCTTGCTAAAGAATTGATGCAACTGGTCTAAGTATTAAATCTCGATACAGAGCTTTTGACTTAAACGTTCTTAGAATAACCTATTATTCACTTTTGAACGGTCAATATCAGCTATCCAATATCGTTATCAGAAATTCTCGATGACTGGGTACAAATCAGAATGAGACCATTTCTTTCAGAAAAGAATTTGTCATTTTCGTACTGAAGGTTTTTTTTTCACATTGACACCTACTTTTAATCGTATTTTCATAAAGAAATCAATCCCGAAGTGTGAATTCAATTTGCCAACTAGATAAAACTAAATTCAAACCACGATGATATTTCATTTTGCAACGCAAGCCCATTTTTCCAAGGCAATCAATTTATTGACCTTTGGGGAGGAAGGCAAGGGAAGGCGTCAAGATCATGAAGACGTGATCCTAAAGGGTACGACCAACAGCCACTTTGCCACTGGCAAGATGTAAAGAAATTGGAAAAACACACTTAGGTTTTTGTTTGTCTCGTCTACAGTTTGCAGGAGAACGGAAATTAGGAAAAGTTGCCGATTCTACGTGCGAAGGGGTTATGCTGTATGTTATTCACTTGAACCATGTTAACCCTTTCAGAACCCTGTTCTCAGTCACTCAAGTTGACTGAATCTTGATTATTTTAATAGCTCAGGGATTGCCTTCACTGCGATGCTTTTGATTTATGTTCTTGATTGAGCGCGTGGCACGATCTTTTTCCTATTAGCCCTTAAAAAGTGGTACCAGCCCTGCTTATTTTCAGGGGCAGATAATCCTGTTCTTTCAGTGGAAGCAGCCATCTTTGGTAAAATCGAGTGTGAAAACAAAGTGAGCTATTAGCCTAACTCCTTGTTATTGGTGGGGCTTTTTGCGACTGAGAAAAAAGGTACAACTAACCAACATTATTATTTTGTTTATTAAACGTTGATCATTAATTCGTCTTCATCTATTCTCTCTGCATTAACATGATTAATAGCGAGCTATGGAAGTAATTGACATCCAAGAACATTTTAGGAATGCATGTAATCAATTCGAGACTAATCTACACAACCGTTTTGAAAGAAAAATGTACTGACATAGGAAGGTTTACATAATTATGATTCAGGTCTATGATAGGTCGGAAAACATGATAATTATGCACTCCTGTGTTATATTAATTATAAAGCTCTTGACTCTCATATAGTCTGGGAGCCTGTCCCGAAATAGTCACCCCATTTTACATATGAGATTTGACCCTTTAAAATTACTTAGACCATCCATGTCATTCACTAAAAGCTTGTCAGCTCAAACAAAGCCGCCGGGTTTGCCCCCCAGAGCCCCCCCCCCCCCAAAAAAAAAATGGCCCCAAAGTCGGGTCGATTTCAACCCATCTAACATATGTG
Organism: Heliocidaris erythrogramma; assembly: GCA_025617745.1. Classification (NCBI taxonomy): domain Eukaryota; kingdom Metazoa; phylum Echinodermata; class Echinoidea; order Camarodonta; family Echinometridae; genus Heliocidaris; species Heliocidaris erythrogramma. The sequence goes on along the minus strand of CM046860.1, from coordinate 40,339,003 downwards.
TCTAGCTTTGTCAGAAGGAAGGTGTATGACTATACATAACCAAAACACAGAAACTGACAAAATTTTCCATCGGGATGGGTTGTCAGACCGCCCCCTAAAAATTGAGGCAATTTTTTCCCCTTAAGGCCCGTGGACCAAATTTTGTCAGAAGAAAGAGGTATGCATGTACATTTAAACAATATAAAAACTAACAAAAATTTCCATCGGGAAGAGGGTGTAACACACCCCTGAAAAAAATGCCCCTAAACCAAGCTTTGCTGCCCAAAAATCATCTGGATGTAGGAAAAACCCATTTGGGGGCATTATAACCTTAATAACTCCAATGTGTGTAATTCAATGCAGATCAAATTTACTTAGTACAATATTGAGTATTGTAACTTTCTTGGGGTGCAATTTGGTCTCAAGTGATTATTTCAATAAGTTATTAAATTGTGATTATTGTATTGCTTTCTCAAAAGTAGTCAAATGATAATTGTCAGGATTATGTAAACACACCCGTTGTCCATCTGTACCTGTTTGACAAGACATGTTAGAGTGGCTTGTTAAGTAACTGGGATATGTGGCTGCCATTCTGAAATTTACCATTTATGTGTTAATTACACAAATACCTTGCAAGCTCCCTAGTATACCTGTCAAACAGGCGCAGATGGACAATAAGTGTGTTTACATAATCCTGACAATACCATTTGACTACTTTTGAGAAGGCAATACAATCTTCACAATTAAATAACTTATTTCAATTTGAAAGGATCATTTGACACCAAATTGCACCCCAAGAAAGTTACCATACTCCAGATTGTACTATATAAATATGACCTGAATTGAATTACACACATTGGAGTTATTAAGGTTATAATGCCCCCCCCCCCAAAAAAAAAGGGGGGGGGGTCTCTACATCCAGAGCATTTTGGGCAGCAAAGCTAGGGTTAGGAGCACTTTGGTGTTTTTTCAGGGGCGTGTTACATCCCGATGGAAATTTTTGTCAGTTTTTATATTTTTGTAATGTACACCCATACCTCTTTCTTTTGACAAGATTTGGTCCACAGGCCTTAAGGGGAAAAATTTGCCTCAATTTTTAGGGGCGGTCTGACAACCCATCCCTATGGAAAATTTTGTCAGTTTATGTGTTTTGGTAATGTAAAGTCATACACCTTCCTTCTGACAAAGTTTGGCGCATATGTAAGATGGGTTGAAATCGACCCGACTTTTGGGCCCTTTTGGGGGGCTCTGGGGGCCAAACCCGGCGTCTTTGTTTTTTGTGAATAACATGGATGGTCTAAGTAAGTTTAAGGGGTCAAATCTCATATGTAAAATGGGGTGAGTATTTCGGGACAGACTCCTGGCAGTATACGAGGAGTTCCGGGTTCTATCCTCTCCAAGTGCCTACATCCTTGGACAAGGTGTTTTGCCCACATTTGTTCCTCGACAAAGGTGTAAATAGGTAACGTGCAGTGCTGGGGGTAATAATAATTGCAAGGCTCGCAGGAAGAGCATTATTAATACTGATTTGGTTGCCATGGGTAAATGAGACCAAATGATTAATTATGGCAACGCAACTTAAATTTTCTTTCATTAAAACGCCGTTCTAAAACCAGGATTTCGGAAGGAAACGATACCTGTCTCCATTCAATAGCAGATAGTTGCCCCGAGTGGTTGCGTGATATCTTGGGGAAAATTACCCTCAGTTTCCCATCTTCTTGATAATTCATTAAGTTAGATATTAGTTATGCTCCTAGAAAAGGATAACATCCGAAAGGAATATCCGCAGCGCCACGAAGAACAGTTCCAAATGGATCTAACCGGCGTAGCTACCTGACTAAACAATATCTCCTTCATGATACCGTCTCGGTGCTTCTTTATCAGATTTTTTTCCTTCTGTTTATTCCAGGATGACCTCATTTCTTCGATTCATTCGGGCTTAGAGACCATGATCCAATCAACACCCATATTCTTATTCCGCATCGACGGGTGTCAAAAGCAGTGGATGGCACCTCTCAAAGCGAGACGGGGACAAAATTTAGAAATGCCGAAATTAACCCGACTATATAACTTGAGGTAATAGGATGCTGGCTTTTAGACACACGTCTCTAGAAGTGTGATGAATCTAGAGAGAGAGAGAGAGAGAGAGAGAGAAGAGGGGGGGGGGGGGGGGGGGGGGTTACCTGAAGATGAATAAAAATTATAAATGGCAAAAATACGATGAACATATAATATAAGTGTTGAGCATTGTGATACAAAATTGTTTTGAAGGCTATATACTTTATTTTTCTTTTATATAAGTGTGCTTTTAAGTATCATTATAGTAATGAGATTGATGTTATTTGTGAACTATCGGTACAAGTGTACAACACTATTTTTTAAAATTAAAACATGTAACATTGCAGTATCGAATTCTAATTTAGATTTAGATTAAATTAGTTGTACATGTTGTAAGAGTGGTAGTAGGAGGAGGAAGGGTAGCAGCATCAGTAGCAGCAGACGTATACTACTTGTTATTCCTTAAATGAAATGAGAATGGAGTTCATCATTTTCACTATTTATGCTTATTTTAGTATTTGCAATATTTTACTCCTTGTTTTTCATGAAGATTGCACTTTTTGTCAAGAGAGCCTCATATCCTCTTAAAAGGTTTGAAAATACTGCATTTGAGTTACACTTTATATCCTCAAGATTGTTTATACTGCTGGGCTACACGTCCTCTCAACCAAACTCATGTTACACTTCAGTGATCAGATAATAATTAAATAAGCGTCTTCGAGCAAAAGCGCGTCCACCCATAAGCAACATCAACACATTTCATGGCAAAGTTTCTCTTGCTCAGACACTAATGCATCTTCCCATCCCGCGTTCTCACGGTGAAATTGTCCGTGGTGCTACTGAATGATAGCGATTCAAATCACGATTGCTGTCCATAAGGTTGAGATATACCTCAACGTGTCAAATAAGGACGTGTAGAGACATATCACACTGTGTGGACAGGCAACTAGATTAGGGACAAGTATCCCCCTATTCAGACCACCTTAATTCATCGTATGGCTATACGATAAGTAAGTAAATTTTCATAATATGAACATCATAATAACGAACGTCATATTACGAAATGTCGTATAGCGAGGCACATACCCCCTGTTCAGACACAAAACGTTTATACCGAAAATCGATATAAAGCCTACGGTCTCGTTCAGACACATCGTAGTTGACGCAGTTTACCACTGCGCATGTTGCTATGGTCGCCGCTAGTCCCTGCCTGGCCGTCATCCATGGAGCGCGCGCAATTTGACTTTCGACGAGCAAGTCAAGTCTACGAAAACGATCTTCGTATCTAGCCGGTTGTACACAGTTAATTATTTACAACTTGCAACACCGGCACCATCAATTGAAAAGCAATGTGCGTGGAAAACATTCAGTATATCTATAGACTAGTGATATTATTGTAAACAGCTGGGCAGGTCAAGAAACGGAAGCGGAAGTGAGAGGTAAGGTCACCTTTCGCGCGCGCTTACGCTAAGCCCCGCCCAGATATACCGTTCTGTGGTCGCCATATGTTCAGACGGACACGCCCCCTGTTCAGACGCTATTCAGTTTATACCGAAACTCGATAAAGAAACGACGTATAAAGAATCATCGTATAGCTAACGGGTCGTTCAGACGCATATTGCGACCGTCGTGAAAAAGGTGGTATAGATGCGCAGTTTCCCACTGCGCGTGTTGTTATGATCACGAGGTATCCGCTAGCCCCCCTGCCTGGATTTCCTCTTCCACCTTTCACGCGCGCTCCCGTTACGCCCCGCCCAGTTATACCGTTCTATGGTCGCCATATGTTCAGACGGACACGGAACAGTGATTCTTTATCGAGTTCTAGTTCGAAACGATGCTCTGACCCTCGTTTCGCTATACGTCGTTTCGCTATACGTTGTTTCGTTAGTCAGCGTTCACACGCAAAATTTCATCGTATAGCTATACTGTTCTAGTATAGCTATACCGTTTTGGTATAGATTTTTAGCGTCTGAACACCCTGACGGAAAGGTGATTCGTTATCGAGTTCTAGTTCGAAACGATGTTCTGAAACCCTAGTTTCGTTATACGACGTTTCGTTAGTCAGCGTTCAGACACATAAAACCATCGTATAGCTATACCGTTTTGGTATAAATATTTTTGTGTCGAACACCCTGTATACTGGCGGGGCTTATCCTCTGTGCGCACTACTGTGACCAATCAGCTGCAATTATGCTCCAGTCGCTGCCCTTGACGTTAACCTGATACAAAACAAAATTATAGTGTCATCTGACTTAATAGATCTGTTTACTAAGTGATTCAAATTTTATGCATACTTTTGAAAAAAAGGTTGTTCTTGACAACCTGAAAGATTGCCAGAGGCTTGTCAAACATAGCAACAAGTAATGTATGCAAACTGGATTCCAAGTATTGTAGTTCATTCATTGATAACAGGTTAATGGAATACCTCGTTACTAGGTCCCCAGGAAAGAAACATCCATAAATTTGAATCACTTAGTAAACAGGTATATTGCTCCAAACCTGTTCTATACGAAGTTGTAGTCCGTAGGCTCATTTCACTATAAGCCAGTTCGGGGTTAGCGCATGGTACAAATGACCCCAAATATCCACAGATATTTTAGACATGGAGGGTCCCTTTATGTGCACTTCAGAAAAATAACTCTGGGAGTGATAGAGGTGCCTCATGAATAGCTTTTGTTTCCCCCTTTAAAAAGAATACTTCCACCTGGATATCATGGAATGCACCATTAGTGCATAATTGAATAATGATTACATGACATTCATGAGCACATATCGAATATTAGTGTCAGTGGGTTTTAGAATTTGGTACAGATGACCTTTATCTGCTCATGGTCAGATTGCATCTCCGAAGTGGCTTATTCGTGATTATGTACAACTCGTTTATTTATACGAGTCTCGTATAACTTTCCAGTAGTCTGAACGGCTATTAATTTGATTCACGGGTCATTATAACACAGCCTGATGCTTGCACCTTATTTGCTACCATCATTTTGATTCTTTGCATATTTTTATTCTATATGTATATATTTCTTGAACATGCAATCATTTTTGTTTTATTTAAATTTTTAAGTAATTGTGCTGTATCTTGTTGACCACCATCTGATTTTTTTATTCTTATCTGTTCTTCTCCGGTAGTATAATTCTATGGTTATATTTGAATTTGATGCTGCTTCTTTTCATTGTTTTAATGTTTTTAATATGTTTATTGATATACCATTGTCATTTTTGTTATTTTCTATCAGATCTATGATGTTTATTGATGTATTTACATTGTTTCACACGGCCCCAAATGGAAACCAATATTGCAACTGCTTGGCATTTTAACCGTGTATAAGTAAATGTATTAGTCAATCAATCAATGATAAGAAACGCGACCTGAGATCCAATTCTGAATCTACAGCAGAAATGATCCAAATCAAGCTAAGAGGAAAACTGTTAACGTAAACACGCAGGATGGTGTATTAACCTTAATTAGTCACAGTATAGACAATAAATGATGCGTGATATCTCACACCATACAAACAACAAACATGAAACTCATTAAGAACTAATTCAAAAGTTAGAACACAGAATAAGAAATTGAGATTTTTCTGCATTTATCATCAGAGGAACTCGGCATTTCATCACACATCTAAAATGGACAACGATTCAAATCAACACAATTCCAATCATGGACATTCCGACATGAAAACGTAGCCAAATTACCATTAACCTAACCCTGCTGTAATAATAGCATCGTCTGCGGCTACACGTTGATTGGTTTTGATTTGCTGTCCGTACAAGCTGTCTATGCAAAGTCAGAAAAGCGGCTGGAGATCCTTCTCCATAAAATATGGACAACGAACATCAATCAAATAAAGCTATGTGCACAGCGGAAGATAAAACGCATCATTCGACATTAACCTGATCTTGCCATCATCACTAGAGCATCGTCTGCTACAACAGGCAACGCTTCAAACGGCTTGCTGTCCATACAACATATTCACATACTTAGAAGCACGACCTGATATCCCACACCATGCAGATGTAATAAGCAAATTCGTAATTACAATTTATCGCTTGTGCAGACATAGGTCATTAATTTTGTAACAAGTACAATTGACCTGCATTTGCTGCCATTTTCTACACACCATGATGATTGTACATTTTAAAAAAGATTACGAACTTGCTTATTCATATCAAGCTCACTATAACCATGGAATATTCCGTCGAGAGAACACATCTTACAACATTAACCTTATCCTGCCGTCATCGCGATAACATCGTATGCCGCTTTATATTGCTGTCCATACGGTGAGATATATATCGGTAAGATCAGAAACGCAGCCTGAGATTCTTCAACATACAAAATAAATTGTAATTCATACAATTCCAGCGTGACAACGCGTCCTACGACATTAACCTAATCCGGCTGTCGTCACGATAGCATCGTCTGCGGCTAGACAGAGATAGAGAGGCGGTTTGCTTTGATGTATGTCTTGACGCGGACAATGATGACCAATAATTCTAGTCGAGATAGTTCTCTATCTACGGGATGGCCTAAAGGATGGAGGGTAACACGCCACTTTGTTGATGTAATCATAATATTTGGTAATAACAAGTAATAGCCAGCCCGATAATTTTGTTTTGTTGAAATACCAGAGCATTCTAATTGTATACTTCGAGTTGCTCAGGCCTCAACACCCGCTTCTTGTTCTTTTGAAAAAATAAGGACAGGGAGGCGAACAACGTAGAAACTGCGCAGTAAAATGTAATTGAGGAAAATGTACAACAAAGTTGTAATGATATGAATCTTTAGCGTATAGCTTATTGTTGCTCCTCCATCACAAGTCATATGAAAATGCAAAAAGGGTGGTCATGGTAGTAGTGTCTGTTTAGAATTTAAACCAACAGGGCATGCCACAGTTTTCTTCCTTTAACCTGAATTATCTTATTCCCTTAATACAAAAGCCACCCTGTTCCCTTAGCCTTAGGCAATGGGTTAAGAATGCTTACTGCATTCAATGAACATAATATGAAATGTGAACTTGGTGACCATATTGGTAATCCTTCAGTCATCCATCAACTTCAGAATGTCTGGGTTTTTTATGAAAGCACAGAAAAAGGAGAGACATCATGTGACATTTGGGAGTAGAAGTAAACAGTACAGTTGCAGGCAATAAACCCGTCACTTGGGCATCACTAAGCCAAATGAGATATGAGAAGTGGGAGGACGAGGTTCGATGTACTTCATTACATTCATGAAGCATACCTTCACAACATCTCGACGTCATACGATATCTCTCTGCGGATTGCTTCACATCATCAAACACCGCAAATTGCATTCTGAGCCCGATATCTGCACCGATTCAGGTGTGCAAGGATACAGGTCTGCACCCCTCTCCTGCACCCCTAACTCGTACGCGCTCTGAAACAAAACTTACGTTAATCGTTAGGTTTGATTCGCCGAACTCTATTAAACGGATCGGTGCGATGATATAAGCCACCATCTTCAAAATAAACCATAGCTCCGGAGGCTTCTTCTACCCCTTAAATGACAGAATACTGACGATGCACCTTTTTTTGATTTACAACTCATGACAATTCCTCTCGGTAGATCTGGAGGTTAATATGAAGATATCCCCTTCACGTGTTAACATCGAGGTCTTTTGACGGAGATGCGATCGGCGCACTCAAAAATCAAATCCCAGTCGGATCTTCCGCTTTCCAAGCTTTCCAAGAATCCATACCGCCTGTCCTGGGCCCTAATTAATTTCAACGGGAATATCCAATATCCTTCTTTTGAGAATCTGTAGTACCCTACCCCCCCCCCCCCCCCACAAAAAAAAAAAAACAAAAACAAAAACAAAAACAAACAAACAAACAACAACAACAACAACAAACAAAGAAACAAACAACAAACAAAAAAAAAAACAAAAAAAAAACATATCCTTATGCGTGAGTTTGCAGGAAACTACTCTTCAAGATCCGAGGATACTATACAGCGGCCTCGCAATTAAGTTTTTATCAAATGTCATCTCATCCATGAAGTTCTCCGAATGAAAATCTACAGCATATAAAATGACCATTTCCTAATTTCATGGAGACATTGAATGATGAAGGAAATATCATTCCTATAGGACCTTGTTCTTGATGATTAATGGAATTTATACTTTTCTCTAATTATGAGGGAAAATATCACTTAGTTTCCTATAAATACTGCCTACTGTACTTCACAAATACGTCATATAAATTTACAAGGAAAGAACTGTAATAAACTTGTGACTCGGCCAGATCATTGACTTGTAATAAACTCTTAATAACCTACAGGAAAAAAGTAATAAGTAGATTATACCTCCCGCAGATCGACTTTACGTGAAAAACCTCCTGGCGATAAAGTTGTTTTCATTCCATTCCTATAATTCCACATCCATCAATATTTATGCTCGGTAACGAGTGCTATTCAGGTTCGTTCTATGTTTTCCAAGTAGCATTCCCATTCAAACAACGTAGCCAGCTAAATGCACCCGGGATGTGCACTTGAAATTCAAATTCTGGCAGAGCGTTTCACGAATACAGTCATCATGTTCATGAAGGATCATAGCCTATCAAGGAAAACCTTTCAGTGTGCACAATGCGCATTCCTCAATAGAATGGTTTTATTGGTCCTCTGTCGACGTCGCGTGCCTCGCCCGTGAAAGATTCAAAATGATGCAATTGTCGAAAAAATGGCAAAGTGCAACATTCGTACTTTGGGCTCCAAAACATGCGCGGGGGCTCGGAAGCGTCGTCAATTGTTCGCCGGAAATATAAAAAAACAGTTTGACACTTCCAGCTTACCGGGTCGTGCATTTCCTCGTGATTTGCTCTCGAAAATGTTTTCAGAGCTTCGTCATATGCGCACGATCTACTCACGACGTAGGTCGGCAACGCTACACACGACATTCGCACATACGTTGTCCGAACTACGCACAAACTGCACAAGAATGGTTGACGGTGCAATAATATTGTCGCAACTTAGCCATTTTTTCGACATTCGCATCCTTCGCGAATCGTTCGCGTGCCCCATGAAATCCCACCTTTATCTTTCAGAAAGTGAGCTAGAGTCAACGTCCTCAACAAAATGATCCACTTTTTATGACTCACATTAGGGATCACTTGGTCTGGATTTGAGTCCACTCCACACTATAATCCATACCGTAGTGGTTGCGTTTTACTCTTTTGGTAGTGAATTCCACTATTTTGGGCCAGGATTCCGCTCCAAACGAAGTGATCCCTAATATGACTCTATAAAAAGTGGATTTCTCCAATTTTCAAGTTAACAAGAACCACTCGTACTTTACCTTAGTCTTTTATAGGTATGATATCACAAAGAAATATGTACATACTTTAGCTTCGTTTGATATTCTTTCATTTACATAAAATGCCTACATTTTGAACCATGGATATACTTTCATTTACATACTTTTGTTCACTTATCTCCTTGGTTTGCTGAAGTTTTTGACAGTACTAATCAAGAAGAATAATCAAGAAGACCGCTATTTATAGCATATATTTGGTTAATATCCTGCACGTCAACCGATGAATCACATACGATAATGGGTATAGGATATTAAACGTTATTTTAAATATTATTTTACATAGCCATCTGGGCCCTGTTTCATAAAACTTGCCATTAGTGACAAGTTGCAATAACTGTTATAAGCTACTGAAATCCTTGCATCTGATCGGCTGAGAGCAAATTTGTCGGTAAAAATCACCGACAAGACACTTGATGAAACGCCCCCAGGTCACTGCTGGAGTTTCGTGGGGCTGAGGAGGAGCGGGGCTGCTTGCGCAAAATTTACAGACCAATACTAAGAACGTTATTATTATCATTTGCCGTGAAACTTCAAATTTCGTGAGGTTTGGTCACCCCCTCAGTTTCAATCTTCATGAATGTTACAGAAGGACAGTGAACCTCGGCAAAAAAATTTGTTTCCCTTTCCCTTGTGTTTCTACGATACGCCTGGGGCTAACAGCTTTAGATGCAAACTTCTTTTTCTTAAAGAAACGTGATTTATTGGATCGATGTGTATCTCCAAAAAAGCAATAATCCAATGCAAATTCTCTAAAATACAATATTTTTTGAATTGGGGAAGTGATATGTGAGGCCCTTAAAGGGCAATACAACCTTTGTAATTATTTGATTTGTGTGATGGCAGAAATATTAGAGAAGCAGATTGGGGAAAGTTTGAACGAAATCGGACAAGCCAGAAGAAAGATATGATTTTTTTTTAAAGTTGTAATCACTATACATATGGGAATTTCAAATTGGCCGTATATCGGTACGGTCACTGTGATGTAGCGGCGGTCAACTTTCCAATCCCTCCAACACACAAAATTACTAAATGTCAATTTTTCAAAATATATAACTCAGTAGGATATTTTTCTTTTTGGAGGACCTATAACACCATCCTATCTACAATATATTCCGAGTAATGCTCCGAGGGGAAAGGAGTTCAGGAGAAAACTGGATGATATTTTGGTGTACCACAATTGGAAGAGTTGACACTGAATATCACCATCGATTCACCATAATGCGAATTTGAGATTCGCATAGATGTAGTAATCTCATTTTGCAAACATTCATAACTTTCTTATTTTTGTCCGATTTATTTCACCATCCTGATTCTCTTATGTTTAACTGTTCACACAAGTCAGCTTTTTACAAATGTTTGATTGCCCTTTAAGTCATCTTCTAATTACCAATCTCGTGCCTTTTGTGTAACTCTATCTATTTTATCGAGTATCAATACAAAGATAATCTTTAAAGGTCCCCTGCAACCCAAATGCACGTTGATTTCTGTTGATGTGCAGGGATGCCTACAACTCATATTCTATTTTTCAAACATCTAAATATGTTTCATAGATTTCTAAATATTTTTGGAAATCATTTTCTCAAACATGCTAAGCTCCACCCTGAATAAAATGCTCCAGATATCATTCCTGCAGTGACATCATATGTCAATCATTAGTGAGCTAAGGAGAGACAGTGGTATGTAGCTTTGCCAGAGATGACCATCTGTTCAAATAGACCAGACAATGCCTACATAGTAGTTGCTATCTCAGACATGCTGAAGCATCACCAGGAAAAGAATGGTAATGAAGAGGTATTGTTCGAAAGCATCCAATTATATTGTGAGCATGTGCTGAGCTGGAGGAAGTTACATTCAACTGTCTATTGTAGAATGTTAGTGTAGCTGACTGATGATTGACAGCTGGTGTCATTGCAGGAATGAGATCTGGAGCTTTTAGGAGGTTGGAAAAAATATTTCAAAAAACATTTTAAAATCTATGAAACATATCTTGATGTCTAAATAACAGAATATTAATTGGATGCATCCCTGCACATCAACAACAAAAAACTTGTATTTGGGTTGCGTTTGGTTGCAGGGGCCCTTTAAAGAAAGTACGTGACTTATACCGACCATAGATAGTTAAATTCCAAATGGTTCGGTTAAAATGTCAGCAAATATTTGTAAGACATGCATGTTGGTCCATATTCTGTCTAATGCAAGTAACATAAGGCTGCTCAATAATCATCGACAATTTCATTCCTCTTTCCGTTGTTATTATCTCTGTGGTTAAATGCTGGTGCCCACACACAGCGATTCTTTACTTTGTTTGTGTGTGTATTGTGAACAATATTCACACTTGGCTGTTCACAGTGTTAACAACATGGAAATGACAGTGTTCCAAAATTTTTTGTGTTCACATTTCAGGTTTTTTCAGTTTTCATATTTCACATTTTACAATATTTTCACAGAATAAATGGTTCAAACAAACATGGATTATATTATGAGACTAGAACAGAATATGAGTACCTCATAGCTAATTATTTGCATGCAGAATTAACTGAAAAGCCTGACCTAAAAAGAAAAGAGCGAAATATCTAGGAGCCTAAAGTGACAGCTACGCTTATAAGTTGTAGGTTTCAAAGGCAATAAGATAAGTATAATCTTCAAACACAGTTGGAACGAGCAATGCATGATTACAGCAAATAGTGTATGTAGATTTAAAAAATACTGTAAGTAGCAGTATAAATAGAATTTGCATTATCCTTCTAGTGACGCATTACTTTACATCATGGGTAAAAAGCCACATGCACTATCATAACAATGTAGTATCTTGTGAAAGACGATATACTGGCATCATAGAAACACAATGTTATTGAATATGATGAAATTAAAATCACCGGGTGATACAATACTCAATCATCGTAATCTCATTTTCATGTGCACAAAGTACCGGTAGGTAGAACGAATTTGACGCACTATTTTTCCCACAGAGGAAGCCACTGCCTGATTTCACGTGACCTATATGCAGAGATTGTGAGTCAGACAGATGCCCCCATGATCCACTCAATAATGTATATTATATTGATCCATTCCTGGAATACTTGGGACCCTCAGAGTGCATGGTAATCACTTGCCCAAGTGATGAGATATGTTTCTATGTATCATCATCGAATAATGATAATATATAATATCACATTATGATATAACGTCCTTATGCACTTTCAAAGAGCTTTGTAATTTATTACCCTGGATTTAGCCCCGGCAACCGTTACCTACGTAAAGTGCATTTCAAGGAATGGTCCTACCAGCTACCCATTTACCTCACCAGGGTCGACATGGTCGAGTGTGGCAATTGAAGTCCGAAGCCCATATTGTGGGTACAGAACACAATGTTTGTAACAAGCACTGTGATTTTCAAAAAAAAAAGAGGTTTTCTCAATACAATATTTTGATCAGTCAAAGAAAGCTAGCACACATTTACAGACTCGTTTGTTCTGAAATGCCTACACTTTAAGAATATAAATATCACCTCTGTATTTATGTTGGCAGTGATTGGTGTTTTGGCTGTATTTTGTGTTATCCTCGGCTTGAAATCCTCACCGCGCTTCCTTTTTATTAGTAACTGCTCAGTAAACTTCTCATCAAGCATGCCACTATTAATGAGTCGATGCACGTTGTAACTTAGACTGTCAGTGGCGTATCTACGGGGGACAGAGGGGGCACGTGCCCTGGGCGGCACTTGAAGGGGGCGCAAAAATTTTCTAAGAAAATCAATCAGTTTGCATTTTTACATGTATCAAAGCTATTTTGATAAGACAAGATTTGTTCAGCTTAAGTTTGTAATAGGCATTCAAATGTTAACCGACCCTTAACACAAGGAAAAGTACAGGACATCCCAGAAGATTGACAGCCCTCCAGACCGACAAGGTCGGTCTGGTAACCACTCAGACCAAGGAGGTACTCCGGCAAGCTTGCCTAGTACCTCCTTGCTCAAACAAGTTGTTCGAAGTTGTCGTGGGCCGAGTATTTAATAAGCGAGAGTGATGATTGTTTAACCAAGGATATAACTCCTTGTTTTAACAGGCAAACCTTTGAGAACCTTAGGATAAACACATGCCTCTTTTAAAACTTGTCAAAGAAATCTATAACTCAAATTCTAAAATAAAGCAATTCAACCTATACAAAAACCCGATCGATGGACTGGCAGTCTGGATAAGCAGCAATCTTTAAATTCAAGGGAAACCGAAGTTATTTGACATTTCTTTTGTTACAAAATTCACCCACTGACGTAAATATTTATTGATAAAATGTAAACCCGGAGGAATGGACATACTCGGATTTGTTGCTTAAACAAATGGCATATGTCATATAAATGTTGAAACCTAACATCAATGACAGACTCATGTGGCAGTTTTATCTATGTGATGTGAAAAATACATTTGATATCTAACACTGTCTTGGAATATGATATTTTACCCTCAAGAGAAAGATGCTGGGCGATATGCTTTCCAGCCAATAGGGCTGATGAGTACCTCTTGATGGGGTGGATTATGTTTCGCTAGTGATACCGGTTACGACTAGGAACAAGAGACGTCATGTCCCTGGGTGAAAGAACACTAAAGAAAGAAGAAAATGAACATTTTCTAGAAAGAGAGTTACTTTAACATCCTCTGTTTCGAACTCTGACTAGCTTTCTTGTAAGTCTTGTCAATATATCTCTTTCCCACGCACCTTTTTAACACCTTCATATTCCTTCTCTTTTAAAAAAAATGTTTGCATCTCTTTACATCTCAGGTCCTAGCTGTTAGAGTCAGGTGCAGTTTGCTGCGAGTGTCACAGAACACCGAAATAAATTTGTATAAAGACATCCTCCGCAAAAGCATTTTACCTGACATTATACAGGGTTGGAAAAAAGTTTGGAATATTTTTATTCCAAGAATTATTTCTTGTCTTAAACATATCCCTCGTCATTTTAAGTTCTTCTTTGAGGTTCAAATAAAAGATATGTGTCCCTTTTTAACTTTAAAAGCACAACATTAAAAATCAGGCTTATCACACAGTGCAGAGGTCCACTTGGAATTCGGAAGCGTATATTTGCTGTTTTTGCAAATGTCTAACGAAAAAGTTAAATAATCAGATACAGTTTAATTGCTATACCGAAGTCCTCAAAATGACTGCAAACTGCACGTAGCTTTTTCAAAATTCCACGTGAAGTACAGAAATGTATAACAAGATGTTCAAACACAAATAGAGCAAATCTGACAACATGTGGTTCATTGGTCAGCCATTGTAACATGTTTAACAATATTACGTAATCTTTGGTACAAGATGGAACAGTAGACTTCATTCAACACAGTTTATCCGATTTGGATGAATTATTCATCACAATATAGTAGAAACTAGCATTTAAAATCAGACATACTCATCGCCAAAAAAATATTCCAAACTTTTTTCCAACTCTGTATGTGTAAAGATTCGAAAGGGGTGATAAAACTTACCATTGCTTACATGGCCTGATTGTAACCCAAGAGACAACCCCTTATTCTAGCTACTTTTATTATTCACCTTCTTCTGACTCCAAACCTATTACCAGCTTTAAATTTATCAAAAATGTGAGTATATTGTACTTACTTTAGAGCTGAAATTGAAAAAAAAAGTTTTCCAAATCGGCCTTAAGAAAAACCAAATACTCTACAAGTGGCTCCTAAACCTTAAACGTATTTCATTAGTACCATTAAAATCGAGTTTAAACTAAAAACATGCAACACTTTAAGGGTACCCCTGCAATAGACCGCTTCGGTAATGTTGCAAATTTTATGCATTCCTTTCAAACAAAGGTTGTTCTTGACAACCTGAAAGCTTGAAAAAGCCTGCCGGACATAGCAACAAATAATGTATGCAAACTGGATTCCAAGCATTGAGGCTCATTTATAAAAAGCAGGTTCATGGAATATCTCGTCACTAGGTGCTCAGATAATAATATTTGCATAGATTTGTATACATTACAGAAGCGGTCTATTTCATGTGCTAATTAGGTTGGGTTCTGGTAATCATGGTGGAAATTAATTCTGACAAAATTAAACTAAACTTGAATATTCTATACCAGAAATGAATTATATCTGCCGAACGTGTAAACGGTGTAAAAGTAATGGAGAATGGTAGAGCAGTCTTACACGTGCATAACATACTGTCTCACTTAAGAACGTGTTATCAAGAAAGTTTTTTTTTTTGGTATAGTTTGTCATATTTTGTTTCTTATCTTCTACATCTTATAACCATCTTATACATGACAAGCAATACACTATATATATATATAAATCAGTTTTTCCTGAAATATATTTCCAGAAGTTAAGATGAGTATAATTATAAAGGCTAGGCCTAGAATAATTTTCTACCAATGTTTTGAAAAGTGTCTTTAATTGCTTGTCGATATATTGTGGCAATCATGCTCAAAATCGATTGTAGGCGAGACTACCCAAGAGTTGCAATGTTTTGATTGGGACGATTCGCCTCAGGATGTTGAAGATTGTTCTACAATGACAGAATGTGACAAAATTCCATCTACAGGGCTGGAAGCATCCAGGTTTTCATGATAAAGAACTCAGGACCCGTTTTAGTATAGGAAATAGGGTGTTGATTGCAATACACTTTTCTATTATCAATAGCAATACTAACGGAACGGACGTACGAAACCTATCCTGATAAAGTCAATACCACTTACTAGCGTTATTCTCTCTCAAAAACAAACACTTGCAAACGAAAATAAATTATTTTCTTACAAAACACTGGGATTAATTGGTTGTTATGTCCAAGTGTCTGATATCAACTTAGCTCGTCAAAAATATAAAATAGATACTATTGAAGACACAATTTCTTTTAGAACTTTAGAAGTTACTTAGAATACGACGGTCAGTTTCTTGGAATCTGTTAAGCATCATAATATTTGTTATCTCCCTCTCTCTCTCTCTCTCTCTCTCTTTCTTTGTACATCTACATACAAAAGGAAACTTTTGGATTGAAAGACTAATGCCAAACACAATTAGAACCGGGTTTCGGCTTTCTAGGAATTTGAAGTCATGAACTGAATTGAGCAGTCTGCGAGCTTCCACAAGAAATTAGCCCTTGACTATAAGGCGCGTCGTAAGAAACATGAAGCAGGGAATTGCATGAAGTAAGGCCTTCGAAAGAGAACACCGACTTGACAAGGAATTGTACTGGCGAGAACCCGAACATGTTCTTCTGATTTGATTATAGACCAGGTACTAACTACGTTAGGTATAATGTTCATGTCCCTGCTCGGCACACTGTCAAGACCTTATGAACAATCAAGGCCCCAGTTTGCGAATTCATTCGAATGCATAGATGCTGGTAGGTCTCTAACAACTTCCACTGCCATACCACAGAACTCCTAAAGACGTAGAAGGCTCGTGCGGGTGCGAAATTGTAGGCATTGTTCGTACGTGATCACGTGATATCCGCCATGTTGGTTAGTCCTTCGCTCTCCAGCTCCGGATTCATGAAGCTCGTCGCGTCAACGGCATTCATTCAGTAAACTGTTTGATCAACACTTAGGGTTATATGAAATCTTACTGAAATTGCTAGATTTTGTTAATGCTAGTATCCAAATGAACGAAGACAAAAAGAGAGGGAAGTTTCTCTCGAAATACATGAAATATATTAGTAAACGAAGAAGCTTGACTGGGGAGGAATTTTTAATTTGTAAACAAATCTTTCGGCATATTACTCCCAGTTTTAAAGATCGTATGCTCGATCTATAATGAAAAACACAAGTCAGAAAAAATTGGAACCAGCGGGATTCGAACCTGTCATCTACTGCTTGCCGGGCAGCGACTTAACCACCAGGCTATTCTGGTTCACGGCCAAGTCACGACGAACTAGAATCAAATACCCAAGATCCTCTTCTTTCTGACTCATTAATATTCAAACGGTCCGCCGTGGAACAATGGTTAGTAAACGAAGAAGCTTGACTGGGGAGGAATTTTTAATTTGTAAACAAATCTTTCGGCATATTAATGAGTCAGAAAGAAGAGGATCTTGGGTATTTGATTCTAGTTCGTCGTGACTTGGCCGTGAACCAGAATAGCCTGGTGGTTAAGTCGCTGCCCGGCAAGCAGTAGATGACAGGTTCGAATCCCGCTGGTTCCAATTTTTTCTGACTTGTGTTTTTCATTATAGATCGAGCATACGATCTTTAAAACTGGGAGTAATATGCCGAAAGATTTGTTTACAAATTAAAAATTCCTCCCCAGTCAAGCTTCTTCGTTTACTAACCATTGTTCCACGGCGGACCGTTTGAATATTAATGAGTCAGAAAGAAGAGGATCTTGGGTATTTGATTCTAGTTCGTCGTGACTTGGCCGTGAACCAGAATAGCCTGGTGGTTAAGTCGCTGCCCGGCAAGCAGTAGATGACAGGTTCGAATCCCGCTGGTTCCAATTTTTTCTGACTTGTGTTTTTCATTATAGATCGAGCATACGATCTTTAAAACTGGGAGTAATATGCCGAAAGATTTGTTTACAAATTAAAAATTCCTCCCCAGTCAAGCTTCTTCGTTTACTAACCATTGTTCCACGGCGGACCGTTTGAATATTAATGAGTCAGAAAGAAGAGGATCTTGGGTATTTGATTCTAGTTCGTCGTGACTTGGCCGTGAACCAGAATAGCCTGGTGGTTAAGTCGCTGCCCGGCAAGCAGTAGATGACAGGTTCGAATCCCGCTGGTTCCAATTTTTTCTGACTTGTGTTTTTCATTATAGATCGAGCATACGATCTTTAAAACTGGGAGTAATATGCCGAAAGATTTGTTTACAAATGAAATATATTATTGCCAGTGTTATCAAATGTTGCTTTGGGCATTTTCATGCTTATTTGTTATTATAGAAATGCAGTCATCATCCACTCTTGTTGCTCATTTTGATAATTTTACTGCCGACATTTACTTGATCACTGAAATGATTCTCATGGTTCTGGCAAATGAAAGTGGAAATTTATGTTATTGTATTCATATCCTGATGCAAGACTTCATGCTTGTAAGAGTTCGATATGAGGTGTGCTCATTTCCGGTACGTTGCAATATATATAGCCCTCAAGAAAATTCTTTGTCTTTACAGATCACTGTTATGATCCAGACATCTGTGTTTTGTTGAAGGTTGTCACTCGAAATAAGAACATTAAAAATACATCAAGTCTAATGAAGTGTCAAAGTCACGACTGCCAAATTGGAAACAAAAGGTAGCTTTCGGAGAGGACTACAACATAATCATTAATCATTAAAATTCTAATTTGACAAAATAATATAAAGTCATCACAATTCTAATTCGACAAAAAAAGGGGTCCAGTTTCCCTCCATAATTCTCTGACAAGCAAAAAAAAAAAAAAAAAAAAAAGGTTTCATTCTAAAAGGGGGGGGGGGGGGGCACAATCCACAAAAGGGATCCTCTATGGTCAAAATGCATACTTTTCTTCCAAAGGTGGGGGGGGGGGGGCACGGGCCGGAAGAGCCCCCCGGATCAGCCAATGTTATGATGATTATGCTTTTGAAGAATTTGCTGCATGTGTCAATGTCCAGTTTTATGCCAAAGATATTTGCACAGTTGCAGATACATCTATCTTTGATTATTATACATTTAAAACAAACAGCATATATGGATATTGATTTTTTGATGTAGGTTACTAAATTATAGAAATTACAAACATTGCCAAATGATATTCCATGGATGGTAAGGACCAGCTTTAATTGAGATGATCCGGGAGCAGTGAATTCTGACTGTAAACAATACGCACATCATCGTATTCATCTGTTTCTTAATATCGATTAGACACACTCAAAATCTGCTGGATTTTATCTTGACACTCATTATAGTGAAGGGGCATGAATAATAATTTAAAAAAAAGAAATACAATGAAAGGAGAACCTTGAGCCTGGCTTGTAAAAATACAAACGTTTCTGCAAAGTTAAAAAAAACCCAGTTGAATAAAAATTGAATCAAGCGGCTGCTAAGCAATGCGTCTAATCAGAAAATGGGAGGAGGCCTACAGACTTACCCCCCCCCCTCCCCGTTCCCCTGCCAATCTGATTAATCCACAATTTTAAAAAGTTCATCGATAAAGTCCTGACTTATATAAGGATTATCATCAAAGATAAAAAGAAACATGGCAGAGTATGTTGAACACATCCTTAATTCAAAAAATCAATTAGGCATCACTGCCCCGACATATGGAACTCCTTACCTGATTCGCTTAAGTTACGGACTTCACTTTTTTCTTTTAAAGCCATTACAAAAAACACCTTCTTAATCAATACAGTATTTAAAGTTACTATTTAATATTTTAGAGAAGAATTAACCATTTATTGAGGCATCAAATTAAATTTCAAATTAAGCAGAGGCTTTGTACAATCACTCATTTCACATATTGCATGGCCACCTGCACATTACCCTTCAATTCATATTCATCCTTCTTTCTCTTCTCTTTCTTTTATTTTTCTTCTTTCATTTCCTTTCCCGGGGCCGTCATCATCTCAAGCTTATGCTTACGATGTCGGTCTCCTGCATCATTTCACCCTCCTTAGCATAGAATCGCCCCACTATTCTTGTTATAATATTTATATCTTATTTTGTTAAACGATCAAGTAGATTTGTTTCTGTCAGTTGTCAAAAGTAATTATATTATGTTTATTACGTAGATTATGTATATTATGCTATTATGATTCTGAATATACTTTACTTTGTAGGGCCTACTTATGAAAAATGCAGAAATAAAACAGTGCGAAAAAAAAAAGTTGTTCGCCTTTTTATATCAGATGAAACTGTACAAAAAGTATAACGTTTTACAAGTCATGTACATTGTACCAAAAAAGCAATGTTGCTTTTTCCGAGGGGGTGTCAAGAAGGATGAAGGTGAACAAACGAACTCGGGCTTCTTTCTCGAAAGGGAACTAAAATGATAATAGTGATAGAAAAAAAAAACTGTTTGATAATATCTTGAATTTGAGAGAATACAATTTTAACCTTTGTGTCCGAAAGAGACCCCCCCCCCCTTAAATGTACATGATACTAGTTGACTATACTTATGTATGAGCAGCTGAACTTCAGTGGAAAAGCCAACTTCAAAATTTCAAGTGATTAAGGCACAAGGCCCTTTATTTCGATAAAGAAGATCCGATATAAATATAAATAGGCATTGAGAAGCACACGGTCTGATGGGTTAGTTGAAAAGATCGAGGACTAAGCAATATGGCGGCGTGTGCACTCGAGCGAATCCTACACCGGGTATTTCGGCGATACCGCGATCTGTGCGTTGTGAATGGGTATGAGCCTTCTACGTCTTTAAGAGTTCTGTGTGCCATACGAGGAAGTTTTCCTTTCAGCCTAATCTAAGCGAATGAAATTTGTTGCACCGACTACCAGTGCTTCTTGGGAAAGCCATTGTTAGTCTCAACAATGGCAAGAGCAAATAACTTGATTACAGTGTTTCGTAAAGGGATCATCTTTTGAATTGTAATAATTGGGTTTTAAAACTCTACAGGGGGTTAATATCCGAAGGATGCAAAAGAAAACCCAGGTATGATTGGAATTCTTGATTTAAAAAGATAGAGTACACCTACATTCTCTAATTTTAATTAGTCTTGCGAATAAATGGATTGTCTCTCTATGCATACGCACTCTACTTTCTTATCGTTATTCCAACCCTGGTGTTTTTCTGATAGCTGTCAAACGTTTTTTTTTTCAAAATTAGACTTCACCTTAGGGACTAAGTCGATGACTGTGTCCTGATCTCAGAAATTATTCTTTATATACATGGGTCCGTACACTTTGGGTAACCTCGCTACTCATAAGGACCGCTATTCATAAGGACCACTATCCATAACGCTTGACTAAATAGTGGTTTTGTATGAATAGGGGTCCTTCTAAATAGCGAGCAAACCATAGACAAATTAATTACCATATTCATAAGGACCTCCATTCATAATGACCACTACTTCATTCATAACTATTCATAAGGACCGCTATTCATAACGCGTGTTAAATGAATAGCAGTTTTCTATGAACAACGGTCCTTATGTATAGCGAGCGGACCCATTCTACTATAAATTAGGAGAACTCGGTCTAATTACCTTTATAACAGAGGATGTAAGAACAAGTTAAATTGGGTTTAGACTGAGTTCAATCGAGTTAAACCGAGACCGAATTCAACACTTATCTTTAGACTCAGTACTCGAAATTTTCATCTCACGAAATAATTGAGTCACAATTGACACAACAATAATTTGCCACTCATCATAGGTTCTGACATTGAAAGTCGCTGTCGTTCACGATTCGCCAATTAGCAAAATTATTTTCATGCCGCGAAACTTTTGATTTTACAGGGGTTGATTATGTTGAAATTTATATGAACGTCGAGACAACATTTGGTCTTTGGCAAGACATTAATCTACACTTCCCACTCTCCACTCATGTGTAGGCCTACACTCTAAAATGAGTTGGGTAAAATATCAACCCAAAATATAACCCAATATTGAGTCAAATTTACCCCAAACTAAATTTACCCAGTGGAGGGTAAAATTTTACCCATCAAAAGGCATGTTCCCTCTTTTACCCCACATGGATAAAATTTTACCCAACTCTTTTTAGAATGTAAATGGGTACATAAAAGCTTGAGAGGTAGTTGCTTTGCACCCTCGGATAGAACCGGGGTAATAATGCCTAAAAGCCTCAAGATGGAGCGTGACGGATATAAGCGCTATTTAAGGGGCTATTGATATCATGTTATCCAAACATGATTTTCAAAATATCACAAACAAGTCCAAATAAAGGTACCCGTCGTGCTATAGGTACGTGTGTATTACTAAACACAGCTTTATATTTACAAACATGTATTTTACACAACACTTTTTCATTCCATGAAATGCATTCGTGGAAAGCTATTAGGTAGAGCCCTCCTGGGGGACCACAGCTTTTGGCAAACATTAGGCACGCACGGGTTTCCCTACATTCACTTGGGAACTACACAAATCAAACTGGATTACAAATAAATCCTATAAACGGATCTAGGGACCTACGGGCAGGTCAAATTTGTCAACGCAGGTACAAATATTTTCTTCTCCTTTTACCAATGCGACTTTCCCCCTCAAACCTAATTTTCCAGGGACCCACGTCACACGCGGTTATGTTTGATCTGTGACGTCACGGGGTTTAAAAGCTCGCGGATCGATTCACGTCGTGCCTCGCATATATCGGTATTTTCATACGGGAACACCAACATGACATTTCGACTGTAGGATAGTGCCGTACGTGACTGTTCAGCAGAATTACTCCAACCAAGGTTACTCGAAATAAGGCAGTAATTGGCATGAACGTGTGCGATTACTAGAGATGACGGAGTGCCTGCCAGATCAAGAAATATATGTCAGATCCAGAAATTTCGCCTCTAATTTACCGACGCACCAATAAATTTGCACTTCAATTTGATTATGAACAGTAATGAGAAAGTCAGAAGGAGTTCGAGTGAGGTTTATTTTTTACCCGTCTGGAACATCGTCTTAAAGAACTGAATGTGACAATTTGATAAAGCATGCTTTGCCAAAGACTTTTTGATTAACTTAAAATTTTATGTGATACTAAGATTGAGTGACTTTATAGCCAGAATCTCATGCGACCAACGTGACAAAACTTTACCGACATGCATGAAACTCCAAAGTGTGATATTGGCAAATTATGAAAGGGGGCAAGGTTAAAGAACTGTTAGAAGAGTTACTATGACTGTGAATTAAGATGAATAATAAAGCTTTAATAACATCCTCACCGATAATATGAAAGCGGATAATGTACAAATTTCTCAAAATGTTCCAATTTGCTGGTGAAGAGTGAAAAGAGCAAGCAACTAGGTATTGGATGTTCGATCCAAACTTAATGACAAACTCGTCCTGACGCGTGTATAAATTGCATTATACTTGGGGCGAAAGAAAAGGAGAAAATAATTTAGCAATTGGCAGGTACAAAAGAGCCGACAGAGAAACGAAGAGTAGTAGAAGCAGTTAAATTCCATGTTCTAATTTTCTTCTAATTCATTTATCCCTCTTGTTGAAGAAAGACTTTGTACCATGAACTGTTTTTTCGATAATGCTGTCTCGACACACATTAATATACTATTTGGCGATAATCATGTTCTAAGGGAGCCGATAAACCAACTTGTAAAATATGACATAATCATGATAATTCATTTAAAAAGAAGAAGAATTATTCTAGCAATGATTTAGCTGACTTAGAATGGTATAAGAAGTCATTTCAAACTAGCATACAGGATAAACATTCATATAAAAATCTTCATGCCATTAGCGTTGATCCAAAAAGAAGAATGTCTTATTATAGGCAAGGTTCAAACGGTGTGAAAGCTATATAATCGTTGGTTATTGACATGATTGATATAAAAACTACATCAAAATGGTTGACCCATTTATAAATGTACATCAGAGGGAAAAAGGGTGCCAGATGCTTTTTTTAAATATAACATGCAAAGTGTGAACAATAGCCAGCCAAAACACCAAGGATCCAGAAGGCTAATCAATGGTTCACTGCAACTCATTTAACAAATATATAAAAATTAATTTAAGGAAAAATATTGGGCAATAGGTAAAACATTGAAGTCATGAAATGTGCTTTGCCAAAAGGAATCTATGCACACGCCTTTTAAAAGAACAATTGACATATATTCATAGAAGTAAGAAAGTGGTATATATATACATATATATATATATTAAAGTCAAGAAAATTAAGTCCAATTTGGTAAGGGACCAGTTTTTTTCTTAAATAATATAGTTATTGTCCTAATTGTAAAGGTGTAAAGAGCTGCAGATCCAGGACTTTATTGCAGAAAGAATGGTTATCAGGTTATAGGTGCCCTTTTTCATTTTCTTTTTGCCAGGGGCAACACACTTTTTTCTACTGTTTTGTGTCTGTGTCTGTGGGTGTGTGTGTGTGAGTTTGTTTAGCATTATGTCCGAGGACATTTTCGGACAGAGAACAAAAAAAAAATCATGACAACAATGGTCCTCGGACGCCGGACAATAGTCCTCGAACGTCGAACAATGAATTTGTGCTTTATTCCGTCGACTGTCCGAGGACGAGTAACAATAGAGGAACAATAGTTGTCCTCGGAAGTAAAGCCATGTAAACGTCTGTATGTGTGTGCGTGTGTGTGTGTGTGTGTGAATACTTTGGGAATAAGATTTGGTTTTGCGAGAAAAGTCGGTACTTTTCGTCCGTGCCCCCCTCCCCCCCCCCCCCTCGATCCGCCACTAATACATGTGAAGAGAACGTCAGTATTCTAAAAGGAACGATGTTGAAGCATTCTATCACTAGGTCAGCATTTGTGATATTTATTGCAAACGAAACCTCCCCATCTTTTCTTATTCTTAAAATCTGTCAAATGCTGGGGTCTTTGTACAGTAGGTAGGTGTTAGAGGAACCAATTACACATTGTATACAGAGAAAAGAATATGAATATTGCATATTGAAAAATTAACAAATCTGTCATGTCAGGACTCATAATTCATGTAGGACGGATTAAATATGTATAACTACTCGCCTGTTTTTGCTATATCGAGGTTGCCTGTGGGGGGAATAAGAAGGACTGCCATCCATTATGTAACCGCTGTATAGAACAGGTTACGTTGTCTTAAGTCTAAAGCTTTATAAGCTTTACAAGATGGATTGAATTACAGGTGCAGGTAGATTTTGTGGCTTTTAAATATAGACAGCGCATGTCAGAAAGATCCATAACGTATTCAACTGAGGATGAAATTTGCAGCATGAGAGTAATTTTTGAAATTTGTACGGAGGAGAATTATTTCCTTTCTGAAACTTTTTTTTAATGAGATAAATTTAAGATGATCGCCCAGGCGACAGACGGTATACCTTTCCGGCGCACCCCATTAACATCTCATGAAAGTCATGAGAGACTCATGCCAGGGTTTTTTTCGAGCAGTGTACCAGGTTCCACACGCACTCACCACCAATATGTCTCCCCACCTCCCATCGCTCGGGCATACTCACAGGCACTTCAAATAAGGCGGTTAAGCAGTTTGTTTTGAAATGAGATCGCATTCTAAATACCTTCCTGAAGGTATTAATTACATGTTCTTCTAAGCACCTGGAATACTGCACAAATACATTAATCTCCATGCAGTTAGCCTTCACACACCATTCGCTATTTAAAAAAAAGGTATATTTCATAACATCTCATGGCCTTTCTCATTTCGTATTCAACTTTCCTTCAGCTCTTCAGCATGTTAAAGAGGTCTACATTGAAATGGATAGTATGGTACAATGTTATTAAAGCTCACGATGCTGAATCGGTTATGAAGATTATTATGTTTCTGCTTTAATGGTTGTTACGAATGATATTGCCAATTATTTTCTATAACCGAATTCTCAAGTTGGAAATTTAATAAAATTCGACATAATTTAAGAAGTTTAGTCTGGAGCTTTTACCTCTTCCCATTATCCAAATTCAACTATGCTACCGAAACAAATTTTACGTTTTCCTTGTTCTCATTTGCAAGTACGATTAAATTTGTTTATTGTGACACCAAAAATATATAAACGGAAAATGCAATATGACCTGAATATTTCTATCTAAGACATTTTTGTGTGTTTCTTGTTCCTCCCCCTTTTTTGCCTCCAAGTTCTTTCCTAGAATTATGATTAACTTTAATTATTGATTTAGCTTTTTATATGTGCTGCGGGTGTGTCTGTAAATGTAGAACGGAATATACAATGATAATTACGTCTAATTATTTGTACTTTTCAAAACTTTTTTTTTTTTTTGCCTCAGAGTAAAGGGGCAATATGGAAATTTTAAGCATCTGACACGTGCCTTTGACGAAATCATATTTCCGGGAGGTGCATTTTCTCTATATCATTCATAATCGCACCAAAATACACGTAACCCCTTTTGAGAGAATAACCAGGTGACACAAATAACTAATATCATATTCTAAAAAAAAACTAAACAATAATTCCAGTTGTAATCACAGCTGTTAGTGCGTTGTCTTTGTCTTTCCCGGCTCCATGTGGGGGCGGTGCGATGGGTCAATAATGGCGGTCGATTTCTTTATGTGGATATGGGGTATCCAAATAAAAGAAATCGATCTTCTCTAAGAAATAATGCACACGATGATGATGATGATCAAAACATATTTAGCGCGAGATAATTACACCCACTCAAACAATTTAGGGTGAAGTGCGTATGGTGTGGAAGAAGCCAGCTGGATTTTGAATGAATCATCAGACTTTGCATGGGGTTGATTGTTAAACATATTTTCTATTCATATTCTACATCAACGTTTTAAACCTCTTTTATCAAATATACTCTTGTGCTACATAATATGTTGGCCTGAGGAAGTAAGATGAATTGAGGTTTATCTATTTATATCATTTGAAATATTTCATTTTTGTTTTGTTTCAGTATGAAATATAATGTTATAAAATTGTCATCAGAGAAATTGAAAATGATAAATGATAAGTATTTCATAATGAATAATGGATATACAAGTCGGAACTATATATACAAAACAAACGTAGGCTGTTCCACATTTCTGCCCCAGTATATCTGACATATGAGAGGTTTCCAAGAGCAATAAGTTTCATCTTGCATTGATACTACCATGAAAACATTAAAGGAGGTCAAAATGTATTTGTAATTTAACATTATGCTCAAGTTTTAGCAATTGGGATACAAAAACTAGGCCTATTGGAAAGAGGTATTTTATCGAATGATTTTTAATTGATGGCTTAGGGACACAATAAAAGATATTTGATACATAGGTTACATGACATTTTCAATGAGTAGAGAAAAATCCTGAATTCAAGACGGAATGGTTACGATGACATTATGATGACATTTGATACCCTGGCTTTGGGTGAAATATCTCATTTATTTTTATGATTAATGCAGATTGATTCCCACTGGCAAATCATAATTTGTCACCTTTTCCTATACCTGGTTAAGGTGAAGAGTAATATCGTATTCCCGTATTCCAGTCATCACCATGCATTCGAAAGAAAAAAAAACCCACAGAGAGCAGCATTATAATATAATAATTAGTTAATTACATCAGTGTATCCTTTTGCTTCTATTTCGTGTAGGTTACAGCTTCGTGGATGTAAAAACGTGGGTGTGTGTGTACCGTGTGTGTGGGTGCGCGTGTGTGCACGTGGGTGTGTGTTTACCATTTCCAGGTGTGCGACACGTTTATTTACCGTCGGAAGCACTGAGCGCTAAAATTCGATTAGTTATGATACATGTCGCATGTAGCCTGCGCTTCGATGCGTGCATATTCCAACCACGGTCATTGCTGACTGGAATTAATACCTGTCGCACTGATGAGCTTCCAATTTGTAGATTAATCACGCGGTCACGTGATCATCAATGGCGTTTTTTTCTTTCTTTATTTGGGTGATTATGACCTTCAATACGTCAATATTAGATATCTTACATAGGATATGTCACCGATTCAAGGTATACACTTTGCGTCAGGGCAACGGGTCGATTGTAACGGGACAAAAAAACTGCAAAGTACGTATTGTACATTGTACGTATTTGCTGTAGTGCTTGAAAACGCAAATACTCTATTAAGTTTAAGACGGGTTTTCCTCCAATATTGGCAACCAAATATGCTTAGTTCATCGGGTTCAAACAGGTGCCATGGTATTGAATATACACCACCAGACTCCGAATCGACTGTCTTTAGTTTTCAATCCATTCTATCACGAAAAACAAAAACATAATACGAGAAATTGGTACCTAGGAAAAAGGCATTAAAAGCCATCAATGAAGTTAATGTCAGTCTTGGCAAAGGTCGATGGGGGTATAAAGGGACTAGATAATAATATGTCAGGGATTTACAATCAGTGGACATTGCACGAAATAAAAGAGACTTTGGAATTTGCAAAAGAGCATAATTTATTTTCTTTACAACAAACTAGATTTGTCCGGTCAACTAAATTATAAAAAATAAAACTCTTAGTTCAGTCCTCGTAGCTTTCTAAGCTATTTCAATTAAATTCAAGCGGGCTATTATTTTTGGTAACAAACAATGTATACGCAGCAAGAAAAGGATAACATAACCAAATAGTTGACCTTGAGCAACCTGTATCATATCTCCCATGGTTTTTAAGTGTAGTTAAAGGGGTGCTGTGGTTCTTTAGTGTTCCTTTGTGTTTGCATTTTCAAATCATTGGCAGTATCATCAACGGAATCTGATCCGGTACTTATTGGTAATAAATCACGAATGCCTGGATGTTTCTAAGTGCTGCTTCGAATGCATCCGGTTATTATTTGCATAAACTGCTTCGGGGGAAAGCATCCATATCAATCTAGAAATGTCGAACGATCCGTCTACTCGCACAAAGCAAACAAAATCCTACTTTCTCTACAAACATGAGAAGGAATGTAATAACAGTGGAACCAAAAGAAGATTGCAATTATAGGTATTGCATGCGGAACAGAAGTTACGTTTTCAGCAAGAACCCCCCCCCCCCCCCTTCCCTCGCTCTTCTCCCTCATTATTAACCCTTATCGTAGGAGAGGAGTGTTTCCATCCATATCTTCAACATGTTGATATTGAGTTGGATGCCTGAGAGAGACCAATTATATTTGAGGCTTCCAGCTCTTCATGTTGTTCGCATATCCATAATGTTTAAAATTTCCATCATGTCCATGGACATGCTGTTGACTATCAAAATATTCGTGATTCACGCAACTTCATCGAAGTTATACTGAGAGAGGAAATTACCCATGTATTTCAGTGGCAGTCCCAGGTGTTAGATAGAGGGGAGGGCCCTATGGAATGACAATGCCATGTGCGTGCAAACACGCACGCCCCAACCCACAGGTATAGTAGTTTGAAAGTATATTTGGTTAAAAATGAAAGAACGTGTATCTTCACCTATTTGACATAATGGCAAGATAGTAAAGAAACACAATAAGAGCGCGTCGCTTCATGACCCCCCAACACTGGCAGAGATCCAGAAGGCCATCAAGAAACTACAGGTGGGGAAAGCACCAGGTCCTGATGGAATACCCCCAGAGATTTTCAAGGAGGGAGGTGAAGCTATCGCCATCAAGCTGACCGGGCTGATGCAGCAATTTTGGGAGGAAGAGTCAGTGCCGCAGGACTTCAAGGATGCCAACATCGTGCATCTGTACAAGAACAAGGGGGACAGAGCTTCGTGTGACAATCACAGAGGCATCTCATTGCTGAGAATCGCAGGAAAGATCATGGCCCGTGTCGTTCTGAACCGCATCACACACCACTTGTTGGATGATGTGGTCTCTGAGAGCCAGTGTGGGTTTAGGAGCAACAGGGGGACAATAGACATGGTCTTTACAGTATGGCAGCTACAAGAGAAGTGCCGATACTGTCAGCCGAGAGGGCCTGTGGGCTATCCTGTCCAAGCTAGGCTGCCCACCAAAGTTCGTCAGGATTATCCAGTCATTCCATGACGACATGATGGCTCGCATTGTGGACAACGGTGATGTCTCTGATCCATTCCCAGTCTCCACTGGCGTGAAGCAGTGCTGTGTGATGGCTCCCACACTCTTCAGCCTCATGTTTGCTACCATGTTGTTCTACGCCCTGTCTATGTCAGATGCTGGTGTCACTATTCGCTACAGATGTGACGGTCGATTCTTCGACCTCAGGCGTCTAAAGGCAAAAACCAAAGTCCTAGAGGCCCTAGTGAGAGACTTCCTGTTCGCAGACGATTGCGCACTTGCAGCATGAAATGAATCAGACCTGCAAGAACTTGCCACCTGTCTTGCAGAAGCAGCAAAGACCTTTGGACTGACCATCAGCCTGCGAAAAACAGAAGTGATGCTTCAGCCTGCACCTGGCTTGATGCCTCCTGAGCCTCAGATTGAGACTGAGGGCACAACACTGAACAACGTGGAGAGCATTAGATACCTTGGAAGCTGCCTGATTTCAAACTGCAGCATGGACAAAGAAGTTTCCAACAGGCTTGCAAAAGCAGGAGCTTCCTTCGGCAGGCTATGGACACGTGTGTGGGGTGAACGACGCATTAGACTTTCCACCAAGCTGGCAGTCTACAAGGCAGTTGTCATCACCTCTCTGCTCTACGGATGTGAGACGTGGACGCTGTACAAGAGGCAAGTCCGCACACTTGACCAGTTCCACCTCCGCTGCTTGAGACGAATCACGGGAATTTCCTGGGAGGACAGAGTCGCAAACACTGAAGTGCTTCGCAAAGCCAAAATGCCCGGGATCGAAGCTCTCATCATGAAAGCCCAGCTCCGGTGGGTCGGACATGTAGTGCGAATGGACGACACGCGTCTACCAAAGATGGTCTTCTTCTCTGAGCTGGCATCTGGAGCAAGAAACCTTGGGAGGCCACTGAAGCGATACAAGGACTGCCTGAAAGCCTCCCTCGAGGCCTGCGGCATTTCAGCCCTTGGATGGGAGTCACTTGCCTCTGACCGCAGTGCCTGGCGCCCAGCTGTCCACAAGGGTGTTAGGCTGTTCGAGGAAAGCGCCTCGAGAGCCTGGACCAGAAGCGACAAGCCCGCAAAGAGTGGATCCCCGACCCTACTTCTGCTGTTGCGTGCCCAATATGCGGCCGCGTCTGCGCGTTCGCCTTTGGGCTCCTCTCCCACCTTCGGCGTCACTGACATCATTGTCGATTTCGACAGACTTCCATTAATTCTAAAATTACCATCAAACCAAAGTCATCAAACAGTAGTTACAAACACCCAACCTGCAGCAAAAAGGCAAAAATAGCCTCATGGCGTACAAAAAAAAATGTATGAATGGAATTCAGAATATAATTAATATGTGAGCTGACTGCACAGTTAAGCTATATTAATAGTTAATAATAAGCACTCCCTGTTATTTTGGATTGAATCCCTCGATATCTACACAAGTCACAAATAATTTGCAAACAAAAAGTGTGAAACACATTCGGCCCTTGATAAGACCAAAGATTATCATGATTATAGAGGATTGATAAACAGCTGACATTTGATTAATGAGCCTTGATATACTATCATGATTATCCAAATCCATTTCCATAACGTTGGCCCCCCCCCCCCCTTCGGGAATGAAAGCTATTAAGAAATGTAAATCTTTCACTAGTATCAATCAGTTGACGAGAGGTTAAAGCACTGATGAAGCACTATCACTACAGGTTTAGATATTATTCATCTGAATCGTTTTGGGAAGGGAACAGGACAATTTTTGCTGCTGATATTGTTGATGATGGCGAAAAAGAGGAACGTCATGATGAATGATCATGATGATCATGATATTGATATGAATAAGTATACTATCATGATTATCCAAATCCATTTCCATAACGTTGCCCCCCCCCCCCCCTTCGGGAATGAAAGCTATTAAGAAATGTAAATCTTTCACTAGTATCAATCAGTTGACGAGAGGTTAAAGCACTGATGAAGCACTATCACTACAGGTTTAGATATTATTCATCTGAATCGTTTTGGGAAGGGAACAGGACAATTTTTGCTGCTGATATTGTTGATGATGGCGAAAATGAGGAACGTCATGATGAATGATCATGATGATCATGATATTGATATGAATAAGTATACTATCATGATTATCCAAATCCATTTCCATAACGTTGCCCCCCCCCCCCCCTTCGGGAATGAAAGCTATTAAGAAATGTAAATCTTTCACTAGTATCAATCAGTTGACGAGAGGTTAAAGCACTGATGAAGCACTATCACTACAGGTTTAGATATTATTCATCTGAATCGTTTGGGAAGGGAACAGGACAATTTTTGCTGCTGATATTGTTGATGATGGCGAAAATGAGGAACGTCATGATGAATGATCATGATGATCATGATATTGATATGAATAAGTAGTTGTATTTTTCTGATAAAACACAAAGATATAATGATTTGAATGACATTGAAACACTGCAGTTGCATCTAAGAATAACACAGAAGATTAGAATCGAGTGTTGAGATACTAAGTATAATGATTAGCATGGTGGATTGCTGCGCTCTCGTTGTTGAGAAGATATAGATTCCTTACAAGTAACCTTGAATCGTCGTTATATTTTTCCACGGCTTGAGTCGGCTAGACGAACAACTAAAATTAGCTCACAGTACTTTACAGGTTTTTGCATCGTAGCTGTGAATACAAGGCTACCTGTCTGTAACAATGCTTTCTATTCCCCTGGAAATTGACGTATTTCCATACAATTATCGATATGAGAGTGTTCTGTCATCAATTCACCTCCAGCCATGCGTGTGTCTTGTTTAGACTGATAATAATGCAAGGTAGCAATATTACCTGGGAACAGGTATGTTTTCGCACTCAATTGGAAAGAATAATACATTCTTCTCACAATATTCAGATCCCTGGGTGTTCGGGTTTTAATAATAGCCATGATCATTAACAGTTCCCAAGTGTCACCTTTGGAATCATTTTAGCTCGATGGGTATCTACGCGTGTAATCCATTATTATATTGTGAAAAACAACAACAGCAACAAAAGCAATGGAGGCAGATTCCAAATGCAATTGGACTCTTCACCTCTCACATTTATACGTTTAGACATACAACTTTTTTTAAAGTGAATGTATACTACTCCCAGTTATGCGTTTGCAGTCTAGTATGAATCGACACTATATGCAACGAAAAAGTTCACGATTTTACATTAGAAATAATTAATAAGCTTTGATACGACTTACAGATATACAACAGGTACACTATAAACAAACATACCGATCGCTTCATTATGCAATCTATACTGTCGGCAATCGCACTTTCAACGAATCAAGGGGGCTTAGCGTTCTGAGACATTAATCTAAACAATGCCTAATTCCTAGGAGAGAAACGAAAACCCGAGGGCGTTTCATGAAAGGACTTGTCAGATATTTTATCCGACAAATTTGCTCTCAGCCAATCAGATGCAAGGATTTCAGTAGCGTATAACAGTTGTCGGATAAAATATCCGACAACTTCCTTTCATGAAACTCTCTCCTGCACAAAGATGATAGTACAGTGCAGAGAAAGACAGAGAATGGAGAGGGGGAGACAGAGAGGCAGATAGGGGCAGAGAGAGGGGGAGAGAAACAGAGACGCTATAGACGCAAAGCAAGCATGAACAGAGAAGAGAGAGAGAGAGAGAAAGAGTGGCAGAGACGGAGAAGGGGTGACGGACACCGAGAACAATTAAGGTAGGAGAAAGGTATATTGATAGAGATTTAGATAGATATTATAAGTTACAGATATATAGACATATAGATACTTTTAGATAGATAGATAAATACATGTATTTAAATAGTCATTGTAGGTGTCATGGAGATAATAAATACGTTCAGATACCTTGATAGATTAATAAGACAGGAATAGTAAATAGACAATAAGTAAAGAGATAAATATATAAATAAAAATGAATGGATGTGAAAGAGAGAGAGAGATGGGAATATCAGGATGCCTTGAACTTTTTTTATTTTCTGGTAACCTGTTAGCATACACATAATATAATGTATTCAAAATAATTTTCCCTTCCTTCATTATACATTGTTTTACAAAAGGTTTGTATAAAAACATTCCAAATACCTCTAACTTAGATTTATTGAGTATAATTGCACATAATACTATTCGGTTATTATTCGCTTGGTTATTTTCACATATACACGTTTGAATTGAGCAAGTCGCATACGTTATTTTTTAATTTTCAGATGTAGAACCTTTAAACAAGCTGCAACCAGATGGGATGAAATATTAATCACATGGACTGATTCAATGAGTTCATTTTTGATTGATTTTGTCTATTGAAATGGAACAATGATCACATAATTAGATTACTCTCTCTCTCTCTCTCCATCTCTCTCTCTCTTTCTTTCTTAGTCTCTCTTTCTCTCACTACATGAAATATGAATATGATTATACAGCCCAATATGCTTACCGTCTAATTGCGTAATACACACAGCATATTCATGTTCACATACATAAGGATAAAATTAAGTGTCGAAATGTAGAAAAAGCACGTTTAATCCTTAATGTTACGTCATCTTACAATTTGTTGTATATAATTCAGCATTGAGCTATCGCACTTTTTCAACGTAAGTACAAATTGATTTCGGCAATCAGGTTTTGATACTGATCACTACTACCATCTTGCATGACGAAGTGGAATGTTTATTCCAAAATTTACAGACCTATTTTATCTTGCCCAATAAAATGGAACAATGATCATGTAACGAGATTACCCCCCCCCCCCCCCCCTCTCTCTCTCTCTCTCTCGCTAGATGTAATATGAAATTATCCCACTGCCAAGTAATGTGCTTACTGTCTCACTGCGTAATTAAACAGCATATTGTTGTTTAAAACGGAAGGTACAGTTATTGACAAGTGGGATTAAAGATATTAAGATTTAGAGCGAGGATAAATTTGGCATCGTTTAAAACGTGTAGTAATGGCATCCATCTACAGACCTGGAAAAAATTATTAGACCAAGCATCTGTAATAAGGGTACTATAATATGCATACAAAATTATAAAAATGATTTGTCTTTGTATTTCATTGAATGAATACCAAATTCCAGCAATTATACCTCGCTATTATATTTTATTACCTTCTTACCACAAAAATAACACTATCGGTAACCATTCTTGGTCTAATAATTTTTTCCATGGCTGATTTGTGGATAGAATACACTCCTCATAATTTAGCAGTGGGTTATCGCAATTTTTCAACGCAAGTAAATATTCATAATCTTAACAAATCAGTCTTCCTGAGCACCATTACCAGTTTGCGTGACGAAATGGAATTTTGATCTCAAAATTTACATTACTCATAATGTATGTCTAGAGTATATAAAACACCTGCGTGGGTGGACGCAAGGGTGCGTTTGTATGGGTGCGTGCATGTGTGTTTATGTGTGTCAACTTACCTTGAGTAACCAAATGAGAGTAATATTCACGACATGGATGATTTCATGATTTACTGGAGTGTAATAATGGCATTCATTTTCGACTGCCATATTTCACACAGAATTAATTAGGGCATTTGCTGTATATGGCAGGAAACAGAAACAACATCGAAAGTTTAAAATGACAGATTATGGTGTTGCCATGATAATTTTGGGTTCGTTATATTGTAGATCCGCAAAATATATCGTATTCGCTAATAACGTCTTACATGCCATAATGCATTTCTAACAACGTCGATTTTTCTTCTTTTTTTTTTTTTTTTTTGGTTGTTGTCATCGCTAAAGTTCAAGGAAGAAAGATTATACACTTAACATGCCTCGTCATGACTGGTGTACATAGGATCAGATGGTGAAACGATAATGCATGCAGGAGCACAAAGGCCTTATAAATCACTACAACATATGTGGTGGAATACACATTCCATATCTCTCCTGCCGAATTGATAGCCTGCTTACATCGGTTTTGAGTACACAGAACAGGTGGATAGAGTCTGGCATAAACACACAGCCAATGAGATTTAAAGGGGTTGTGCAAACAAAAACAAAAATTTATAATGCGGTTTGATCTTTTGATCTTTTTGATATTTGTTACAGAGAAAAAAAACATTTAAATACTTTTTCGTGAAATTCACTCAGCAAAGATTTTACAGGTGTCAAAAAATTAAAGGAAACAGCTCAAGAAACTGATATGTACGTCATCGCATATGAATGAAACTGCTATCATTTCAGCTCAAATAAAAACATTTCGAAGCAATTCACATATTATGTCATTTGTTTCTATAGAGGATCAAAAAACTGAAGAAATTATTTTGAGCTAACCAGAAACTGTAAATGGTCTTTAAACGTATTCAAACTACTGGTATCATTTTTTAAATTCACCCGTCTGCCATTATAGTCTTTTCTATTGCTTTCGTCTCACGACTTTGTCAAATTAGGGTATTCTGAAGTGGTAAACATGTTGACATCGATATTCTGTAATGGGACTTTGTTATTTGCGGTGGTGTTGTGGATAGAAACCCAGTGAATAAAGCTCTCACGTGACAATTTCAAAGCGACCGTTACAATACAAATATTGACTTTTTATCAGCAAAAAAGGAAAGATATATTTTTTTTCTCCGGTTAAAGCACTTTTAAACAGGTTGCATGCCAGCCATGAAAAGCGAACGTGACAATATTCGGTGTTTATGATGTTTTCTGCACAATAAAATCTTTCGACTGCGTCAGTTCGCTTTCCACCCCAACAGCTTTTCAGATGTTGCATGTGAAACGTAACCATGCATAAAATTCGAAATCGTAAATGTTTGATCACGGATTTTGTCTTTTTATCTCGATTATACTTATTGATCTTATCAAAGCCATTAATGTTTAGTGATGGTGGAAGAGCTAGAAAATGTTGATGATTTTGGATGGGAACATTTATTCTTGATTTGTTTTTTTAATTTAGAAAAGGAATAAAAAACGAATGCTAAAGTGATATAATTATAAATGAAAAATGAAGAATATTCTTATCATATACAGGCTGCAAGGAAATTCTTTATAGGATATCGGGCACAATAGATCATACAGTGTGCATTTCCCTCCACTAGTAGAGATACAAGGGGCGATTAACAAGATGCTTATGTTAAATGACCTACGTGGGAATGTGCGTTGCACTTTAACCCCTAAAAATACCAAATCAAAAGCATTTGAATAGAATTTATCATTGTTTATAGGGATGCAAAATGAACCTCGTTAAAGTGCACCTAACACTTACGCACACTTGTTATTTGCGTTGTCGAACTTAAATATTTTCCTTCTTTTGAGAAGTTCATGATAATGTACGGCATGTATGGGATGTTTCATTAACGCACGCTTTAGGAATGAAAACGGATCCAAATAAATAACCCTCAACGTGCTGTTTTAGCATTAAAATGGTAATGTGAAGGCCCTACCACTATGAGTCAGTGCTCCTTTAAATTTTTACTCATATATACTGCTTTTTGTTCGAATTTCTTTTGCAAACAGCATTATGCGAGTCTCCCAAGACTGACTTTTATTACAATTTTCTATACGATGGCGACAGGAGAGTGGCGACTGTATAACCGCTGTAGCAGGAATAATTTACATGTTTCATGCACGATTCATCCGGCTATAATGACCGCAGAATATCGTGCTCTGTTTGTTATACTCCCAGAATAATAATCATCTCAAAATAATGTTGAAAAACTAGAGGGATTTTTAAAATTTAAATCGTCGGTTATTACGAAGCAGTTCATGTTTCACTTGCACGATTCCCAGATCGATTCTTACTCAGCGGTTATGATAGCAATATCTCATAATGATCCTTGATATTTAGTCCTTGAACATAAAAGTCACTGCACCCTTACGATCTGAATACGACTAGGTGTAGAAGAAATTGAAATAACGTCAGATATTAAACTTCAAATGCGCCTGACTGAGGACCCAATTTGCAACTTTAATATGGAAACGGCATGATATCCTTCTAATCGGCTAAAAACATGAGCAGGTGACATCATATCAATTGCACAACTGCCGACGGACTGGTTTCTTTTTATCGAATGGAAAACCAGAAATACCCCCGGAACGTAATTTCGATAAAATGACTTTCGGGACCTCATTATGAACCTATTTACATTTTCAAAAAATACATTTCTGATCTTATTGCGATTTCTATCTAGTCGAATTAAAATCGAAAAGTGAGCGTTAGCCTTAAATTTGCCTTTATCTATGCCATAATCTAATTAGTATACCTTCATCTAGTGGGCGATGTGATATTAGTTAATGATGAGTGGCGTTAATACCATCATTTTAGATGATGGGGACATAGTATGACAAAACCTCATTCTTTTTTTCTTCCAAATACAATCAGAAGCTTAGTGACAAGTTTCAGAATGATGTGATCTTATACGGGATTTAAATTAATAATAATAGTCACTGTCTAAACGTTGATGGAATATTGAAGTTTTTCTTTTTAAAATTGTATAGGTGAAAGTACATCGTCAGTCTTATCAAATATTGCGTCTATTTCAAAGATGTGGGATACTTCACCAGAAATGGTTTCCATCCTCTTTTCATTCCTACAAAATATCGTTTCAACTGTTCTTAAGAAAATGTCTTCTAGTTGTATTCATACTAAAATGCTGCTTGGAGGAAATATAATTTCCATCTTAATCAAAAACTTTATACACAAGAAGAAAAGGAAAAAAAGATGAAGATTGTGAAGATTGAGGAAAGTGAGATGAGAGATACAGAGAGAGGGATGAGAAATACACGGAGATGAGTTATTGGGCATGGATCGTTACATATTTTCTATAAAATATACATGAACACGAATTCTCGTTATGGCTAATGTTAACGATGCATATGCATACGGTCGTTGCTCCCATTTGGGTTTTAGATAATGCATTGGATTTTCTTGCATGAAATATTCATATTTTAACACCCACGAATAACGATCTAAGTATGTAGTTTACACATAGAGCTGTTTCTTAACACTATCACGTTGTTTAGGAATAAGACAGTTATATCTATTGAACGTTTCTATCAAGCTTTTAAAAACGCTTTTAAACATGTTAAATGTTAGGTCGTCTTAAAAGACGATCGTTACATATAAATGATTATATCAAATGAACCTGTTTATGTTGAAATAATATAAGATTAAGATTAATTCATATGTCGCTCTTTGAACTTTGTGATTCCACCGTTTCCACGTACAAATTCACTACGAACGTCACTTCGAAGATGCTTTTAGAACAGTTTTACATAATCTGTATAACAATTAAATCGAACTGTGTGTTTACTGGACGATGTAAGCAAACCTTCCCAGAAAGTGCCTCTAAGAACATAAAATAAGAATAACAAGAATTTTATTTGTGTCTTGGCACACTAAAAATAAAAATGACAGATATAAATAAAACTATATTTAGAGGAATATTTTCAACGGAATATAATACACTTGTCATCCAAAATAATATATTGCCTTGAATAAACTTTTGAACCGTTTTATCACGTATTTGTTAAGCTTAACATTTCAAATAGTATTATGAAACA
The DNA here is from genome assembly GCA_025617745.1 of Heliocidaris erythrogramma. Taxonomy (NCBI): domain Eukaryota; kingdom Metazoa; phylum Echinodermata; class Echinoidea; order Camarodonta; family Echinometridae; genus Heliocidaris; species Heliocidaris erythrogramma. The sequence continues at coordinate 40,299,593 of CM046860.1, read as the reverse complement.
ACCTGAAATATTACGCTCATCATTTAGAAATAATACTTGAACCGAATATCTAATTGATTGGATAAGCCTATTCATGATCCAACCCTTTATTTGAATTAATAAATCTTTTTAAAAAATGACAAACCAAACATGTGTACATGTATGATGTATGGACATAATCGACGAGTGAATGTAAAAAAAAATGAAACAAAACAGACAAACGAAGACTGACAGTTGACAGTATTATCAACTCATGCTTATGACAATCATATTTCACAAGATGCTACACTTCCGATCCCATAAGAAGACAGGAAATTACATTTTGATGTGCATCTGGATGAAGGGCCTCCAACTGAGGTCAGAGAACAAATTGCGTTTTGAATCTTAAAGATAAAATTGGGCTTTGGTCATGAGTGAAAGAAACTGTATCAAAGCATTTGGAAAAGGTTGATTATATAGCACATAAGAATTGGTTTATGCTGTAAGTTTTTGGAATCACCAAAATGATAAGAAACTGACTCAATCCAGCCGAGGGTCACATGCACCGCACACAGAAATGTGTACATGCATATGGGCCTACACACAAATGTTCGGCCCGAATATTTCAGGTGTTTCTTTTCATATATTGAATGTGAGGACATTTGAAGAGCAATCCTTGCCAGGCGACATATCATGTTATGATAAATAATATTCCAAACTAACAATAAGAATGAGGAAGTTCACAAATCATTTTTTACCTTTCCCAGAACTCAGAAATCTTCCCTGTCTGGGGTCTGAAGAATCGGAGGGTATATAGTGAAGGTGAAAAAGACGTACAATTTCGATCCCATAAATTGAAGATGGAATATACGTAATGTGTGTAGATCAGTTATTAATTTGGAACAGAATAATATCTACTGCTTAAAGGGTATACTTCTTCAAAAGGCAGATTTTTAGGGTAGATGATTAAAACGTAATTTAAAACAACAAGTGATAATCATCTTATATTACAAACCAAATGATAAATCTAACCAACTATTTTTCAGTGCTTTTTTAAGTCATGTATTATCTTGTTTTTTTAATTACTAATAAATGCAATGTGAAGTTCTAGTTATATCAATTTGGAAACGATATCATGTAAGCTAATTTGCAGAATAAACAGAAGGAATACTTCACCTATTTAGACATTGAACGATAAATGAATGAATAATTCTTGCAATCACCCACTATGGTCCTGTCGTTCAATATGGTCAACCTTATCAGCAGTAAGTTCATCTTAGACTATCATGTCTTTAATTGTTAGTAAATGGAATATGAAGTTACAGTTGCATCAATTGATAAAAAGAAGTAATGTAAGCATTAAAGAAAACGGAACAATATATTAATAACTGTCGTAAACCCGATATGCTCTTGTCGATTCATCTAATGGCCAACCTAATTAGCAGTGAGTTCATCTTACCCTTCAACATTTCCAGTAGACCACCGACTGGGGACTCGACGTCTGTCTGTCCTTACCGCATCGTAACGCCGAATTGCGGCTGGCCGAGGCGAAGTGGCGTCGCGTTATATTACCAGGCGACTGAAGCACATGCAGAATCCACCTTTCGCTTTATAGGCCAACTCCTTCACGACAAGGTCTGGGACAGAAATGAAATGTTCAGAAGATCCAATTGCGGAAAAGAGAACAGAATCGGAATAACAGGTTAATGTACGTTGAGAAGTACCTCGCTTTGTTGTGGTGGTTGTGGAGTTCTCTTTCCAACGGTATGTAACCACGCACTGACAGCTCTGTAGTTGATTAGCCTACTCCGACTGTAATATTGAAATATGGTATAGTGGGCAACGAATAAAGGGCATCTGCGCATGTACCCCCAGATTAGCAAGGTAGAGTGTATATTGCACTCGCGGCAGTGAATAACCTCATCGCCCACTTCCAATCTAGTATTCTCTCTCTCTCTCTCTCTCTCACTCACTCTCTCATTCTCTCCCGTTTCTCACCCAGTTTCTCTCTCTCTCCCCCTCACTCTCTCATTCTCTCCCGTTCTCACCCAGTTTCTCTCTCTCTCTCTCTCTCTCTCTCTTTCTTTATCTCTCTGTTTCTCTTTATATCATTTCAATCTCTTTTCCTTTTTTCCCCGGCTTTCTCTTCTAGTGTATTTTGAAAGCCTCTCTTTCAAACTTTAACAACTTTCGGGATAGCCCTTACTTCAAATTTTTCTTTCAAGACCTCAAATGCCTCGAAAGTAATTCAAATATACTGAAATATAAATGAAGAGAGACATCACCAGCCCATTAAATAAAAACGAGACATTATGAGACCACTATACCTATAGATGCCAAGGCATATCTCATAACATTTTTCTTTATAATTATGCGTGTGTCTATATGCAGTAAATTTATGTACATTTTGTATATATCATGCTATTTTTTATCTTTCATATATGTGTCACATCGTCAAACCGATGCCACACCGACTCCAACCGACTGATTCTCTGCTATTTGGGTTAATGAAAATTTTTGTTCGGTCTGCAATGTAATCGATCTGGTATCGGTCACGTTAGTGTGACTGAGGTATTACTTTTAAATTCATCATTAGTGGGGGCGCGATGGCTCAGAGGTAGAGCAGAGGTCTTGTAACTGGAGGACCCGCGTTCGAAAACAAGTGGATGCGCTATGTGCCCTTTGGCGAGGCTTTACTCCTCAGTACCAAGTCCCTCGGAGAGGAAATAAAGCCGTCGGTTCCCTGGTTGCTTACTTACAAGCATATGCTTTCTTAGCAGTCAGGTTATATAAGCCATCAATGAAAAGATTATCATTATTCTGTCACTAGAATTCGATGAGGCATGATAAGTGCGACATTAATGAACTGTTTAGTAAGAGAATATTCATGTATGCACAAGCTGCTTACATTGAAATAAAGTTCAAGGATACCATATTTCATATTTATAGGGGCATATATGCATGTATAAATAATTTCGAGACTCAATGTTTGTTCAATGTTCAATGTTTGTTCAATCTCTCCAAATAATTTTAATGTTACGATGGAAGAGCTGTTTCTGTCGTCCTTGAATGTTTCTCACATAAATATACGATCTTTAAACAGAAATTATAATGCATTTAGAGAATTGTATGAAGACGAATTCAAATCCAAATTCAATATAATAGGTTTATCAGAAGTATGGAACGTAAGAGAACCTAATCAATTCAACATGACCGGTTATAATCTAGAGTTACAATGTAGGATTTATCAGAGAGGGGGAGGAGTGGGAGTTTATATCCATTCTTCTTTAACTTATTCTAGGATTCCCACTTTGTCTTTGAATAATGCTGAATCTTTATGCATGCAAGTGTATATACAAAATACTAAAATAACTGTCGGTGTCATTTATAGAAAACCCGATAGCAATTTTGAAGATTTCAAAGCTGAATTTAATTCATTACTACAGAATATGAATCTAGATAGAAATCGTTGTATAATTCTAGGAGATTTCAACATTAACCTCTTGACTGGTAATGAGAAAACAAATGATTTTTTATACATGACAGAATGTTTTGGTATGCGCCAATTAATCTCTAGCCCAACTAGAATTTCTATCACAAGCTCGTCACTTATTGACCATATATATTCAAACATTTCCTCTTATCATATCCAGTCGGGATGTATTGAAGTTGGTATCTCTGACCACTTACCTGTATATGGTATATTTGAGAATTTTGCAAGTACAACAAAGAAGAAAACCTTTACCTACAGAAACTATCGAAAATTTTCATTAGAATCTTTTCGTGATGAATTAAATGATGTCCAATGGCTAGATGTATATGAATGCACAGATCCAAATGAAGCATATAATAAATTTCTCACGCTCTTTTTGAATATCTGTGATAAACATGCTCCGATTGAAACTAAAAGTGCAGTAAGCAAAAAGAATTCAAAACCGTGGATCACACGAGCTATCAAAAAATCAATTAAAAAAAAAACACAAACTGTACTCCAAAGTTTTGAAATCACATTATGAGAAAGAATCTGTATAAAAGTATAAAAGATACAGGAATATCCTAACCACAGTATTAAGAAGTGCAAAACAAATGTATTTCAATGAATTGTTTGAAAGGGACAAAACCAATTCTAAAAAGACCTGGAAACACATAAATAATTTATTAGACAAAAGAAACACTTCTAAAAAAGATACTAAAGTTTTTGAACTATGTAAAGTTGATTCCGATGGTGCAATTAACACTGTTACTGAACCAACAGATATTGCCAATGTCTTTAATGATTTTTTTGTAAATGTTGGTCAAAAGTTAGCAAAAAAAATTAAGGATTCTAACCTTAGTTACGACCACTACTTGGGTACCCGCCAAAGCAGTACGTTTTTCTTTTCACCAATTACTAATTCAGAAATTAGGGATACAATTCTAAATTTAGACCCAAACAAAACATGTGGATATGACGATTTGCCAGCCAAGCTTTTAGTTGCGGCTGTTGATTTTGTTAGTGAACCCCTTTCTTATATCTTAAACACATCTTTTACATCCGGTATCTTTCCGGATAGATTAAAGATAGCAAGTGTGACTCCCATTTTCAAAAAAGGAACAAAAAAATTACCTGGCAACTATAGACCTATTTCTATCCTACCAATTATTAGCAAGGTATTTGAAAAATTAGTGAATAGCCGACTAATGAAATTCTTAGAAAAGAATGGTATTCTCTACCAGCATCAATATGGATTTAGACATGGTTATAGTACTAAACTTTCATTAGTAAATTTGCTGAATCAAATTACCCAGCATACAGATAATGGTTCAGTTACAGTCGGTGTATTTATTGATTTTGCCAAAGCCTTTGATACCATTGATCATTCTATACTTGAGAAGAAATTAAATCATTACGGTATACGTGGAATAAGCTTACAGTGGTTTAAGAATTACTTATCACATAGATATCAGTTTGTATATTATGATGGTATAAAGTCTACCAGAAAGAAAATAGAATGTGGAATTCCACAGGGATCAGTTCTGGACCGACTTTATTTCTCCTTTACATCAATGACCTACCGAATTCCTCGACATATTTTAACTTTCGTTTGTTTGCTGATGATTCAAATTTATTTCACACTTTCCATCCAGGAGAGAGCAGTATTGATTTATCAGCAATCAGTAGAAACTTAATGGATATCTCAGCATGGTGCAGTACAAACAAATTGACAATTAATATTGATAAAACTAATTATATTTTATTTAGAAATAAAAGAAGAAAATACACATTATCTGGTCATCTGTCCATTGATGACAAAAACATACAATCTGTTGATTCTGCATCCTTTATTGGAATTTGCATTGACCAAAACCTAGATTGGAAAAAGCACATAAGCAACGTCTGCAAAACGATAAGCAAGAAAATTGGAATATTATATAGGATACGCCATTTTGTTTCAAAGAAAATATTAACAATGTTATATAATGCTTTTATTCTGCCTCACATTATTTATGGATTAGAAGTTTGGGGAGCTGCAAACAAAACATTTTTAAATCTAGGCGATTTATTGATCCTTCAAAAACGAATTGTACGAATGATATCTTTCAAAGGTTTATGGCACCACACAGCTCAGTTATTCATTAATTTACAGATTCTAGATATATTTAAACAATATAGATATGTAATCGGAATCCTTATATTTGATCTCATAAATGATCGACTGCCTCATAAATTTTCAGATTATTTTTCATTTATCAATCATTCTTATCAAACACGATGTAGGGAAAATTGTAACCTCAAAGTAATAAAAATTAGAACAAATGTGGGGAAACAATCTATTTCATATTCAGGCCCTATTACTTGGAATCAGCTGCCAACAGGTTTAAGAAGTATAAATTCCAGAAGATCATTTAGTAGACAATTAAAAAAGATAATCCTCTGTCAATGAATTTCAACTATATATGAATAACAAAAAAGTAATTAGTATTAATGCTTTTTCATGTAAATATTGTAAATTGTAAATATATGTATCAATTGTAAATTGTAAATAAATTATGTTTGAATGTAAAATGATTAATATGTATAATAGTGATAATGGGCTAACCTCGATTAGCATTATGCTATTTTGTTAGTTCATTTTACCAAAGTATTTCGATCTGTATTTATGCACTGTATATTCATTGTATTCTTGTATTCTTGGTAATAAATAAATATTCTAAATATTCTAAATATTCTAAATATTCATGTAGTTCAGTCTACATTTACTAAAAACCATTGCCCTTCACTAAGATCGGCTACTTATTATTGGACTTACAATCAACATCACGACATACTAGTAGTCATTACGTGAAACTTAAGGATGCTTTCTAACGTTTTTCCGCCTCTCTTTTCTTATTCATCTCCTTCCCACCTTTCATCAGTTCGCTTGTCAACCTTCTCTCTTTTGAAAAATCGCTCTTTGAGCTCATGAAAGCTCAGAGCAGCTCGATAACATCCCAATGTATCAAGTCACTATCATCTCGGTTGTCAGCTGTCTGTCCTAGAGCTTGACTTGATGGGTTATTTGTGTCTTTAAAGAGAAGACTGAGATCTGATAGAGGTGGAAAATAATTTATGAGCTTTCTTATTCATTTAACTCCTACGCGAACGATTACCATAATTACAGTGTCATGATATATGAAAATGATTGCTCTTAAAATGCCCTTATATTCCAAATACAACAGCTTAAAACTTGGAACCGAACGTCGATTTCTCACGTGTGTCGTCTCATATGCCCATTCAGAGTTGTGCTTTCCACTGAATGCTATTTTCAGCAAGATTTAGTCAATTTAATGATTCCGAAACAATACAGAATTCTTCTTAACAACTCAAAATAACTTCTAAAAAGTTTCTTTTACAATACAAGCGCATGTCCAACACTCGGCTTTATCTTTAAATTTATGCTATATTGCTTTGTCTCTCAATAAAAAAAACACATCTCATCGTTATTTCGAGTTTTCTCGGATGTATGTCTAGACGAATTAGTCTGCTGTATTTTCATGGATTTGATTGCCCGTTGGGATATCATGATGATGACTAGCGGTCGAGAGCAAACGCTTTAGATCGTTTCAAAGACAGAAAGAGGTGATCTCCAAACGCAGTATACCAACGTAATATGCCATACGATGAAATGGTATCGCAAAATTAAAAAGAAGAAAAATTGCCGGTTGTTCTGGAAACATTAAACAGCTTCTTATTATCAATCGTGGTGTTCACCCACTCCTTAAGTACGCCATAGCTGTGGTTGCTTTTTGTAGACAACTTTTTCATGCAGTATTGGGCAAAGCGTAGCCCATGTGAATATCCGGACAAATTTTACAACGACGACAAACTCGCATTTTCCGATTGTACATTAAATGTGCCCAAAGTTTCTACTTCTAATTTTAGCCCCACTCCACCACCCCCGTTTGAATACACTAATGGGTGAGATGACATACGGACTTGAGACGCCGTGAGAAACACAACAGTATTCGATAGAGAAGATTGAGAGTATGCTACAAGTTTGCTCTATTCATTCAACCCTCTTTATTAGCATGATAAAGGGGGGGGGGGGGAGGGGCAAAGAGGGGGGAAAATCTCAACTCTGATTTCAGGAGAATTAAAATGACCTTTAGGCGCAAAAATCTTCTTTGTATTCTATGTCGAGTAATTCAATTAAGTATTACCAAAATAAATGTATGAGTGCGTCAGCAGTATTTCTGAGCAGTATCTAAATTCAAAAAGATAGAAAGACAAAGACAAAGAGAGAGAGGGAGAGAGAGAGAGAGAGATTGAAAGTGGGTAATGTTTGTATTTGTCAAATGATAGTGGGGTATATTCAAATCAATATAATCACACAAAAGAGTTGATTACATACATGACATAGGGAGGCTGTGAGTCGTATAAATGACCAGGTTTTGATAATGACATCCGATGATCTATAATAATGAAGAGAGATTCATGACGCGATAAAAGTAAATCAAACGTTAACATGAATTGCGTCATAAATCATGTACATTACTGTTAATCAAGTTTGTTGACAGTTATGGGTATATTTGCGCCACCTTATTACATGTATATATTGATATTATGAGGACAACGCGTATTATGTAGTCGTGACAAAATAACAAACATATTAAAGAATGCGATATGTTCTTTTTCACTTCGGGCAATATGTATTTTATTTCAGGTCGTTGATTTTCTAGTTCGAATAGCGATTTTTTTTTTACTGACATTATGTCTTGGTAATATCAGCACAACTACCGTGATTACAGATATGCTTTAACTCTTCTTCGAATGCCTTCCTGTCACCTGCACCTCATTCTATCTGGGGAAATGCCTAATGAAAGCATTTGCGCATTCTAAAGCTCTTTTCTTCGATTCTTTCTTTGTCACAGACGTGTCGGCCCTTGATCTGCTAATCACAACCCAAATCAAGAAAAAGGATGATGCAAGAACCAGTTGTCATGGTAACGGGCTTATCACGCCAGTAGAGTTAAAGATATAAACCAGATCTATGGCAGGATCTATCAAATGAGAACAAAAGAAATCGTCCAAGGAATCAATACTTCGTCCCTTTAGAGAAAGGATAGTGCAATTGAAAATAATCTGTTGACAGACAAGATAGTGACATTTCATCTTCTTGCCATAGAATACGATTTTTGTGTTAAATCTGTAGTTTCTTACGCACTGACCCAGTTGGCTTTCTGCCAAAAAAAGAAATAGCTAGGTTATATTTCTTCTCCGTATCTTTACAGTTTTCCCAAAATAATAGTGTTTCTATCTTTTGTTTTTCTCTCTCTTTGTGAACTTTTTAATTTTTCATACTTTCCCCCTCCCCTTCTCTCTCTCTCTCTCTCTCCTCTCTCTCTCTCTATCTCTCCCGCGCAACCCCACCCCCCACACACACACCATACACACACATTTTTTTCTTTAGATATTTTTTATTCCTTGATTCAGTTTTTCAAAGACTAAATATTACAAATAATGCATCAATTACACAATACAATTCAACATGGCAATAAACGCAATACAAATGAAATAATTCTAAAAAGAGCTATCCATGAATAAACAATCATAGTGCAAATTAATTGAACAAGGTGCAGATTAAAACCTATATATTACTATATAATTCTGGAATTCACGTAATTTACCATAACATGTCTGAAGTGCGGGGTCAAAAAGCAAGTCGCAATTCCAGACGGATTATTCAATGTGTTATTTCCGCGTGTCTAAATGCAAAGTTTTCCTTTATATTATCTATAAAGATTTTACAACATAATTTAGAAGTCTGTCCTTGATATAATATTATTTTATCACATAATTTAAACGTCACTTCCAAGTAATCTATCGTGCCATTGATATTTTCGTCTTTTTCCCCTTTTCTCTTTCAAATTCACCGGCAATGCTAAATAAAAGCTACTAATATAGAATAAATCGATGGCATTATACTTTTTTGTAGAAAATAGCTCACTGGCCTTTAAAAAAATGACCTTTTTTATCTACTACATGCTTGATTTGAAATATAGTAGCCTCAAATACTTTTCTGTTAAATTATGTTTTCCGACCAAAACGGATTAAAGTATTATTAAAAATCTTTTGATTTCCCGAGTCACTAGTCATAATTCTCTTCTCTTTTAGGTCATGCCAAATATTCAAATATTCTAAGTACAATGGACGCGCCTGAATATGAATATTTTTTTGTTAATATCATAATCACATGAAGATGTAAAGATTCCTCCAATTGACTCGAATATATAGTCAAACTATCCCCCCCCCCCCCCCCACCATCTCATATTACTATCTTCATAAATTAGTCTCTTAATCCACATTATTCTTTGTGACTTAACCATATGACTAAAATTGATCAATTTCAAACCTCCGTGGTTATAATTTGAATAAAGGATATTTCTTTTAATCTTATCATGTCCTCTCCATATGAAATCAAAACAAAATTTGTCAACTTCTTTATCAACCCAAGTTGGTACCAATAATTCAGAAGCGACATATACGTTTAGATCAGGCAAATACTTTCAACAATTATATATTACCAGGAAGGGTCAAATCACGTTGTTTACACCAGCCTAATAATCTTTTGATTTTCCTTAATATTTCTTTATAATTCATCTCCTCCTTTACATTTACGTCTATAGAAAATGACATCCCAAGTATTTGAACAACTTCTACCTGCTTTCCCAGTGAAAACGTATTTTTATATTTTCACGAGGACTTAACATTAATATCTTTGTTCTAGTTTTGTTCACTTTTAATCCGGATAATCTCCAAAACGTATCACCTTTTCTATATTTTGCATTGATTCTGAATCTTACAAAAAAATAGGCATAATTATGTGCAAACACACACACACACCCACACACACCCGCACGCATATCCACACCATGATCCACACACATCCACACACACCCACACTCACTCACTCACTCTCTTCCCCTTATTTTTCCTTCACCGTAACCTCTCCTTTGAGTCGAATCAGAATTCAAATTTACCTGTAATCTATGAAATGCACTCGCTGTACTCCGCATCAGAAATAAAAAGTTGGCAAAAATGTGTTTTTCTAGTATCTTTCTAGTTACCGGAATTAGACATTGACGAATGCATTCCATTTTGCAAACGTGAAGCTAGGTTAGCTAAAATAAATGGATAATACATTTTTGAAATGGTATGCATATTATGAGCATTAGTCTCAATCAAAAAATCAAGACGAACAAATTATGTCAAGAAGAAAATGGGAAACACCCATCTCCGGTTTTATACCATGTGTATTACCATGATTAGGGAAAAGGAAACGAGAACATCGGTGATGGATGACATTATGCTAATCGTTATATACGAAGTTTGAAATAATTTAGTAAGTTCTCATTTATTTCTGCGATACCGAAAATGGTCTCTTTGTCGAATTCTTATCTCAAATTTGATCAGTTTTTAGATATTGACTCAAATCTCAGAATATTTTCAGTAAATTTCCATTCTTGTAGATAGCTCAGGGTCTCTCCTATGCATTATCACAAACTATCTGACTAGTCTTTAGTACTAATAATCTAATATAACATAAATTTGTAGTATACCTAGATTAAATTCAAAGAGAACTGTTGCTGGGCTAGCGCCATTAACGTCCTTGGACGTTGTGTGCGCTCTATAAGTTTTCACCATTATTATTAATCATTACGCTGTTTTTGAAAGGGTGCAAAAGTCAGACTTGACAAGAATTGGTATTTTTTCTGGCTGAAATCAACAAAGTTGAGAGCCGTTTTAGCATTGACGGTTGGAAAAAGTCTCCTCAAGTAAGTATTTCTAAATATTTTCAGGAAAAATCCCCTCCTCTCTCTCTCGCTCCCTCCCCTTCTCTCTTGCTTGCCTTACGTTTTCTTCTCTCTCTCTCTATTCTCTCTGTTTCTCCTTCAGTATGGATGGACTGCACCTTTTATCATGTCTGCTACATTTTTCCTGCTCTAGAACGTACTGTGGAGATTTCAATCTTATTCTTTATCTGTATTTGTATCTGTATATAGTGTATTATATTTGCACTTTTTTTGTATTTAATCTATTAATCTATGTTTACTTTTAAGAATGTATGAAATATGTAAGATCTTAGGTATGGCAACACTTCAAGCGTCCAGCTTATATTGCCAGGCCTCTGTGTGTTTCTATTTTCAAAGTTTGTATGTATGAGACTGATTATTGTGAAACATGCAGGAATAAATAAATAAATAAATAATAAATGTTCATACCTGTGGACAGCTCAGAGTCTCTTCTTTCAAATTACACGGAAATTTCTCACAATATTTTACGCTTGAGTGAAAGGGTGCAAAATCCATACTTGATAAATGTTTGTTTGTCCGTTCTGGCTGGTATCAGCAAAATTGACAGTCATGAAAAGGCTTAGAAATTGTCATATTCTGATCAATAAAAGACAATTTATGAAAGAACATAATCTTGCATTTATTTAAAATTTCCTTTCATCTGTTTCTCCGGCCTTCATCTGGCTGGCTGACTGACTTACATACGACTACCCCCCCCCCCCCCCCCCTCTCTCTCTCTCTCTCTCTTTCTCTCTCTCTCTCTTTCTCTCTCTCTCTCTTTCTCTCTCATTCTTTTTGCCTCCTCCAAACGTCGATGTACATGTATGTATGCATCTATTCATTGAACTGCATTGACATATCCATCAATATTTTGTTGTAATATAATCTCAATAATCAGAGCAATAATAATAATAAAGAATTAATAAGAGTAACACATGACAAAACAGAACAATAATATATCATGGTATAGCGTTCAAAACAGACAAAAACAAAATACACATAATTATTGATCAACTAGACATGCTCTTTCATGAATTATAAATTATCAGATTTTGTACAAGTAGTGTAAGGTGATGGGGAAAAGAGTCATTAAAAGAAATATGTACATATTGGATGCACTATATATTGATATGCCTAATAATAAACAATTTTAAGGTTACCAGGTTGATCAATAGTATATCGCAAAAATATTGCAAATTCTTTTATGACCACGTGTTCTTTGAGTGACATTATAAATACGAATCTCTTCAAACTGTTTATGTTTTCAAAGTTATCATTGAGTGCTTAAAGATTATAAAAAACAGTAGGCCTACTCTTCTTATTCTAAATTTCTCACATTGCATGGCATAATGAATGTATATATAGTCTCTAACCGCCTATTCCTCAGGCAGTACCGGGATACGTGTGAATGCCCCAGAAAGCACTCCTACTCGAGGACCTGGAGTCTAAATGTACTTGGAAGGTGTAAAAACAGTCACTTTCCCACCCTTCCTCCCCATTTCTCTGTTAGGTCGTTTTGCAATGTCCAAAATGTCTTGTTCCGTAGGCGTTGCTCAATATTGTCAGCTACATCAAAATGAAAAAAATGTGTGCTGCTCGAGTTGTTTTACCCACGTTAGCGGTGTGATTTTAACCACGATGGAGGCGACAGGCATTTTTAGAGCGAAACTGTTATTCTGGGACATTTAAAGGCAGTGTCCTATCCGTCTGCAAACATTTTTTGAAAAAGTCACTGAAAAATAGAAATGTGATATTCAACACAGGAAGAAACTGAATACCCCACTAAAGAAAAAGTAAAATTAGAAAAAAAAATTTAGAATAAAATTGTTAAAAATGTGAAAACGCTACAAACGATACAAACGCTGTTTTAAATACATTTTGTATTTGAATTTAATTTCAAATGTTACATACGTGTAAATGTATGTCCAAATGTTTTGTAATACAAAGGTTATTAGTTCTTATTATATTTTACAACAATGAGGGGAAATGTGTATTCATGACTTCAAACTGGAATAAAGTATCGAAGTGTCCAAGGGTGCGTTTATGCTCCCATTTTTAAGGCCAGAATTTAAAAAGCATTTAAAACGCCGATGTAAAACTCACAAACAGTTGCGTTTTGAATCGGCGTTTCTCCCAAAACACAGTTTCTGGTGAAGCATACACGCACAATCATTACTTTGTAAACGCGTTTATATGACGTCATATGAACTAGTGGCATGTACAGTGAGGTTTGCGAAACCAGCTGCAGAGCCCGAATTCACCTGGAGAATTAAAAGAAATATAAACAGTACCCCGTGAAAGTGCGTTTTAGATGAGCGTTACATCCTCTCAGTCAAACACAGGAAGCGTTCATCTCTAATCTGCGATTATTACACCTTTAAGGTGTGTCCGACTTAATCCGCAGAAGAAAGCAATAAGCAATAACATGAGCAGCGTCACGGTCAAATTCGTGTAGACTTCAAAGCGTCATTTTATTTGAATAACAATACCTTCCGTCCAGATTTAATGTATTTCTGTATTAACTGAATATCAAATGATAGGATTATCAGTTAGTTGATTGTATGGTAGGTTTTTTTTGGTTGTTTACAGGTTTGTTTGTTTGTTGTTTGTTTTGTTGTTGTTGTTGTTTTTTGCTTTTATTGTTACTCGAGATCTCTCCAAATAGTGTAAAAACGAATTTACAAGCTCTCATTTTGTTGACGTAACAAAGAGAGCACTACATTTACGACTGGAAAGCTCTTTTATGATTTTCGAGCTACTTACGGCAGAACTATAATAAACATTACTTTAGGACAGTAACAAAAAAACCACCAATCCATAAAAGCAGTAAACGCAGTGGTCTCTTTGTCACGTCACCAAAATGAGAGATTGGTAATTTCGTTTTTATAGTTTTTTGAGGCATCTCGAGTAACCACAAAAGCAAAACAAAATTCTGTAAACAACAAAGAACATAACCATCCAATCAACTAACTGGCAATGTTACCCCTTTTCTGGATCTGTAGGCAGAAGCCATTAAGTTAATGGCTCTAAAAATAGCTGGGGGTATTCTTGATTATTGAGATATCTAAGTCACTTTGCACTATTGAATGCGTAATCTGATGAGAGGCAGAGGGTGTTTACTGTATTATTAATACTATTAATTAATCCCTTCTTGCTCTCAATTCACGGTATATGATGCAAAGTAAGTTTTACTTTGAGTTGAGTCGAAAAGATATCATGGAATCGCTTATTCAATAAAAGTCTCTGCGCTTAGAAACATTATGAAGTGTTATATAAATCATAAATGCTATGTATTTCTTTTTTTTTCTATCAGTATTTATTTTCTTCGCGTATCGAAAGTTTGGTTCCAAAACATCTTTCTTCCATAAGACCATTTTTTTGGAAAATTTAAGGACTTTTGTTTTAAAATGTGTTTTGTTTGTTTGTTTGTTTGTTTGTAGTGAATAGGTTCATTAATAGAACTAAGCTTTATTTTTCGACCAGATTTTCATATTTTCCCATAGGGAATATACTTTTTGTCTTAGTCGTGAGAGTATGTATTTACTGGAAATGAGGACATTCACAGAAACAAAGAGTTAAATTTGATTTTTAAATAAATGGGTGTAGCATGCTTTGGAACCGAACTCTTCATGACAATGGTTTCATACTATACTATCAGAGTCACATTTCGAGAGTCACAATGAAACCACTGTGACTAGTAAAACCAAGGAGTTCTGTGATAACTCCTTGGTAAAACTGTTAAGTTTGAAAAGAGAGCAAATGTAATGTTACATGAGCAACATAATCTGATGGCAGTTGTCTAGTATTACCATGATACAACATTCTTTTATCAATTTTTGCTATCGGCAAAATATTTCCTCGACGTATCATTACACCAACTGGCCTCTTTCTCTCAATATCTAAGCTATTTTAGTCGGAAACGCAAGATGATTTTTCGTAAAGAAATATATGTGTGTAGGCGAGATCGATATGTTGTTGCGCTGGCTTATGAAGATGGACTAAGATAACCTTTAGCATAATGGGGGCAGCGCCCTCTGTCCCTAATCCGATTGCTCCCATTTCTCGACCCCCTTGTCTGACTGAATGCAATGAGTGGTATCGATCCCAGATCGGGTTTTCTTGACCAAACGACCGACATGTCCTTTTTCCCGCTCAATACAGGCTGCAGGAGAATGCAGTGGATGCAGTGTGTCAACAACCTTAATGCATGTCTCTCTGTTTTTGTCTCATTTCACTTCTGCTCGTAGTCGTATCTTTTTTTTTAAACGCCCTCCTTATAAAAAAATCTCTCACAACACACACACACACACACACTCTCTCTCTCTCTTTCTCTCTCTTTCTCTTCATTGTTATGTGCTTTCCATCCGATCTTTCTGCCTGTCTGTCCTTCTTTCTCTTTCTTACCCATTTTCACTCTTTCTTGATCATGTTGATATTTCTCTTCGCCCAACTATTTCTACATCTCTTTCTCCACATTGCCTCTTTTCTTTCGCTCCCTCATTCTTTATTTCCCTCTCCCTCCACACACACGCACATGACTCTCTCTCTGTCTCTCTCTTCTCTTTCACTCAAATTGTATTCTGCGTGTCCCTCTAGCTGCCCCATTCTTTCCTTCAATATAATGTGCGCTTCATCTTCTATCTGTCTGTCAATATATGGTTAATGGTTAACTGACGTTATTAGACCCTCATAAGGGCCATCACTTATGTCTAGCAGAAATTCAAGAGGCTCAGTTGTTATACAGATCTGTGTTAATCAAAGCAAGAGTTTCCTGGTTCAACACCAAATCAGTGCAGTAAACTTTTACTCTTCGATCAAATAAATATTGATTCTCAAAACGGTAAATATTAAGGAATGGGCGTTTGCCCCAAAACTCAAAACTAAAACAAAGCCACAGGTTGGGAATGGTTCCGTGGTTTACCCTGTTTCCAATTGGCATATTTGCTTTGCCATGAAGTGAGAAGATTAAATAGGACGTTTGAGGTGGGTTTTCACGAGGCACGCGAACGATTCGCGAAGGATGCGAATGTCGAAAAAATGGCAAAATCCAACATTCGGAGAAGTGTTTCTTCGAATGTGTCGCGAAAATGGAGCCATAAACCATTCTTTCGCAATTTGCGCGTAGTTCTCACAACGTAATGTGCGAATGTCGTGTGTAGCTTTGCAGAACTATGACCACATGCACGAAGAACTAAAAATGAAAAAAGACTAAAATGCGAACCTGAGTTGACAGTTGATCGATCTCTTCAGTTCGTGAATAGTTCGCTGTCTAGTCGCAGAATACAGTCAGACATGTCGGCGATGCGCTTTGCGGCAAACGTGCGCCAAACGCTCGAGAGCACTTCGCACGAACTCCATGAGAATTTCACGTGAGGAAAACCTTCGCAAAACGTTCGTGAAAGCGTCGGTTTTGGTTCGTGTATAGCTCGCGAATAGTTCGGGAATGCTTCGTGACATTCGCAAACTGATCGTCGCAAATGGTAGGTGAATCAACAGAGGGCCTCGACGTGAACGTTTCGCGTTTGCTTCTTTTAATTGTAGTCGGCAAATGCGCCACCTCTGTCAGCGAAAAAAAAGAGGGAGAGGGAAGAGGAAAGAGAAAGGGAAAAGGAGAAAAGAGAAAGGAGAAGAAAAAAGAAAAGGGAAAGGAAAGGAAAACAAAAACAGAAAGAAAAGAAAGAAAAGAAAGCTCGCCTGCAAGAACACTGGAATGTTAATATTCGGGCAAAAGGCATTCCCCTTCGGCAATGGTCTGTAGCCCCCTTCCCCGCCCCGCAGATTTTCAAAGTTCCGATATTCATATTCGGGCAGCAAAGCGCTAGGATATCCAAATATTTGGGAAGCAAGGTTCCCAGTTAATAATATTATGTAACTTGTGTATGTAACTACTGTACATTACCATAAGAAAGTTTTAAAAATTTTGCTAGCTCGCTTCGCTCGCTCGTAAGAACACTGGGATTTTAATATTCGGGCGAAAGGCGTCCCCTTCGGCATTGAACTGCAGCCCCCACCCGAGGATATTCAAAGTTCCAATATTCATATTCGGGCAGCGAGGTGCTGGAATATCCAGTATTTGGGAAGCAAGGTTCTCAGATAATAATATTATGCTTCGCTCGCTCGCAGAAATTAAGAAGTTGAAAAGTTGATATTTGGGCAAACGGCGTCAGCCTACTCCGTGCGGGTGTCGCACCCCCCCCCCCATTCAAAATGTTCTAGCGACGCCCCTACTCAAGAAGTCCGCGAACAGTTCGTGAATCCAGACTGTCGGAATCTGTTTGGGGTTTCACAAAGATTTGCGAACATCAGGCACGGGGTGAATAGGTCGTGCGCATATGACGAAGCTTTCCAGACATTTTCGAGAGCAAATCACGAACAAATAATGACCCGGATGCTGGAAACCTTCGCAAGAAATATACAACTTTTTTGAAATTCCATCTGAACTAAAAACGACTGCTGCGAACAATTGACGACGTGTTTATCATTTGATTGCTGTACAAAATTCAAAGTTCATGCACGTATGTTCTAAATAGAATCTGAAACGCCGTTCTGTTTCCCCCAATCGGACGGCCATGTCAATACTCTTTCTAAAGGTGCTTTACTTTAGACATGTTAGATGAACCCGTTTCGGTTCTTTTCTTGAGTAAACGCTGTCTCTTCTGGTTCGAGGGTTCTCTTGTACTTTCGACGATGGGGAGGAAGTCTGGATGAATTCAATTTCGATTTCCGCTTTATTGACCTGGTGTAATCGTTGATAACGGGTGATTAAGTAATTCCTACGCTCCATCCTCTCTTCCCATTGGTATTGGGAGACAGTGACATTAAGTTCAACACACCCATCCACTGTGTTGGCAAAAACAAATAAATACTGTTAGGCGACAGGAAAAGAAGTGAAAGAAATGCAATGCCATGGTTGAGGGTGCAAAGTTTCACCCTTTATATATCGAGACTCAATGTTGCATTTTTTGTTTATTTTTTGGACCTTAGGTGGTGCAAAATTGCACCTATCCCGCTCTATATACATGTACAGCTCACCGGCATAGCAGTGAATCAGCGAATAAATATGTATACACAGTACCAACCCACCAACCAACACGGACCATGGGTAGGGCCGTTTTATCTCCCGTCATCAAATACAATATTATTTTCTTCAAATATCTATAAACAAATGAAAGTTACCCCTTTTAAAACATGCCTCATTCCTACGCAGAAAAGAAATACTATTAAGCAAATCAAAAAAAGTTCTGTTAACATATTTTTTATAAATGCATTTGTGTAATTTCATCTTTATGACTAGGAAAATGACCAGGAACATTGAGCCAATAGAAAGCCTTGCTATTAGTAGCTCTTTGGGAAGTGAAAAGAACGTGGAAGCGATGCCTATAATAACATAGCAGCTCTTTGAAAAGTTGAAATAAATTGGGAAAATAATTTAAATACGCCACGTGAAATACAAACGGGCATGGATATTTCAACTAGGAAATCGAAGTAGTTTGGAAAGGATTTCCTTTCGTTGATTGCTGTCATGTTATTCCAGATGGCTATAGCTGAAGAAGCGGGAAGTGTCTCGACGGGAAGATCCGTCCATATGCGGCGGGTCATTGACCCCTTTTTGTCCATTATCCAGCTCATGTTATGGCAGCTGCCATCACAAACATGCTCTTCACTCAAGGGAAGGTAGACATCAGAGAAGATCAACATTATACGCAGACAGATAGAGAGAGTGAGGGAGCAAGTAGGAGGTATAAATAGAGAAAGAGAGATGGATAAACAGACATATATATATATATATATATATATATATATATATATAAATATATAGTTCTGCTTCGGACTTGCAAAGTTATAGACAAAATAGGAATGAAAAGTCCGTATACGATGAAAAAATTCGAATTTTCGGCCATAGGCCTTCATCAGGAAAAGATGAAAATTTATTAGATAGGTACACAAAAGAGCGCTCTTTTGTGTACCTATCTAATAAATTTTCATCTTTTCCTGATGAAGGCCTATGGCCGAAAATTCGAATTTTTTCATCGTATACGGACTTTTCATTCCTATTTTGTCTATATATATATATATATATACATGTAGATAGCTAGATAGAGAAAGAGAGATAAAGAGATAGATAAAGACAGATAGAGATAGAGATAGAGGTATAGAAGAATGTAGAGAAGGATATATCGATCGAGATATCGATCGAGTTTGAGATCGGATAGAGACAGAAATCGAGATCAAGATGGAGATAGGGATAGAGGTAGATATTATAGAGAGGGAGAAGGAGGGGGAGAGAGGAAGGGGGGGGGGGGAGAGTCAACCAGTCAGAGTTAGAGCGGGTTAGACAGAGATAGAAATAGAGATATATAGATGGAAATCGAGATCGAGATAGAGATAAAAAGAGAGATGGAGATGGAATTGGAAATGGAAATGGAAATGGAATATGGATAGAAATAGAGATAAAGATAGAAATAGGGATTAAGCTAGAGATAGAGACGGTAAGAGAGAGGGAGAGAGAGAGAGATGGCGATAGCGATAGAGAGAGAGAAGCGGAAGCGGGATGACTAAGGTTTTCAACTTTGTCTTGGGGGCACATGCACATGATTAAATTTGAACACATTCTTATATCGTATGTCACATTGGGTAAAACCTACTTTCCTCGGATCCGCCAGTGAACTTTTTTTTTTTTTTTGCTCTGTAATGTAAGGGGTTCCACTATGGTTAATTAAAATGCGATTTATGCGTAGACTAATGGACCCATCCGTACTCACTCGCATAGAAAACTGCGCGTACGGAATCCAAGTTCGACTTGGGTTCCCTTCGTAGGATTTTTCATTTCATCCTTCTTCTTTTTTTTTTTATTCCTAAACTATTAAATAATATGTGTCATAAGAGGAAAATACACTTGTTCAGGATAATTACCAAAGAACTTTACACAGTCCATTAGAAGCTATCTTAAAGTGGACACTGTGGACATGTAAACTCCTTTCTTTAAAGTGACAGTAAACTAAGCTCCTAAATAGCGCCAGTTTTTAAAAGGATTTGAAAAGTGTCTGTGCCTTTCATTTTCCCATCATGCCCCATTCTAGTTTGTAGAAGCTTAGAATGTACCTGCAGGCAATTTTCCACATTTGCCAAGTCAAAAATAATTGTTTCAAATATGAAATGTGCCTATTATCCAAACAAATTGTTTGTCAAAAATTCAAAATTAAATCAAATTAATTTTCAGTTTATAATTTTAATTTAGTAAGCACTGTAAGATGGCGCTGTTCAAGTTTTACCAGTTTAATGCCACTTTAAGTTGTCTTTGCAGAAAAGATCTGACTCACTATATATATAAGTTTGTGCATTTTGCCATTGTTATCAGCATGTTCATATGGATGGGTCATCAGGCCGACAAACTTTGCATTACAGAATATAATAGATCTAATCGTTCTTTTTGAAATACAAATATATAGGATTATTATTTTCTACATGTATATGACAATTTGATTATTCTTTTCAATACCTAGAGCGTTTTCCTTTTAGAATTTTAATTAGATCTACTAATTAATCTAACATAATTAATGTCAAATTATTCTCTTGGTTGCAAAAAGAAAATCACCCTCTCCTCCTCCCCTTCCCTCCCCTCTCTCTATACTTTCCTCTTTCTTCTTCTCCGCCCATCTCTTTGACATTACTGAGCCTTTGCGCCATAATATATTTATCATGATGTCTACGTCTCCAAATGCAAATAATGACGCAACCCATGCCGCTGGTTGGAAACATCGATATTGGCCTGCTTTTCGGCTGCCCAAGTCGAGAAGTCAAAAACGTCAAGTGCCACGATCCAAAGTCAAACAGTCAAGTGTCTTGATTTACAATATTGAAGGCTTTCGGCGTTATCTTCTCTAAGTCAAAGACTGTCTTGTAACACAGTAAGGCATAATATGAACTTTCCCTTTCTATAAATCCGAGTTTACCATGTTTACACGTGCTAAACAAATATTATCTTGCAATACCGAAAGCGTCTTATTTGTAAATATTAATTAATTCTGCTTGTATTTTCATTATCATTATGCGTATTACCATCCTTCCTTCCGTATTCCCTGACCCCCCTTGCCATTCCTCCCTTTGATATCTCTGCTCCTTTTCGCCATCCTGATGTATATGATTACCACGTCTCCAAATACAACCTTGCCGCTGGTTCGATCCATTGCTAATGCCCCCTTTTCGGCTACCCAAGTCAAAGAAGGCAAAATATCAAGTGTCTCGATTCGAAGTCAAGCAGTCAAGTGTCTTGATTCTCTGGAAGGCACATGAACTTTCCCTGTCTCTAAGTCCGTGTTTACACGTGCTATAAAAAGACATTATGAGAGTGACGCCCGAGGGAGAGGAAAATGGCGAATCAACCAGCCTTGCCCATGCCGCAACAACATGAATCAGCCAGGATCGGGAACGTGCATCAAGTAGGGGGTGAACATGATTTGATTTTGTTTGTCGATAGTGGAAACCCGGGGGAGAAAATGGAAAGTAGCAGGAGGAGAAGGAGGTCGCGCCATTGGTGTATCCAGACCTTGGTCTCAGGAGGGTCAAAAGATCTCAGCTATGGCAAGGGATCCACTTTTTTAGGTTTCTTGTTGTCGTTACGGGGGTATCGTTCAAAACAATATTTGGGGGGAAGAATTAGGAGAAGGCTGGAATTAATGGATTGAAAGCTTAAAAACCGAACACAGAGCAGCATTCCATTTTGTCCGAGAGAGCGAAGCGAGCAAAGCTGGCGTTTCATAGAGCATTCTCGCAATTATTGACTTTCAAAATGATTCCCTAACCTGCAAGCTAATAAAAACATATAAAAAATGTGGCTGCAATTTTTGGTCGGAAATCGGTCATGAGGAGGGGCAAATTGTCCCCTTGCCCCTTCTAGTAGTTCGTGCCAAAACTGTCTGGAGAATTTGACAGACGATCGACGATAACCAAGTTATGCCCGACGATCTATCGATTGACCCCCGGGAAGTGTGACTGCGTGACTAAACACCGCATCCAAGACACGGTCAAATTTTCCTTTTTTAGGCGCAACATTGACATTTAATTTCTGCTTGCCTTTAAACTGTGTCTGCCAACACAATGCCATGATTACACTCAGCTTCCTCAAGATGATAAATGTTACATTACCGTATTCTTTCTCCCCCTTAATTTTTTTTTTTTTTTTTGGGGGGGGGGGGGGGGGGTGGGTGCAGATGGGCAATCGTTACTGTCTTGGGATTTGTGCACATGCATACATGTGCGCTATACAAAGACGTGAACTTGGACGGCACGTCATTAGTGATGAGCAATTTTGCCTGAAGGGTTGTCATGGTATTTCATCCACCTTAAACTGGATTAACATGAATATGCATGACACGTATATTCAGACGCAACTCTAAAAAGAATACTCTCTGATTTATAGTCTTGTCTGATAAAGCTTTTCCAAGAAACCATGCATGTCAATCGCTTTGCTCTTTCCATAAGATCATTTTTAGAAAGTGCCTGGGAGGAAAATAACACAAGTGACGTAACTAGAGTCTTGTTTAGGAATGTACTTTATGTATCATGGTGCTTTCATAATTAGAAAGCTCCATCCACATAATGAAATAAAAAAACAAGACAATACGAACGTTAAATGTTCAGGAATGGATTTCGATTGCACTAACAACGCAAGAGACATGTTGTACGACACATGCTCCGGCGACATTATTTTGCTCAGCGTCAGTTTTGTACACTAACCGAATACTAAAATTTTACCCTGGAACTAACATTATACCTAATCCTAACCCCAACCCTAAACTTAGTCTAAAAGTCTGTTGCAACCCTAACCCTTACCCTATTTCTTTGATGAAATAGATACCGGAGTAATTGTCGCTGGAGAATATATTATGTCGGACCATCAAGAGAAAAGATTAATCATCAGAATATAAAACGTACATCTCTACATTTCTTTATTTACGCAGGGCTCTGTGATTGGGACCACCCCACACTCTTCCCCTAATAGGTTCGCTTGTAAATTCGCATTTCATTCGTCGATTAGGACCTGTGCCGCCCCCCCCCCCTAAAAAAAAATAATAAATAAATAAATAAAAAAATAAACACAAAACAAACAAACAAACAAACAAAAACAAAAAAAACAAAACCCAAAAAAGAACCCCCCCCCCCCAAAAAAAAAAAAAAAAAAAAAAATTATGCCAGTAGTCCCTCAACGGCCACTATTTAAGATGACGAAGGATATGGAGAACATGACAATGCGATAACAAGTAATACCTAATACCACAGTCACACCAACAAGACCGACAACAGACCGAACAAAAATTACATTGCCACCAATGGCCAAGAATCGGTCTGTTTGGTGTCGGTGTGGGGTCGGTTTGGCGGTGTGACTGTGGTATTAGTCACACGCCAACGGACTCCGCACTTGGCCATTCGGTGTAATGTTACGTAATGTTGCGTTCAGTCTGTTGTCGATCTCGTTAGTGTGACTGGGGTATTAGGAGGGAGAAGTTCAAATGAGAAATAGATTGTGAGTGGCGTTGATTTAAATCGGATACCAAAGAAAAAAAATTACGGCACAATCCAACCGTTAACATTAAAATTCATCTTTTGGATTCGGTGTGGTATCCAACTAAAAAAAAAAATCAAGTTTGGGTAAACTCATCTGAAACGTAGTCGGCTTATCAGCCAAAATAATAATTGGGCAAACAATTAACATACGAACAGTCAAAAGGAAGAAGAAAAAAGGTGCGCCGACATTTGCTCCTGTTACAACTGCTCTGAGCTTTATTTCATCAGAGATATAGGGTTAGGGTTATAGCGTTGTAATTGGGTTTTAAGTTAGGTCTAAAGGTTGATGTTACGGTAAAGTGTTTGGTTCCGGGTTGAGGATAGGAGTTTGGTTAGTGTACACTGTAAAAAATAACTGTAGATTAACAGGTTTTTTTGACTTGTAAAATTACAAGTTTTGGCCGTTTTTCTGTTAATACGGTATTTTTCTTGTGAATTGGCAGGAAAATGGTATTTTTCTTGTGAAATGGCATGAAAACTGCTAATTTTCCTGCCAATTCACAAAAAAAATACCGTATTAACAGAAAAACCTGTTAATCTACAGTTACAATTTTTATTCAAAAAACCTGTTAATCTACAGTTATTTTTTACAGTGTAGGATATTAACTGCCGAGTAATCGTCGCCGGACAAAACGAAAAGATCGAAAAATAACTGATCTGAGACAAAGTGAAAATCGGTCTCGTTTAGGGTTTGTTTGCTTCTTTGCAGATACTTTTCTGCATTTATTTCATAATCAATGTTAAACAACAATTGCGTTCAAACGTAACATATAAAGTATGAGGCGATAAACTTACATAGAAATAATTGAGTGTTTACATCATGAATGTAACCATCTTACAGTGATAACATATACACCTACCAATAATATAGTGAGAATAGATATAATTCGATATAAAACATTTGATGATGTAGGTACAATTATTTACAAAATGCAGAGGGTAAAACTATCATAAGCAAATGCTTAAGACGATAGTAGGGTTAAGAAGGGGAGCGAAGATCCAGTCTCATGAAGGGGAAGGACGGATGGATTCACTTTCACCAAGGAGTCAAGATTTCTGTCTTGCGGTGAATATGCAAAATTCTAAATCTGATCTCAATAAGGAAATGTTCCCGTTGGAAGAAAAATAATCTAGGACGCTCTTGCTTTCCTCTGAAATAGAGAAGATTATCATCTCCGTCATGATGACGATATCTATCTTGTAATGATGCCTAGGATGATTGTCCAGTCAACTGAGAAGATGAGTTTTTATCTCCGCTCCACCAACCCATCCTTTCAGCAAGGAGGACCGAGGCAAGACCACGTGAGCGAGGGGGAAATCAAGCAAACACAAAATGTTGATAACTCATAAGCAAGAGCGATGATAATGCCTGCCTCTAAGAACTGGAGAAGAGCGAAGGAGGCAATTGAAGAATGGAGGAGCGAAGGATAAAACATTGATAGATTTTCAATTTTAAAAATGGCATTCCAATCAAGGGAAGACATGAAGAAGAAGAAAACAGAGAAAGGTGAGAAGAAAATCAAATCGAAGGCTTGAATAAGAATAGGCCGGAAATAAGAAATATAAAGAAGATGTTGTTTCATTCAGTGGCTATTCCCCTATATATATAATACGCGCAGTGGTATTGTTACGTGATAATAATGGTTGACAGTATGGTTTCCAACTTTATTGTTCAACAAATTTTAAATAAGAAAGAATAGATTATAGCAGGTCGTCATTATTTTATTTGGACTTACTCGCTTACAGCTGTTAATATTTCAAATGATATAACCACGTAATCGTTATTATGTGTCTAGGGTATAGAAATAAACTGTCCTCGGAAACACGGGAATCCAGGGGAGCGTTTCATGAAAGGAAGTTGTCGGATATTTTATCCGACAACTGTTATAAGCTACTGAAATCCTTGCATCTGATTGGCTGAGAGCAAATTTGTCGGATGAAATATCTGACAAGTCCTTTCATGAAACGCCCCCCGGGATTCTCTTGCAGGTGGTGGTGGTGGTTGGGGAGGGAGGGGGCACATATGTCTGAAAAAAATCTATATCCCAATAATAATAATAATACTAATAATAATTATTATTATTATTATTATTATTATTATAATAATAGTAATAATAATAATAATAATAACAATAATAATAATAATAATAATAATAATAATAATAATAAATAAATACAAAATGAAAAATAGTAATTACATGTTAAGATTTCTTTTTAGTCTAAATGATATCTGACAAGCAAACACAAAAGTTTTCACATTTCATATGCTTGTTTTTTCTTCTTCAAAACTTTCTGCAAAAAGCACATGAACACAATTTCGTGCAGAGCCAACTTGGGATAGGAAAATAAATGCGCCAATTATAAGTTGAATATATTAATGTACAGAAAAAACAAAACAAAGGAAACTGTAAGGTATTTAGCTCAGAAAGATCAAAGTGAGAAAAGCAAAATTATGTTTTTGGTATAGATACCACATGCAGTGGTATTAAGTGGTAATCATCGCTTTACGTCAATGATCTTTTCATCTTACTTCTTTGATGGTGCGATGTATTTTATTTCATGACCATCTGCGAAGGTTTGCTAAGTCTTTTAGACTTAATCACCTTCACGTTTAACCAATGGCGTAGCCACTGATAGGGAACACCGGTCTTAAACAAGTTGGCCACCGATTAAGAGGGTATACGAGAAGGGTCCTATTATCTCCTTTTTCACTTTCTCCCCTCTCCCTTTCCTGTTCTCTCTTTTAGAATATATATTTCTTCATTTTTTGGTTTCCTTTTTTTCGCCATTCGAATGGGGTCGCGTGCCCCTTGTTCCCCTGTAGCTACGCTACAACTTTTAACCAATCAGAAGAAAAAGAGGCGACGATGTGATAGATATGCCGAAAAACTAGAACGCATCAGAAAGTTTGGAGTGAATCTAACCATGCCAACTGCATTTGTAACATGATCAACACGATCTGGATAGCAAACAGCTTACAATATTTTTCAAAATACTTTTATCTCTTTTCCCCTAAAATGGTCTTAAGTTTATAACCACAGTAACGTCTCTAGATACTTTTAAAAGATAAGAAAAGCAGGTCAAGAAAGAGATATCAATTCCCTACCGATTATCTTGCGTATATCGTTCAATCTAGCTAGTATATATGCCCTTATGCTTATAGGCAAAGTGCAGTATCACGTGTTTCTTTAATCGCTTTATAGAAAAGTGCACGACAAGGGTGTTGTTTGTAATGTTTGTTATAACGAAAGCGTTTTAAGACAATCTTACTTGGAAACATAAAGAGATCTACATGGCCACCATATTGATTCATTTTATTACAAGTTTCCACGTTTAATAGTAATGTAGACAGAACATTTTACCCCTATGCTTATACAGAAACTAGTTCAGTAGTGTATCCAGGTTTTTCTTTTCTTTTCTCTTCTCTTCTTTTCTTTTCTCTTCTTTTCATTTCTTTTCTTTTCTCTTTTCTTTTCTCCCCACTTTTCCCTTTCTGGTCTTGTCTTTCCCCATCTTTTTAAATCAATTTTCTTCTGTGAAATATCAATGTTTTTTTTCTTTCAAACCTGTGCCCCCACCCTACGGGTCAAATAATACCGAAGCCAACAGTGTTAATACGCTAGTTTAGTAGAATAGACCGACGTTAAATGTCATAGTATTTAATTATATCTGGCCAAGAAAATGATCTGTATTTGTATATAACTTTAATGTGTATCATGATCTGTCTCTAGGGACTACGAAAATTATTTTGCATTATGTGAATAATTCGTGAAAAGAAGCTAGCTCCACCCACCTCCACCTCACCACCGCCCCCCCCCCCCCCCCACCACAAAAAAAAAATGAGCTGCATAACTGTAATAAGTAGGGGTGATGTGAAGAAGAGAAAGTTTGACTTAAATTACTTTCGCTATAAAAACTGATTGAAAAGATCTATCTTTCTGTTTTGAGCATATCAGTACTTTTCTGGCAATGACATTCGTTCCTTTTTGGACACACCTCAATAAAAACAGTGAAAGTTTCTGTGCCGCAACCCTTAATGCCTCACATCTCCGATTATGCATGTGGTTTGGAAAGACCGCTTATTAGCATGGAATTCAACATCTAGCTACTACCGCATGTCCATGTATGTGTAAACCTTAAAGATATAGTTGAGTTCTGTTGATATGCGATTGCACTGTGTATGAAAGTATTATGTAGTACATGAGAATAATTGCGTATCTTGAGGTCTTAAAATCAACAAAATGATAAACAGGAAACGAATAAATATTGCTGAAGATAACACACATGTGCAGTGAACAGCACTGCGCATAGAAATCATTGTATACATTATGTGATGGACATTACACACATTATGTGACATGAAATTTTCACTGGTCCAAAGCTTTAAATGCTTCAAATATTTCTAGTCGTATTTCGAATGTGAGGGCATTTAAAGAATAATCCTTTGTCAGGGGACATTTCTACTGTATGATATTCTTGCACTATGATATATAAAGGATGAGAAAGCTCACAAATTATTTTTTCACCTTTGGCAGAACTCAACCTTCTCTTTAAAGTTTGTTAAATTTGGGCAGGGCCTGAAAAAGGGCATCCCAGAACACCTGAGCATCTGGATGCATATTGAGAGTAGAGTGAAAGCGGGAAAAAGTCTCGACTGAGACCGCACGGAGATATAGGATTCCACCGAATATTGAACTCAAAGGAATTAACTTCGCTGGTAACCCCATTTCCACCATTCCAATAATCAAAAGCTATTCGGGGAAGGAGAATTTATTTTCCTTTCCATCTCACATTATTCACCCAGTGTGCCCATGCAGTGGCGCATCTAGCACATAAGGTGAGGCAGGCGAACACCAACCCCCTTTCCATTTTAAAAGGACCGGTAAAAAATTAAAATCGAATCAATTAAACTTGTTGTACGTCTACGGCAAGTCGTGATGCCCAGATACACCCCCCCCCCCCCCCACCGTTTAGAAATGTTTGGATACGCCACTGCGCATCGTCTGTGCATATCTCTCCCTATCTTTAGACGCGTATTATCTTAGCTTAAGTTTATGTCTGCAAGCCCCAACCCACCCCCCCCCCCCCCCTCTCTCTCTTTCCCTCTATATCTCCCTTCTCTCTCCCCCTCTCTCTTTCTCTTTCTCTCTCCCCCCCCTCTCTCTCTCTCTCTCTATCCCTCTATCTATCTCTATATCTCTCTTTCATCCCCTCTCCCTAACTTTATCTTTACTCCTTCCCTCTTCACCCATCTTTCCAGGAGCTTCAAACACACCTCCATGGTTTACCTCAGGCCTTCCCAATCACCTGAGCTTTGATGTCGTAGTTGATGGGGTGATTGAGATGGTTATCTTCGACTACCTGAGCCTGGCTGTCGAGTAGAGTTACGAATCCCCAACAGGACAAAACATGTGGCTCATGTGTACACGAGGATCCTGGATTTACTGAGACTGGTGAGTAGCAACGATGGCGTATCCAGGAATTTATAAACGGGGAAGGGTGATGGAATTCACCCCGGGATGCTGTGTGTGTGTTGTGAGTGGGGGTGTAAAATGGCACCCCGCGTCCTGTAAAGACCCATTGCAAGTACTGTTGAATTGTCTTTTTCGTGGGCCTTATCACTGGCGTAGACAGGTCCTCATAAGTGGGGGGGGGGGGGGTATGATTTACCTCAAGTGCCATATACATGTATATAAATATATTTATATATACAACCACACACACCCACCCACACATACACACACTTTTTTCAATGATTTTTATTTTGATTCCCCTCAATGATTATACTTAAATCATAAATCAACATTTCAATGAAAGTCATTATTATTATCATTTTAATCGGCAAGTCAAAGTACGTACATGTAGAGTTACAAGCAGAACAAAACACAGTACAGGAAGGTTGAAGATAATATAATCGATCCCCCAAGTGTACTGACAAGTCGCCAGGAATGGGCCAAGCAAACTGAATCACCGAAACCCTGAGGGTCCCCCATTCCGACTTGCAATACTCCTGGGGGATCAATAAATTCAAATAAAACAGTATCAAATAGAATAACATGTAGAAAAGCACGAGTAACACAAAAGAATGGTATAAAATATCAACAGAATAAAATGTTGTTTTATACCAAATCATCAAGGAAGATTGTATCAAATATATTATATGATGACATGTAACATGTCATATTATCATGTAACACACACACACACACACACACAAGTTTACATGGCTTTACTTCCGAGGACAACTATTGTTCCTCTATTGTTACTCGTCCTCGGACAGTCGACGGAATAAGGCATAAATTCATCGTTCGACGTTCGAGGACTATTGTCCGCCTTCCGAGGACCATTGTTGTCATGATTTTTTTTTTTGGTCTCTGTCCGAAAATGTCCTCGGACATAATGCTAAACAAACGCACGCACCCCCGCACACGCCCTCACACACAAATACACAGAGGAAAACAGAAAGGGATGACTGAAGATATATAGAGAAGAAGTGGGGAGATGTGTTTGACAAAAATAGGCAGAAACTGGGGGTTTCTGAATTTTGTCCTAGACCAGTAAATATGACGGATTTTTCAAGCTATATCTTTCTTAACATTTCGTATTTCAGGAGGGGAGAAAGCAGGCCGGTCAAAATGTCTGAATACCGTGAAAGTCTAGGCAGTGCAGTGTAGGCTAAATCGATATTCAACTTTAAAGAGAGAGAGAGAGAGAGAGAGACGATGCGAGGGATAGCTAAACTAAAAAGAAAGGCCAGTTTCTGATAACAAGGGGGAGAGGGAGAGAGAGAGAGTGAGAGAGGGGGAGGAGGGGTGGGGTTGGGGGAAGGAGGAATGAGAGAGGAGATGTTATTGAAGTTGGATGCTGTCCTCCATGATTATACAAATGAAACAACTGGACTCGGCTCGGACAGAAATAACAGTAAAGGAGAAAGAGAAGAAATGTGAGAGGAGATCGGGGTATTTTTAGCCTTATAGTCCTCCATGATTACGTGAAAGGTTATCAGGTTAGGGGCTTGAATTCATCTCCCCCTAAGGACGGTGATTAGATAGGGAAGGTGTTACGAAGGGAAGGGCGCCTCTATCTCGTATTACAACCTGTATTGGATTAGGTCGCGTGGTTTGATGTAATACGATACAATAGCGAAGCTGTAATGACACTGCTTTCTACTCATCCCTGGTATCTGAAGGCGTCATTTTCGATCAGGGAGGCAACTCCTTGATTTTGATGAACGCCAAATCCCCAGGTAGAACTGTAGAGGCTCCTCCTGACGGAAACAATCCGGTGGAGAATAATAATAATAATATGAACATTTATATAGCGCCGGTATCCGCCAGGCTCTGACGCTCATGGCGCTTTACAATTTAACAATAATGAACAAATATATACATGTATATCGAATTCTTACACTAAAGTAGAGTAATATGTATACTAAAAACATAAATTATAACTGTATAGCAGAGACCGCGGAACGTTTTTGAAAGTGGGGGGAGGGGGGGGGGGCTGAGCGTGCTAAAAAAAAACCAATAAGCCCTTTTCAGCGTTTTTATAAAACGTGTGTACTAAAAAGGGTGGGGGGGGGCGCCGCAGCCCCCGGCCCCCGGTTCCGCGGTCCCTGTATAGGGAGGATCTTATACCACCAGAATGGCAGGCAACTGCCATGTTTTGACACTCCACACGCACACATAGGCACACGTTTTCCTTCCCAACTCTAGATTGAGCAAGGTATTACATTTTGGGGAAATAATTTCCGAACGTATTTCATGGGATATTGAAGTCAAAATATTAGTCATGACTTAAATAAATTGTTTTGAAGAACTCTAGCTTCCAAATGCGTGTATCGGTCTTTCAATTTGAATAAAAATAATACATTACCATCTCTGATAATGTATTCTCTCACCAAAAGTAAATCATTACAGCAATGTCTTTCATCTGATAAAAAAAGCTTCCCGGTTGCACGCAAATCTAACTTACCAGGAGCAATTTGAATGGGGATATGGGACCATAAGTATTTGAACTGTCAGCTGGGGGTTGTTGTTTTTTTTCCAACTAGAAAATTAGTTTAATTTTTTTCTCCAGATATTCCAATTTGTGGACAAAGATTAATACCGGCTGTCAGATTTTCAACTTTGCCGAAAGTCCCACACCACTCTGAAGATGCCTTTGTTAGCTTTACAAATTTGCACTCTCGATGAAAAAAAAATCTTTATCTTGCCGTAGCCTCTAAAATACTTCGACGCCTCGAACTTGAACCTTATCTGCAGTATGGCTAGATTAACGGAAACATGTGCTGCAAAGTTATTCTTCTGGAGAAAAGCTCTCGCTTTTGAGCATCAAAAGATTCTGGAGATTCTGGAGAGGGTGATTTTTATCAAGAGAAATCTATCGGGGATGGATGTACGTCCGAATCGGTCTAAGTTTACATTAATTCCCTCACGCCTGGTGTCATATTTAGAAACTCTATCCCTACTAGAAACAACTCCCTTATACTTGACCATGAAACGTCGCCAAGAGCATGTTATTGTACTATTAACCCATCAGATCCACAGGCGAACTTTTTCGTGGTGAAGATGGCGTTGCATGGTGTAAGCCGATCGGTCCTAAAGCACTGATAATTTGCATTCGAATTGGCATGTCAGACAATACGGGTAGTAGCTTTTGTGATTATCTAGGGTTTCGAGGAGGCAGGATGGGGAATAAACCAGAGTTTTAACAAGTGGCGTATCCAGATTTTTTTTAAAGAAAGGGGGAAGGGGCAGAACCCGTTCGAGACAGGGCTGGAATTCCTCCCAGGGCTAAAAGGCAGAAGGGGTTGGAAGTGGTGAAACACGCGTGCCATTAAAAACCTGATATTATGAACTAAATTTTCTTGAATTGATTTTTTTTTTCTGGTCCATTAAAATGGTGGGGCGTACCCCAGCTCCACTTTTCCGACGGATACGCCGCTGCGAACATTCACCCCGCCTCCTTGTTTACATCCATCAGTAAGGGCCAGGGGCGTAGGCAGCGGGGGGGGGGGGGGGGTGGGGGTGGTGTGTACAATCATCCCCCAGGGTTTAAGATAGAAAAGTAAAACATTTTTAATGATATATTGTATAAATATGAATATGTATTCATGATTATGATTATAGTGATGATGATGGTGATGATGATTTATTTATTTATTTATTTATTTATTTCATTTCAGGCAAAAGAAACAAATATACAAAATACAAAGAAAATTGAAAATGCCATCGACAAGTGGCCAGGGATAGCCAAAAGGAAGCTAGTTCCTGTTGAAAGGTTCTCCCACACTAGTCGGTAGTTTACAAACATAGAAACACATACATAAAAACACACAATCTTCTTATAGATCACTCTAACAATAAAAATAAAAATAAAACAGAGTGATACATGAGGAAAAGAAAAGAAAGAAGAAGCTAAAAAGAAGAAGAAGCAAGCAAGGGAGATCAATGGAGTCAGGAAAAAAACCCTGAATACTTATAATAAAAGAGAATTAGGTCTATGATATATCAAATTAAATTAATCAGATTAAGACATTTGAGAAGAGCATGTCTCCAGGGGTAACTTTATCCAGTGTCACAAACTTAAAAGTAAAATCCATCTATAATGGTGTAAAAAACGAAATTAAACAGGAGCTCTCCCTTGCTAGAGGACCTATAACGATGATGATTCTTCTTCTTCTTCTTATTATTATTATTATTATCATTATTGTTGTGGTTGTGAAAATATAAGATCCAATATTATAATTCAGTTAATTAGTCTCCTATATATATTTTTTCTTTATAGGCCATTCAGGATAACATTTTAACATCATTCAAATTCAAATTCAAATTCAAATTCAAATTCAAATTCTTGTTTATTCATTTCCAACAGACAATAGAAGTCATGACATGGTTTACATTCAGTATTATATATAATACATGTATATGTATATAAAAATAAAGTGAACAAAAATAGATTTTCAATAGTAATTAGCAAAGGTACTCTTTAAAAAATAGTGACTGGAAACTACCTGTGGAAATAGGGGGATTCGCTAAAAAGCAAGGCTTGTATATTGCGAACCCCCCTCCCCACCCGACCCCCCCCCCCCCGGGAAAAAAAGAAAAAGTTGTAATTTGCCTACGAAGATTAACAAAAGAGATATAAGGAACAATAACAAGGAACAAACGCAAAAGCAAGACAGAGACAGGACAGGGACAAAGAACAGAACATGGACAAAAGGAGACAAAAAGATGCTGAAAGGAAGGAACTGCCACGAAGTCAATTAAAAATATGAAAAATCGACAAAGCTAGAAAACAGGATGAAACACTGCCGAAAAGAAAAGGTAACACAGATCGTAAAGCCGGTTGAGTGAGCGAGATTAGCTGTGAAGACCTCTATAATTTTTAAGTAGAAATGTTTTTAATTTTCTTTTAAAAGTATCTAAAGACGGACTATTTTTAATTTCATTGCTGAGAGAGTTCCAAAATCTAGGACCGTCATACAAAAAAGTATTCTTTGCGAAAAGTGTTCTAAAACATGGTAAGTGGAATTCGTTAGATTGTCTTGTTGGGTAATTGGGTAATTATGAATTGATCGATTGAGAGGAAACATAGTATCAAATACACCAGGAAGTGTATTATTCTCAAATTTGTACATAAATTGCCCTAAGTGAAAAAAGTAAAGGTCAACAACTTTCAACAATTTATTCTCAAAGAATAAAGGGTCTGTGTGAGAACGTATAGCAAAGTTGTTAATTATACGAAGAGACTTTTTTTGTAATAACAACAATCTGTTTAAAAGGGTTTGGTGGGAGTTGCCCCAGGCAAGTATCCCATAATTCAGGTAAGGTATGATTTGATTTGATTTTATTCGTCAGGTATACTGCAATACAAACATAACCAGGTACCATGACAGGATAGCCCATGAAAGCCGAAATGGCTTATTTCCAATGGGGTCCTTACCTAAATAACTGATTAAAAAATACACTAAGAAAACACATTAGTACGGCTACAAGACTATCGTACACGTACGACAAGTAATAAGAATGTACTAAAGTAGCAAAATAAAACATAACATTTTTATAAAGTAGGCGAAGATTACATAAATGTGAAAACAAGACTTACTCAACGGAAAAACTATATACAGAAAATCATAATGAAACTATCGATAATAAACGTTGGTTACATAAGTCATATAATATAGGAAAAAAACATCTGAGCTACAAAAAGGAGAGGAGAAATATAGTTATGGAGTAGACACATTTTTCAGATGATGCTTCAATACCGTTTTAAAATGTAAAAAATTCTTAACTGACTTAACATGATTTGGGAGGGAATTCCAGAAAAGAATACCGTTAAAATAAAAGGAATTTCAAATTTTACCTTTCCGCTTAGGCACTACGAAATTAAATTGACTATTTCTAGTGTCATGCCCATGAACACTTGAAGAGCGAGTAAAGTTATTTGAAATATAGTGATCTGCATTAGAGTAAAAAATCTTATGTACATGGTGAATTAAAAGTTGTTGTGATGTAAGGTTTACATGAAGAAGACCAGCTGTTTCAAGTTCACTCTTCCCAATGTGTGTTCTTGGTGGTAAGTGATTGATAAATCTTACAATCTTATTTTGAATTATTTTTAACTTGTTTTGATCCACCTTGCCTAGACTGCAGTACCATGCCGCATTAGCATAATCAAATAAACATTGTATTAAGGAAAAACTTAAAATGCGTCTTGATTTTAAGTTCATGCAATTTTGATAACGGTACAAGAATTTTAGACGAGCATTAGCTTTTTTGACAATACTGTCAACCAAACTTGAGCAAGAAAGATCACTAGCTATATTTAGTCCTAAATACTTCACAGAATCCTGTCTCTTAATGAGTTGATTGTTATAACTTATATTGAAATCATCAGTATACTTCAGCCTACCCCGCGAACAAAACAAAATACTTTCGGTTTTACCAATATGTAAGCTAAGCTTATTTGCTGTCATCCAATTAACACAGTTTGATAATTCTAAGCTAAGTTTTTCCCCGATCAGCTTAGGATCAGTACCAGAATATAGTAACACACTATCATCCGCATATAAAAGTAATTTACTGTCGTTGACACATACACACATATCATTAATGTAGCACATGAAAAGAATAGGACCTAATATGCTCCCCTGGGGAACTCCGCATCTTATGGGCATAGAATCGGAGAGTACATTTTGCAACGAGACAACTTGATGACGATTGGTCAAGTAAGACCTAAACCATTGCACACATGCAGAATTTAAACCCATTACTTCTAATTTACTTAACAGTATATTATGGTTAACGGTGTCGAAGGCTTTTTGCAAGTCAAGAAGAACCATCCCGACAAAACGTCCTTGGGAAATTTCGTTCCTGACAAAATCTAACAGTTGAATAAGACAAGTTTCAGTGGAATAACCATTTCTAAAACCAGATTGAAATTCGTATATTATTTTGTTTTCTTGAAAGTAGTTCTCTAATTGGGCATACAGACATTTCTCTAGGACCTTCGAGACTATACTTAAAACGCTAATCGGTCTATAATTGCTAACATTAGTTTTATCTTTCTTTTTATAAAGGGGTGTTACTTTTGCAATTTTCATTTCATCAGGGAAGGTGGAGGTTGAGATAGATAAGTTAATAATGTAAGTTAAAGGTTTATACAAATATTTAGCTCCATCCTTCAAAAATCTGGCAGGTACCAAGTCAAGCCCGGTACTTTTTGATATTTTCAACTTATTTAATTCATCTAAAACAAACTTTTCTTTGACAGGAGAAAAAAGAAAACAACCTTTCGACACACCCTTAGTGTCGTATAATTTTTTTGTAATTTAACGCTGTCCGTTCCAAATTCATTTGCGTTGCTATCTGGCAGATTACTAGCTAATTTTTCTGCCACAGTTGTGAAATAATTGTTAAATTCGTTCGCTATCCTCATATTATCATGACATAACTCCCCTTGGATATTAATAACATTGTCTTTAATATTCTTTTGTTTGTTTTTACAACCTAAATCTTTCAGATTCTTCCACAACTTTTTAGAATCATTTCTTTTTAGAATCATTTCTCTTTGTAAAATCAAAGAGGTGTAAAGCATTAATAGAGAAGACGTCGGGAAGTGATATTTTAATTTGTTAATAATGCCAATATTTCTTGAAATGGTTTTACAAATGCTATCTATATGGTGTTTCCAGGAAAGCTTGTTGTCAACAGTTACACCAAGGAATTTAATGAATGGTACATTTTCTAAAGTAGTATCATCCAATATAATATTTAAGGGAAGTGCGTTAATGGAATTACTAAATAACATATATTTCGTTTTGAGAAGGTTAAGAGACAATTTATTAGATCTAATCCATTGTGTAACTTTTAAAAGCTCGTTATTAACGATATTAACTAAAGTATAAGGATTATGGTGGGAATAAAATATATTAGAATCGTCTGCAAAAAGTATGAACGAGAGGACATCAGATGATTTACAGAAGTCATTTATATAAATGATGAATAACAAAGGGCCCAACAAACTGCCTTGTGGAACTCCGCAATTAATATTTTGCATGTTAGATGTTAGGTCATTTAAAAATACATATTGTCGTCTGTTATAGACAAGCAGCTTCTGAACCACTCCAAGGCCTTCCCGCGCACCCCATAATGTGAAAGTTTATGTAATAAGATATCGTGGTTAATGGTGTCGAAGGCCTTGGAGAAGTCCAGAAAGATGCCAACTAGATGGGAAGAATGGTCTAAAGCATGCGCCACTTTATCAACAAAATTCAGTAATGCATGTTCAGTATTATGTTTTTCTCTAAATCCAAACTGAGAGTTGGAAAAAATTTGGTGTGATTTTAATTTAAAAATTGTTCTGCGGTAAACAACTTTTTCTAAAATTTTTGATAAAGAAGATAATAAAGAAATTGGACGGTAATTGCCTATATTTAACTTGTCACCTTTTTTATACAATGGAACCACCTTTGCAATTTTCATGTTATCTGGAACTTGACCGTAACTTAACGACAAGTTAAAAATATGTGTCAAGGGATCGACAATTGAAGATATTACACCTTTTAAAATAAAGTTATTAACATCATCATAACCAGGACATTTTCTATTGTTCAAATTACATACTATATCAATGATATCCTCTTTCACTACTGGAGTGAAAAATACTGTATTTGGATTTGGGTTACCAAGATATTCAGAAAAATGCTTAGCTGAAGGAGGAATATCTTTTGCTAGGTTAACTCCTATAGATGAAAAATAATTGTTGAAGATATTAGCTATATTTACGGGGTCTTCAATAACATTACTGCCAGACCTAATTTTAGTAATATCAGACTTATTATTGGATAAGTTCATTGCTTGTTTAATAACTTTCCAGGTATTTTGAATATCATGTTTATATAGACTTAATTGATTACTAAAGTATATTTTCTTTGCCAATCGTATTGTTTTAGTTAAAATGTTTTTATATTTGGTGTATTTAGTCTTAGCTTTTAGAGTACCTTTAATTTTTGAGTTATAATACAAGTTATTTTTTCTGTTAATAGAACGCAAAATTGCTTTCGAGATCCAAGGAAGTCTCGGTGATTTTTTATAGTTGGTTTGCTTGTCTTTTACTTTCGGGATGTGATTTTCTAGTTCACTATGGAATATTTGCAAAAAGCTATTGAAACATTCATTTCCATCATTGTTGTTGTAGACGGGCGACCAGTCCGCAGACTCTAAAGAAACACCAAGACTTGCAAGATTCTCATGAGTGGGTCTTCGTCTAGACGGTTTATGAGGATTGGTGAAAGTGTGCTTAAGAGTAAAATATGACATAATTGGAAAATGATCTGTTAAATCAGATAAAATTATTTTAGAATCAGGAGTCGGTATAACATTACAAAATATGTTGTCTATGAGAGTGGCAGAATGATTTGATGTGCGAGTGGGTTTTGAAATCAATGGCAAGAATGAGGAAGTCAAAAATGTTTCAAGAAATTCATGAGCAGCATTGTTGCTATCGTGCTTTGATATATCAATATTAAAGTCTCCCATTATAAAAATATGTTTGTTCACAAATGCTGGGTTTCTGAGTAAGTCAGAAATGGATGATAAGAAATAATTTTGGTTGGAATTCGGTGGCCTGTATATAACGCCTACAATTAAATTTTTGGAATTCGTGACATTGATTTCAACAAAAAGTCATTCTACAGATTCATTCATGTTATTGATTTCATCATGAATTTTATATTCGTAATTGTGTGAAATATATAACGCAACACCTCCACCATGTCTATCTTTTCTGTTATTGACAACAAGATCATACTGATCTAAAGCAAATGGGATTTTTGATTCATTTGATAACCAAGTTTCCGTAAAGTCCGATAATAGAAAACAAGTGATTGGATGAATTATCTAATAATAGTTGAAACTGTTCAAAATGTTTACTTATACTTCTTATATTAAAATGCAGCAAAGAAAAATCGTCTTTAGAAAACTGTTTGATAAGGCTTTTAAATTGAAGTTCAGTAATATATTCTGATGAAGGGTTGTGAATTAAATCATGATCAGGATGAAGATCAAGTAAATCCGGGGACGCATTAATATTATTAGCTACGAACTGGTTGTACGGCAGATCAGCTAGAGGGTTGTCATCCAAATCATTGTGTGTGTGAAAGTCAATGGAGAGGTCATCATTACTTAAAGAATAAAAAGGCATATCAGTTAAGGAGGCCATAGATATACATTAGGTTTCTCAACATTAACTCTAGTTTTCGGCTTAGAGAATTTCTATATTCTTTATTTCAATATAGATGTTATTTGTTTATGTACAATATTGTAGATTTATATGCAGTTATTAATATTTATCTACAATTCTGTCGTTGATTCTGATTTTTCCCGATATATTTTTACACTACTATAGAAAGTGAAAACCATCCACTTCAAATTATCTGATTATATAACATGGATGTTAATTGATCTGGGAGGGATATATGAAGGTATATATTTTTAAAAATGAAGTGGGGGATAGCCTCTGTTACCACCCCAATATATTTTGAGGTGCTTTTTGTAAAAACCATAATACAGAAAAATTATTTGGATTAAAAATACATGTAATTTTTCTCGATGTTTCAGTCGGTAACTTTCCTTTATAATGCAATTTTGCCACACCCATGTTATTAGTAATACCAACAATTTTCAAAATTGAAATGAAAATATAGGCACAGGAATCAAATGTGGTGGGGAAAGAAGGAATACATCCCCCCCCCCCCCCCTCAGTATTTATCGAGGATGATGACTTGTGTCATAATCACCCAACTATACATAGAAGAATGCTGAAATGACAATCATAAATAACATGTAGACCCGGTCAGAAGCACCGCTCCGGGGGTTGCATGTGGGCACAGTGCCCCTACTTTTCCCTTTAACTTCAGATAAGTACCCCCATTTTTCTTTCGAATAAGTTCCGTTCCATATTCTTATTTAAGTGCCCATTTTGATAATTACACTTCATCCCCCACCTCACCTTTCATAAATGCTCCTATTTCAACAAGAGCATTTATCCCTTTTGTCCCTTTTAATGTAACAAGTCATTTTTCTTCTTTGTATTACATAGGCACTGGTTTAATTTTTTTACTTTATAAGAACATTTTGCCGTTCTTATAAATGCCCCTTTTGAGGTGTTATTAGTGCCCCTTTTCACCTCTGATAACTGCCTGATCTACCTTTTCTACACATTCATTTATTTTTCTAATAAGTGTCCTTTTCCCATGATAAGTACCACTTTCCCTTTTCCATAACATGTGCCCTTAATCCAAAGTGACTCAGAGCCAATATTCCCAAATGCTCACTCGCTAGGCTCGCTCGTATTAAAAGTATAGCTTATTAAATAAATTTTCATTGTGAAATTTTGCAAATGAAACCCCATCAGAATTGTGTTTCCCAGTTTTTATATTACAATGTAATTGCGACCTCACAAATTTTGAATATTGGAAGTTGCTCGCTCGCTTCGCTCGCTCGCTCAATATTCAATTCATACTACAAAACTGCAAAGCATGATGCTAAAGTTGTATCTTGGACATGTAAAGAGAAAAAGCATACACACCCTGTGTGTGTGTGTGTGCGTTTGTTTAGCATTATGTCCGAGGACATTTTCGGACAGAGAACAAAAAAAAAATCATGACAACAATGGTCCTCGGAAGGCGGACAATAGTCCTCGAACGTCGAACAATGAATTTATGCCTTATTCCGTCGACTGTCCGAGGACGAGTAACAATAGAGGAACAATAGTTGTCCTCGGAAGTAAAGCCATGTAAACGGGGGTGTGTGTGTGTGTGTGTGTGTATATATTTATATAAATTATTATATATATGGCCCTTAACCCATAGACTACGGGAACCGGGCGACTCCTGTATTAAGCCTATGAGAGTTAAAGAATTCAGTAGTCATCGGGTTAAGGGAAATCATACCCCCACTTATGAGGACCTGTCTACGCCAATGGCTATATGGACCGCAAATCATCCCCCAGGTCTGAGGACCTGTCTACGCCACTGGTAAGGGCAAAGCCCCTCCATGCAGAATGTCCAATGATTTCAGAGTTAGTGGGCAGACCATTCGTTTACACCCAAGGGTCGTCCACTTTCTCATAGATCAATAATTTTAAAGGCCAAG
The DNA here is from genome assembly GCA_025617745.1 of Heliocidaris erythrogramma. Classification (NCBI taxonomy): domain Eukaryota; kingdom Metazoa; phylum Echinodermata; class Echinoidea; order Camarodonta; family Echinometridae; genus Heliocidaris; species Heliocidaris erythrogramma. Next base: position 40,258,098 of record CM046860.1, on the reverse strand, counting down.
TCCACCCTAATATCAAGTTGATTTGAATAAATAGAGTACAATTAAACAAACGTAACAGTGAAAATCTCACTGAAATCGGATGTAAAATAAGAAATATATATTTATTGGCAATGTTGTTAATCTGCTTATTGATAAACAAATGCCTCAAGTTCGTTTTTTTTTTTTTTTCCAATTTTTACTGATATTCATCACTTGATTAATTGATATTTATTATAATTATTTACGGACATTCATCATTTTTTGTGCTGAATCTCCGTTATCAAAAAATGGTTAGATTTTTTTATAACCCTCAGTCTTTTCCTCTTAGTATTAAAGGAATTATAATCTACCAAAAGTAATAAGAAAAAAAAAATATTCGAAATGTTTTTAATGGACTTGAAGCATTTGTGTAGATCGATACTTGGGTATATCTTTTTTTTTTTTTCTTTGAATTTATTGATATTCATCACTGACAGATTGATATTTATTAGCAATGTTGTTAATCTACTTATTACTAAACAATGCCTCAAGTACTGTAGTTTTATTTTACTGTAGTTTTATTTCCCAATTTTAATGATATTCATCAATTGATTAATTAATATTTATTACAATTATTAACTGACATTCATCACTTTTTGTGCTGAATATTCGTTATAAAATTGGTTAGAGTTTTTATAACCCTCAGTCTTTTCCTCTAAAGGAATTATAATCTAGCGATAGTTATAAGATGAAAGAATTTATTCGCAATGTTTTTAATGTACTTGAAGCATTTGTCTACATTGATACCTGTGTATGTCTGTTTCAGTTTTCCCCCTTTGTCTTACAATCACTGGTAATGGGGTTCACTGTCGCATACAAATGTAAATAGGAAGAAGATCGGAATAAGGAGAAAGAACAGGGGAAGGAAGAGTATTTGAAAGCTGTGTTTACTTCCTCTAATGAGAGGCTTTGTGGGTACTCCACTATGAATCGATACTGACATCTTGTCTTTGTTTTGTTTGGACTTTGTTTTTTGTTTTTGTTTTTGTTTTGTTTTTTGTTAAATCGTAAATTGCATGATACGGTTGCACCGAATTTAGTCTTGTTCCAATTTACTGATATGCATTACGCACCGAATGGTAATATGATTAAGTTTTTTTTTTTTTTTTTTTTTTTTTTTTTTTTTTTTTCTTTTGAAAGTTTTAACATTACCTTTATGGATTTACAATAATATTATAATTGAACCTTTTCTATTTAGTACATCTGTAATACATTATAAGGTTCTATATGCAAACATGTACAACTTTTCTCTCTGCACTGCTCTTTTTCATGAAAAGAATCATTCTCCAATTCTATTTCGAAATAAATTCACTCGAATCATGTATTTCTCTAACAAATTGACTTTGATAAATTAAGTATGATATTACTGTATTATTATTTAAAACTTCATAAACGTTATTTGATGCAGCAGTGCCGAGACAAGAGTTCATTAAGGGTTCCATATTAGTTATGAATGTATTTTATGGCTGAGGTGCTCAAGATTAGTGAACTTGTCATTATGAAAGTTAATCATTTGATTAACGCTTTAGGAACTCATCATCATCATCATCATTCATCCTTATGTCACCTCCCATCTTTACATGGTCATTTCATTCTCTTTCCATCTCATGACCATTACCACTGTCATACTAGTACGACACAGAAACTTTACATGCGAACTTGCTGTTACACTTTTAATCACAATAGATTGGTAATAATAGCTATTTTTTATGACTACTGATCTAGACCAGTTATCTATTTTCAATACCAACAATTTATCCTTTGATAGTAACTATTACTCAATTGACGAATTTACTTCTAGTTTTCAAAAAACAGGGAATAGATTTAGTTTACTTCATGTAAATGCTAGAAGTCTAAGCAAAAATTTTGATTCTCTGGAAACATTGCTATATACTTTGAACAATTTTCCCTTTTCAATTATTGGTGTCACGGAAACTTGGCTTCATAATACTTCGCCCAACCTATTTAACTTACAAAATTATACACTGATCAGACATGATCGAGAAGAAAAGAGAGGAGGGGGTATAGCATTTTATATCAATGAACAACTACAATTTAAATTCCGAAAGGAAATATCATTAACACAAACTGAATCATTGTTTTTAGAAATCATAAATTCAAACAGCAAAAATATAATCGTTGGATTAATTTACAGACCCCCTCATGGTTCTATAAATTCATTTTGTGAAGATCTTGATATATGCCTCCATACTCTTTCGGGAGAAGGCAAACAATTATATTTAATGGGTGACTTTAATATAGACTTGTTATCTCATAGTAGTTATCATGATACACTTATTCATATTATTTATGCTAATAGTTGTTATCCGCATATAAATAAACCAACCAGGATAGATGGTCAATCTTCAACCCTTATAGATAATATTTTTTCTAACATCTTTGACAAAGACATGACGAGTGGATTACTATACTCCGATATATCCGACCATTTGCCAATTTTTTTAATATGTAACAATGACACTTCAAATAAAAAGTCAGTTAACTCAAACATGTACAGAAAGCAAACACCCCAAAATATTGAATCCCTCAAAAGTGATCTAGCAAGAGAAGAATGGTTGGATATTTATAGTGAGTCAGATGCAAATATTGCATACGAAACTTTTAATAAAAAGTTACAGAAGTATTACGACAAAAATTTTCCTCTGGTATCTGTAAACAAGAACAATAAACGTTGTAAAATGCCATGGATAACAAAAGCAATTCTGCGATCCATACACACAAGGAACAAACTTTATAAGGCTTATTTAACAAACTCTACTACTCTTAATAAAAACAAATATAAAACGTACCGGAACAAATTAACTAATATCATTCGAACTTCTCGTAAAACGTACTATTCCGATAAACTTAATCGAGTGAAATCTAATATGAAATCTACTTGGGAGATTATAAACGATCTGATTGGCAAGAAAACAAAAAATTTACCTACTAATAATTTTACAATGGATAATACAGCAATACAGTCTGAAGATATAGCTCATACCTTTAATTCCTTTTTTGTAAATATAGGACCTAATTTAGCAAATAAACTCAATAAACCGAACGAAAATTTTACTAAATTTCTTCCTGAACCTACAACTTCTTCACTGTTTTTTAATCCCACAAATCCCAATGAAATAATCGAAATAACAAAAAATCTCAAGTCAAGTAAATCGCAAGGCCATGATAGAATCAGTGCTTTTCTCCTGAAACAAATTATACATTTTCTCGTTTCTCCGCTAACTCACATATTTAATATATCTATTAACACCGGGAAATGTCCTGATTCCCTAAAAATTGCAAAGGTAAATCCCGTTTTCAAAAAAGACAACCCCCGCGAAATAAGTAATTACAGACCTATATCAATTCTTCCCAGTATATCAAAAATCCTAGAAAAGATTATTTACAAAAGGTTGTATAATTTTTTAGATACATTTCATTTTCTAAATCTAAATCAATATGGTTTCAGAAAAAGACATTCAACCGACCTAGCTTTAGTACAATTATATGATAAAATAACGAATGCCATAGCCAATAAAGAACACGTAATAGGAGTATTCATGGACTTATCAAAAGCCTTTGATACGCTTGACCACCATATTTTACTTAAAAAACTTCACTCTTATGGAGTTCGTGGAGTTGCCCTCTCCTGGTTTGAGAGCTATTTATCTAATAGACAACAATATGTAGTGTATAATGATGTTTCTTCAAATTTCCTACCAATCCAATGCGGTGTTCCACAAGGGTCAATACTAGGCCCTTTACTTTTTCTATTATATATTAATGATTTAACAAATACAACGCCTCTTTTATCTTTCATATTATTTGCAGATGACACAAACATTTTCTGTTCACATCATAATTTAAATACCCTTGTAGATACACTTAATAATGAGTTACCAAAGTTATCTTTGTGGTTCAAATGCAATAAATTGTCCCTTAATTTAGATAAAACCAATTTCATGTATTTTAAGCACGTAAATTCTCATGTCATTGATTTTCCTTACGACATACTTATAGATAATGTACCTCTTGAAAGAAAGATACAAACAAAATTTTTGGGCGTCATTATCGATGAAAATTTATATTGGAACGAACATATACGTCATATAACTGTTTCTATTTCTAGGAATATTGGTATACTTTACAAAGTAAAGAAATTTGTCTCTTGTAAAACGCTCATTATGCTTTATAATTCATTGATATTACCTTACATAACATATTGCAATTTAGTATGGGCCACCACCAACAAAACAAAAATCAACTCTATTTACTTATTACAAAAGAAAGCCCTTCGCATATGTACTGGTTCACCATATTTATCTCACACTAGACCAATATTTTACCAACTGAAAACTCTAACAGTATTCGACATCAATTCACTACAAAGTTTACTGTTTATATTTAAGTATCTAAATAACTTGCTCCCTCTTTCATTTCAAAACTTGTATAATTTAAATAACACTATTCACTCCTACCCTACTCGCAATTCCTCCAATTTTCATCTTTTCAACCCAAAGTTACTGATTGCCCATAGATCAATAAGACACCATGGTCCCGACCTATGGAACTCTCTCCCAGAATTCATTAAATCCTGTTGTTCCCTTTACTCATTTAAAGCCAAAGTTAAAACGATGTTACTATCTGAATATATAACGTAAATTTCTGTGTCAACTCTTCATCATCATCATCATCATCATCATCACCGTTATCATTATCATCATCATCATCATCATCATCACCATTTTATCATCAATATGCTCTTAACTTAAGATTTCAATTATTTATCCATTCTGCTTATTTGAACATGTTTTAGCTATTTCACAATATTTGTCTGGGGCTGCCATATTCTCAAGCAAACTGCTTATAATGGCAGTCCTTCTTCCGCTAATGATTTTATATGTTATGAATTACAATAATTTGACAATTTATCATTTCGTGTTTGTTTTTGAAAAAATAATTGTTACATATACATGTACTTGTTTATGATTCAGTGTCAAAAAGTACTCTTGTATTTTATTTTATATACAAAAGAAAAATGTACTAATATGAATGCAGAAGAAAATAAATCAAATCAAATCAAATCAAAGTTACGGCATTTTGAGGTTTTGCATTATTTCATGAAACAGTGAGCATGGGCGGTATGCAAATGAGTGAACCGACGATGGCATGCACTCACTTTTCCTTATGTATTTTATTATATGAAATTTCAAATATTTAAATTTTTATAGATGTGATAATAAAGAATCCCTTCCTTGTATAAAGATAAGTTACAATAATGATGATTTTACATGTTCCATATGGAGTCAAACCATGTTTTAAATTATTGAAGCAAAAAAATGAAATATATGATATTTCATATAATAAAATACATAAGGAAAAGTGAGTGCATGACATCATCGTTTCACTCATTTGCATACCGCCCATGCTATGCATATCACTGTTTCATGAAATAATGCAAAACTTCAAAATGCCGTAACTTTCTTATTTTACATCCGATTTCAGTGAAATTGTCACTGTTACGCTTGTTTAATTTTACTCTATTTATTCAAGTCAACTTGATATTAGGGTGGACTTGGCCTTTAATTTTTTTTTTTTTTTTTTGTTAATGTCACTTTTTAGTTTAGCCCGCGTTATCGGTTTCATCTTGGATTTTATTTGTGGAGGCTAAATAGAACATATGCTTTTCTATAATAAATGAATTTTATGTTCAAGAAACTTGTATGCACTTGGATCGCCGATGATCAGTTAGGGGCCTACCATTGACGGTATATAACTTCATAATTTTAATCTTCTCCAGTCCAATAAAGATTTTAATGATTGACATTTCTAATTGTGTATCAGGTTATATTACAAATATCTCTGGGTCTGCCTTTCTAGCCAAAGAGATGTACAAGAAAGGGGGGGGGGGGGGGGGGGGGGGCTAAAGCTTAGGAAGTCCAGACCACTTGAAATCTGCAGTTTGCGTTGGCTTGAGTTTGTATCCATCTCTTTGATCTGCTCTTGACGTAGCGGTCGGTTAGAGAAAAATGTAAATAACGCCGCTGGTACTGGTCGGGTTGATTGAAACCGAATTCGAAGAACATGTCATTGGTGAGAATACTGAACATTTCCTTCAATATGTGTAGCTATTTTACCGGTCAAAGCCTTGTTAAAGGTGTCTGAAATTTTATTGGTAGTTTCAAAGTAATTTACTGTGAAGGTTGTAGTAGGGAGCTATGAATAGTTGTATTATGCGGGTTTGGATTAGCAGACGATGGTGCGTAAAGTGCAGACTGCAGGCCTGTCGTGTCCGCCGAACCATGGGGAAGCTTGGGGTAGTCCCACATGCTTGATTAAGTGTTGGAAGACTGCATGTAGAACTCTAATTTTGATGGGGAGCTTCATTTCTGTGCACGATTTTACTTGAAATTTAAGTGACTCCAAATCGGCATTTGATTTACAAATACATGTATTGTAGGCCTCTAAGTCTAAGTACAGTCTAATCTGGGCACTCCCACTCACGGGCACTCATAGCCACTCATACTCATAGCACTCATAGCTACATTCCTATACTTCGTGTGTATAATGTAGGCAGTCATACACCTCATCTTTTTAAAACACCACTGCACAAAAGTCACCAATATTCACTCAAAATCGGCATTTAATTTTCAAAAACCGACCCCAAAATATCCAAGAAATACAATAAATTCAACTCACCAATGTTGGAAAAGATATTTTCAAAAATCAAATCCGTAATTTACTGTTGATTCTCGCGAAACGAGCTATCGGAGTCATTGTGTACATTTCCTGGTCGCCGCGGCGCTGACATCTCCCCAAAAGAGTTTTGTCCTCAAAAATTCGGTCCCTATGGCGTACACGGAAAAGTTCCGATTTTCTGTGTGCGCGATCGTAAAGATCGATGTGCGCTTGCGATCCCGAGTTTCTTCGTGGACAAAAATTGTATTGGCCGATTTTAGTCTAAGACATCGGCAGTTTGTAAACAACACGCGATCGCGAAACAAATCGGCGGGGATTTCTCCGGTTTTGGACAAGATTTTGACTTTGGATTTTGCTGAAAATATCAAAAGTTCTTCCTAACGGCCATTTGAGGTAGGAGTGAGATTTTTAAGGGCTGAATTTGAAAGCAAGTATTTAAAATATTTATCTTATTTTTCCCCCCATACCTTTAGTACATGCGACAGAAAATACGAACTATTTTACAGAAATGTACCCGGGAGTGACTCATAGGTACATTCCTATACTTCGTGTGTATAATGTAGGCAGTCATCACATCAGCAAGCAATGGTCATATTGACCATTAGAATCATATACATGTGTGTATACTGGGTATTGGGGATACAGATGTAATTTTGTTTCAAATGGATGTTTTTGTGGGCAAACTAATACTTAAGTATCATTCTTTAGAGTTTAAGTTATCAGTTCGTTAAGATACAAAATGTAGAAAGTTATAAAAACTTACATTTACAGCTCTCTTTTTGGAACTTGTTACCCACACCTGCATACCGATCACGATTGCTCTCAATATGTTGCGCACTAGTGAGGCCGCTCTACATGGTTACGCACCGTTGATACGTACGCAGAATGTTACGCACACAAGCTATTCTACGAAGACCTGAAAGGGCCAAACTGACGACGTAAAAAAATTAAAAATATTACGTACGTACGTAGTAATTATTACGTACGTACGTAATATTTTTTCTTTTTTTACGTCGTCAGTTTGGCCCTTTCAGGTCTTCGTAGGAGATCGACGAACCCATCGCGCCGGTACTACTACGAGCGCTGAGGGCTCCCTTCATCATAATCGTGAAAAATACAAACTGGATGCTGACGGGACAGTCTCGATAGCAGTTATCGACAAAAAGGACCCAAAATTTCAGGAAACCCTCTTCAAAGGTCACAAAACAACCTGGTAAGTTTTAATCATCTATTATTCAATATAATTCTTTGGATGTAAGTAAACTGTAATATATTATATTCAATTAAATTTAGCCAAAAATGCACAGTGATGGGAACCGGGCGACTCCTGTATTAAGCCTATGAGAGTTAAAGAATTCAGTAGTCATCGGGTTAAGGGAAATCATACCCCCACTTATGAGGACCTGTCTACGCCAATGGCTATATGGACCGCAAATCATCCCCCAGGTCTGAGGACCTGTCTACGCCACTGGTAAGGGCAAAGCCCCTCCATGCAGAATGTCCAATGATTTCAGAGTTAGTGGGCAGACCATTCGTTTACACCCAAGGGTCGTCCACTTTCTCATAGATCAATAATTTTAAAGGCCAAGTCCACCCTAATATCAAGTTGATTTGAATAAATAGAGTACAATTAAACAAACGTAACAGTGAAAATCTCACTGAAATCGGATGGAAAATAAGAAAGTTACGGCATTTTGAGGTTTTGCATTATTTCATGAAACAGTGAGCATGGGCGGTATGCAAATGAGTGAACCGACGATGGCATGCACTCACTTTTCCTTATGTATTTTATTATATGAAATTTCAAATATTAAAATTTTTATAGATGTGATAATAAAGAATCCCTTCCTTGTATAAAGATAAGTTACAATAATGATGATTTTACATGTTCCATATGGAGTCAAACCATGTTTTAAATTATTGAAGCAAGAAAATGAAATATATGATATTTCATATAATAAAATACATAAGGAAAAGTGAGTGCATGACATCATCGTTTCACTCATTTGCATACCGCCCATGCTATGCATATCACTGTTTCATGAAATAATGCAAAACTTCAAAATGCCGTAACTTTCTTATTTTACATCCGATTTCAGTGAAATTGTCACTGTTACGCTTGTTTAATTTTACTCTATTTATTCAAGTCAACTTGATATTAGGGTGGACTTGGCCTTTAATTTTTTTTTTTTTTTTGTTAATGTCACTTTTTAGTTTAGCCCGCGTTATCGGTTTCATCTTGGATTTTATTTGTGGAGGCTAAATAGAACATATGCTTTTCTATAATAAATGAATTTTATGTTCAAGAAACTTGTATGCACTTGGATCGCCGATGATCAGTTAGGGGCCTACCATTGACGGTATATAACTTCATAATTTTAATCTTCTCCAGTCCAATAAAGATTTTAATGATTGACATTTCTAATTGTGTATCAGGTTATATTACAAATATCTCTGGGTCTGCCTTTCTAGCCAAAGAGATGTACAAGAAAGGGGGGGGGGGGGGGGGCTAAAGCTTAGGAAGTCCAGACCACTTGAAATCTGCAGTTTGCGTTGGCTTGAGTTTGTATCCATCTCTTTGATCTGCTCTTGACGTAGCGGTCGGTTAGAGAAAAATGTAAATAACGCCGCTGGTACTGGTCGGGTTGATTGAAACCGAATTCGAAGAACATGTCATTGGTGAGAATACTGAACATTTCCTTCAAAGTTCAATATGTGTAGCTATTTTACCGGTCAAAGCCTTGTTAAAGGTGTCTGAAATTTTATTGGTAGTTTCAAAGTAATTTACTCTGAAGGTTGTAGTAGGGAGCTATGAATAGTTGTATTATGCGGGTTTGGATTAGCAGACGATGGTGCGTAAAGTGCAGACTGCAGGCCTGTCGTGTCCGCCGAACCATGGGGAAGCTTGGGGTAGTCCCACATGCTTGATTAAGTGTTGGAAGACTGCATGTAGAACTCTAATTTTGATGGGGAGCTTCATTTCTGTGCACGATTTTACTTGAAATTTAAGTGACTCCAAATCGGCATTTGATTTACAAATACATGTATTGTAGGCCTCTAAGTCTAAGTACAGTCTAATCTGGGCACTCCCACTCACGGGCACTCATAGCCACTCATAGTCATAGGTACATTCCTATACTTCGTGTGTATAATGTAGGCAGTCATCACATCAGCAAGCAATGGTCATATTGACCATTAGAATCATATACATGTGTGTATACTGGGTATTGGGGATACAGATGTAATTTTGTTTCAAATGGATGTTTTTGTGGGCAAACTAATACTTAAGTATCATTCTTTAGAGTTTAAGTTATCAGTTCGTTAAGATACAAAATGTAGAAAGTTATAAAAACTTACATTTACAGCTCTCTTTTTGGAACTTGTTACCCACACCTGCATACGGATCACGATTGCTCTCAATATGTTGCGCACTAGTGAGGCCGCTCTACATGGTTACGCACCGTTGATACGTACGCAGAATGTTACGCACACAAGCTATTCTACGAAGACCTGAAAGGGCCAAACTGACGACGTAAAAAAATAAAAAATATTACGTACGTACGTAATATTTTTTCTTTTTTTACGTCGTCAGTTTGGCCCTTTCAGGTCTTCGTAGGAGATCGACGAACCCATCGCGCCGGTACTACTACGAGCGCTGAGGGCTCCCTTCATCATAATCGTGAAAAATACAAACTGGATGCTGACGGGACAGTCTCGATAGCAGTTATCGACAAAAAGGACCCAAAATTTCAGGAAACCCTCTTCAAAGGTCACAAAACAACCTGGTAAGTTTTAATCATCTATTATTCAATATAATTCTTTGGATGTAAGTAAACTGTAATATATTATATTCAATTAAATATAGCCAAAAATGCACAGTGATGCAGTTTAGGTATGGGATGTGTGTTGGCTGCGTTACTACACAGTCGGCAATGGCGTGTACCTATGAGTGGCAGTCATACACCTCATCTTTTTAAAACACCACTGCACAAAAGTCACCAATATTCACTCAAAATCGGCATTTAATTTTCAAAAACCGACCCCAAAATATCCAAGAAATACAATAAATTCAACTCACCAATGTTGGAAAAGATATTTACAAAAATGAAATCCGCAATTTACTGTTGATTCTCGCGAAACGAGCTATCGGAGTCATTGTGTACATTTCCTGGTCGCCGCGGGCGCTGACATCTCCCCAAAAGAGTTTTGTCCTCAAAAATTCGGTCCCTATGGCGTACACGGAAAAGTTCCGATTTTCTGTGTGCGCGATCGTAAAGATCGATGTGCCCTTGCGATCCCGAGTTTCTTCGTGGACAAAAATTATATTGGCCGATTTTAGTCTAAGACATCGGCAGTTTGTAAACAACACGCGATCGCGAAACAAATCGGCGGGGATTTCTCCGGTTTTGGACAAGATTTTGACTTTGGATTTTGCTGTAAATATCAAAAGTTGTTCCTAACGGCCATTTGAGGTAGGAGTGAGACTTTTAAGGGCTGAATTGTACCCGTGAGTGCTCACGGGTTCGTGTGTATAATGTAGGCAGTCATACACCTCAACTTTTTAAAACACCACTGCACAAAAGTCACAAACATTCACTCAAAATCGGCATTTAATTTACAAAAACCGACAACAAAATATCCAAGAAATACAATAAATTCAACTCACCGATGTTGGAAAAGATATTTCCAAAAATCAAATCCGTAATTTACTGTTGATTCTCGCGAAACGAGCTATCGGAATCAATGTGTGCATTTCCTGGTCGCCGCGGGCCCTGACATCTCCCCAAAAGCGTTTTGTCCTTAAAAATTCGGTCACTGTGGCATACACGGAAAAGTCCCGATTTTCTGTGTGCGCGATCGTAAAGATCGATGTGCGCTTGCGATCCCGAGTTTCTTCGTGGACAAAAATTTTATTGGCCGATTTTAGTCTAAGACATCGGCAGTATGTAAACAAACACGCGATCGCGAAACAAATCGGCGGGGATTTCTCCGGTTTTGGACAAGATTTTGACTTTGGATTTTGCTGAAAATATCAAAAGTTCTTCCTAACAGCCATTTGAGGTAGGAGTGAGATTTTTAAGGGCTGAATTTGAAAGCAAGTATTTAAAATATTTATCTTATTTTCCCCCCCATACCTTTAGTACATGCGACAGAAAATACCAACTATTTTACAGTAATGTAGCCATGAGTGATACTGACCACACTCGTAGGCCCATGGCCATGCCTATGTGGGACATGTCTAACATTCACTGTTGCAGTTGTAAAAAACAGACAACAAAATTGCTCAAGCAAGAGTTCATTTTCCTCTCATGTATGAATGATCTAGAGGGCCATTCTTTGTAAAGTGAAACTTTCGGTCACACACGTGACCATTGAATTTTGCCTCATTGCCGGAAAATCAGATTATATTTTATTGATTTTATTATATTTCCAGTTTCTTACATGAAAAAGATTTCCTTTTCCTTGACTAGAAAAAGTCATTACCCAACCATAATGTTTTTACAGAGACATTTAGAAATGCCCTTTTTTGAGAGGTCACACACATGACCGACATAATTTTCACGTCTAAAAGAAAAGAATGTTCACTAATTTATGGAAAATTACTTTCAAACTGTTCAGAGCAATCCCACCATACAGTAACGAAAAGTGGAAACTTGCATTCCAAGAGAAATACAAGAAAAGTAGGTTTGAATACCAGCAAGTAAGACCCTTTTTCGTGCAAGGTCACACACGTGACCGATATAATGTTGACCTCTGAAAGAAAATGATGTACTCTCATTCAAAATGATGTACTCTCATTTAAAATAATTACCCTCCATCTGTTGGGGTGAGATTGTTATTCAAATATCCAAAATTAGAGACATCTACTACACGACAAATACTGGAAAATTAGGTTTGAATGAACTGTTTTGTTGAATGGCCCTAGAATGGACCAATTCCCGCTTATACACACAAACCCCATTGAAACCTATTCATCCATTAAAGCTATTGTTGAGTACAAGCTTATATAGATATAAATATATATATACAGGTATATTATATAACCTCACATATCGTCACATTCCCGCAAGAAAGGCCGTTGCCGCCATTGACAATACATGGCTGTAACGTATTGCAGGCAGTTGATGATTGAGTGGGTCGTACGTAAAAATTTGAACACATTACCATACCAGGTTGGTTCTACTAGATTAGAGATCCGGTAAAATAATTTGTCTACTTCTGACTACATGTGAATTGATAAGTTGCAATTTCAAATTTAACTGTAAACATGTACTGTACAGTGGATCTAGTTTAGCGTTGATCTAGTGCTTGTCTGAGTGCATTTAATTGAATTATTTGGGATAGCTTTGTACAACAAGGGGTTGTATTGGACTTTATTGTGAGGAGTACAGTGTAAAGCATTGAAGATCTGAAGGGATGCCCTGTGAATGCCAATGATCTTGCTCCACACTCCTTTCAAAAGAGTTAGTCGCCGTCATCAATTTTTGATGAGAAAATGTCACTCGGATAGGAGAGAGAAATGAAATGATAATTCATGATGAAATGAAGTATCATATTTTCAGAGGGAATCCTGCAATAACCTTGTTGTTACTCTAAGTTCAGGTGCCGTAGGCTCACATCTCAATGGTCCTTGTATGAACTACCTGCAATATAGAAGTTCTCCAACTTGTATTCTACATGTATATGTCCAGTGTATATACAGGAATAATCTTAGAGTTGCAACTAAGCCAGAATTCATAAGGGAATGGATCAATGCTTCGTCAATTTTTAAACCTCCAGCTAGGAATAAATTGACCGTATGGCTTGCAGAAGCATATTATAAGATATTGCCAATTCATTGGGCATGAGGCCATGTGCATAAATATATGGTTTCAACTGACAACTATGGTTTAAGACAGTCCTCCTTCATGAATTCTGACCAAATTTTTTTTAGATAACAGTGAGATGACCAGCACTTCAGAAGCGCCTTCAACAGCAGAAGAGGACCAACGTTCAAGTTGTAGCAAGCTAAAGAAGCATGTGTTGGTTGGCTGCACTGGTAGCGTAGCTGCTATCAAGGTCCCTCTTCTGGTCCAGGAACTCATGAAGACAAACCAAGTAAGTGATTTATACTTTCATCCTTTTCACCGGAAGACTCAACAAAGGGCAGGTGGGGTCAGGATGGCAAGATTAACAGGAGATCTGAAAGCTAGAGCAGTGTTCAGGTTGTAGCAGCCCAAAGAAACGTGTTGGTTGGCTGCACTGGGAGTGTAGCTGCTACATGTATCAAGTGTTCCTCTTCTGGTCCAGGAACTCTTGAAGACAAATGAAACGAACAATGACTTCAGGGGATGGGGGGATGGGGTATGCCTGTGTAAAACCTGAATCCATGACTTTCTACAAGTTGACAATTGCACACAAAGCACAAGCTGACACACATTGAACAGAAACTAAAACATACAAAAGAAGAATGGAAATGCCAATCTGCCTGGACACAATCATGTAGAATGTTGTATTCGATAGAATACATAAGAAATCCATAAAAAAGTGAAATGCATGCAATAATATTGAATATAATGACAAATCTATCTGTATGTCTTTTAAACTTACCAGAACATTTTACAGCAATGAAAACTCCTCAGAATTTTTTCAAAATGTCAATTATTTTACAAAAATATGAATTTATGAATAAATTTTGCTAACTGGTAGTTTAATAAACAATAATAAAGCTATTTTTAACACAGATATCTCAAAAATCTCATGTATCAAAAATTATCAAATCATTTGCTCAATCTGTATTTCAGACTATTTTCTTACTGCTTATTTAGTATGAATTTTATATACTATTTCCCATTGAAGTCACTCCATAATGGTCATTCCATAACGCTGCTTCACATGTGATATTTTGCATCATATTTCAAATGTTTTTAAGCAGATTTCCAGGAACATGGTGTCATATCAAAGCTAACATACTACAAAATGACACAGCAATCTTGAAAACCGTATGCATATTGAAAGTTCACAGAGTTTGACCAATGTTTAATCTGGTTGAAAAGTAATGTCCTTTTTGTATCATTCAGTACCGAAGCAAAACTTTAGAAAAATAGAAACAATGTTCCCACATGAAAGTGGCCCCATTTGAATGTAATCTCGATAATGCATCCACATATGACGGAAATGAAAGCCATGTTCCGGGTGGCTAATGAGTTCTGAATCTCACGAGGGCCGCTTGTAATTCCTGTTGGCTTAAAAACGCTTTCATCACAGAGCCATATATTTCTTTGATGTTAGGTAATTATGGAATGCGAAGCTTTGTGATATGTCCCCCGGCAGGATGATACTAAAGGGGGAGATAGAGAAGATTAGGAGGCTGTTGTCACAGGAATAATGCAACATTACCGCATCTTCTATATGTACCCCATTGGGAGAATGAAAGTGTGCAGGAATAGTGGTGCCAGCAATTTTGATGGAAAGTGGAAAATTGGATGCATTAAGTGCAAAATATCTTCTTTCATCACAATTCATACATCCAACAACATTAGTTTATTCATCACTTTCATAATTTTCTCTTTCTCTTCTCCTTCCCTTTCCTTTCTTCTCTTTCTGTAGGGTTTTCTTGGTGATGATAATGATGATAATGGTGATGATGATTATGGTTATGATAATAACAATATCAATGATAATAAAGATATTAAATGATGATGATAATAATAATACATAATGATAATGACGATACTTATGATGATGATGATAGTAATAATGATCATAGTAATACCTATAATAGATGATGATCATCATCATCATAAAAAATAATAATTATACTCAATATTCCTCTGCTAATAAGTCAGTGGTAAGGTAAGGATGTTTACATTATAAAATTCATAATAATCCGGCCCAGTCGGCCTTTTTACAAAACCATTTTTAAATGGCGTAACAGTCATCTTGAACATGAAATTTAAAAAAAATATGAAATAATCCTCTTTCTCCTTCTCTTCCTGTTTTAATCATTTTATATTGGAACTACTTCTTCATACACAGTTTTTAAGAGTTTCGGCAAAACCGGGGGTGCTTTGGACAAATGGTGGCGTTCCAGTCAACGCGACGCGCCCCAACGCTCCCTTTCGGTCAAACCAGGAGGGATTTAGACGAATGGTGGCGTTCGTGTCAACTCGACGCGATGCGACGCTACCCACCCTTTCGGACTAAGCCGAACTTTAAAGTGTACCAACCACCTGAAAAAAATAATTTGTGTGGTACAGTTTGAAAGTATAAAATCAACCTCAAAGAACTTTATCTGGCATACAAACAGTTAGGGACTATGAAGGAAGGAAATAAACGATATATGTATACATGAAGGTACACGCGCGGAATAGAACTCCAAGTTAGGTTCCGCGCAAGCCCTTATATTGGCATGCGCGTACAGGTGCGTCGAGTAGTCTACTCACAAGTCGCCTTTACGCTTAGATTAAATTTGCAAAACAAATTCATTCCTTCATCAAAAACTAAGAAAATGAAAATTCATGAAATTATCTGTACTAAGCAAATGGGAGAAGAGCTTGCAAGATATATCACAGAGTTTCCAATTTGTGTTTGATTGATTACAACTTCAAAAATTAATAACTTTCTTATTTCCTTTGGATTTTGCTCAAACTGTCGCTAATGTGTTTCTCTCATTTTTCTTTATTAATTTTATTCAAATCAACTTAATACTAGCGTGGACTTCCCCTTTTAGTGTGTGTCGGTGGCATACTAAGATATGTATAGGCAAGGATGATGTAATGTTCAATTTAAAAATCCTGTGCTTTATGCGTGATGCTCAGTGATCTATGCTATCAATCAAGGTTGTTTGCCTTTAGTAGTCTTAAGTTGTAATCAATGATGTTTCCTTTTCTATACATGTGTTTGGTTGTGGTTAAATGCTTTAAGAGGAAGCCATTATTCATACTAGATACAAAAAAGTATATAGGGAAAGAGTTGAAAGACAATAAATTCCTCTTTTTTTCTGTACTGTAAATGCCATGCTCCCTGATCTTTTCCTTAATGCCCCTTTTCCTCTAAAGTGGATTCGTAGGAGTGTTTTTTTCTTCTTTTCCCCATAAATTTACAATAACCGCAGATAAATGATTATTTTTCTCCATCTCCATGCTCATTTGCAGTTGTGTCAGTGGAATATATGTTTAGGTAACGAAGATTTTGTATTCAATTCCAATAAATCTCAACTGTCTGGGGCTATAAATGTTTAATAATCTGAGAAATCAATCATACTTTTTCCTTTTGTTGCCTTTCTAGATTGTATAATAAATACAAACATTTGAATTATTTTCTTCTTTTTTTCCAATCTCATTTTATTCCAATGCTCTGTATAGAAGACATAATTTATATTGGAGGAAATGCATTAGGGAAAAACAATGTAGTAATTTCTCAAGATGTCCAAACTTTGTTCTCTTAATGCCATAATCGTAACCATCAATCACAAGCTCTTATCATGAATTGTTAATTATTTGTAAGGGAAAGGAGAGCTTCTCAGCCTGAGCAGACATTATTTCCAAAAAAGAAATTTATGCAGATATATCATCATATGGGCTGTCGTAAAGATTTGTTTTCACACACAAGTCTGTTCACCTGTTCAGACTGCAGATACAAAGTCTATATTCAGGACAGGAATTTTCTAAGGGCTAAATTGATCACATTTTGTTCTTCAAATTGGCAACAATAATATTTTTTATTTAGTTTTACATGGTTCTAAAAAGGTGTAATGTCATTAAAAACAATATTCATGGTTAGTAATTTTGTCAAAGTTGAAAAAATTGCCAATTTTGAAAAAAAAGAACAATTTTGAACCTCTGAATTTGTTACCAATTTAACGATTTTAAAGCTTATTCTTGTCTCGAATTTTTTAAATTCCTGCCATCAAGCGCAATATGGTCATGAAACATAAATTGACATAGTGTGTGCAGAAATTTATGCTCTTTCTACTCATACATCTGGTATATTTTGTAGAGGTCTGAATCAAAACTTATTGAGCCAAACCACAAAATGTGGTTGACAATTGTATCGAAAGGGTTAAGAAAGTCGTATAATGAATCATCATATAAAGAAACTAGTTTGGGGAAGGTCAGCTGACGCCATATATGTTTAGTATCAGCTTATATTGTGGGCAACCCTGGAGCATAGTACGAAATTACAGCTGAGCGGTCAGATCATCATGCACACGTGATGAGTGAGCCCCACCAAGTTATACTTTTCTTTTTTTATAGGGTACCAGTTCATATGATAAGTGGACCGTGATTCTTTTTCGAGTTTCGTTCAACACGATGCTCAAGCATCCGTTTTTGCCACGATGCTTCATTATACAATTTCAGACAAGAAAAATTTGTTACTTTAATGTTATAGTTTTACAGTTTGAATAGCTCTATTATGAGGTTGCTTTGCTCTTCCAATTTCAGCCATTGGTTGCTGATTTCTAAAATGCCCTTAGCTTCAACACAGGAACCACCTGCTTCCGGTAGACTATGGGTTAATCTTCTTGGTTCCTCTTAAACACGAATTCCGCATATATATACACTGCAAATTGTAGCATTCATGAATAAGATTCTATGAGACTGATTCTGTTTATTTCTTCTTTTTTCCATTCTTATCTTGATGAAAAAAGTTCTCTGTGGGGCCTACTACCACAATTCATTACTCTCTTTCACTTTGATCTGAATAGTGGAAGATAGACAAGCTCCCTGCAGCACTGAGGGAATTATTCAATTTAAAAGACATACCGCTGTCAGTACACTAACCTGGTATTTGTTAACCAAATGAGGCTTCACCTAACCCCTAGGGTCGAACAAATATCACATCTAATAATTCTAATTTACAAATTAGAGATGATAATCAGTAGATCTTATCATTTCAGTAATTTTGGGATTACAAATAGTTTTTTTCAGTGATGATTAGATAGTCTGCAAAGTCTGACTGGATTTGTAGAGCATTTTCACAGTGTCTCTCAGAGATATCAAAAGATGCAGTGCTGGTCAAAAGTTTTGATACACACTGGATTTTGAGATGACTTTTTTTCTTCATTGTGTGTTTCCCACGTAATGAGCTTGTCTGGAGACTGACAAATATTCTGCTTGATGAGTTACACATCATGTGAATACTATATTGTATATTTGATACTTCCACTAGGTGTCATTTACTTTTATTAAAAAGCTCTTGGTTGGCAACACACAACCGACGATAAATGGCATAACGAGACATGCAACTTCAGTTTTTCTGTTCAAAATTAAAAGAAAGACAAAGTACACATTGAATAGACCTGTTTACTAAGTTATTCAAATTTTATGCATACTTTTGAAACAAAGGTTGTTCTTGACAACCTGAAAGCTTGCCAGAGGCTTGTCAGACATAGCAACAAGTAATGTATGCAAACTGGATTCCAAGTATTGTTGTTCATTCATTAATAACGGGTTAATGGAATACCTCGTTACTAGGTCCCCAGGAAAGAAACATCCATAAATTTGAATCACTTAGTAAACAGGTCTATTGGTCAAACCTAAATGGCCTATGTGGGATGAGTTGACAATGAATTAACAAAGAAATCTCTTTGGACAAATTCTGCAAGAATACTGGATGAATATTTCGAGTTACAGTATTCTAGAACTCATTATGTGAATGTAGTCAATATATTAAATTAAAAAGACAGTAACCAAAACGAGCTGCTGTAATTCAGGGGATAGTCAATGCATGCATATTTCCTACCAGTTTTATTTGAAATTAATAAGGCTGTTTTAACAAAAGCAAAATAAACTTAAAAGTATCAAAACACTCAGATTATAATTTTATTGTATTCAAACCTGTCACAATTTAATTACCATTTAATTACCATCTCCCGCTTATCAAAACAACCCTAATGAAAAAATCACTTTCTTTTGAAGGTCCAAAAACATGGAATTCTATACCAACAATCATAAAAAATAGTAAAACTCTACAAGTTTTTAAAAGAAAATATAAAATGCACCTAATTGAATCTTATGTGCAATAACTTTCGAGGCTCTTAACCCCCCCCCCCCCCCCCCCCCCCCATTTTTCTATATATATTGTTTGTTTTTTCATACTCCAAACAGTACGACATTTAAATTTCAATATTATTAATAACACTTTTCAGGGATGAACTCTAGCATAAGGTTTTATTTCCTTTTTAGTTCACTCCATCACTCTCATATCCAATAGGTTTTTTTTTTTTTCTCGTCGTTGTTAACCTTGTATTATGTATGTATGTCATTCTTTATGATGTGTTTATGTATTTGTCAATATGTTATTGTATTGCATGATGCATGATGCATGATTGCATGATGAGTGTAAATAAAATGAACTTGAACTTGAACCTGTAACAATGCATTTGAGAGCCCAGACATGCTCATTATTTCAAAAATGCAAATTGACGTAAAAACTCATCCCAAAGTCCAGGGTGTACCGAAATTTTTGACCAGCACTCTACCTTACTTTCACCTACATGTAACTTGCAGCTCTAAGTGCCTAAATTCTAATACTGAATCAAATATTTTGGATTAAGAATAGTTTGCTCTTCTTGAAATTCAAAATGGGCTCATAGTTTTCCCTATCACTGCCCAAATTCTAATTTTAATTAAAACAAAATACTTATAGATGAAGAAGAGATTGCTCTTCTTTTGTTTAAAAATGCATTTTACAGATGCACTTAAAACCTTACAATGCCCAAATTCTAATTCTATCAAATACTTTTGGATGAAGAAAAGTGTACCTTTTCTTCTTTAAATTCAAAATTAGCTCTTGAATGCACTATACATTCGATACTCAATTCGTATATTGTGGGACAAAGAAAAGCTTATCTTTCATCTTGTAATTGGAAATTGGCCCATAAAATACAAAGTGAATCCTGATATTGTGGGACACTGATTTTGTTTTGTGTTTTTAAGATGGATAAGGAAAGTCAGGCCTTGATTAAAGATTTCTCTCATAAATCGTCACTGGTTTCGTGAACCGACGTATCTCCTGTACATACAAGCCTACATGTATGTGCATACGTCAGTTCGCGAAACCAGCGACGCATTATACTCCTTATGATTAACCTGTTGCATACGGGAACCCGGTGGTTCATGTATTAAGCCTATGGCAATAAGAGAATTCAATACTCAGTAGGTTAAATCATGATGGGGAGCCCTATGTCTGCGCACCTAAGATTTTGACCTGAAAATGAACAAGAATTTCTTTAATATTCCTCTAAAGCTTAATTTCATACGAGTCCTGATAATCTAAAGAGTAAGTTGCGAAAAATCTCATCAAAATTAGAGCAGGAACAATGCCGTTTTCACAAGAAACGGCGGCCGTGTCATTTTAACTTTGAAAAAACAATGGTACCCATGTCTGCGCACTTTTTACACGCATTTCGGGAGTTTTGACGTGAAAGACAACATTTTGAGGCTTGTGAATATAATTTGTGAAATAAGACCTTTTTAAAACGATTTTGACTTGTTTTTTCCATGAATACCTATCGCTATGACAAAGATGAAAAAGTTTGTGTTTGTTGCGAGTTTTGTTTCATCAGAATCGCGCAGTTACGCGTGTGCGCAGACAAGGGCACTCGAGCCATACATGAACATAAATGTGTGGACTCTGTAATAGGCCAAGGTGTGATGCAGCAAGCAAGCAAGCATCATCCACACCTGGATCATCTCGTCTCAATCTTACTGCATGGCGAGTGAAAGGGCACTGCTTGCTGGGGGCATGGATTGAATGAACAAGAAAAATATTGATCTGGATAATTTCTGCGGAAAGTTCAACCCGACCAGTATCCATTCGCTTCTCATATGTATAGTGTTGACACGGTTTTGTTGCTTGTTCTTGCTGCTGATCGTGCTGAAATAATCTGCAAAAGGCCTAATTTCAGTGGCTGCCATGATATTTTTGAAGTAGCTGCAGTCAGTAAATGGGGGTATTCCTTTGATATCTTTCCAGTTAGAAAAACATCTTAAAATTCTTTCATATCACAACATGTAATTGTTTATGACCTCTGTACTGCCAAAATTGTGTTCTTTCTTTTGAAAAATAATGCCTCACTTAAAACTTTGGTGTCCATGATGTTACCCTTGGTCTGTACTAAAGTCATAGAAGTACTCATATGAATCAAGCTTTCATGATTAGAAGTACTACTTTTATATCTTATTTTCTTTAAACAACGTATGTTACATGTACAGGGTATATGTACAAAATGTTGAAATTGCTTGATAAGCAACTTTTCAATTGACAAAGTTTATCCTTCCAAAATGTATAAATAGGGGTGTATCAATTCATGGATGATGGTTAAAGTTGTGCACTATTAGTTGCCTTAATTACATTTTCATAGAACAACAAAGAAAATTATATGATTGGGTTTGTAAATTTGATTTTTTTTTTTTCATTACACACATTGTATGGCAAAGATGATATGATTACGGTAGGTTTGTAAATTTGATATCTTATTACATGTATGGGAAAAATATGTTCTGTTTAGGAGGGCGGTAAGTCCCATTATTTAGTTAACCCCCTTCTGGCTTCAAACAGACGATATGATTAAATTTTGTAAATTTGATTTCTTCTCATTATAATCTGTCCAATGTTAATAACAAACCAATCTCCTGTATATTGTTTAACCAATCGCTTACAGGAACCTGGGGAGCGTTTCATCAAGCGTTTTGTCAGTGAATTTTTACCGACAACTGTTATAAGCTACTGTAAACCTTGCATCTGATTGGCTGAGAGCAAATTTGTCATTAAAAATCACTGACAAAACACTTGGTGAAATGCTCCCCTGGTGTTGCCTGAGTTAAGCCGTTACCTAGAGGAATTGGGTTGTCCCTGTGTTAAACCTATGGGAATGAGATAATTCAGTCTAAGGGTTTAATAAGTTGCATTGCTATAAAGAGTTAAGGATACGTGAGGGCCCTACATTTTACTTTTTTTCTCGAGGGGGGGGGGGGGTATTCCAGATAAATAATACATTCTAATGCTGTAAATAAACCCTCCTCTAAGCTGCCCTGGAAATAAGCATTAGAATTGAGGCTGCATACATGTATATTGCATTTAATGCATAATTTATAAGACAAGTCCCCATATCTCACAAGTGTTGATATTCTGCCATCGAATATGGAGGATCCATCAACTTTCTTTCCTCGTCCAATTAGCAAATTACCTGATCCTTTCTTGGAGCGGCATGTCCTGAATATTTTGTTCTGGCTGCAGGCGACTAACGCTACTTGGCTAGGGAGAGAGAAGTGAGATATTTTCGCTGGCTGTTTGTAGAAGCATTAACATGGGATAGAAATAAAATTGGAATTCTTGGAAAAACTAACATAGTGTGATGCAGGAATTTATACTTTCAACATTTTCTTTATGAGATATAATTCGTAAAGTTCTAGGAGGGTAGAAAAGTAAGGAGGGGAATAATGAATAATACTATCTGTGGGATTAGAAAATTGATGGCAAAAATAAACTATATGTTTGAGAGGTTCAGTTAGAAAGAGAGAGAGAGAGGGGGGGGGAGAGGGTGAGAGAGGCCGAGAGAGAGGCCGGCCGAGAGAGAGAGAGAGAGAGAGAGAGAGGGGGGGGGGGGGGGGGGGGGAGAGGGGAAGGGCTAAATACATTTAAGTGATGTATGTTATTAATTGAGGTAAACAATTTATGGAAGAAAAAAAGGAAGAATTTCACAAATATATTAATTCTGCTTTTTAAAGTTACAGTAGAAATGTTGCTAATTGTTATTGTTTGAAATCACATGATAGGGTAAAGGGCAAAAAATTACAAAAATTTGCTTTAAAAAGAGTTCTAATCACCAGCAAGTTTTATGAAAGCCTGTTTAAAAAAACTTGCTATTGATAACAACTAACACAAATCTATGACAAATTTGCTCTCAGTCAGTCAAATTCAATGATTTCAGTCGCTTATAACTGTACAGTTATTGTAACGTGTTATTGATAACAAGTTTTATGAAACATGGCCCAGTCATGCCCCCAAATATATATGAACAACAACATACATGTACATTAAGAAAAACATGAAGAAAACCTATGAAAGAGAAAGAGACAGAAGAGAGAGAGAGAGAGAGAGAGAGAGGGGGGGGGGGGGATAAAAGGCTTCAAGTTGATTATTTCATAATGCCACCTAGAGCAGAATCATTGCATTATATCAAGCTTTTTTGTGCATTGGCCAATGAGGTGGTATTACTTCTAAATTCTGATAATCTTGTGAAAATGTAAAGGTGGAAATAGGAAAAGGTTGAAGCGACCTTTTAGGCGTCCTGAAATTTGGCACTGATTACAATTGCCCAAAGACATACCATGTACACCTTTTCACATTCCGTTGTGGACCTAATTATGCTTCTTTGTGGGTTCTTAGGTTGCATGACTACCATTGTAACTTGGAAATATGATATAGTTGCTCCCAAGGTAATCAGAAAAAACATCAGAGAATCAGATCTATTTCTCTGATTTTTCTGTTGTCATCCAGTCCAACTAAAGAAGGTTGCATTGCTTTGTAAATGTCAATAATCATGTGGCGTGAGAACAATAAGCGATAACATCTTCTGAAATAGGCAATTTCTCAAAGTGATCCATGAATACTAGTTCTTTAAACATTTTAACTAATTTACCCAAGGATGTACGGTACTAGGCAAGTTTTGTTTATACGAGTCTCGTATAACTTTCCTCTAGTCTGAACAGGCCATTAGTCCACAAACATTGTTCAGCACTCCTATTCTTGGGCATGGTTTGCCACTCACGGCAAGGATGGGGTTAATGTTTTAATATATACTGCATACAGTAACCATGAGTCAAGAATGAAAATAGTCTTGTTGGGAGACATTAGTAATGTATTTCCAATGTTCTGTTTGAAATCATTATTGTCTTTTAACAAATCTCCTATCACACCCGCATAATCCTTGTAGAAGTATCTTAAAGAGAAGGTCCAGTTCTGGGAAAGGTGAAAAGTAATTTGTGAGCTATCGCATTCATTTTATGTCAGTTTGGAAGAACAATCATAGTAGGAATGTCCCCTGAAATGGATTGCTCTTCAAATGCCGTCACATTCAAAATATGACAAGAAAACAGCTGAATGTTTCTTATAACACTTACATCTTCTTTAGATTGGGAGTAAGTGGAGAACATGTCTGTCCTGCAAGGAGGTCATTATACATTTGTGAAGCTCACTAGACAGGTCTAGGCTGAGTTAATGAGTTGAGTTTTAAATTGAGTTCATGTTGAGTTTTAGGTTGAGTTTAGGTTGAGTTTTTGTTAAGTTTAGATCGAGGCTTAGGTTAAAGGGAGCGACAAGTCGCAATCTATGGGCGCTTTTACAGTTGGCTGCTCCTTTCTCTGGATCAAAGTTCAAAGCGACTTCAATTTATCGTGCGCAGCTAATAAAAGTTCGCACATTGACCCAAATTTGAGTAAACAAGATCGCGAGTTCTTTATTCCAGTATTTGAATCTCATTGGTCGGTTGTGTATTGAGGGATTCAAGTTAACAATCGCGTGAGGAATCCGGCAATAACATTCCTTCGGTAGCGCACGATTGGACCTGATTGTATCCGAATTTCCCCGAGTCAGGCCAACTGGTCAGGCCCATGGATTACGACTTGCCACTCCCTTTAAGTGTTGAGTTTTAGGTTGAGTTCAGGTTGAGTTTTATGTTGAGTTTAGTTTGAGTTTAGGTTGAGCTTAGGTTGAGTATAGCTTTTTTAGCTCCCTGGTACACAGGGTAGGGAAAGTTAGCATTTGATTGTATGAGGGTAGTATTGTGTCCTTTTCCTTGATTGAATTCATCATGTAAACATAACAAATTTCCAGTTATGATGTATGGATAATAAAGAATCCAATGAATTGAATTTAATTGAACAAGTTGGAAGAAATGCCTGCACCCTATTAAAGTGGAAGTTTGAAGGAAGTCTCCAAGTGCAAATCATTATTTTATCATACTGCATGAAAGTAGCTGAAATCCATACTATTTTATTATGTTGTCTAGTCCCACATTCCATGTCTTCACTTTGCCATCAGGGCCTCATTTCATAAAACTTGTTATCAGTGACAACTGCCACATTTCTATGACAAATTTGCTCTCAGCCAATCAGATGCAAGGATTTCAGTAGCTTATCACATTTATTGCAACTAGTTATTGATAACAAGTTTTATGAAACTCGGGCCCTGATCTCTGTAGATGTATCATAATGTTTGGATGCAGATCTCTGAAGAATTTTGATGGGCAGACAGAAAGAAACATGCAAGAGAGGTGAAAGCGATTTCTCTTCATCTTGCAAGCATGACTTTAATCATTCATTTCGTGTTTCATAAAACTCTGGAAATTGCTCGTCAGATTGATGATTGCCTAGATATAAATAAGACATGAGTGCCCCCCTTACTGGCTGTGGAAGATATATTTCTGATTTCAGAGTTTGCATTTCCTAGACAGTTTTTGTCTTAAATATTCTATGAAAATGGAATAATATGAGAATAGAATAATGATAAAATCTGTATTTTTACCCCTTACATTACTATCACTGCATGCATTACTCCCCAAGATCCGCAGAATCTTCATTTATATTCATCATCCCCAAAACTCAAGGTCTTGAATGAGGAAATTTAAAAGAGCAAAACAGAAGATGGATTGGTGCATTTTATCCCAAAGGGAACATTTTGACTGGATGAGTTATTGAGATGCTTCACAGAATTATGAATGATCATAATGTATATCGGTTGAAGATATCTCCCCAGATACAGGTTCCATAAAAAGCATTGTTGACTTTAAGGTAGAACAATGATCAAGATCATGGATTTAATAAAAATGGTGTGTCTGGTTGGTCTCAGCCAAATAGATAATCAGTTATCTTCACATAGATTTGAAGAGGACAACATACATAGGTAAAATTTATGGCTAGCAAGACAGTTATCTCATCTTATTCTCTTATCATTATTCTCTTCAGAAATTCTCCATTTGTCATTTTGTTTTTAGATTTATCATCATGTGTGAATTGTAAATGTAAAGAGAATTTCATTTTGTTAAAGGGAAATTTCTTTGAAAGAAAGAGGAAAACTCAGAGAAGCAGATTGATGAAACTTTGAATGAAATCAGACAAGCAATAAGAAAGTTATGAATTTTTGAAAGTTGTAATCACTATACATTATAGGAATTTCAATTTGGCCGAATAGGTAATGTCACTGTGATGAAGTTGCGGACAACTCCCCCATTCGCTCCAACACACAAAATGACTAAAATGTCATTTTTTTTTCAAAATCTTTTACTCAGTAGGATCTTTTTCTTTCATGAAGACCTATAACAATATGCTCTCTCCAATATACTTTGAGTACTGCCCCGAGGGTAAAAGCGCCTCAAAGTAAACCGCAAATTAATGATATTTTTGTGTACGACAAAAAGCAAGTCAACTGTGCGCTACACAAGATACTTTTGAGTGACAGATAAATCCTAAAAATCCAACATTAAAGTGTGATTTTTGTGGAAAAAAATTGAAGTCATAGTATAGAACCACACTACAATAACCAACTCACAAGAAAGCAAAGAAATAATCTTGTTATATTAAGAACTTGTTATATCAGGGCTATTTAAAAAAGAAAACTGTGGCAACCGGTACCATTTACTAGGTTGTATTCCAAAGCAAAGATTTAGGACATGTGTTCTAACCTACTGAGTATACTAACAAATGAAATAAATCTAGTGGTGAAATCTGTTTCTTATATACCCCGGCTTACATTTTATCATCACTGCATCAGACTCTGTGCAATTTAACCTGAGGGAACATGTTGCGTGGATGAGTTATTGAGTTGCTTTTAATACAGAATTATACATAACAGTGTATACTGGTATGGGTTGAAGATATCTCTCTAGATACAAAGTCCATAAAAAGAATAACAAGTGCTTGTCAAGGTCATGGATTCACTGAATATGGTGAATCATTTTGATCTAAACTAAGGCTAAGACCAATCAATAGTCGGTTATCTTCTGGATTTTGTAACCTGTAAGAGGACAACATTGGTCAATATTTTCCATTTGGTTGGATAGCTCTGTGCCCCCGTTTCATAAATCCTTTTTTATCAATAGCAAGTTACAACAATTGTTACAAGCTATACTGAAATCCTTGAATCTGATTGGAGCAAATTTGTCATAGAAATGGGGCAGTTGTTATTGATAAGAAGTTTTATGAAACAGGACCCTGCACTCCTGCTTAGATACTTTGTTCCGGAGGAATTTTTAAACTTTTCATTGATTTTGAGATTTATCATCATCATCATCAAGGAAAAATCTTAAATGTAAAGATTCCACAGTAAATATTTACTATGTACTACCCATACTTTTTTATCTAAAAGGATTATTGATTAAATCTGTATTTTTACCCCCTGCAATGTACTATAATTACTGCATGATATCCCAAGATCTTTAGAGCTTCATTGATATTCATCCCCATAACTCAAGGCCTTGAATGAGTAACCAGAAGATGGATTACAAGTACAGTGCAATTTATCCCAAGTGGAACATTTTTGCCTGGATGAATTATAGTGATGCTTTATAGAAATTATGAATGATGATGATGTATGTTGAAGAAAAAAAAGAGTAACAGTGTCGGTCAAGGTCATGGATTCAGTGAAAATGATGCATCCTATGGGTGTAAGAGCAGATGGATAATCAGGTATCTTCTAAATTTTGAAACCTGAAAGAGGGTAACATAAGTCATGGTTATCTGTCTCGCATGAAAACATTGTATACTGCTTTTAAAGAGAAGGTTGAGTTCTGGGAAAGGTGAAAAATAATTTGTGAGCTTTCTCATTCCTTTTATGTCAATTTGAATGAACAGCACGGTAGAAATACCCTGAAAAGATTGCTCTTCAAATGCCCTCATATTCGAAATATGACAAGATATGCCACATGTGTGTGTGTGTGTGTGTGTGTGTGCAGTCCAATATCCCCATTTCTGTGTGCAGTGCATGTGCTTTTCAGCAAGGTTGGGTTCATATCTTATCATTTTGATGGTTCCAAAACCTCACAGAATACACCTATACCTATGAAGACATGATCAACCTTTCCAAATTGCTTTAAGACCGTTTCTTTCACGATATTGTCGCATGACCAGAACTCAACTTTCTTTTTAAATGGTCTCTCTTTCTTTGGGAATTCTCACTTCCTCATTATTTTGAACATCATCATGGAAAAAAAATATCATTTGCGAATTATAAATGTAGTTAACAAATTCCACTGTAAAACATTTAAAACCAAGCAAATTAATAGCCATTGCCTATGTATGATGATTTGCGCAAAAGTACCTGGAAGACCGTGCAATTTTAAAACAGTATCTCATTGTTTGTGTAAAAGTACCCGGATAACCATGCAATATGTTTCCATATATCATGGTTTGGGCTGCTTGTGACGCAAAAAAAAGGTGAATACGCAAAGGTTAAGATAATGGATGTATGTGCGCAACCCTTGCAAGATGCTTGGGTAAGGACAAAATGATGTTTTCCTAACGTGTATTTTATGTTGAAGTCCATACAAACACATAATGATATGTAATGTTGAAAATTGAGGAACTAGGGTTTTATACAATTAATAATAGAATGGCTTTTCTTTCGTGGAAAACAAGGGTATATCGCATGGGCTGATGAGCATAATACGACGAGTGAAATATTTTCAGAGTATCCCACCTTGTATCCCGCTCAGAGCATCAATATTTTCATTTTTAAAAAAAATTTTACCTCTTACATTTTACCATCACTGCATTACTCCTCAAGGAATTCACAATCTTCATTCATATTCATCCCCAAAACAAAGTCTTGAATGAGTAAATTCAGAAGAGGAAAGCCAGCAGAAGAATTAGTGCATTTTATCCCAAAGGGAATATTTTGCCTACATGAGTTATTGAGAAGCTTCGCTGACTTATGAATGATCATAATGTATATATCGGTTGTAGATATCTCCCCAGATACATATACATTGATTTAAAACACTGTTGACATTTGTGTTAGGGACCTTCAGAGTATATGTGACTGTTATGCACATCGAAGAGTAATATAAGTAAAGCAAGCATGTTTGTATTTATCAGTAAAAAGGCACTATTGATGATTTTAATCCCTCTTCTTTGTCTTTGATTTTAAGGTAGTTTTGATGGTTAGTGATAAAAGAAATCCACTTGGATACGCTTCATTCTTCTATTCTTCATAAACTTCATGTTTCTGTAGTGACTATCAGTGCCTAGGAGGGCTTATATCTATGCAAATAACAAGAATCAGTTGCACTCTCACTCACAGCAGACAAGATGTCATGTGTAAATGTTAATGTTTCCATATTTCTCTTTAATTGCCCTCAAGGAATTATGACGTGGAATAGAAAGAAAGAAAAAATGTTCTGGTTCCTAATTATGATTTATCATGGTCAAATGGGCAGTACCAGTATTACTGGTTACAACTGAGAACTCATTAATTATGATTGCACGATAGATGCTGACGATCTCCAATGTCAACAAAGTTAGAATTGTGTGAGAAGGCCATGTGTGACATACATGTAAGCATCATTATGATATTCCATCTCTCCCCTAGCTGCCCTACCCCCCCCGCCCCCAAAATCTCAGCATGTGCATGCTGAAAAGAAAAGTTATGCAATGATTATGCATACATTCAGTGTATGAGTGTATAATGAAAAAGTAAACCAATTAGCGGTTTCTTTTCTAGAGAAAAAAGTCCATTTCAAGATGCTTGCTGCAATTTCTAATCAATCTAAAGTGTTTTTTTTAAATGACTTTTATTATTAGTGACTATGCGATCACAGCAGGTGAAAAATATTTCTCCCCGTTTTTTTTTTTTGCTTTTAGGGCTCTTAAAATAAAAGAAAATGAAATGTAGTTATGAATGAGGTGGCCTAGAAAAGCACATCGGGAATCCATTTCACTTGATTTTATATGCAACTTTGTACATGTATGTCTTGCAGGGGGTACATGCATATCAAATTCAGTACACTAAATCAAGGTGTCAGACCAATCCTTCAATGTTACATTGCCCTAGATATGATATCATGATATTTTTACAAGTAGGGTGATGAGAGTGGAATAAGGGAACGCATTTCTAAACCCATTGCCTGCTGGATTTGGTTGGTTTCTGTATTAAGCCTATGGGAATGAGAGAGTTCAGTACTCAGCGGGTTAATTTTGATGTGGCTCTATATTCCATGTCTTTACAGGAAGTGTTTTAGAGAGAGAGAGGAGGTAGGTTTAATAAAAAGAGATAGGTAGTAAGAGAGAGAAAGAGAAAGCGGGAGGAGATGGAAAGTGATAGGGATAAAGAGAGATAGATGGAGAGAGAGATAGTGGAAGAGAGAAGTGTAGAGAGAGAGAGAGGCAGGAGGAAGTTGGAAAAATTCCAATTTACTTGAACATTCCGACTTCAATAATGAGGGTTTGAGCAGGATCCATTTAGGAGGTCATTTGCCCAAATTGCCACAATTTTATCATTACATCGGATATGTTTAGACTAAGAAAAGCTTGTCTATCTTCCTGCAAATTCAACATGGGATCATGGGTTGAAGAGTTTTATACCATGGAACACTGTTTTTTTGTAGATGAACAATGAAAAAAAGAAACATGGATAATGTCACATCAGGAGTTACATTTCCCTGTTCTCATAATGTATATTTCCATATGAAACTTTGCACTGGCTTAAATTAAAAAGGAAACGAATTAAGTAAATCCTGCCACCCGTTTAAAAAAAAAAGTTACACAAAACAATATAAATCAAAACAAAGTTTTCAAAACAAGGTGTCTGGTTAAGAAAAGCCTGTCTCACTTTTTGATATTTGAAATAGGGTCATGAAGTGTGATATCAAATATTATGGAACAATATTTTTATCAGGATGAATAGTAAAAATAATGATTGAATAGTTGCCTCATGAAGAGATAGACTATCCTTGTGATGATTTTCTTGCTGTTTCACTGAAGACCACCAGTGCTTTTTACCGACAACTGTTATAAGCTACTGAAATCCTTGCATCTGATTGGCTAAGAGCAAAATTGTCGGTAGAAATCACTGACAAAACACTTGATGAAACCCTCCCCAGCATCTCCCAAGAGGATAGCAATGCCCCAGGATAGATAGCTCATCAACAATAATTGGATGGGGCAACTTGACCTTAATTAACTAGACTGGACCATCAGCTTAAGAATATCAAACATTTAGGGTCAGCTGTTCAGGCTGATGGGCATAAATGGGATTGGAATGTGCTGTACTAGATGGAAGTTGATAGTGTGTTAAAAAATAGATCGATAAAATGCTGAAGTTGTTTTATTCCTTAATGTATGCAAACCATTTGATATATTGAGCTTCAGTTGGGTTGGACATGGAAAATACCTCAAGGGATCCATGGGTTGGAAGTTTTAGTGTCACTGGTTTGGAGTTTAGACAAAGAAACTGGCTATGAGCATGACTCTATTATCTAGAAGAACATTTTATTGATAAAGATCTCTTCCAAATATCTTCAGAGAATCTTTTTCTAAGTCTTCAATCTTGTAATGCATGAAACTAAATTTAGTTGTCTAAATGCCCCTTGACATTTGCAGCGATATTTTTTGAGGATGATTTTCTTTTGTACTTAATTTTTCGAGTTGGCAAATGTTATACACTCAAAATTTTAGATTTCACTTGATACACTTGCACAAAAGCACAAAATTGACAGATGATGTAAAATGCAATGCACATCATGAAAATAGTGGGAAATCTGACTGTATAGGAAATATTTATTATTCATGAATTTCCTGAAATCACACAGAGTATAATCAGTGGCATGAACTGATTTTTCTGTTGTGCTCTAGGCCTATACTGAAAAGGCTCTTGATTCAAAGTTATTTAGTCTTTGTGTCAATCTGAATTCAATGTTAGTTTTAAGGGCTGTTTTTTACCAGGTCCCACGACATGAGCTAATGCAAAGTAATTCCCTACAGTCCCAAGCATGCAAAATTCATGAGGTGGGCTTGCAGACGAAAACATAGAAGACGCGGCTCGAGAGGTGCAAATGTAATCTTGTCGGGTTGCCCTCTCGAGAGGAGCACATGGAGTAAGAAATTTACACACCTGTGTAGGTGGAACGACAGATCGTGATCAATTCAATCTGACAGATGTACTTCGGCCGTGCGAAGCAAACCAAACGTGTGTTGACGAGGTTATCCGGTTTCGCATACCTGTCGTTTACTCTGCAGCAGAAATTGCATGCTATGAATTTGCAGTGTTTGGGTTTGGGATTGACTTTCATTCAGAAGACAACTTGGAGAGGCTGCAGAATGTTTTTACTGACTTAATCTAGTTCGACTCGGGCACACCCTTGGGACGAGAAAAATTGATCTCATTTGTTGATTGGCTGGAACAGAAGAGAAACAAAATTGAATTCAGAAGTTCCTACAATACTTTACAACAGTAGAACTTTGACAACTTCTTGTCACGCTTTCTTCAATCAACAAGGAAAATCTCAACAGTACAAATTCCTACCAAAGCAGAGTATGAGATGTTGGTACAGTCCTTCACCACTGAAGTATAAATGAAAGAAAAATCGAAATATATACCTATATTAATAAACAAGTAATTAGTGGAAAATTTATTGATTTTATCCATAGAACCTTCTGGTTCATCATAAGACCAAAATGCTGTGTTTGAATTATTTATGCTCAGAGGCAGAAAGACTGTTCAATGGTATGTCTGCCATGTCCTACTTCCTTTTTCTTCTTTCTTTTCATTAATATATGAATTCATCTATATTTGAATATAATCTTGTGATTTAAGTAATGCTCTGTGAGGAAGGTTCACCTTTGACCTGTAATAGAATTGTATGTTTCATGAGTGCTCTGACCTATGCTTGTGGCTTTAATTCGTATATAGGCAGCAGGATTAGGGATAGGGTTAGGTTTGGGGTCAGGTACTAAGATATAGTGGTTGGTGCACAGATATGAATTTGGTTAGTGTAGGAAATTTTACTGTGGAGCAATTGCATTGGACCATGTGTCGTACAACCATCTATGTTCATAACATCCGTTAGTCAAAGATACGTGGTTGGGGGTTAGTGTTCGGGTTGCAGTTTGGTTTTAGGTTAGGTCTACAGTTAGAGTGAGTTATTGAGGTATACATTCTTGGTACAGAGTTGAGGTAAGGAATTTGAAATTTACATCAGATGGAATTTCGCCTGAGCTTGTGTCGTACAACTGTTTCATGATAACGGCATGTTTATCACATCTGTCAGTCAAGCTTTACTTTTTTCCCAATTCACCTCATGTAGCCTTCAAGACAGCTGTAGTTTCATTGTCAATAGCCATGTTGGTTCCAAGTTCGGGGGAAACATGAGCAAGGCACTCCGAATGTTTGATGACAAGTGAGTTTACACAGTCTGATGTACACCAAGTACATGATGTGAGAACTGTTAACCAATAAACTTGGTTGATGGACAGCCATCAAAGTTGTGTACTGGAGATCTGACATCTCTTTTGGCACTTAATGTTTGCTCCAGGATGGATTTCATCAAGGGTATATTTGTTAGGATTTGGGTCGCGATTGGATTTAGGGCAAGGGATAGGGTTAGAGCTATATGGCGAGTTTCCAAGTTTGGGAAACACGAGTCAGGCACTCCGAATGTTTGATGACGAGTGATGTGTACTTTAGTAGGATGTGAGAACTGTTAACCCAATGAATATATGGGAACCAGCTTGTACCTGTGCCTGTTAGAATAAGAGAATTGAGTAGTCAATGAGTTAACCAATAAACTTGGTTGATGGACAGCCAGTTTGTGTTAGGAGATCTGACGAATCTGCTTTTGCCATGTTTGGGCCAGGATTTTGTTTCTGAACTTGACATATGGTTAGGATTTAGGTTGCAATTGCATTGAGGGTATTATAGGGATAGGGTTAAATCCATGGAACCCATTCTCATTACTGAGATAGTGTGCTCTACATGTAGCACAAGCTAGATCGCACCATCTCTAAGGTGAGAATGCGGCGATCCGGTGTGAACCCGCGGTGTGCCAGTGGACCTCCCTGGCGCAAGCCATGGGTCGCTCCACGATAGCGCGATCCACTTTCCAGTCTTGTAATGAGAACGGGGTCATGGTTGGTTTCCAAGTTTGGAAAACACAGTCGGGCACTCATTAATGACGAGTGAGTTGAACAGTCTGATGTTCACATGTACACCAAGCAGGATGTGAGAACTGTTAACCATCAAAGTTGGTGTTATGGACATCTGACATCTGCTTCGGCAATGTTTGCTCTATCAGGATTTATTTTGTCAAAGATATATGATTAGAGTTTGGGTTGCCATTGGGTTTAGGGTTAGAGTTAAAGTTAGGTTTGTTGTAGGTAGTGTTGGGTTTAGGGTTGAAGTTTGGATTTGCACAAGGGCATAAATGCAATCATCAAAGTTATCAGTGTGATATTCCAGTCTTTCCTTTCAGCTTTGATTTGTAAGTAAGATAATTGTAAATGGTGTGTTTGCTTGAACTACATGTACACCTTGCAATGGTTAAATGTCTGTTATTTCCAATAAGCTTATGTAATATGCCTCTTTTGATGTTGCTGCATTAATTCTCAATATCAAAACAGTAACTAATGTGTGTAAAATAAAATACTGATACCCCTTCATATTCATTGGTAGTATGTTCTTGTCGGTATATAGAAACAGGACCAATATGCATGATACAGATAGTATAGGCATATTTCTCTTGCCATTCCCCTTTGGAATTTCTCCCCTACTTAGATAAAAAGTGACAGCGTTGTTAATTTACTTCCAGCGATTTCTATCTATTTTATACATGACTTGTGTAGCTCAGTTCAAACGAGCGTAACCGTGACCCTGCAGCACCCTAACATGTGCAACCCAATAGTGAGATCCTTGCCAAAGCGCACGGTCATGTGATGATTCGCAGAAATTACACCGCATGTGCTGCATAACAAGTATGGTGGATCTCTGGCGTGAAGTCGGTCACCTTAAAGCAACGTTCCTTATTCTTCAGGGACAGACTTGCTTTCTCAAAGTTTCAGGATTGAATCTATAAAGTTGCAGGGGGGTCAAATTCACACTCTTCAATAGAAAGACTATACAGCCTGGTATTTTTATATCAGCTGCACTCTGACAGGTGTAAACTGGAAACTTTCTTTTTGAGGGTCTAGCAAATGGGAGGGGCCCATTTTTTTTTACCAGGCTGAAAGTTTGAGCAACATCCAATAAGAAATAAGAAAGTTATGTTTTTGAAGTTGTAATCAATCAAACACAGACTGGCAACTCTGTGACGTATCGTGTGAGCTCCTCTCCCATTTGCCTTGTACTAAAAAACATTCATAAGCTTCCACTTTTTCTGAAGAAAATATCTAACGATACATGCAACCTAGATATAACCATTGCACATCTATATGTTTTATTTACACAAAACCTGTGTGAAACAAATACATGTATATATGACTTCATCAACAACTAAGAAAATGGGAGAGGAGCTCGCAAGATACATCACCCAGTTGCCAATTTGTGTTTCATGGAATACAACTTTAAAAATTCTTAACTTTCTTATTTCTTGTCGGATTTTGGTCAAACTTTCACTTATCTGTTTCTCTCATTGTTCTGCTCACATTCAAATCAACGAAATACCAGGGTGGACTTTCTCTTTAAGAAATGCAGTCAAACCCAGTTGTGATTGTGCACCTTGAACACATGTAACCTAATATTGAAATATAAGTCCTTGTCTGAGCACACGGTCATGTAAGGAAATGCTGAAATTACACCATGTCTGCTGAATAAGAAGTACTGTATGTCTGTAATCTCTCATGTCAAGTCATTCACCTTCAACTTACACCTTTCTTCTTCTTCAAAGTCGACTTTGAAAATTTGCTTGTGTGCTCCTAGATAGAGAATGATGGAATAAAGATCTTTTACAATGCACTGTTGTTCCATCACTGATTTTTACCTTTTAGTAAAAGTTTTAGTAAGAGTTCTTGTTTGTTGTTTTGTGCTAAAAATGTAAAAAAGATATTTCATTTTATGAATAAGAAGTGATGAAAGTGTAACTGAAATTTGTGGTCTGAACCCATTGACAACTGCAATCTTTTATTCCCATAAGCTTTACACAGGGACAACCCACTTCCCGTAGGCAATGGGTTAAATATTGATTACCAAACATTAAAAGTAGGCTAATGATTTTGATCTCTTTCAGAGAAAAAAATATTTTAAAAATATTAACCCATCTGAAACAATTTTTTGTTTTCATTCTAAATGTATCTTGAAATGGATTTCATCCCAAGTTAAAGGCATATGATGAAGTGGGTAAATGTTAATGGTGAATGGTCAATGTTCCTCATTCTCTTCAAAAGATATTGAAACAAAGCCTAAAATGAACACATGATAAAATAAACTTTGAAGTAATATAATAACTTTCTCACCCCTAGATTAAAAGGAAAAACAAACTAAGGCCTCTATATTATAACCCCTTTCTGGCCATCCCAATTTTGTACAGCTGTCATAAATGAATTTTGTATTTATGTAAAGAGTGCAGTTTGACCTAAAATGTTGTGTCACTATGTTGTGTTTTATTGATAAATGGGCAAAAAATATCTTTCATGAACATAACTTTTTCAATGATGGTAACCTGGTCCTGTTTCTGTTCTGCTTCCAGAGGAAAAAAAACAACAGAGCTCTTCTTTGTCCAAAGACATTTTTTAACCCTCAAATTCTTTGGTTAACATCATCTAAGATCTTATGAAGTTAGCTTTCACCCTCACAGTATTAAAGTAGTTTAAACCCCATAGTTTTTAGAGATAATAACTTTCATTTCTGTTCAAGGAAATGCAGTTTATCCTTATTATTTCATTTATATATTTTCTTCTTCTAACATCTTCGTAAAGGTGATCGATGGCATTTTAAGGGTTAAGCTCATTGCAACTAGAGAGAAATTACAAAGGGGTCAGGCGATCATAAAGACCAAGGTGTCGAAATGCCACGTCTCCCAGACATTAAGATTAAAAATGCAATAGCACATGTCTCACTCCTAGAAGGAAAATGCTGTAAATTGTCTAGGCATCACGCTCCATCAGGCTTGCCAATTTGACGACTTCCAGATCTGTCTAAACGCGTTGTTGCATAGAGGGGTGTGATTTTACAAAGACCAGTAGGAAGCCGAATTTGTTAATTGTGATGAACAAAATGGCCCATTCCTTCCCATTCCAAAATGAAATAGGCAATGGTTCATTTGGTAAAAGATGTGCAAATGCATTAAGTGAAGTTTGCAAGATCTTAGTTCTCAAGCATTTGCAATTTATTTGAGTAGAAACATGAAATAAATGTTTGGCTATCTTTTTTCTTGTAAGGGAGCTTTTTACTTAGCTAACTTGCTAGAAATTGTGCTGTTATATTGTGCAAAACCAATAATTGTTCCAGAAAACAATAACATTAACTTCACTTCCCCTCCCAATCTGTTTGTGTTTTCTTTTTGTTCTTTTGATAAAAAGAATCCATTGAAATCCATTACTAAATTATGATTAATTTTGATTTTATTTATCATTTTATGTTTTATTTTATTTTATCAATGAATTGATTTATTTACTTATTTGTTAGTTGTCAGCTCTTCTTTTGCCTTTTGAGATAATATTGAAGAGAATAATATAGAATTTTGAAGGCTTCTTCATTCTTTTTTTTTTTTCATTTTGCTTTCTCAATTCTTTTCTTTTTCTGTTGCCTCTTGCCTTCTCCCCTTCCCATTCCTCTGCAAATATTAAATCCATGCCTGCAGTACTCGAATATTTCAAACATTAACCAAATGCCTACAGGTACTGGATGGGGATGAGATAACTCGGTAGTACACAGGTTTTTTACAAAAATACCGAGATGATGTTGAAGAGCTGTATTTTGAACTGATCTAGCAGGTACTAGGTAATACTAAAAAAAAGAAAAGAATTTTCACTTTATTGTCACTCCCGGGGGAGTCACACCAGTGATCACTTGATTTCTCGTTGTGGAGAATATCTTAAAATTGGCAATATCAACGAGTATCTCTTTTATCAAGTGTATCGTCTTTCCTCTTGTATTCATGTATACATGTACCTCTTGCTCCTGGTGGACTGCTAATGAATGCCGAATGTAATAGCCCCCATGTGAAGAACATGATGAGCTCCCAAAGTAGACAGAGATAAGGTTTCTTGACTTCCTGAATTGTATGATGGCCTCCATGTCCATTATCTCTCTTTCCCTAAGGAGATGGAGGTTTCTCAAATCAACCCTCGTCTCATCTCAAGTTTTGACTTTATGTTTCAGTCCTAGACCTAGTAAAAAGGTATATATATTTTTTAAATTTATATATTTATAGTAACTAACTTTGGAAAATAGATGTTGAATAGCTAGTTGTTGATATTTTCATGCATAAAATATGTAGTGTGCTGAGAGCAGGAGGGGCACTATTGACACATATCCTTCAGCATGATTCGAACTCTCCGCAGACGATGTCTACCCTCAAATTGGCAATATCAGTGGGTATCTCATTCATTTAGTGCATCTTCTACATCTCTCACATTCATGTCTACTCCTGGGGGATCGCTAAGAAATGCTGAATTTGTAATAGCCCCCCTGTGATGAACATGATGAGCTCCCAAAGTAGATAGAGATACATGTTGGGTTTCTTGACTTGGCTGAAATGCTGGCCTTGTTATCCATTTAGCGAGATGGAGGTTGCTCAAATCATCCATCGTCTCCTCTCCAGTTCTGATTATACATTTCAGTCCTAGTAAAAATGTATATACAAAATATGTGTTCCCCCAAAAAAATTGTTAAAATTTTCCAAGGTAGTATTTAACTTAGGGAAATAGATGTATAATAGCTGTGGATATTTGCATGGCTGGAACAGTGTGCAGAGAGCGAGAAGGGCACTATATTGACACATATCCCTTAGCGTCATTCTAACTCTCGGTAGACGATGTCTATATACCCTCAAATTGGCAATATCAGTGGGTATCTCATTCATCAAGTGCATCTTCCTACATCTCTCACATTCATGTCTGCTCCTGGGGGATCGCTAAGAAATGCTGAATGTAATAGCCCCCCTGTGATGAACATGATGAGCTCCCAAAGTAGATAGAGATAGGATTTCTTGACTTGCTGAATTGTTGACATCGTGCTGCCTCGACTTCCATTATCTCTCTTCCCCTAAGGAGATGGAGGTTGCTCAGATCATCCCTCATCTCCTCTCAAGTTTTGATTTTATGTTTCAATCCTAGTAAAATGGTATAAGAAATATATATTTGCATAAGTTTTTGTTCTTCCTCCCCAGAGGTACTACATGTACCTAATTTTGTGAAATTTACATGTAGATGTTTAAAAATAAAAAGACCAAAAGTTTATGAGAAAATAGATTTTATGGATAGTGACAATCTCAGGCTAAAGTTTATTAGGTGCCCTCATGAAAAAGGTACATCTACTACAGTCAAACCTGCTTTAGCGACCACCTGTATAGAAAGACCACCTGTCTATAAAGACCACAATTTTTGTTTCCCTTGAAAAAGTGTTTCTCATTGAAACGTGTATTAAAGGAACCTGTACATAAAGACCACTTGTCTCCCTTGAGCGGTCTTTATAGACAGGTTTCACTGTAGTATATGATGAAGTTTTTTTAAAATCAGTAATTCACCTTGAACTGTGTTGCACGGCGTCATGTCATCAGCTGAAATACATTATTTGTGCCACTGAAGAGAAGGTCGAGTTCTGGCAAAGGTCACAAATAATTTGTGGGTATTCTCATTTTTTTCATTTCTATGTTGAAGAATATCATATTAGCAATGTCATGAAAATGATTGCTAATGAAATGCACTCATAGTCCAATTATAACAAGAAATAGTGTCATACTCTGGATGAAATTTGAATGCCACTTGTGTATATATGTGGTCCCACATACCTGTGCCTGTGTGGCAAGTGTGCAGTGTTTTTTCACATTGTGTGATTTTCAGCCAAGTTGGTTCAGTGTGTTAACCCAATGCCTACGGGAACCAGATGGTCCCTGTATTAAGCCTATGGGAATGACAGAATTCATTAGTCATCGGGTTAACATGTTGATGGTCAATTTCTTACAATTCAGAAGTATTGTTCATAGGGCTGTCTCTATAAAGTCGCATGTGCAAATGAATATTTACTTTAGAGAAAATGGAAATTTGTGCCTTATTTTAGTCCAGAGCAAATAAGAAAATTCCTTGAAAGGTATGTTACAGAGTTGCGAACTTGTGTTTACTTTAATCAATTACAACTTTGGAAATTAATAAAGGCTGGTTTACATATAATGCTGTGGTAGACCCGAGGTGGTTTACGTTTTTACATCTGTCTATCTTGTAATAAGCAGAAAGGTGAGTAGGCATATGATAGGACCTTTTTTTTTCATCCCCGTCCGTACATGTATGCCATTCATTTAGAACACAAAGAAACACACCACAAAACTGTAACCGGTTATCACGGCATATGTGAATGTGCTTTAGATTTCTTATGTTTTATTGGATTTTTCTTAAAGTTCACTACTTCAGTGATTTGCTTCTCTCATTTTTCTGCTTTCGATAAAACAACTTTTGCTAAAACCAACCAATGTGTATTTCAGATTAGACTTCCCCTTAAACAGTTGGCAGCCACAGCTGAAAGTGCTTTGATTTAGATGCCCTGTTCCTCGCAGTCCATTGTGATTTCTACGCTCTTTAATTATAGTTGAAGTTTCCAACTGACGTACTTGTCAGAGTTTCTCTCAAGAATGATCAATTGGCTGTCAGTGTGCAATGATCATTGTGTATGAATTATTGTGGGAATGATGGATTGCTGCATTACAAGAATATGATGATAGAATTCTAATGAGGTAGTTAATTTTGGAATCGTGTACGTAGGATCCGTTGGAACCTTTTGGGATGAAAGAAAAAGTCATTTTTTCATGAGTGCTGAAAGCAAAGGCAATTTCAATCTTTTCTTAAAAACGGGGAATGAAAAGAAATGGAAGGGTCATGATGTTTGTTTAAAGCTGGTTTAATAACTAGGTACATAACCTGCACAAATTAAAAAGTTGGAATCACCATGTTTATTATTAAAATACAACACTACCAATAGAAATGGTAGTGATCGCCTGAACATATTCGTTATAATATTGTCCTTTTTGCCAGGATGCTGTTGGACTACCTAATCCATGAACTTTTGTGACAGTTTCCCTCATTTCATGATGTGTTTATTTTCAATACAAATTGGTATATTTTAATTTTTGACCTAGTATTACCCTGGTATATCCACAATTTCCACATCTGAATAAGATAAACATTTGTTGGGGGTGGTAGACATCCTGTAGATAATGCCTATAAAATTTCAAGGTCACAAGTTCTATAACTCCTTTGTAAGAAATGAAAAATCTTGCTTTTATTGCAGAGGCAGCTACTCAGAAATCAACACAAGTACATGTACTAGTAACGGTCAAAAATAATTTCAAAAGTTATGTGACCTTTTATCTAGTCAATAAAAAATAAAGTGTTAGCAAATTGTAATCCTTTTCACATCCATACAAGTTTTCAAATGATATTTGTTTGGTGATCTATCGCATACTCACACAAAATCAAAATTTAGGGCTGCAAAAGGGATGAAGTAACTTTAAGCATTTTGTTTGTTTGTTGACAGCCAGAAGATTGAAACTCCAACAATGTAAAAGGATATGAGTTAACAATCTTGTAGCTCTCTGCAGATGATATATCTGTTTTGATGACTTACTAGGGATAGTGTTTTTTCAGTTTCTGGTGATATAATTGATGAAAAGTCTCATTTCTTGGTATATCTTACTTTTTGTATCGTTTTGACTTTCCAAGGGGATCGTCTTATGCCTGATACTGCATTCACATTTGATTGAAGATTATCATTTCATGTAGTTTCCAAGTAAAATTGATATGTATAGATTTGAAGTCGACCTCCAATTTACCATTTTATTGCATTGTGCATTGAAAGAATTTGTACAAAGGCCTTCATTCGTAAACTAGTGCTACCACTCCAATACCCCCCAGTGTGTCCACATCTAAACAAGATCATTGGTTCGACATTTCTACTAATATCTGAAACAAACGACTTGACAAGCCTCCCTTCTCCATTCATATACTTCACTACTTGTCTCCAAAAATAGATACTGTGTGTTCAATGTATTCTATTTCCACATGAATGAGATACATTTGTAGTTCCTTTGAGCTCCCTAACAATCTGGAATGAAAGACTTGAAGTGCCCCCCCCCCCCCCTCCGACTCTACTTCTCTTGGTTCCGTTGATTCAATCAATCGCACATTCAGAACTCCCATTATGTGAATAGGATGAATGCATCACCTTCTTTGTAATATGTGATAGCAGTGACCCCCATAACCGCCCCCCCCCCCCATCTTCTTTCCGCCTCTCAACATGTATCTATACAGGTTCAGTTCATATATCATGCATGTGTTTAAATGTACACTCTCAGAAATGTTGGTTAAAAATCATTAAGTTGGTTCAAATATGAACCTACAAACTGTTGGTTACAAAAAAATTGTATGTAAAGCATGTGGGGATATTTTTTTAACCAACAGTTGGTTGGTTCATATTTGAACCAACCTAGAAACTTTTCTGAGAGTGTAATACATTTGGATCAATATACCGGTAATTCCATTGACTTCCCATAAATTCTCTGAAATATAACATTTGAGGTGCCCCCCACCCCACCCCTCCTCCTAACTTGGTTAAACAAAATAGGTTCCATCTATGCATTCAATCTTTGTCGGAAACTGTCAGCCTGGTAGTAATTATCTAAAAGAATTGACCTGAAGTATCCTTCCCCAAACTAACTCTTACTCCTTTCTAGTCTCAGTGAAGATATTCAGTTCATACATTCAATCCTAGCCAGCTTGACCTTTCTTGTCCATGTTCCGAGCCTTGGTGTTTATCTTGGCCTGGCTCCTCTTTTGTCAAATGTCGCCCCCAGGGGAGCAGGGCCTAGGAGTGATGACGTTTCGGTGTCGGCAAATGTCAAATTTGCAGATGTCTGAATATAGTCTGGATAGATTGCTGGACGGATGCATGTCACATTCTCGTGGGATTGGGGAAAAACACACACACACAAAAAAAAATCCCTATTTATTCAGGCAACTTCATCAGATTAGCTTCTACTGGGAAGCTCAGGAATAGTTTACCTACTTTTTCTTTGCTAGGAATGGGGTTGGGGAGGGGGGGGGGGTCTTAAATGAGGAAACGTAGAGAAACGCAGTGACACATCACTTTGTATCGTGAAGGCAATAGGCTTAATTGTCAGTTTTACATGTACCTTTGAATTTTTAAAGTGTAATTTGAGGTATCTGAATGACAGCTTCATTAATAATTTTAGCTCAATCAAGCTAGCAGACTCCGAGGTATATCAGGGCTCAAAACGGACAGGGGCCAGCTGGTGCAAATTGCCCTTCACCCCCAAATTTTAGCTCTGCATGGATCCCCACAATTTCAAAATTTAAACAGGGGCTGATGTACAGTGAGTCAGTGACCATACTATTTTCACTCCCCCCCCCCCCCGCCTTTTAAAGAAGTAACTGATTATTTGGCTTATTTTGTCCTAATGCCTTGTGATGGTACAGGTGTATAATGAAATAATTATGCAGAGACACTGCAAACTGACCATACTATTTTCAACCTGTACCCACTTTGAAAAAAGTAGATAAATGTTAGATTAATTAGATTATTAGGTGCTAATGCCATGTGATGGTGTAATAGTCCCTAGGGATTTTTTGCCCAGATAATTATTCCCTTGCATCGCATTAGGACAAACAAGATGATTAAGTATCCAAATACATATCTTTATATGGTATGGTGCCGTCCAAATTTTTGAGTAGATTTATGAAAGCAGCTGAAATTATGCATAAATCCATGTCATAGCAGCAATGTCCTTTGGCAAGACATTAATGTACATTTGCCACACTCGATCCAGGTGACCTGGTGGGAGGAAATTGGGTGCTTTAGAGCCTTATCAGAGTCGCACAGAAAAAAACCAGGTAATACACGTACGTTCACTTCCTACACAGTGAATAGGCTTTTCATGCGCTTTGACATTTTGAAAAAGCTCTATTTCTAATAGTCTGTCCATTGATATGGAAATGAA
The DNA here is from genome assembly GCA_025617745.1 of Heliocidaris erythrogramma. Lineage (NCBI taxonomy): Eukaryota > Metazoa > Echinodermata > Echinoidea > Camarodonta > Echinometridae > Heliocidaris > Heliocidaris erythrogramma. The sequence goes on along the minus strand of CM046860.1, from coordinate 40,213,247 downwards.
GATGAAGCACGACACTGAGCTAAAGGAGCAGTGTTAATGCTCACCTTCATAATGAGAAATGTGCCCTGCTTTTCATTAACTTTTGAAAATGTGAAAATTTACACAGAATACATATCAAGTTTTGTAACAGGTGCATAATATAGGTACCTTTATATCGGTATTAATCGCATAAATTAATCTTGCAAAGTTATTGGAGCAAAATAATAAATTTAATAGACTCTTGTATTTATTTATAAATAAATTATTGGTATTTCCAAAAATACATAAGATTTTGAACATCTTCGGAATGTATCATCATACATGTATGACTTAGCATACCTGAAAGACCAAGATAAATACATCACCACATGTGCAGTAATTTGTGCATATTACTTATAATGTTGTTGCACAGTTATCAGATTTCAAGACATGGTTTTTGCTGATTGTAAAAGTCTGCCCTGTTAACTGTTCGTGTCAATGTTGCCGCGATTTACTGGACGTTGATTGACTCCGTATGACGTAATCAATATATATGTATTTTATATACGAGCACTATAGAGAAAAAAAGAATACTTATATCAAGAAATTATGAATAACATAAACCACAGGTGCATTAACATATTAATTTAAAAAACAGAAGAAAATTTGTAAATATTCTTAATGCCAATGAATGATCGCCAATGACAATACACACCAATAATACACAATTTTCAAATTCTCAAAGGCCTTGTCTACAGGATCTGGGCATGTGGAAATGTTCTCAGGCCTTGAGCAGGATTAAATTTTGAATGTGAATTAGTCGGTAATGTAGAAAATCAAGTCCTCAAGGGCTGGATTTAGGCAAGTGCAAATGTGATAAAGTCTTATCATAAATGTGAAATGGGCAAAACTTAATTACATACCTCACGGTATGTTATGAGGACCCAGTTCTTCTCCTATGATTCCACGTTTCTACAATTCTGCAGGCAAAGATAAATTAGGTTTTGGATTATAGACACATCCACTCTATAAGCATTGTCTTTTTCCTAGATATTTTCTTCTTTAATAAGCAACCCATTCTATAACACTGATGCAGTTTGGGCTTAATGAAATATAATCGTGAGTTCTAGGAAAGGAGCTTAAAAATGATAGAATTTCTTTGTTATAGAGTTTAATAGACATTTTGATAGCATTAAATAAATGTGTGATTTTGTGAGGAGAAAGCAATAATAGACTGAGAGTTCTATATTATCTCTTATTAAAAGGGAGGAAGCATAAAATCCACTCAAGAGGAAATATCATTTTAGTAAAGAAAATCTAAAAGAGCTATTATCAAAATAGTAATTTTCATAAAATGGTTAATTTGAATGATATGATTATGAGGAATGTCTTTAAAACACGTTGAGGAGATTGTAAGAAAGTCAAGCTAATTAGACATTGCAAACTTTGAAAGGGATATTAAATCTTTCACTGCCATCTAGAGAGTTTCATTTAATCCCCCAAATTCTAACCTGGTATCTAATATTCATGCAATAAGAAAAGCTTGTCTTTCTCTTGAAATTCAAAAACGAGCTCGTAAATTTAATTGTGATGTTTGATACCATGGAAAACTCTTCTTTTTTCTTTCCAAGATGAAATAATGTAAAACCATAATTACAACCTAATTGGCTCGTAAGTGCTAATTTTTGATGAACCTAATATGTAAACTTAATATTAGTGGTGTAAGAGTGAAGACCACAACAGAGATGGCGGGACAATGTCATAGTATATTTTAATCTTTTTATATATTCCTTATCTTCTATGGTTATTAGCTTTTTGTAAATAATCCTGACTTCAGAATTTTGAATTTATCTGCTATGTCCATTTATTTATAGTAGTTACGTTCACAAGATGGGAGCTAAAATTTATGTTTTGCTTGTAGTTTCAAAACTTTAATTTAACTTTTACTTGTAGTTATCTTGTAGTTTCAGCCCATATGAATGGACTCATGGTTTCAAAACTTTAAGTTTACTGGTGGTTCTATAACCACAAGCGAGCTCATGGTTAAGCCGTTAACCACTAGCAGCGGGGGGGGTCCTCCATCGAAGTCTCGGCCCATGTGAACATAATAAACTTTAAGTTTCGCAAGCTTGTGGTGAGGAATGACCTCGTTATTCATGTTAAATTTCTGGGTCATACCCTTCATGCGAATTATTAACACAGGATCTGTATGTGTACTGTATACACAATCGGTAGTATCTACTTCCAGGGTTAACCGCGAAGATCGCTCGGCTTGTAGTTTAAGTTCGTTGTTTAGGGCACATGTGAACCCTCGTTGCGGTTAGGGAGTCATGGTTTCATTAACTTAAAGTTTCGCTAACTTAAACTTTCGAAACCACGAGTCCCATATGAACGTAGCTAGTGTTTGTAATTACTTGGGGATCCAATTTCAGGGAGATTAGGAAGCTTAGGAATTGCTTCTCCAAATTTCCTATGGACAATTATTATCAAGCATAATCCACCCAAATATGAATTGAGATTGGGAATTTTTTTGCTGTCGTATATGTATATACAAAATTGAAACAACTTAAAGGGATCGGGTAACTTTGTGAAGGCTTGATTTAATAAATTGTTGAATTTTGATATCTGTCTTGTATAATGATGTTCAGAAGGATACTAAATAGCCGGGCATAGAAAGGTTTTCAAATATATTATGCTATTATTAAGATATCTATGAATGAATACTCCCATTTAGGAAAGCGTATGGCCATACGCTTTAGTCCAACACTGAGTCTACATGTATAGGGGAAAATGAGTCTGGCATTTCCGGTCACTTGCATATGTTTACTTTTGTGAAGGGTATGATGATTTTGAAGTGCTTTTTTCCCCCTGGGCTTCATTTTTACACCATATTACATACAATGATAGCATGTAAGGCCAGGCAGCTCAGATTTTATCAAGCCTCTACAAAGTTACCAAATCACTTTAAAGTAGAAGTCAGTTGAGAAAGTAGTCTGTGTTGCAATTCATTTTGCCCATTGGGTTCTTTTAAGCTATAGATTGCTGTCTTGTCTTAGTTTTATTTTATCTTGTTTCCATGTCTGTTTTAATATATATATATATATATATATATATATATATACAGTGCGTCCCAGAAAAAAGTTAACAGTCAGAAAAAGTCCCCCAAATAAATATTTCAAAATGATTGAAGCAAAATTTCATACCTGTGGATAGCTTAGGGTCTGTTCTATAACATAAGATCTAAAGATCTGGCAATATTTTATGCTTGAGTGAGCAATGGCCACTTTGTGAAAAGGTGCAAAATCCAAACTTGACAAGAATTTGTATTTGTTCTGGCTGGTATCAGCAAGGTTGAGAGTCATAAGGCTTGTAAATATTCATATTTTGATCAATAATAGACAATTTGTGAAAGAACAGGTTCTGTTCTCTGTATGTACTTATTTCTCATCAATGTTTTTATGCTTCATTGAGCAATTAACTACTTTATTGAGTGTTTTTAAATATTAGTTTTGGCCAGTTTTTAATTCAAGCTGGCTTTCTCAGTCAGCCATAAAATTATTATGGGATAATAGGACATACAGAAAACGAAGCCTATATGCTTTCATAAATTACCTTTTAATGATGAGAATATAAATTTTGTAAGCCTTTTTAACACTTTCAACTTTGCTGATACTAGCCAGAACCAATACAAACTTTTGTCAACCATTGAATTTGTACCATTTGAAAATAATGACTTTTGCTCACTCAGTCGTAACATATTGTTACTTGTTTTAGTGTCATTTGATAGGAGAGACCCTAAGCTATCCGTAGGTATGAAAATTTCATGAACATATTTTGAAATGTTCATGTGATGAGAATTTTTCCAAACTGTCAACTTTCAACGGTTCTCAAATTTGTAATACCAGCCATCCTTTTAATAGCAAATGTCGCTTTTGCTCACTCGAGCTTAAAATATTGCCAGATTTTTTTGTGTCATTTGGTAGATGAGACCCTAAGCTATCCACGGGTATGAACATTTCCTACATATATTTTGAAATATACATTTTGGGAGACTTTTTCCAACTGTTAATTTTTTTGGGGATGCACTGTATATACATTGTATATATGTGGTCATGGGTACATTCGCATTGTTACATGTATGTCATCCGAAATGTCCCCATAGCCGAGCTCGATGTCCAAGTAACCGGGTTGTTTTCACACTGACGGAATTAATTGCATTGTTCTAGGTCCCCATAACCACAGTTTTGTATGTTTATATATATATATATATATATATATAAGGAAAAAACATATACAACTCTTGTGGTGTCTGGTGTCGCCAAAACCACTGGCCCGTCTCTGTGGTCTAGAGGTTTAGGCAGTGGCACCTTAACAAAAATTTCAATAGGGAGGACAGCTCTGAGGAACTTTGATTTAAGCTACGCAACCATTATTCTCTCATTTTCATCTCTCACAATAATTATGTATTCGGTTTATGTCTCACAACTTTTAATTGTCATATTTATTTAAACATCTATGTGTCAATTAGATCCTATTTTCACCAGATTTCTTTGATTTTAGATTATGTAGGAAGATACTAACAATCCTAAGCTGCTGTGAGTTTTATTCTCCCAAAAGTGGAATATTGAACAAATGATGGGTCCAAAAAAAAAAAATTCTTACCAGCATGTAATTCCCATTAATTCCACTGATGTCTGTAAAACCAATGGATAGCTTTGTGAACATGATTCTGAACGAACCAGCTAGGTGTAGACAGTGTTGACCGATATCCTCAGTTTGGAGTTCATTTCAGATATATCCACTGAATGATTTTGCTTTGTAATTATTTCTTCCCAACAGTTTCTAGTACATCATTATTTTTTTTAAAGATAATGAATAACTTTTATTCTATGAAAACTAAAGTGAAAACTAAACAAAACGCTGAAACAATGCTGGCTTTCTGCAAGGGAACCACTTGATGCAACAATATCCAACGCTGTATTATGTTAATCTCCATTAAAAGCATTCACAAATCCATGGAGACATACATTTCTTGGCAAGTAGAAAATGGAAGTGAGAGCATTTCCTTCTTCCTCCCTCTCTCTATCTTTCTCTTTCTCTCTTTGCTAACTAGTCATTAAATGTTTGAAAGTCCTGTAGTTAAAAGATTTTATATTGCATTTCATCTTAAGACTACTCCTAGGGCCTACGGCTGTATTTTGACAGAATTCTGTTTCTTGTCTTTCTCTTTTTGAGATTTCTAGATGAAATACAGACTTAAGAGTGAGATATAATCTTTATGCCGCACATGATGATTTGACTCTATAATGAAGTTTGTTTTTTCTTGTCAATCACAGTCTCTGCTCCTCTCTTTCTCTCTTTCTTTCCCACTCTCTCTCTCTCTCTCTTTCTTCTCTACTTTGCTTGTCATTTTCTTCTTTCACTTTCTTTCACTCCGTTTATCTCCTATGCTTTAACTCAATGCTAACTTCTCTTTTTTTCCCATTCCCCTTGTTTCATTTTCTGTGTGTGTGTGTATATACATGTATATACCTTTCCCTCTCTCATACTCCATTTTGTTCTTCTCCTCAGTCTGTCTTTCCCTATTCCTATAATTTACACTTTTTTCCATCCCTCTATCTTATCACGTACATTATACCGTCTGTTTGGAGCCAGAAGGACATTAACCCTCTCAGTCCCCTAGGTGCAAGAATGTGTATTACCTTAATGGGTTTTTTATGGCTTGGGACTGAGAGGGTTAAGTTAATATTCAGCGCAGAGTTAAAGCCCATCTGGCTCTCAACAGACAATACATCTTCTTCTTAACCCCTTCTGTGCATAATTATATGCCGTCAAATGTTTTGACAGTCATTATTGATAAACCTTTTAACCCCTTGCCTACTGGAACCGGGTGGTCCCTGTATTAACTCTATGGGAATTAGAGAATTCAGTAGTCAAGGGGTTAAGGATGAAATTCTTACTTCCCATGCTTTGTTTCATTGCTAAATCAGGTATGAAATATCTTCCATGGATATAAAATCCACTCTGAAGGTACCTGCTTTTGTTTCAGGATGAAAACATAGACCTTGACCTTCTTGGGGCTAAAATGAGTGTCTAATACTCAACATCTTAGGCGGGATTTGCAGCCAGCACGGAAGAAGTTTTACGGTAACCCCTTCCATGCCACCAGATGTTTGAGCAAAAAGTAACTTTCAATAATTAAATATTAACTTTTAATTATTTTTTTTTCTTGAGCAAACTGGGCAAAGATATATTGCATAGGAATAAATATTATGTTGAAGGCAGAGGTTTCTGTATGAGGAAGAATTTTCAAGCCATTCTTAGCATAAATGAAATGTTCAACACTCCAACATTTGAGTGGGATTTGCCGCCCACAGCATGGTAGGTGTTAAAGACTTGCCTCTGTTTGCTCAGTATAGTCTGCCATTTCATATATTTTATGCCCTGTACATCCACAACCCTGTACCTTCATTATTGAAGAAGGAATATTAGTACCGGTGTTCCTCAAGTGTCTTAGACTATTAAATACACAGCTGGATTTTGTGAAGAACCTATACATTTACCAGCAAATTTCACAACCTGATTTATATTGCCTTTCTCTGCTGAGAGATTTGTGCTAGTAGGCAAGTTAGCAAGGATGTGAGGAGAGAAGAGAGAGAGAGAGCCGCATAGAACATTATATTTATGCTAGTAGAGAGATGATCGAGAGAGAAAGAGAGAGAGAGAGCCACGTAGAACATTAATTTTATGCTAGTATAGAGATGAGAGAGAGAGAGAGAGCCGCGTAGAACATTATTTTCATGCTAGTAGAGAGATGAGAGAGAGAGAGAGAGAGAGAGAGAGAGCCGCGTAGAACATTATTTTTATGCTAGTAGAGAGATGAGAGAGAGAGAGAGAGAGAGAGAGCCGCGTAGAACATTATTTTTATGCTAGTAGAGAGATGAGAGAGAGAGAGATCATCAAAGAACATTTAGGTGAAAGAGAGAAAACAAAGAAATGGGAATAAAGAGAATTAAGGAAAGAAGGAAGAATATGATGGGGTATGACATAACAGAGAGTAGAAGAAGAGAGAGGAAGTGAAAAAAGGCATGGGTTGAAAGAGTGAAATGACTTAATAAACCTTGGTCATCAGTGGGAAAATCTTGTAGCGAGAGGGAATGGAAAGATGTTGTCAAAAATATTTTATCCTATTGATTGCTTTTTGATATTAAAAGATGTAAAAACCAATTGCTCAAAAATCCTGATGAAAATACTCATTACATGTCCAATGAATCACCTCTTGCAATATTTCATATTTCTCTTTGTGGCATATGTCAACTATAATCCGAGATATGGATGGATCTCTTGGTATTAATTTTTAATGATGAAGGGGTTCATTTTAAATTTTGCAGTGTGCTGTCCAGAATATGGAATAGAATTGTGTCTAATAGTGTTTTTTTTTTAATTCCATGGTGAAGGAAGAAAGAGGCATGTATATTGTATAATATCATTGCATTACATTGAGGAAGACAGGGAAAGAGGGAAAGGGCGGTGACATAATAACATGATTTTCGACTGATCAGAGCCAAAATTGTGCTAAATTGTTAATGATATTAACACCCTTCTGACTGTAAAAAATGCTTGTAGATTCTAAATTTGTATTAATAAATAAGTGCTCGGTACTGCAAAATCGGAAAATAGCGTTGAACACGGACATAATATACTAAAATAGCGTTGAACACGAACATAATATACTAAAGCTTTTCGACGTGCACTCATCAGAGTAAATTCGCATGAATGAGCAGAACGCCAGAAACGAAACAATATAATAGAGCCGAAAGAACAGTGGACGCTAAATGGCGCGATATGATTGGCTGTCACGCTAAACAATTTGTATTTGATTACTGATTATGAACAATTACATGTAAGTTATAAAGGTACTACTGAACATCATTTGAACAATGATCCTGAATTACAAGAGAAAAAATGTAAAAACACTGAATGCAGTTTCCTCCAGGAATGAAATTTCGCGCTAAAATTACAGCCATTTTGTCCATGTGTGCTTTGTAAACAGACTCGGAAAACAACCCTCACTTGTATGATGATCTTTTCGATTGAAACCTATCTAATTTCTCTTTTCTTTTGTTTCCCCAACCATATAGGATGGCTTTGTACCTATATGAATTTTAACCGTTTCATTTCCAGTTGAAAATGGTGAATAATAACAAATTGCGATAGACACTATTTCTTATTCTAGTTTTTACAAATGTCTGTGTCTTTCAGGTAGAGGTATGTGTGGTGACAACGGAGCACGCCCTCAAGTTCTTTGATGCTGCAACGTTACCACCAAGTGTTAGACTTTACAGGGATACAGATGAATGGGAGGTGAGATGGTTGTGATACTTGCTTTAACCCCTTCCATGCCACCAGATTTTTGAGCAATTGTCTAATATAGATTTTCAAGAGCTAAATATTAAGAGTTTTTTCCTGAGCAAACTGGGCAAAGATGTATTGCATAGGAATTATTGAAGTTTCTTTATGAGGAGGAATTTTCAAGCCATTCTGAGCCTAAACGAAATGTTCAACATTCAAATGTTTGGGTGGGATTTGCCGCCCACGGCATGATAGGGGTTAAGATAATTTCTTAGTTCGGGTAGTGGAACGGGTACTGAAATGAAATTGTTGAATATGGTCTCATAATTATTGTTCCACCTGTATTAAGAGAGATATATGTCATGGATGGGGTGATAAAGCCTAATAACTCATATATTTTTTTTTTAATCATAATTTTGTAGCAAATGATTAACTTTAAGTTTTGATAAACCCATGTAACATATACATGTATCTAAAGAAAAAATGCCACAAGAGATCTGTAAAAGGAAAGTCATCAATGTGCTTCCTGTGTTTAGCACCCAACCGAGGATGGGTAAATTATTCAGTCCATGATTTCTCATAAATTTTAAAACTCTGAAAGGAACTCCAAATTGAGGCTGTAATCATGAGCTATACCTATTATAGCTCTCTGCATTGCTTTCTTACATAGGTTTCACAAGGTCTTGCACACTCTTAAAAAAAACGTGTAGTCATTTTTTGACCAGATCGCCTGGTAGCATTTTCTCAATCAGATTCTAGTCATTCTGACTAGGATTCCGTTCATTTTGACAACTGAAGGATTCTGTTCATTTTGACTGTGATTCTGTTCACTTTAAACCCGAAGCTGGTAGTTTTGACTAGATAGTGCAGGTGCCCGTGGGAATAGTTATTCTAGTCAAAGCTGACTAGATTCTAGTCACATTGGACTAGATTTTCTTTTGGAGTGCAGATGCAGTTTCCATTTCTGTTTTTCTCATGCCTGTCACATACATGTATGAATTTCTTTGCCAGGATGGAAATTAGTTTTCACTTCTCAGTTACATTCCACTCAAATGGAGGAATACATGTAAACTTCAAGCAAATCTTGGGAAATCACAGTGAAAATTGACAATGAAGGAATGAATACTCCAAGTATTGTTATCACATTATCATCACAAGTTTAACCTGTTGCTTACTGCATCTTTTCTTTGCCATAGGCTTAATACATACATCGTCTGGTTCACGTAAGCAGTGGGTTAACTTTCATTATCAAGTCCATTTGTTATACATGCCCAACATATTTAGTTTATTGAACGTATACTGCCCTGGAAAAAATTATTAGACCAAGCTTCTGTAATAAGGGTACTATAATATGCATACAAAATTATAAAAATGATTTGTCTTTGTATTTCATTGAATGAATACCAAAGTACAGCCATTATACCTTGCTTTTATGTAATTTTATTTCCTTCTTACCACAAAAAGCAGTAACCATGCTTGGTCTAATAATTTTTTCCATGGCTGTATGTTCAATAACTCTTTTTTTCTTAGAAGCTTACCCAGCATATCAACCAAGGTACGATCCTCACAAATATTTTGAGGGGGAAAAAAGCAGAAGCTCTACAGGGGATTTCATTTAGTAGAGACATCTTATTTTCCAGTTTCTATCCTTCAGAGACCTTTTAACTGATAGGAAAAACAAAACATCCCGCAGCAAGTCCATTAGTAACATTAAATTGTCCTGTCTCTTCCCTGGGGGTGATCTGATTACCTTTACATGTATATTCATCATAGTCTAAAAGGTCCTCATCCCTGATTTGAGCTACCCATATTTAATTGTTTACCTAATGGTAAGAAGAATCCCTGTTAATCATGTGTAATGTACAGTATTTCTGAGATTTTAACATGCAAACTTGTGTGATTTGCTTTCAAAAAGTTATTTGAGGTTAATAGATGTTACACAACCATGATGCAAGAATATTGCTTAATAAAGTTGAGTTTTGGTCATGCGATCACATTGTGAAAGAAACTGTCTCAAAGCAATTGAGAAAGGTTGATCGTGTCTACATGGTGAGGTTTTGGAATCATAATTGATAAGATATTGACCCAAATCCGTGTGCATTGCACACAGAAATGGGTATAAGGGACTGCACACATATTATGACATAAATGTTTAGCCGAACACTTCAGCTATTTCTTGTCACATTTCAAATATGACTGTATTTGAAGAGCAATCCTTTTCAGGGGACCTATCTACTATGATGTTCTACCAAACTGACATAAAAGGAATGAGAAAGCTCACAAATTATTTTTCACCTTTTCCAGAACTCCACTTTCTCTTTAATCTCCCCTCTCCCCCTATGTTTTTATTACTTGAATTGTGCATGTTATTTCATAGAAACGATAATGCTTATTAAGAATCAGATTATCTGGTAGGATTAATCCTTGGAATGCACTGTGGGCTGATAACAGTTGCCAGAGCTAGGTTTTAAAGGGAGCGACAAGTCGCAATCTATGGGCGGTTTTACAGTTGGCTGCTCCTTTCTCTGGATCAAAGTTCAAAGCGACTTCAATTTATCGCGCTCAGCTAATAAAAGTTCGCACATTGACCCAAATTTGAGTAAACAAGATCGCACGTTCTTTATTCCAGTATTTGAATCTCATTGGTCGGTTACGTATGTAGGGATTCGAGTTAACGATCACGCGAGGAATTCGGCAATAACATTTCTTCGGTAGCGCACGATTGGACCTGATTGTATCCGAATTTCCCCGAGTCGGGCCAACTGGTCAGGCCCATGAATTACGGCTTGCCACTCCCTTTAAGTAATAATTTCCAAAGCTTTTTAGAAGCACCTAGGGATGTTATATCATAATGTGATATGCACTATGCACTGTACAAGAACAACATATTAGTCGTATATCTTTGTGGCCTCTTGCATAAGGAGTTTATTTAAACACAACTTTAAACAAAAAAAAAGATTTTTATTTTCCAACAAATCAGTTGCTCTAGGGATAGTTGTTCTTGCAGGTAGTTGCCCTAGGGGGTAGTTGTCTTGAGCTACGTTCATACGGGACTTGTACATGTAGTTTCAAAACTTTAAGTTAACGAAACAATGACTCACCAACCACGATGAGAGTTCACACGGGCCCGAAACGACGATGCTCGTTGTTATAAAACTACAAGCCGAGTGATCGTCGTTGTTTACACCGGAAGTAGATACTACCGATTGTGTGTACAGTACACATACAGATCCTGTGTTCATAATTCGCGCGAATGGTATGACCCGGAAGATTAACATGAACAGAGAGGCTGTCGTTGACTACGAGCTTGCGAGACTTAAAGGCCAAGTCCACCCTGACAAAAAGTTGATTTGAATAAATAGAGAAAAATCCAACAAGCATAACACTGAAAATTTCATCAAAATAGGATGTAAAATAAGAAAGTTATGGTATTTTAAAGTTTCGCTTAATTTCGCAAAATAGTTATATGCACATCCTGCTCAGTATGCAAATAAGGGAACCAGTGACGTCACCCACTCACTATTTCTTTTGTATTCTATTACATGAAATATGAAATATTTTAATTTTTTCTTGTTATAATGTGAAACAAGGTTTGATTCCTCGCTGAACATGTGTAATTGCCATTGTTGCAACCTATACACAATTCAATGAGAGCTAATTGTGAAATCTGCAGAAATTAAAATATTCTATATTTCCCATAATAAAATACAAAAGAAATAGTGAGTGGGTGACATCACTGGTTCCCTCATTTGCATACTGAGCAGGATGTACATATCACTCTTTTTGCGAAATTGAGCGAAACTTTAAAATACCATAACTTTCTTATTTTACATCCTATTTTGATGAAATGTTCAGTGTTATGCTTGTTGGATTTTTCTCTATTTATTCAAATCAACTTTTTGTTAGGGTGGACTTGGCCTTTAAAGTTTACTGTATCCACATGGTGCGAAACTGTGACAGAGGACCCCCTGCTGCTCGTGGTTTCGGCGTTAACCACAAGCTCGCTTGTGGTTCTAGAACTACAAGTAAACTTAAAGTTTCAAAACTACGAGTCCGTTCATACGGTCTGAAAGTACAAGATTACTACAAGTTATCTTAAAGTTTTGAAACTACAAGCGAAACTTAAAGTTTAGCTCCCTACATGTGAACCTGACTATAGTGTTAGTTTCCTGGGGATAGTTGCCCTTGGGGTAGTTCTCTTAGGAGATCGTTGTCCTAGGGTTAGTTCTCCTTGGAATAGTTGTCCAGGGCCTTCTTGTCCTAGAATCAAAGATCTGATCTAGATGGTTACAGTTCTCATGTGGATCTTTTATATCAGGCTTGGAAGAAGATCTCAGACCCGGTCCTACACATTGAGCTAAGACGATGGGCTGATGTCATGGTCATAGCACCTCTGGATGCTAACACACTAGGCAAGGTAGCCAGTGGGATCTGTGATAATCTCTTGGTAAGTGTGTAGCTAGTCACAATTCTTTTTCTTATTTCATTGTTATTTTTTATTTTTATAGCTAAGTGCCATGAAAGCAAGTACAGTGCCACAAAGACCACTTATAAATCCAATAGATTTGAGTACTGGCATAAGAGAACTCTAGATGGTGCTATACATGTTTTGGCATTTCCATCGGAGAGCACTTGCTGTGAGATACGGACTCAAGTTTTAAAGGAGTGACTTAATATTCTTTGTTTAGAAAATTAGTATAAAATGTCACCAAACTGCTGTCATTGGCTTTCAGAGATTATTTACCAGTCTTATACTTGAAAGAATGTAGCCTCCTATGTGGTACACATGTACCTATCTAATGTGCAAACAGATTACAATATTGGAAACAAACTGTCAATGCAGATATGAAGTTTTACAAAATGCAATATCTGTCCTGATTGGTAATTTTTCTGTTCTTATTGAAGTTCTTTAAAAACTTAACTTTTAAAAACAAAAAATCTGCACTAGAAAATTACATGTTACTCATCGTTTGCTACATTGTGACTGCTAAAATGATTTTTTTTCCCCAAAAAATACTAATTATGGTGTCATCTATCAACTTCAAAAATTGGCACAGTCAGCTGATTTCCCTTTTTGTTTTCCTTTTCTATATTTTTTGTCCCCTTGCTCACCCCTTCACTGCTGGTGCTTTACAGACATGTGTGGTGAGGGCGTGGGATACAGAGCGCCCTCTACTCTTCTGTCCAGCGATGAACACTCACATGTGGGAGCACCCCATCACCCAGCGACAGGTCTCAGAGCTGACATCCTGGGGTTACTCTGAGGTTCCTTGTGTGGAGAAACTCCTGGCTTGTGGAGATAAAGGTGATGCTTTGTATACTTTGTAAGGTAGCTTTATAGTGAAATGTAAAGTGGCACATCAAGACAGGAATAGAAAGCCAAAGGCATCCTTTGCAAAAGTCGCATAAAATTTTATTGCATAGAGACAGAACCATAGCATTAGGATCTAGAGCTAGTACAAACTACAGCTAACTAGACTACCTGTAGATAGTACCAAAACTGTTATGCCCTTTGTGTTCTGGATGAGTTTCTAACATGTTACTGACATTTCGCTCAGCTGCCAAACCCCCACACTGCCACTAGGTTAAACAAACAAGTATTAAATGTACCTTATCCCTTTTGTAGCCCTAAATTTTGAATTATGCGAAGAATTACAAAAGAATTTTAATTGGAAAACTTGTTCAGATGTGAAAAGGATTATAATTTGCTTTTTAGTTAGTAATAACAACAGTTTGATAACACCTCATTTTTTCCACTCAAAACAAAATTGCGTACTTTAATTTTTATTTTTTGACCATTACTAGTACATTTACTTATGTGGATTTCTGAATAGCTCCCTCTGCGACAAAGCAGTTATAGAACTTGTGACCGTGAAATGTCATAGGCAATTTTACAGGATGTCTACATGTACTAAACCTGTGCAAATTTTTGCGGAATTTTGTGTAAGTCTGCAAAAGGGATGAAGTACCTTTAAAGTAATATGATAATTTTTTTTTTAAATATCTAGGCTGCCCCATTTGTTATCACTCACTTTTCTACCTGGGTTCTATCTTTATATATACATGTATAACACATTGATGTCTACAGTGACTTTAAAGAGTCAAGTTTTGAGTTTCATTTCAAAATGACAAGTGAATTTCATTATAATGGGTTTCATCTTTAGATATCTCAGGCTTAAGCCCCACCGCACACTCTACAATCAGTCTGCGATCCAATTTCGGAAGATGTAATGGCATTTGATATAAAGAAATAAACACATAAAATATTTTTGATTGAAGTTCTGAATAGTCATATAGATAATAAAATCTTATTTAAAAAATGGCCTATTGCAAGCTTTCCAGTTGGAGGAAATCCGTCCCTCGGAAAGGATGTAAAATGGAGGCCCTGTGTAGAGGAGAGGCACAAGCTTTGTACGGTAAGAACCCCCTGCACTATTCGAAGAAGAGTAGGGGGAAACCCCGGTGTAGTGGTATACACCTGCACGTCCCAATCAGTTATATCGGGAGGAGAGACATGAGGGTTACAGTGATTCAGTTCGCTTTTCCCCTCCCAGGCACAGGTGACGCCAAATACTTAATAATAATGATATAAAAAATGACAAATCGGCTGCAAGTAGTAGTAACGTCGGAGCAGTCCTATGATTTTTAAACTGATTTGTTCCTAACTATTCTGGGTATGAGGCTGACAGCGCATTACAATCTTATGTTTAGTATTCATATTATAGTTTAGAACCTAAGTCGGTAGATTTTATTTGTTAAAATGCGCATAATTAATGACATTGCAATTCATTTCCAAAATCGGATGGCAGTAGATTGTATAGTGTCCGATGGGGTTTAGACTTCAATGGGTTGAAGTTATAAAACTAGGAAAGCAAACTTCATCATTTTTCAAGGGGTAACTTAACCTTTTGTACTTGGCCTCGTTGTTTTTTGAGACCTTGAGTTATACTTCACCTTCCCTTAGATTGCACTTGAGCGCAAACACGTGCTCTTGTTCAACTCAAGGCGTTGTAAACAAGTGTCAGATTGCGCTTCCTTCTGCATGCAGCAATAGAATATTATATAGAATAGAATATAGAATATTACAATGATATATCTCTCCTTAAGAAGGCATATTAATCAATAACATGGTTTCAACTATTTTGATATTCAGAGTTCCATATAGATATTCTTGGTTTCTGATAGTTATGGAAAATAGATTATATATCAGAAATAATTAAATGAAACTAATTCTAAATGTTCAAGACAACAAATGCAAAATATCTGTGAAATTAGTTTGGTTGCTGTAAAATGTTATGATAGCTTAGTAATTGGTAAAGAAAGTTTAGGAAATCAAGCTGGTAGTCCTGACTTAGTTCATACATGTTGCATATGTGACCAGGCACCACAAAACCACCAAAAAGTTGCCACATATGAATTTTTAGTTAAAGGGATACGCCACCAGGCGGCAGTGGGGAAAGTCAGGATTGCGTAAGTCCCATTCACTCGTACACAATGTTTGTACGTCGAACGCGTCCGTTGGACTAAGTGGGATTACATTTCGACTGCACGAAGCAGACCGAATCTCGCACGAGATCTCGAGCTCAGGCGGAGCGTGCATGTTCCAGTCTATCCGAGGTTGGCGCCCCGCGGGGCAACGGCATGATCCGGTAACGATCACGGTGCCCTCTCGCGGCATTAAAACATCCACAATCTGCGGTTGAGTATCCCTTTAAGGTCTGATTCTGAAAGAGCAGCTTCTCAGTTTAAAATGATATATAACTCATTAGCATCGGATGTGCCTAACTCACTGTACAAAGAGAAGAATGCACAGTCCCTCATAATGTTACTTTTGAGAAATAAGGGTTTTTTTGCAGTCTATTAAAGCACTCTGATTTGCAAGGTGTTGTGCTAAGGTGACAAAAGGAGGATTAGAACTCAATGAAATTGTAAAGGGATTATCAGATTGTCCTGAAACTTGGCATACTAATTAGTCATATCCTGCTCATCATAGTGCACAAGTATCAATGCAAGAACGTACTCCATTTAAAATTTATGGAAGATCAAAATGAGACAAGTATTCAGGGTCGTAAAAAAGTAATACAACAAAATCCTGAGGAGACACACATAAGTCTAATAAAAAACTGTCAAAAATACCACTTTTAGATTGTTGGTGCCTCCAAATTTTTAGATTACTTAGAAAAAAGTATACTCTTTCAAGAAATACCCAAAACTAAAATTTGACAATGCCAACCAAAAACACATTGATTGAGCTCTAACTGAAAATTACACAATGCGACTTTTTTGTGGTTTTGTGGTGCCTGGTCACATATACTCTCATGTGAAAATACAAGTTGCCCTTTCTGGTGGATGTGATTTCCATCAAGTTTTCCTGGATTCATTTCATTTTGCTTGTCAAAGGTATTGTCTGATAAATGTTTCAGAATTACTCTAAAGCCAGTTTTTTTTCTTCTGAAAATTCAATTTTATTAGCAGGATTTAAGATAAGCTTTAAGAGAACTGATGCCAGTAACCTAACCTGGATCTCAAATTGCAGGATGTGGTACACCCGCTGATTAACACTTTACTGTAATTTATACACCTCTGAATTTGTTATGACCTCTATATTATCATGTTTGACAAGTCCTGTTTGTTTATGTGTAGTGTTGGTGACAATAGACCCCAGTTATCAATCATGCCCCACCCCCCCCTCCTTCACAGACAAGTGACCCCAAGCATCCCCCTTCCCCATCACAGAATCTAAATATAATTATGTCCCTTTACTTATGCAGGTTTCGGGGCCATGGCTGAGGTCTCAACGATAGTAGAGAGAGTGAAGGATATCTGCAACAGGTGACATTGACTTGAGTTGATATACATGTAGTAGGTCAAAGTTCGCAACAGACTCAGCTGTACTGTCTTCATCATATCAAGACCTACATCCTACAGCTGTATTATTCTTGGGCAATGAAGATTCAAGTCTAGCATGCAGTCAATGAATTTGAATGGATGAGATGACAACTTTACAGTGAAGGATATATGCAAACAGGTGACATTGAGTTGATATACTAGGTCACAGGTCATAAGAGACATGTGTATAGGGCTTTCTTTGAACTTTAAACTTTGAACTTTTATTGAATGTAAAATACCTAAGCTGGCAAATCCCAGTTAAGACCTCAGATTATGTAAAATCCACTTTAATAAATTCATTGACAGTATAAACATCAGCTAGAGGGAGAGGGGGGAACATTGGCATCAATCAAACCATCAGGATTATTTAATTGAGTATTAAAAGTGTTGAGTAAGTAAATCAAAATCAACATAATTTTAGGTTTATTTGGGTCTGCTCGCTATTTATAAGGACCGCTATTTATAAAGGACTGCTATTCATTTAGTCACGCGTTATGGATAGCGGTCCTTATGAATAGCGGTCATTATGACTAGCGGTCCTTATGACTAGCGAGGTTACTCCTCATTAATAGGGTCTTTCAATAAATTCCAAAATTCTTTGGGGTTCTTCGCCTTGTGTTTCCTCAACTTACTCACAAATGATTTATTGTGCAGGAATTTTGCTTTCTTCACAGTATTCTTATAGAATTTCCATAATCAGTCATTTTATTGTAGTTTGTTCTTGATTTATTATTCCTGTATCTAATCTTAGCATATATCTAATCTTAGCATGATCAAATTTCTTATTGGCTTTTTGACATTTATAATCAAGCCTCTTTTGTGAATGGGACCTCATACATGTATATCTCTAGAGCCTCTTACTCACGCCAGCCCTATACTATCCGGTCGTGATTGGACCCTTGACGGTCATGCTCGATCCCAGCAGGCCCAGGGCCTCCCGGCCAGAGCTGCTCCTACCCCGGCGGTGTCACATCTCAACCTATACTTCCAGGCTAGATGGAAGAAATATAAACAACGGATTTAGAAGTATCACTGGTTTTATTGCTCCACCGTAATACTGTGCGATCGCTATACATCGCGCACATGCGAAGTGAGAGGTCACATTACTTCATTTGCATACGATAATATCATTTGCATATCATAACATCCCTTTTCCCCCATAAATAAACTTTATCCCAGATAAGTTTTTTTCAAATATGCACTTGTACCAAATAAACTTCTATTATATAACAGAAACTTTTGTTGTTACTGTGTGTCTCTTTCCAGTACTGTTTTGTACAGGTAATGTAGTTTGTTCTCAATGAAATTCAAACATCTGCTTCTCTCCTTTTTTTTTTTGAAAATGAAATACTAACATTTCTAAACTTTTCAGTAAACGTTTGTTTTTTTTCCAACTTCAAACGAAAAACTATTTTGGACATGAGCGTATATCAGCTCCTGTATACTGTCCTCACACCTTTATAACTTCTCAAAACAAACACAAAATGAAAGCATTGTGTCCAACATTAATGTGCCTACATGTCGGTCGGACTTCATGACTGTACACATTTGGCTGCTTTCTTTTTTCTTTCGACCAATAATATAAATTGAAGTAAACATGAAAAAAAAAAAATCACGCTTTTCCCTTGGAGTGGAGCATGAACACGTAGCAAAATTTCCATGCTTTCACCTTGTGATTGGAATATGCATACATACATGTGTAACTTCCAATAACCATAAAAACACATCTTGCCAAAACAATAAATCATGTTCCTAAGTCAATAAAGACTTATAAACTTGGAAATATATGACACGCGCATAACGGAATGGATTCTGGAAAAGGCGTTACAATATGCACTGTATGATCAAATAACTCATGCATAGTTGCAAATATTACATTCAAAACTTTCATTGATAAAAGTTAAAGTTCTTAATCGTTATTTTTCATCAAATCTTCAGGAAAGTCATTTCTTCAATAAATCTTTAAAAAAAAGTCATTTCTTCAACAAATCTTCAAAAAAAGTCATTTCTGTGTAAAATCTTCAGAAAAGTCATTCTTTACTGCAATAAATCATATATACCTACCTATTATGCTAGTAGTCTTGACTACGCGACCCCTTCGAGAACTTAACACAAATGAGTCACAATATTGTGCGCACCCCCCGTAATCCTATTGTTCCCCCTCGCCACTCACGCGCGGCAACACGCAACGGCCATCTTCCTCTTTCTTGCTCGCCCCGACGAGTTAGGATGTCAAGTCATGGCGCTCCTGAAATCAGGTCTTTTTGTATCTTTTCAGCACGCTTTTTCGCATCTTTAAGCACTTTTCGGTACTTATATTCGTCTAGATTATAGTACTCTTGTGTTTTGTTAGTCACTTTTGCCGATTGCTAGGGATTTTTGATTCCTTTTCTTGGCAATTATTTTTCACTTTTACGGTTAGCCCCGCGTAGTTATATCTGTGTGTTTGCGGGTGTTTCCTGTTTGGCACCGAGCCTTTGGGTTCGGTGTTTGTTGTCACGTTTTTTTGCTGTGAAATTTGTTGTGCGTATCTCCAAATTTATTATTATTATTACCTGCACTCAGTCAAAGTATTTCATATTTTGGTATACTTTATTGTCTGTTTTATTGCAGTGTTATGAGTTCGGAAGAAGAAGCAGCTAGGTCGCGGAGACCTGCTTCTTCCGAAGAGTCGTCTAGCAAGACGACTCGGCCCTCCAGAACTCTCCTGAGTACTTCGGTACATGGGGGAAGGAGGAGGGCTGCAGGTAAGTTGCCCAGTGGTGTTTCCCTGCAGGGTTTTGCCAGCCTCGGAGCTTGCGGCTTCGGGGCGGGTGGCGTTAGTTGAGCTTGGGACGTCAACTCCGAAGCCCACGGCTTCGGGGTGGGTGGCGTCGGGTTCTAGTGGTTTGGATATCACGAATCCAATCCCCTGGTCATTCGGACCAGAGGGGGGGAAGTCTGTTTCCCGCCCGTTAGGGGAGACGTGTGCCACTACTGCAGGGCAGCTCACGGGCACCGCCCATGTTGGTCTGGGTTCTCATACCCTAGCCCCCGGCCGATGCCAATGGGGGAGCGAGTACTTCCCGGGCTGTCTATATTGCCAGCTGATGGGAAGGCTCGAGCCAACAATTATGGGCCCATAAGTGCGGTTACCGGAGCGCGCGATTACTTCCGGTTTGACCTGAGGTCACCTGGGTGCGTGATTACTAGTGCTCTCCTATTGTCGCCCACGGGCGGAACAATAATGAGTTCACATGCTATTAGTAGTCGGTGGGCGAATACTGGGACCTTGTCCCAGTCTGCCCTCGCACCTGGTTATTGAATAGCCCCCGGCTGACGCCGTATGGGGGAATGAGTGCTACCCGGGCTGTTGCTTTGCCAGCTGATGGGAAGACTGGAGCCCACATTTATGGGCGCTCTACGGAGCAACAGGTGCAATCACCTGAGTGCGCGACTGCTAGTGCTCTCCTATTGCCACTCTCTAGTGGTACAATAGCGAGTTCACAGGCCTTTAGTAGTCGGTGGGCAAATACCAGGTCATCCCGGTCCGCCCTCGCACTGGGCGCCTTGAGCGCCCGGCCCATGGCTGTTGCATCTTCTTGCTCAGCCGATATGGGTAATTTGTGCGCGTCTTTGGGTTCATACCCCCAGCGCACTTCTCCCGTAGAGGGAGGTGAGCGTCCCTCAGCGGAGGGTTCGGTTCGTGTTTCCGAAGCGGCTTCGGGGATCCGAACGAAACCGAATAAACGCTCTAAAAAGCGGGTTTCGGCTTCGGCTCTTGTTGAGCCAGCCAAATAGAAGCCTAAGAAAGGGGCTATAAGTCGCGCGATCGTTTGTTAGACGAGACTCGTTTGCTCGTCAATCTTACTCAAGACTTGGGTTTCCTAATAAATTGGGAAAAGTCAGAGTTAGTTCCTACTCGCAGCCCAGTTTTTCTGGGGGCTGTGTTAGACATTCGGAATCAGTTGGCTCGGCCCAGTCGAGACAGGATTCTCACCATTGTCTCGGCAGCTCGCAAGCTCATGCTGGCCAGAAAGGTCAAGGCCAGACAGTGGCTTCAGTTCTTGGGGTATCTAGCCAGTCTAGTCGATGTTCTGGAGGATTGCCGGCTCTTTATGGGACCGTTTCAGAGACATCTCCTCAAGTTTTACAAGCCGGGCAAGGATTCTCTGTTGGTCTGGATTCCAGTACCAATAGGAATCAAGTCTCTTCTCTCTCGTTGGACGAACGAGGAGTTTCTTGCGCGAGGCAAGTCCTTCCGTACCCCCCTTCGACGGACGCCTCTCGGTTGGGGTGGGGAGGACATTGCAATGGCAGCACGGTCGCGGGGGATTGGTCTCATCTTGGAACTCTTCCCCATATCAAGTTTATGGCAGTTCTATTAACCCTGCTTCATTTCAGAAGTCGACTTCTCAGTCGTTCAGTTCTGATCCTCACGGACAATGTCACTGTGGCGGCTTATATCAATCGGCAGGGAGGCACTCGTTCTGCTACCCTGAATGCCCTAGCAGCACAGCTGTGGAGGTGGTGTCGTCGCATGGCGATCACACCCGTGGCCTCTTTCATCCCCGGTCAGGAAAACCTCATTGCGGATTTTCTGTCTCGGGGCAGGTGTCTTCCATCAGAATGGATGCTCCATCCAGAGGTCTTTCGCCGCATTCGCAGTTGCCTGGGTCCACTGGAAGTGGATCTTTTTGCGTCGGTTCTAAACCACCAACTTCCGATATATTGCTCCCGTGCGCGCGATCGGGGAGCCTGGGCTCTCGATGCTTTCTCTCTCAGTTGGGAGAATCTTCGAGGATTTGCCTTTCCTCCCTTCCAGCTGATTCCGCGAGTCTTGCGGAAGATCAGGGAAGATCGGGCTCGGGTGCTTGTGATAGCTCCCTTTTGGCCCAGGAGGAGTTTGTTTCCGGAGCTAATGAGCCTTTTGGCGGCTCAACCGTTCCTTCTTCCGTTAAGAGCGGATCTGGTGTTGCAGCCCCTCTCGGGGATTCTTCACCACAATCCAGAGTCCCTTCATTTGACTGCTTGGCCCCTGTCGGGGAATCTGCAAGACAGTCGGGTCTCTCTGATAGAGCCGCGGAATTTTTAATGTCCAGTCGTAGAGTTTCTACTAGGGAAATTTATAATTCCCGTCTTTCGGTCTTTTTCCTTTGGTGTAAAGAGCGAAATCAAACCCCGTCTAAGGCTCCTATTGGTTCAATTGCGGATTTTCTAATCTCGCTATTTGACAAAGGGAGATCCATCTCTACTATCCGAGGCTACCGATCGGCGATCGGGGCCATTCACTCGGGTTTCTCAGATGGTTCGGGGATTTCTAATTCCCCTCTGTTGAGTGGTTTGATTCGGTCGTTCTTTCTGAAACGTCCTCCGCGTTCTAAGTTAGTCCCGTCTTGGAGCCTGCCTAAGGTCTTAGAAGCCCTGGCGAAGCCTCCTTTTGAGCCGTTAGGTGAAGCTTCGCTTCACCATCTTACGGTTAAGACGCTCTTTTTGGTAGCCATTGCCTCTGGGCAGAGGCGCAGTACTCTTCATGCCCTCTGTCTTACTCCTGGTCATGTTCGCTGGGAGAGAAAAGGTGTTAGATTGATTCCTAAGGCTTCTTTCTTTGCCAAGAATCAAACGGCTTCCTCTGGCCATGTTGAGATTTTTCTTTGTCCGCTTTCTGGGTTTTCGTCAGTGTCCTGTTAGAGCTCTCAAATGGTATATTGATAGGACTAAGTCTTATCGTAAGGATGATCAGTTGTTCCTGATCACTCGAGAGCCTTTTTCTCCTGCTTCTCTTGATTCCATTTCTAGATGGATCGTCGAGGCTATTAGGGCTGCTGGCACAGAGGCTCTTGTATCTGACAGTAAGCCTCATGCTCATGACACTCGTAGTGTCAGCACTTCCTGGGCTCTGTTTCAAGGTGTGGCGCTTGATATTTTGAAGGCTGCTTATTGGCGTTCGTCCAATTCCTTCATTTCTTGCTACCTTAGGGATGTCCCTGCAGGTGAGGCTATTTTTGCGTCAGCCACCTTGAAGGCCGCTGTGTCTTCTTGGTAATCCTATTCCCCTCTGCTTTAAACATGCCTCCCGGTCTTTGAGTTGGCGCTGGTCTAGCATAATAGGTAGGTATATGTGATTTATTGCAGTAAATTTGTAAAATCAGCACTGATTTTCTTATTTACTATATAAATCTATATACCTACCTATGACCCTCCCTCCTTCCCCGCACCTTGCAAGCAACATGTTTCTACTTGGGGTTGCTCGCAAAAGAGGAAGATGGCCGTTGCGTGTTGACGCGTGAGTGGCGAAGGGGAACAATAGGATTACGGGGGGTGCGCTCAATATTGTGACTCATTTGTGTTAAGTTCTCGAAGGGGTCGCGTAGTCAAGACTACTAGCATAATAGGTAGGTATATAGATTTATATAGTAAATAAGAAAATCAGTGCTGATTTTACAATTCTCTTGTATGGACAGTTTCTGACTTGAGCTCCAAATTCGGCTTACAGTCCAAGTTCAAATTCAACTACTGTTGATGAATGATAACGTTCCGCTTGGAACCCTATCCATATAGCATGATGACTTTAAGCGATCATTAGCCGAACTCGATTATATAAAATTCCACCATTTAATGAAATAAACTTTGGGCAGCGTACAGGTCTACACCCAAAGCCTTCTTTTATCAAAATTGGGCAGCGCACAGGCATGCACCCAAACAATATGCATTTTTCTTATCTGGGCCAGCGTACAGGCATCAACCCTATATTTCATGCTTGCTCAAAATTGCATTTTGACTTTTCCAAAACTTCTAATTCAGACATTTAAAATGACTGAAAACAAAATAAAACATTGCTTTCACTGGATAGACATTTTCCAAAATCACAAATACTGGCTTTCCAATGATTTCCAATGATCCATATAAAAATTCACAACGTCACTCCATCACATAATCAGAGAAACGCTTTGGCACCTGGCAGTGGCGTCTAGGTCGACTCCATTCTGATGACTGACTCGGTGATGGCGCTGACTTCAGACCGTCCACCTCAGTTCCTGGAGTCTGGTTACTAGTATGCTCGACGTCATTCTGCAGCGATGTCATCTCAGCAGTAGCGTTGTGGTAGTCCGCCGTAGTCCCAGGTTCCTGCATAGTCTCCCGTGGATGATATTTCTTTAACTGTGATGTATTCCTGCGATAGACCACTCCCTCTGGCGAGCTGACGGTCACCCGGCTGCCTTTTCTGGCTACCACTTTGTAGGGTTGCGGCCTGAATGGTGTGTCCAATTTCCCAGACACCTCGTTCCTCAGCAGTACATCATCACCTGGCACCAGATCTGACCTTCTGGCACCTCTCTTAGCGTCTGCATAGAGTTTTGCTTTGCTTTTCATCTCAGCGTCACGATCTTTCAGTTCCTGGTCATTTACAGATTCACTGAATACGGGCAGTTTCGTCCTGATTTTCCGCCCGAAGAGTAGCTCAGCTGGGCTCCGACCAGTAGTACTGTGTGGCGTAGCTCGGTAAGCTGCAACATACACCAACAACGCCTTCCAGTCCTTGCCCTCTGCCTGAGCGATCCTCATTCTCTTTTCCAGGGATTGGTTTTGTCTCTCGACCTCTCCGTTGGCCTGCGGCCACTTAGGTGTCACTCTATGGTGGTGAACACCCGTCAGTTTCATGTAATCGCTGAACACTTCTGAAATGAACTGCGGTCCATTGTCGGAGTATAATGTCCATGGCAGGCCATGTCTCGCAAAAACCTCTGCTAGTGCTGCCACCGTCTTTTCCGCAGTTGTTGATCTCATTATAACATATTCGTAATATCGGCTATAATAATCAATGATTACTAGAATCGATTCCCCAGATGGCAGCGGTCCCAGGAAATCCACAGCCACGTCGACCCAGGGTCCTGTGGGCAACTGCGAACTCCTAACTGGCTCTGGCGGGCTGCCTCTGCTTGTAATCTGACAACCATGGCACGTCTTCACAAACTTCTCCACAGCCTTGTCACACCCAGGCCACCAGACTTTGGTCCTCAGATTCTGCTTCGTTCCGACCACTCCCAAATGTCCTTCATGGGCTAGAGATACTATCCGGGGTCTCAATGAGTTCGGAATAACTAATCGGTTTCCCCGCAGAATGCATTGCACAACAACACAAAGTTCGTCCTTCACTCGCATGTAGGCTTTGTGTTCACAGTGACTCCAGTTTCCCTCAAGGATGCACTTCCTGATTTCCCTCAACTCAGGATCCTTCTCCGATTCTCGTTCTACTTCCTTCGTGGTTACTGCCCCGGGTGTCTCTTGCTTAGCGACGAAGCGTTCAAAGCTTTCCGCTTTCACTTTCAGCCTTGACGTTGTACTGGAACCTCCGGATAGCAGTCTCGACAGGGAATCGGCAATGTTCGTTTTTCCTGCCATGTATACAACCTTGTATTTGTACTGCTGCAGTCGTAAGACCCAGTGCTCAATCACTTCTAACGGCTTGTGATCTGTCACCAACTGAAACTCAATTCCATACAGGTATGGATGAAACTTCTCGCAAGCCCATACCAGTCCAAGGGCTTCCTTTTCAGTCTGAGAATATCTTCTCTCTACGCTTGTCAATGCTCGGCTGGCGTAGGCGATGATCCTAGGCCCCTCAGCATGCGTCTGAACCAGAACAGCTCCCAGACCAACTGGACTCGCATCCGCGATCACCTTCGTCTGTGCCTTTGGATCATAATAACCCAATGTCTCTGCACTCATGAGGGCGTCCTTCAAAGCATTAAATGCCTTCAGTTGCTCGCGACCAAACTCAAATGTTACGTCCTTCCTGGTCAACTTTCTCAAAGGCTCTGACAACGTAGCAAAGTCTGGAATGAACTTCGCACAATAGTTCACTAGTCCCAAGAAACTTCGCATCTTGGTCGGATTCTGTGGCTCTCTGGCATTAGCAACTGCTTCAATCTTGGCCTTGGCTGGATTCAGTCCTTCGCTTGTCAGCCTGTGTCCCATGAAATCTAACTCGGTGACGCCGAACTTGCACTTCTGGGCATTAACTGTTAGTCCAGCATCCTTCAGTTTTGCTAAGACTGCTCTAAGCTTGGTGTCATGTTCTTCTCAGGATTTTGCATGTATGATGATGTCATCAGAAATATTGGCTACACCAGGAATCCCCTGGATCACACGGTGTATCTCATACTGGTATATTTCTGGAGCAGCATTAATACCAAACAAAAGACGCTTATACCGGTACAGTCCACAATGCGTCACAAACGTTGTTACATCACGAGACTCGGGATCCAATTCTCATTGATGATACCCCACTTCAAATCTATCTTCGAAAAGATCTTGCTGGTGGTCAATTCTTGCAACACTTTGTCTACAGTGGGAATTGGGTGCCTCTCCGACGTATGGCTTCATTCGCTCGCCGCATATCGATGCATAAGCTGATGTCGTCGTTGGGTTTCGGCACGATGACCACCGGGCTCACCCACGCTGTCGAATGTTCGACAGGTTCTATAATATCAAGATCAATGAGCTCCTGTATCTTGCTCTCGACCTTGTCACAAATACCAAAGGGGGTTCTCCGCACTGGTTGTGCAATTGGCTTTGCAGACGCATCAACAGCTAACTTCACTTGTCTCCCCTTCAGTTTACCAACGCCGTGGAATACAGGGTCAAACTCATCCTTCAAATTTGCATAGCCCTGTGTCAATGAGTTCACTCGAGTGGCCTGCACACCAACATGCAGAATTCCTAGCTCACGTGCAGTACACTTGGAAAGTAGAGGTTCCCCATCTTCCTCGATGACGACAAACTCTGCCTCAACTTGCCTCTTGCCAGCTTCAACGAAGGCGGTAAAACAACCAAGCATAGGGAAATAATTTCCTTTTACACCTTCGGGAAATGCACACAATCCTCTCTGACTTCAATCTTTCCCATAAAGCTCGATCAATCACGTTACTGGCACTTCCACTGTCCACAATGACAGGTACAGACACTCCGCCAATGATGACTTCAACTTTCTCATGCTCACTGGTGACACCATAGACAGCAAACTGGTAATTCTTGTCATCCTTGTGTTTACACGTACCGTCACCATCACCAACATGACCAGCCATGCCAGTCTCATCAGATAACTCACCCTCCATACGCCGTACTCGACGACCCTTTGTGAATTTTCGCGTAGCATTACTACCATTAGCAGCTATATATCTGTCCTTGCGATGGTCCTTGTCTTTCCCTCTTTTCCCACTCTTGCACTTCTTTGCAAAGTGATCTCAACCACCACAAGAGCGACACGTTTTTCCTCTTGCAGGATACGACATATCAGTACTCACATGTCCAGACATTCCACACCGGTAGCATTCACGTCCACCATCACGACTATCAACATTTTGATTCGACTTATCTTTGCTATTGTTGTATGGTTTTCTCTTCGAACTCAACTGGTTGACTTTGCCATTACCATGGTTACCATCCAACCTCATCGACTGGAACTGGTTCTCAACTGCCTCAAAATTTGCTGCTGTCTTCAAAGCTTCCGCAAGGGTAAGTACGTCCCCTTTCTCCAACAATTTCCTCCTCAAATTGATCGACCTACAGCAGTGCACAACTTGATCCCTAAGCTGATCATTCAAATCCATTCCAAAGTTACACCCTTCCGCTGCTTGTTGCAAACGAGTTACATATTGCGCAACTGTCTCGCTGTCTTGTTGTTTGATCTGTCTAAAAACATGTCTCTGGAATGTAGAATTCGTTCTTACTACGTAATGCTGCTTCAAAGCATTTACAGCTTTGTCATAATCTGCCTTCTCACCTGTGTCCGGTAGGTTTTTGAATGTCTCTCTCACAGCAGCACCAGCGGTGTATAGCAGTAAAGCCCTTCTACGAGTTAGCTTCTCCCTCTGTTGCGACGTCCCCTGAGCCACGTCGGCGGCACTTGGTGAGGAGACTTTTGGTTCGTGGATGCACCCGCCCCCCTGGGGCCAGGTTTCTCACACAGCCAGCCCTGATGCTGACTCTGACTCCGAGTCACAAGCCAGTGCGGCCCCCCAACACCCTCGTGGGTTGGCTGCCGAAGCGCAGGCTCTTTTGGAGAGATACTTCCTGAGATTTTCCCACCGGCCCAGCCGGTTTCGGATCAGACTTCTCTTCTCTTCAGACAAAGGGTTCCCTCTTCGGGGGTTACCCCTTACTGACGACTTCAAGGCTGCCTATGCAAGCTTAGCTGAACAGGCGTCGCAGCCTGGGGCTTCAAAAGTAGGTAAGCACCCCCTTGCTGGGGGACTTGCTTTCCGTCCCCAAGATTCAGCTGGGTTCTTCCAACGGAAGACTTTCGCATCCGCCATGAGACATGTGGGGGCGAGACTTGGCTTGAGTTTCAGCAGTAAAGATTACTCAGCCAAGGATAGGCAGTCTCGGGACTCGGGACCCACGCCAGTTCTGGCCTACGGCTCATGGCTTATCTGGGGTCTGTCATTAGCCGCGGAGTCAAGTCTCGGGAACTTCAATTTTCCGAGTCTGACTGGCTGGTTTTAGTTGTGATCCTGCTCGCCTTGACGGGATCTCTGTGGTCGCAGCTGACCCTTGCAGCCGTCAAGGCCACGAACTCTAGGAGAGAGCTGGCCCTCTCGTCCTTAGGGTTTCTGGATAGGGATAAGAGCAACTGTTTGGGGGTCAGTTTGCCGCTGTTCTTCAGTGCGAAATTGACTCCCGTAAACAGGCGACTGAATTGTCGAGGCAATTCCACCCACGTGAACCGGCTCAACTCCCTAGACCAAAGGCTAGGACGCCGGTGCCTTCCACCCCACGCCATCAGCGGGTGAGCTCGGCCCCACCTCGCGCGGCATTTCCCTCTGGTCAACAGCCCAGACCTGCTCGAGGTAGGGTCTCCTCCAGAGGTAGGGGGAGCAATTGGGCCCACAGCAAGGCTCCGGCAAAGCCCAAGCAGGCCTTTTGAAGGTGCGCCCCGAGCAGTGGATCATCAGGTAGGCGGACGGCTACGGTTCTTCCTTCCCGCTTGGGAAGCTTTTCCGAGGACAGCTGTGTGCTCTCATTCGTGCGAGACGGCATCTTCATAAAGCGCAATCCGTATCCGCCCACCAGCTTCTTCCGCTTTCATCAGCAGCATATCTCGGCTGAGATACAGTTGTTGCTGGTGAAGGGCGCTATAGAAAAGGTTGAGAGACCACCCAAAGTCGGAGCTGTCTCCCATCCGTACCCCACTGTACCTAGGTGCGGAGATAGATATCCCGAATCAGGTCGCCTGCCCATGCTGTGACAGTATTCGGACGATTACGTCAGCCGCACGGTCCCTGCGCCTTTTGCGCAGGGTCCGGGCCTGGATTCAATTTCTAGGCTACTTCTCGAGCCTAGTAGATGTATTGCCGGACTGCAGACTTCTGTTGAGGCCCTTCCAGAGGCACCTCTTGAAGTTTTTTTGTGTCACCGGGTGTAGACTTCCTCAGAGTATGGTTTCCATTACCGAGGGAGATCAGACGTCTCCTCGCCCCCTGGGCAGACGAGACGTTGCTTGCTCGAGGCAAACCCCTCCGCATCCCTCTTCCGTCAGTGTCCATCTCGACGGATGCGTCGCTTCTAGGCTGGGGCGGCCATTGTGGGGCGAGGTGGTTTCGGGGGATTGGTCTCATCTGCACACCATTCCCCATATTTATGTGCTGGAAAAGCTGGTGGCATTCGCTCTGCTTTTTCAAGCGCACGATTGCGGGGTACTCCGTGCTTATCCTTAGGAAAACACCACGGTTGCTGCCTACGTCAATCGTTAGGGTGGAACCCGGTCGGGTTCCCTGAACTCGCTTGCCGCCCAGTTATGGAGGTGGTGTCGGACGAACGACAATGTTCCGATAACCTCTCATTCCCGGACAATAAAATCTTATAGCTGACTTTCTATCCCATGGCAAGCGTCTCCCTTGGTCGGCCCGAGGTCCTTTTCTTAACCGCTTGACCGTTATCGGGGGAAACGCTAGGGCTTCGGGTCTCTCGGGTCTCTGCTTTTTAAGCACGATTGCCTTTTTACTCGCGAACCTTTCTCCCGTGCTTCCGGAGAATCCATTTCTTATCTTAAGGACATTCCTTCTGGAGAAGTGCGGTTTGTGACTTCGTCTTTGAGGGCTGCAGCTTCTGCCGTTGCTTGATTTTTATCCCTGCTAGCAATAATAGTACATGGCCTATGGTAGTCTTGCAGCGCAGACTCTCTTCTACGACTGACCAGGGTTTGTGTCTCAGGAGTAGCTATAGTACATGGCTTATGGTAGTCTTACAGCGCAGACTCTCTTTTACGACTGACCAGGGTTTCTGCCTCAGGAGTGGCTATAGTACATGGCCTATGGTAGTCTTACAGCGCAGACTCTCTTTCACAACTGACCAGGGTTTGTGCCTGCAAACTGGTGGGGGGGGGGATTAAAGATAAAAAATTTGGCCTCCCACCACTCACCTAGTATATTTAGTTACATGTATATATTTTAGATTCTATGAAATTGATTCACAAAGGGATGAGATGGCTGCAGCCCCCCCCCCCCCCCCCCCATTTGACAAAAATTCACAGACATGTAACAAGGTAATTTTGTTGGTCCCACCCCTTTGTATTTTATTGTTTTTTAGCCCTAATATAACAAGGTAATTTCCATGGTCACAAGGAGTTTGTAATAACGAGATTCCACTATATTCACATTGGTGTGTGGGGTTTTTTTTTCTTTTCTTAGGTTAACTCTCTCTATTTTGTGAAGTGTTTTCAAGAGCTTTTTCTTTTGATCACCCGTCTTCCTGCTGTTGAATTGAAAGAAGAGTTTCTAAACCATATCAAGGCTTCTCAAATCAAAGATGATAGTGACATGTTTCACAGCTGGGTCCACTTGTGAACTAAAGCAGGGGGGTGGGGATAAGGGTAATAATCTTTCAACTGGAGAGTTGTGGTACATTATATCCATTAGTTATAAGCTATATGGATGTAGCTTAGAGCATTATATTCATGAATCTTGAATAGCTTATGTCTTGGGCCCTGTTGCATAAAAATTTTATGTCTTTATTTATGTCATGATTCATGACATTTTTAAAAACTTATTGTCGTTGATTTTTTTTGCAAGGGTTGAAAGTACTAAGATGTCAACCACCTTTAATTCGAACCCTACTCATGTCCATTTTTATGTGTTTATTAGGCCTATACACGTGTTATATATTATGAATTGTCATCTATTTTATACATTTAAATATGTTACTGTTTTATTCCCTTTTATCAATGTTTTTACATCTCAAATTCTGCTCTCTACATGTATATTGATCATTGTTGTTATTGTATGTTTGAGTGGAGATAAATATTGAATTGAATTGAACTGATTTCTATCAGTAAACAATAAACCATGTAAAAGAAAATCTTGTGTTTTCCTTTCATTCCTTCAATTGTATGGTGAATGGTGACTTGTATTCAAAGTTTAACTTAACATTGTTAGAAGTACTTTGTGCAACCATTTGGAAGAAAACTGAAAGTCCCATCAGAAAATAAGAGATGAGTAACACCCTAACCCATTAATATTAATCCCAGTGGGATTATACAATGTTGGGTAGTAACCTGTAGACCCGGGTGGTTCCTGCATTAAGCATATGAGAGTTAAAGAATTCAATAATCAAGGCGGCCAACATTTTATTTTTAAATTATATATATAAATGTCCTTTGCTTAGCATGTGTGCGCTTACAGGCGACTGGCTGGAATGCTCCCCAGGGAGTGGAGAATGTGCATACACCGTGTGCGGGCGTGCCAGAATCCAATGACCGGGGGTAATAATTTGCGCCTTGAGCATCTAATCAGGATGGAAAAGTGCGCTATACAAGTCACATGTATTATTATTATTATTATTATTATTTCATTAAAATATATTTAAGCAAGCTAACAAGAATGCTCTTCATTCATGTGTACAATAGTGTTGTAATATACTTTCAAAGGTTTTCCCTGATATTGTAGGAATTCCTCTGTAAGAGAATATGGAAGGAAAGTAAAATTCCAATTTATTGATAAGAGAGATAAGTTTGTGCTCTGTAGAAGTGACATGCCTTCAAAATTCTGCTCTAAAAATATTGTCTTAATGTGAGACAAAAACAGAAGGAATATATTTCATTAAAATATATTTAAGCAAGCTAACAAGAATCAGATATAGGTACAAAATCTGTTTTACATCCTGGTCCTCAAGAGATATAAAGGTAATACATACAGGTGCGGACCCAGAAGGGGGGCGCAAGGGGCGTGCCCCCCCCCCCCCCCCCCCCGTTTTGTCTGACAAAGTATGCCCCCGGACCCCCTAGATGGCCGTTCGGCTTCGTCAAACGGAGGGTTCCTTAGTGTGCGCCCCCCCTTTCTGAAAATCCTGTATCCGCCCCTGATGACATAAATTAGAAATACTGATAATCTATCATGCTAAACATGCTAACTATCTAATAAAATCAAATATAAATCAGCAGTTAAACTAATTGTGAGAATAGTATTACAAATAGCAAGAAACAAACAAGGGAAACAGTTTAATACATGTAATTCAAGTTAAAAAAAGTGAAAATTGATCGGATTAGTTAAAAGGTACATCATAAAGAGAAGGGAGCAGGAGAGAAGATATGAGGGAGATTGGTAGAAAGGAGAGAACGAAATAGATATATATAGAGAGAGAGAGAAAAAAAAGTGAGAGAAAGAGATTAAGGGCAGACTAAATTAGAAGGGAAATGTGATATGAATGACCGTGTTTGGTACAGTAAAAGAGTATGCATCCAGTCATACATGTTGAAAATATTTTTATGCCTCCGCCCACCGAAGGTGGGTGCCGGAGGCATTATGTTTTCGGGTTGTCCGTCCGTCCGTCCGTCCGTCCGTCCGTCCCACTTCTCGTTACCGCGATATCTGAAGAATCATTTGAGGTAGGAACCTCAAACTTGGTACTAGTATGTATCCCCATACGAAGATGAACTGATTAGATTTTGGGGTAAGTAGGTCAAAGGTCAGAGGTCACAGAGGTCAATTTACATGAAATTACATGGAATTACTGGTTTTTAGCACCGTTACCGCGATATCTCAAGAACTATCTGAGGTGAGAACTTCAAACTTGGTACCAGTATGTATCCCCATAGAAAGATGAACTGATTAGATTTTGGGGTAAGTAGGTCAAAGGTCAGAGGTCACAAGGTCAATTTACATGAAATTACATGGAGTTCTTGGAGTTCTTGGTTTTTAGCACCGATATCTCAAGAACTATCTGAGGTGAGAACTTCAAACTTGGTACCAGTATGTATCCCCATAGAAAGATGAATTGATTAGATTTTGGGGTAAGTAGGTCAAAGGTCAGAGGTCACAGAGGTCAATTTACATGAAATTACATGAAATTACTGGTTTTTAGCCTCGTTATCAAATATTTCTAGAACAGTTTGAGCCATCAACTGAATTTAGGCGGAGGCATATAGGAGACGCAGTCGCATTCATCTTGTTCCGTATAAATTTTACATGCGTTTAAATGTATCCATGGAGTTATCATTCTGACAGTGACAATAAACTACTTCCTTTCATACAAAAGGCTAGAAAACCATTGACGTTCAGTATTCAAAAACACCATACTCGTTTAATTTAAAGATAAAGTTGAGTTATGGTCATGCGATTTCACTGTGAAAGAAACTGTCTCAAAGCAATTGAGAAAAGTTTAATAAGAATTGGTGTGTAGTGTGAGGTTTTGGAACCATCAAAATGATAAGATATTGATCCAATTTTGCTGAAAGGCACATGCTTTATGGGACTGCACAGACATGTGGCATGAATGTTCGGCCCGAACATTTTGGCTATTTCTTAAGGAGAAAAATGTTGCTATCTTCTCAGGTATTACTGTATTTGCTTCTCAAATGTAGGGCCAAACAATATACCTTAAACTGTGATGCTGATTCTGTTTTGAATTATTCACACATTGATACATAAGGTATGTGGAATTTATTGTACTCTGCATAAAGTCATGCATGATTTATGTCAAAGGAAAAAAAATTAAATAAAATCTTTCATATTTCTAATGCTGATGTGCTACTGAAGTGACATACTTCCAACGTTTTGCATCAACCTTTTTTCAGAACTTGTGAGAAAATAATGCAAGAAAGAAACAATTAATTTGTTAATCGACGGATATAATATACTGATAAAAGTTAATCGTGTGCATGTCATTCTGTCATAGAATAATATTGTGACATGCTTTCAAGGTTTTACAACAAAATTGGTAAAACTAAAGTGTGCATGAGAAAAGTGAAAAATAAATTAGTAACAATAAAATAGATAACAAAAAAACAATGTGCTCTTCATTCATGTGTACAATAGTGTTGTAATATACTTTCAAAGGTTTTCCCTGATATTGTAGGAATTCCTCTGTAAGATAATATGGAAGGAAAGTAAAATTCCAATTTATTGATAAGAGAGATAAGTTTGTGCTCTGTAGAAGTGACATGCCTTCAAAATTCTGCTCTAAAAATATTGTCTTAATGTGAGACAAAAACAGAAGGAAACTGAAAAGAAAAGAAAACTGATGATAAACAATCTTGTGTTCTCCTTTCATTTGTACAATGATATTGTGACATGCTTTCAAAAGTTCATATTAATAGATAAAAACTACTTTTGAAAATTAAACTGGAAAATTTCAATAGCCCTGTCTATCACCTTTAGAAATGTGCGAACATTACATTTGGTGTATTACATAATCCGAACCTGATTTCTATGGGCAGTACAATACTAGGCTTTTGAAATTGCCCTTGAGTTTATTTTTCGAAAGTAGTTCTTATCGTGTTCATTGTTCTATTGTGCAATTTCTACGGCTTACTACTTCAATCCTCAACTTTTAAAACTGCTTTCTTCTCCAACTAATCTATCTGCATTTTCCTCTTTTCTACGATCTGTCCATCCATTTCTCTGTGTTCTTTTTTCTTTTCCTTCCAACCCCTTTCCTTTCTCTCTCCCATCGCGCGCTCTCTCTCTCTCTCTCTCTATCTATCGCTGTGACTCCCTCCCTTTCTATCTCTCTCTCCCTAGTCATCTTTCTTTTTCATTTTTAAAAACTTATTGTCATTGATTTTTTTTGCAAGGGTTGAAAGTACTAAGATGTCAACCACCTTTAATTCGAACCCTACTCATGTCCATTTTTATGTGTTTATTAGGCCTATACACGTGTTATATATTATGAATTGTCATCTATTTTATACATTTAAATATGTTACTGTTTTAGTCCCTTTTATCAATGTTTTTACATCTCAAATTCTGCTCTCTATATTGATCATTGTTGTTATTGTATGTTTGAGTGGAGATAAATATTGAATTGAATTGAACTGATTTCTATCAGTAAACAATAAAGCATGTAAAAGAAAATCTTGTGTTTTCCTTTCATTCCTTCAATTGTATGGTGAATGGTGACTTGTATTCAAAGTTTAACTTAACATTGTTAGAATTACTTTGTGCAACCATTTGGAAGAAAACTGAAAGTCCCATCAGAAAATAAGAGATGAGTAACACCCTAACCCATTAATATTAATCGCAATGGGATTATACAATGTTGGGTAGTAACCCGTAGACCCGGGTGGTTCCTGCACTAAGCATATGAGAGTTAAAGAATTCAATAATCAAGGCGGCCAACATTTTATTTTTAAATTATATATTTCATTAAAATATATTTAAGCAAGCTAACAAGAATCAGATATAGGTACAAAATCTGTTTTACATCCTGGTCCTCAAGAGATATAAAGGTAATACATACAGGTGCGGATCCAGAAGGGGGCGCAAGGGGCGTGCCCCCCCCCCCCGTTTTGTCTGACAAAGTATGCCCCCGGACCCCCTAGATGGCCGTTCGGCTTCGTCAAACGGAGGGTTCCTTAGTGTGCGCCCCCCTTTCTGAAAATCCTGTATCCTCCCCTGATGACATAAATTAGAAATACTGATAATCTATCATGCTAAACATGCTAACTATCTAATAAAATCAAATATAAATCAGCAGTTAAACTAATTGTGAGAATAGTATTACAAATAGCAAGTAACAAACAAGGGAAACAGTTTAATATAGGTTTTCCCGGTCAATTTCGCAGATTTGTCATTCAATTTGATAAGGGAGTCATTCAAATTCGCGAAAAAGATCTGTGCCATGAAATTTATCATTCAAATTCACTTTGAGGTCATTCAAATTCGCACTTCGGTCAAGACATTTAGCGTTTACATCATTCAAATTCAAATATGCGTGGAGAGCATTCAAATTCGCTACCTCGCTTGGAAGCGTCTTTTCGAGCATTCAAATTCGCACGTGGGCATTCGAATTCGTAATGAGTTCATTCAATTTAGCATGTATAGGCGTACATCCGATGAAGACAGGAATAGGCTGATTGATACATTTGAAGGACACCAGGCAGACTACTTAGAACTTGCAGACGCACTCGGAATCAAAAGAAGTACCGCCAGGTCTATAGTAGCCACCTACCTGCGGGAAGGGAGACGTGACAAGTTGCCACGAGGAGGGGCGAAAAACGTCAAGCTTGACGACGAAATGCGAGCCAGACTCCGACTTATTATTGATGCCAACCCCCTCGCTACCCTTCACCAGATGAAGAGGGACTTGGAGGCAGCACTGCCCCAGAAGCCCCCTGTTTCGGTGAGCACTATCGGAAGGGCACTCGATGGAATGATGATTAGCTTGAAGCTAGTCGAAGATGTGCCGGATGCCAGAAATGATCCGAGAATCCTGGACAAGCGCGTCGAGTACGCGAATTGGTTCATGGAAGAAGGCGTGATCAGTCACTGTGTATTCATTGACGAGTGCGGCTACAACATATGGACCAGGCGGTCATTTGGAAGGGCTGCTCGAGGAGTCCCGGTTCGCCGAGTTGTCAATCGTCAACGTGGTAAGAACTGTAACGTCACCTTTGCCGTGTCGGGAGAGATTGGCCTTGTTCACCACACCATATCAAACGAGACCGTAACGAGAGACTCTTTCGAAGAGTTCTTGGCTGCAACAGTTCGTGAGTGTGTCAACCTCTTCCCGGCAGACGAGGCCATCTTTTTGGTGTACGACAATGCG
The DNA here is from genome assembly GCA_025617745.1 of Heliocidaris erythrogramma. Taxonomy (NCBI): domain Eukaryota; kingdom Metazoa; phylum Echinodermata; class Echinoidea; order Camarodonta; family Echinometridae; genus Heliocidaris; species Heliocidaris erythrogramma. The sequence goes on along the minus strand of CM046860.1, from coordinate 40,176,026 downwards.
CGGCCACATGTTCGTGCCCAGCTCCCAGTTGACGTCGACCCACGGATCAGCCTCAAACTCCTTCCTCCGTACTCACCCTTCCTGAATTTCACCGAGATGGCCCATTCGGCGTTCAAGGCTGCCGTCAAGCAAGACCTAGCCCGAGCTGAGTGGCAGCAGAGAGTTGGTGACCGAGAAGCTGCAGAAGGAGAAGGGATGACCATGCAGGAATGGCGAACCCATCTTGTGCAGCAAGTCGCAAGACGCAACATCGACGCCATCACCCAAGTAAAGTGCGCGCGCTGGTATCGGCAACTCAAACCTACCTTCCGAGATGCTTCGACCGCCGGGAAATAGATGGCTGAATCATGCTGGAACTCATCATGTTCGAACTTTCATAATCTGGACTCTAAGTTACAATGTTGAATTACTTCCCTATCCCCAATGCGAAAAAATTAAATGAAATAAAGAGATACATTGCTCAACATGACATAGGCCTACTATACAAAGGAAACATTATATATATAACATAATTCATGATAACTACATGTACGTTATGAATAACATTTTTCAGAGTATACATTGACAGCCAACACAGTGACACACTCACTATATATATATATATATATATAGTTAGACATGAAAAAAAAACAGATTATGAAAAAGAATAAAAATCAATCAAGAAAATAAATGAAAAAAAAAAGATTATGAAAAAGAATAAAAATCAATCAAGAAAATAAATGAAAAAAAAAAGATTATGAAAAAAAATAAAAATCAATCAAGAAAATCTGCAATTCTGCAGGCACTATAAACGTTAGAAATGAAGAACAAAAATTCCTAGAACTAAATTTCAAAATGATGATAAATCAGAAGAAAATAAAATAAAAATAATAAATCAGAAGAAAAATAAAAGAATGTTATTGATTATAGAAAAACACACCCATGTGTGCAGAAAACTCATAAGGAAAGAATGAAAATACCAAATTATTATCAACTGACAAAATTTACTGGAACTACATTTGATTTTGAATGGTCAACGTGTTAAGTTGAATGATCCGAAATGAAATTGAATGCTGGAATAACAGTATTGCGCAATTCCATTGCCATTCTTTGCTAAATTGATTGAACGTTTTGCGAACTAGGTGCATTTAGTGCGAATTTGATTGACAAAAACTTAGATTCAAATGACATAAATACAAATTCGAATGATATGAAAATGAATTTGAATTACAAATCGGCTGTGCGCGACCTAAATCCTTGAAATTGAATGCACGCAAAATGAAATTGACTGACGATCTTACGAAAATGACCGGGAAAACCTATACATGTAGTTCAAGTTAAAAAAAGTGAAAATTGATCGGATTAGTTAAAAGGTACATCATAAAGAGAAGGGAGCAGGAGAGAAGATATGAAGGAGATTGGTAGAAAGGAGAGAACGAAATAGATATATATACTGTATAGAGAGAGAGAAAAAAAAGTGAGAGAAAGAGATTAAAGGCAGACTAAATTAGAAGGGAAATGTGATATGAATGACCGTGTTTGGTACAGTAAAAGAGTATGCATCCAGTCATACATGTTGAAAATATTTTTATGCCTCCGCCCACCGAAGGTGGGTGCCGGAGGCATTATGTTTTCGGGTTGTCCGTCCGTCCGTCCGTCCGTCCGTCCGTCCCACTTCTCGTTACCGCGATATTTATTTATTTATTTATTTATTTATTTCTGATATTTATACAGGGTGACTCATTATCACCAATATTGGTGGTCTTCCATGAGGCCCTGATAGCAATAGTAAGTAACAATAATAGCCAACAAAATCATGAAAATAAACTCATAACCAAAAATAAATAAGAACATACATAAATATATATATATACATGTATATACAAAGAATATGATATCCTCGTAATCAAAATTGGTTTTACGAAAATGTTGAAATTGTTGCACATTCCTATCATCTTAATTCATAATGTATAGACGGTGATATTTTCAAAAATCTGTTGAAAAATAACCATTTATATATGGGTTATTTTGAAATGGCATTGTATAATTTTGAAAGTACATACAAGAAGTATAAAGACTACTTTAGCTCAGTATAGAAACAAAATTGTTATATACATATTTACAAAACATATTATAGGGCAGTATACTTATTCAAAGATTACACAATGATTGCATGTAATACAGTATAACAATCGAATGTACAGTGTCTCTTATGAAACAATAAAATGCAAATTATTTATTGATTATAAATGATATGAAATCATTCATACATTTTGAAAAGCATTATGTCATTGTACATTTTTGGGCAAAGAAACACACCATCAAACATATTTTGCAAATCAGGGCAACAAAAAATGACATATTACTGATGAAGACAAATATAAAATAGCATCAAGTGAAATTTTCTAGCAATAAGAATGAATATGACTCATTTACCATGCTGTTATGTAAACGAATCAAACCAATCCTTTGTTTTCACAAGAGAATACGTAGAAATGCGATAAGGAATGAGAGTAAAACTTCAGCTAAGAAACTGAATAAAATTTCTTATTGCGAACAGATTTTGCAAGATCTTTTGAACATATATTTAAAAGTGTTCACAGAGCTTGCCATTTTTAGTGATCTGTCCAACTGATTCCATGCTATAATTGAAGATACGAGGGGGCTATGTTTAAAGCATTCTGTTTTATACTTTGGCACAGAAAGTAAACCTTCATCTGCCTGCCTCGTATGATACTGATGAATGTCACTTACTTTAACTAAACTTTCTTGTAAATAGGATGGTGCCAAATTGTGTGTACACTTGAACATCATAGTAACACGCTGAAATTCAAATCGTTTCTCAATTGGCATCCATTTCAGATTGCTAATTAATTCACTTGATGGAGTCTCATAACTTTTGTTTGAAATTATTCTAGCAGCTCGTTTTTGAACTTTCTGAAGCTTATACGTTTGTTCCTGATATCGATTTGACCACACAGAGGAACAATAATCAAAGTGAGGCAACACGAGTGCATTATACAGCATCTTTAAAGATGTTAATGGTAAATAATCCTTCGCTCGTTTTATTACACTGACATTTCTCTGCGTTACCTTTGTTACTTTGTCAACGTGTTTGGACCAATTCAATTCTTCATCAATTAATATACCAAGACATTTGGCGACATTAACTCTTTTCAATACCTTTCCATTTATAGAAACATTGAAGGATGTTATTTTGTTTAAATTAGCACGCGAAGCTATGACCATCACGCATGTCTTATCCGTGTTTAGTACAAGGCGGTTTTGATTAATCCATACCATTAATTCTTCCAATGCGAAAGAAAGTTTTTCTTCAACCTCAGCTACGCTACTTCCACTCACAGTTAAAGTGGTATCGTCCGCATACATATCAACATAACCATCAGATATACAATTTGGTAAAGTATTTACATAGATGGAAAATAATAACGGACCCAAAATAGACCCCTGTGGTACGCCCATCAATACAGTTAATGGATTAGATTTTGCACCTTGAAAACGAACAGACTGTTCACGACCTGTTAAATAAGATCTGAACCAGTTTACACATTCATGTCAACATCCGATAGCAGATAACTTTTCTAATAAAAGATTGTGATCAACTGTGTCAAATGCCTTACGAAGGTCTATGAAAGCTACTCCAGAGATCTGTCTGTTTTCAATGTTCCATGATAAATTATTAACAAATATCATGAGTGCTGTTGCGGTAGAATGCTTTGCTCGAAAACCAGACTGACTGGAGTTCAATATATTATTATCGTTAATGAATTCAGAAAGTTGGCGATGTACAGCCCTCTCTATGATTTTGCTAACAACAGACAAAATTGAAATTGGGCGGTAATTGCTTGGATCGGACATATTACCAGCTTTAAAAATTGGAATTACTCGAGCTTCTTTCCAACCCCTGGGTACACATCCCGTGGTCAAAGATGCATTTATGATATCGGTTAACGATCTCGCTATCACCTGTTTCGTCATTTTTAGAAGACGACAAGAAATGTGGTCATCGCCAGTAGCTTTATCTTTACACATGCGATCAATTTCCTTAATTACGAAATCCTCAGACACACAGTCCAAATCAAATTGTGAGATATGATTAATCGGAGTATCGTCACCGATATGAGATTCAGTTCTAGAACTTTTCAGGTTTTTTGTTATATTGGCAGCACAGGTAGTAAAAAATCTATTGAAAGCATTAGCTATTTTAGGTGGATCTGATATACGAGCACCATCAATTTCCAAACTATGCGGCGATATCTTGCTGGATTTTGGAATTACACGTTTCAGACACTTCCATATATTCCGAGAATTTCCATGATTTTCTTCAATAAAGTTACAATGGTATTCTTTCTTCGTTTTTCTAATTAGATGTGTAACTTTATTCTTAAGGGATTTGTAATTATTCCATAACTCATCGTCTTTTGTAAGAATAGCAGCTCTGTGAACATGGTCACGTTGTTTCATTAAATGAACAATGTCGTCCGTTATCCATGGGCAAGCATTTTTACGAATTCGCTTGTAGCATAACGGAATATGCTTGTTCACGACCTTGAAAAATAGATGTTCCCAGGTTTTCCAGGCAAGATCAACGTTTCTAATATCTTTGAAAACATGCCAAGGCATAGTTTTAAAAAAAAAATCATAGTTTTTATGATTCTGAAGAACCATTTGAGATAGGAACCTCAAACTTGGTACTAGTATGTATCCCCATACGAAGATGAACTGATTAGATTTTGGGGTAAGTAGGTCAAAGGTCAGAGGTCACAGAGGTCAATTTACATGAAATTACATGGAATTCTTGGTTTTTAGCACCGTTACCGCGATATCTCAAGAACTGTTTGAGGTAAGAACTTCAAACTTGGTACTAGTATGTTTCCCTATACGAAGATGAACTGATTAGATTTTGGGGTAAGTAGGTCAAAGTTCAGAGGTCACAGAGGTCAATTTACATGAAATTACATGAAATTCTTGGTTTTTAGCACCGTTACCGCGATATCTCAAGAACTGTTTGAGGTGAGAACTTCAAACTTGGTACCAGTATGTATCCCCATAGAAAGAGGAACTGATTAGATTTTGGGGTAAGTAGGTCAAAGTTCAGAGGTCACAGAGGTCAATTTACATGAAATTACATGAAATTACTGGTTTTTTAGCACCGTTACCGCGATATCTCAAGAACTGTTTGAGGTGAGAACTTCAAACTTGGTACCAGTATGTATCCCCATAGAAAGCGGAACTGATTAGATTTTGGGGTTTGGGGTAGGTAGGTCAAATTTCAGAGGTCACAGAGGTCAATTTACATGAAATTACATGGAATTACTGGTTCTTAGCACCGTTACCGCGATATCTCAAGAACTATCTGAGGTGAGAACTTCAAACTTGGTACCAGTATGTATCCCCATAGAAAGATGAACTGATTAGATTTTGGGGTAAGTAGGTCAAAGGTCAGAGGTCACAATGTCAATTTACATGAAATTACATGGAGTTCTTGGAGTTCTTGGTTTTTAGCACCGATATCTCAAGAACTATCTGAGGTGAGAACTTCAAACTTGCTACCAGTATGTATCCCCATATAGAAAGATGAACTGATTAGATTTTGGGGTAAGTAGGTCAAAGGTCAGAGGTCACAGAGGTCAATTTACATGAAATTACATGAAATTACTGGTTTTTAGCCTCGTTATCAAATATTTTAGAACAGTTTGAGGCATCAACTGAATTTAGGCGGAGGCATATAGGAGACGCAGTCGCATTCATCTTGTTCCGTATAAATTTTACATGCGTTTAAATGTATCCATGGAGTTATCATTCTGACAGTGACAATAAACTACTTCCTTTCATACAAAAGGCTAGAAAACCATTGAAGTTCAGTATTCAAAAACACCATACTCGTTTAATTTAAAGATAAAGTTGAGTTATGGTCATGCGATTTCACTGTGGAAGAAACTGTCTCAAAGCAATTGAGAAAAGTTTAATAAGAATTGGTGTGTAGTGTGAGGTTTTGGAACCATCAAAATGATAAGATATTGATCCAATTTTGCTGAAAGGCACATGCTTTATGGGACTGCACAGACATGTGGCATGAATGTTCGGCCCGAACATTTTGGCTATTTCTTAAGGAGAAAAATGTTGCTATCTTCTCAGGTATTACTGTATTTGCTTCTCAAATGTAGGGCCAAACAATATACCTTAAACTGTGATGCTGATTCTGTTTTGAATTATTCACACATTGATACATAAGGTATGTGGAATTTATTGTACACTGAATAAAGTCATGCATGATTTATGTCAATGGAAAAAAAATTAAATAAAATCTTGCATATTTCTAATGGTGATGTGCTACTGAAGTGACATACGTTTTGCATCAACCTTTTTTCAGAACTTGTGAGAAAATAATGCAAGAAAGAAACAATTAATTTTTTAATCGACGGATATAATATACTGATAAAAGTTAATCGTGTGCATGTCATTCTGTCATAGAATAATATTGTGACATGCTTTCAAGGTTTTACAACAAAATTGGTAAAACTAAAGTGTGAGAAAACTGAAAATTAAATTAGTAACAATAAAATAGATAACAAAAAAACAATGTGCTCTTCATTCATGTGTACAATAGTGTTGTAATATACTTTCAAAGGTTTTCCCTGATATTGTAGGAATTCCTCTGTAAGAGAATATGGAAGGAAAGTAAAATTCCAATTTATTGATAAGAGAGATAAGTTTGTGCTCTGTAGAAGTGACATGCCTTCAAAATTCTGCTCTAAAAATAATTATTGTCTTAATGTGAGACAAAAACAGAAGGAAACTGAAAAGAAAAGAAAACTGATGATAAACAATCTTGTGTTCTCCTTTCATTTGTACAATGATATTGTGACATGCTTTCAAAAGTTCATATTAATAGATAAAAACTACTTTTGAAAATTAAACTGGAAAATTTCAATAGCCCTGTCTATCACCTTTAGAAATGTGCGAACATTACATTTGGTGTATTACATAATCCGAACCTGATTTCTATGGGCAGTACAATACTAGGCTTTTGAAATTGCCCTTGAGTTTATTTTTCGAAAGTAGTTCTTATCGTGTTCATTGTTCTATTGTGCTATTTCTACGGCTTACTACTTCAATCCTCAACCTTTAAAACTGCTTTCTTCTCCAACTAATCTATCTGCATTTTCCTCTTTTCTACGATCTGTCCATCCATTTCTCTGTGTTCTTTTTTCTTTTCCTTCCAACCCCTTTCCTTTCTCTCTCCCATTGCGCGCGCTCTCTCTCTCTCTCTCTATCTATCGCTGTGTCTCCCTCCCTTTCTATCTCTCTCTCCCTAGTCATCTTTCTTTTTCATTTTTAAAAACTTATTGTCGTTGATTTTTTTTTGCAAGGGTTGAAAGTACTAAGATGTCAACCAGCTTTAATTCGAACCCTACTCATGTCCATTTTTATGTGTTTCTTATACAGTATTATATATTATGAATTGTCATCTATTTTATACATTTAAATATGTTACTGTTTTATTCCCTTTTATCAATGTTTTTACATCTCAAATTCTGCTCTCTATATTGATCATTGTTGTTATTGGAGATAAATTTTGAATTGAATTGAACTGATTTCTATCAGTAAACAATAAAACATGTAAAAGAAAATCTTGTGTTTTCCTTTCATTCCTTCAATTGTATGGTGAATGGTGACTTGTATTCAAAGTTTAACTTAACATTGTTAGAATTACTTTGTGCAACCATTTGGAAGAAAACTGAAAGTCCCATCAGAAAATAAGAGATGAGTAACACCCTAACCCATTAATATTAATCGCAATGGGATTATACAATGTTGGGTAGTAACCCGTAGACCCGGGTGGTTCCTGCATTAAGCATATGAGAGTTAAAGAATTCAATAATCAAGGCGGCCAACATTTTATTTTTAAATTATATATTTCATTAAAATATATTTAAGCAAGCTAACAAGAATCAGATATAGGTACAAAATCTGTTTTACATCCTGGTCCTCAAGAGATATAAAGGTAATACATACAGGTGCGGATCCAGAAGGGGGGCGCAAGGGGCGTGCCCCCCCCCCCCCCGTTTTGTCTGACAAAGTATGCCCCCGGACCCCCTAGATGGCCGTTCGGCTTCGTCAAACGGAGGGTTCCTTAGTGTGCGCCTCCCTTTCTGAAAATCCTGTATCCGCCCCTGATGACATAAATTAGAAATACTGATAATCTATCATGCTAAACATGCTAACTATCTAATAAAATCAAATATAAATCAGCAGTTAAACTAATTGTGAGAATAGTATTACAAATAGCAAGTAACAAACAAGGGAAACAGTTTAATACATGTAATTCAAGTTAAAAAAACTTAGATGGCCGTTCGGCTTCGTCAAATGGAGGGTTCCTTAGTGTGCGCCCCCTTTCTGAAAATCCTGTATCCGCCCCTGATGACATAAATTAGAAATACTGATAATCTATCATGCTAAACATGCTAACTATCTAATAAAATCAAATATAAATCAGCAGTTAAACTAATTGTGAGAATAGTATTACAAATAGCAAGTAACAAACAAGGGAAACAGTTTAATACATGTAATTCAAGTTAAAAAAAGTGAAAATTGATCGGATTAGCTAAAAGGTACATCATAAAGAGAAGGGAGCAGGAGAGAAGATATGAGGGAGATTGGTAGAAAGGAGAGAACGAAATAGATATATATAGAGAGAGAGAAAAAAAAAAGTGAGAGAAAGAGATTAAAGGCAGACTAAATTAGAAGGGAAATGTGATATGAATGACCGTGTTTGGTACAGTAAAAGAGTATGCATCCAGTCATACATGTTGAAAATATTTTTATGCCTCCGCCCACCGAAGGTGGGTGCCGGAGGCATTATGTTTTCGGGTTGTCCGTCCGTCCGTGCGTCCGTGCGTCCGTGCGTCCGTCCGTCCGTCCCACTTCTCGTTACCGCGATATCTGAAGAATCATTTGAGATAGGAACCTCAAACTTGGTACTAGTATGTATCCCCATACGAAGATGAACTGATTAGATTTTGGGGTAAGTAGGTCAAAAGTCAGAGGTCACAGAGGTCAATTTACATGAAATTACATGGAATTCTTGGTTTTTAGCACCGTTACCGCGATATCTCAAGAACTGTTTGAGGTAAGAACTTCAAACTTGGTACTAGTATGTTTCCCTATACGAAGATGAACTGATTAGATTTTGGGGTAAGGAGGCCAAGGTCAGAGGTCACAGAGGTCAATTTACATGAAATTACATGGAATTCTTGGTTTTTAGCACCGTTACCGCGATATCTCAAGAACTCTTTGAGGTAAGAACTTCAAACTTGGTACTAGTATGTTTCCCTATACGAAGATGAACTGATTAGATTTTGGGGTAAGGAGGTCAAAGTTCAGAGGTCACAGAGGTCAATTTACATGAAATTACATGGAATTCTTGGTTTTTAGCACCGTTACCGCGATATCTCAAGAACTGTTTGAGGTAAGAACTTCAAACTTGGTACTAGTATGTTTCCCTATACGAAGATGAACTGATTAGATTTTGGGGTAAGGAGGTCAAAGTTCAGAGGTCACAGAGGTCAATTTACATGAAATTACATGGAATTCTTGGTTTTTAACACCGTTACCGCGATATCTCAAGAACTGTTTGAGGTAAGAACTTCAAACTTGGTACTAGTATGTTTCCCTATACGAAGATGAACTGATTAGATTTTGGGGTAAGGAGGTCAAAGTTCAGAGGTCACAGAGGTCAATTTACATGAAATTACATGAAATTACTGGTTTTTTAGCACCGTTACCGCGATATCTCAAGAACTGTTTGAGGTGAGAACTTCAAACTTGGTACCAGTATGTATCCCCATAAAAAGATGAACTGATTAGATTTTGGGGTAAGTAGGTCAAAGGTCAGAGGTCACAGAGGTCAATTTACATGAAATTACATGGAATTCTTGGTTTTAGCACCGTTACCGCGATATCTCAAGAACTGTTTGAGGTAAGAACTTCAAACTTGGTACTAGTATGTTTCCCTATACGAAGATGAACTGATTAGATTTTGGGGTAAGGAGGTCAAAGGTCAGAGGTCACAGAGGTCAATTTACATGAAATTACATGAAATTACTGGTTTTTTAGCACCGTTACCGCGATATCTCAAGAACTGTTTGAGGTGAGAACTTCAAACTTGGTACCAGTATGTATCCCCATAGAAAGAGGAACTGATTAGATTTTGGGGTAGGTAGGTCAAATTTCAGAGGTCACAGAGGTCAATTTACATGAAATTACATGGAATTACTGGTTTTTAGCACCGTTACCGCGATATCTCAAGAACTGTTTGAGGTGAGAACTTCAAACTTGGTACCAGTATGTATCCCCATAGAAAGATGAACTGATTAGATTTTGGGGTAAGTAGGTCAAAGGTCAGAGGTCACAGAGGTCAATTTACATGAAATTACATGAATTTCTTGGTTTTTAGCACCGTTACCGCGATATCTCAAGAACTGTTTGAGGTGAGAACTTCAAACTTGGTACCAGTATGTATCCCCATAGAAAGAGGAACTGATTAGATTTTGGGGTAAGTAGGTCAAAGGTCAGAGGTCACAGAGGTCAATTTACATGAAATTACATGGAGTTCTTGGAGTTCTTGGTTTTTAGCACCGATATCTCAAGAACTATCTGAGGTGAGAACTTCAAACTTGGTACCAGTATGTATCCCCATAGAAAGATGAACTGATTAGATTTTGGGGTAAGTAGGTCAAAGGTCAGGGGTCACAGAGGTCAATTTACATGAAATTACATGAAATTACTGGTTTTTAGCCTCGTTATCAAATATTTCTAGAACAGTTTGAGCCATCAACTGAATTTAGGCGGAGGCATATAGGAGACGCAGTCGCATTCATCTTGTTCCGTATAAATTATACATGCGTTTAAATGTATCCATGGAGTTATCATTCTGACAGTGACAATAAACTACTTCCTTTCATACAAAAGGCTTGAAAACCATTGAAGTTCAGTATTCAAAAACACCATACTCGTTTAATTTTAAAGATAAAGTTGAGTTATGGTCATGCGATTTCACTGTGAAAGAAACTGTCTCAAAGCAATTGAGAAAAGTTTAATAAGAATTGGTGTGTAGTGTGAGGTTTTTGGAACCATCAAAATAATAAGATATTGATCTAATTATGATGAAAGGCACATGCTTTATGGGACTGCACAGAGATGTGGCATGAATGTTCGGCCCGAACATTTTGGCTATTTCTCATCATAGTGTGAATATGAGGGCATTTGAAGAGCAATTCTTTTTAGGGGACATTTCTACTATGGTGTTCTTCCAAACTGACATAAAATGAATAAGAAAGTTCACAAATTATTTTTCACCTTTCCCAGAACTCAAGATTCCCTTTAAACAACAAATTAAAGCTCATGGTCAATACAATCAAAATATTTATTTAGAAATATATCAAGAAAATATGCACCAACCTTTTCCGTTTCACCGAAAGCTTCATACCAACAACTCTGTGCAGACATGTATTAGTTGAATAATTAGACAAGAAAACATATTGGTGAACATTAATAAGATTATATCATAAAGATATAATGAATATGAATATATATCATTATGATATATTCAATTTACTTCAATCCTATCAATTATGATATTTAATTAATAAGATTATTGGTTGAGACAAAAAAACTGAGATTGAACTTCTTTTTCAGTCACTTTATAGCAATATGACATACTACTGAAATGGGCCTATAATTTGAAATATCGTAACCTATTAAACAGGCATAGTTCTAGCCAGTTTCCAATTTTCCGGCAAAATACCATAATATGAAACTTTCATTAAAAAGGTTGTTGATAGAAATACTAATACAGTATAAGGAGCTGAGATTTGAAGTAGTGTATAGTATCAAAGTTTAAAATATCTAGACTGCTCCATTTCGCTAGTAGAGACTGATTATTTTTGTTGTACCAGAACTAGTTGATTTTAAAACAAAGGTGTGAATACTTCCAGGGTGGTTCCATAATAAATTATGATTACTGAATGTCTTTATATTTACAAAATAATATTACTGTCTAAGTCATGTGTTTAAGGCAAAATCTTTCTTCTCCCTTCCACTTATTGTGTTTAATTCTTTCCATATCTTCTCATTCCTGTACCTCTCAGATACTGTATTAAATTATTTTTGTTTCTCATTTCTTATGAATTTAATAATGGCATTCCTTAGATTACGATATTCAATTAATTAGATGAGGTAATTTAAGTGTATCGTATTTTTTCTTTAAATAATCTTTGTTTTTAAATCAGTTTGGCTATATTAGAATTCATCCATGGACAGTGCCTATTTTTAACCTTTTGTGCAATTTAGTGAATTTTGCTCAATCTGTATATTGACAGAACATTACCCAATTTGGTCATGAAATTGCCCAAAGTTTGTCCAATTCACAATTTCTATATTTGAACCATTATGGGTAGACAATGTGTATTTACAATTAAACTCAGAAACTGGGGGACATAGCATGATCAGAATGACCCCTAAAAGAGGGTCTTCATTGCTTTATGATCCAAGCTCTAACCGGGACATCTACATTATAAAAACATCAGGTATACGAAAACGTTTGATGATGTCGGTAATGTTGGGGAAAAAATGCCTTGACTTGAACTTGCCCTCGTACACCATGTACACAGTCACTTGTATACTCTTCACTTGTTTTGAATGTTTGTATTTTTATATAGATTTCATTAATATAGTATAGATTTCGTACGTATAAATGACAATTTTTTTTAAAAATAATAATACCACCCCGTTTAACTTCAAGACACTCCTTTTGAAGAGTTATGAGGAAAACTAATACGACCAGGAGATTGTGAACCCAGATGATCAATAGTATACCCAGGCGTTGGTTTTACTGGCAGGATGCATCGTGAAGTGGAGTTCCGTTTCACTAGTATGGCACTTAAAGAACTCTGCCAGGTTAAGCTCCATCTGGCTACTGCTGTACTGTTGGTCAATTTTGAATGAAAGTCGAAGTCGAAGTAATGCAGGAAAATCAGAGAAAACAGATTAGAGAAAGTTTGAACTAAATCAGACAAGCAGCACTAGTAAGAAAATGAACTGTAATTACTATCATGGAATTTAGATTTGCACATCCGGATTATGTGATTTGAGTTTGAGTATGGGAGACTTACAAGAACTTGCTATCCATAATGTACAAACCAGAAAGAGATGTCATTCTAATGTTTGCAACAATTGCCTGCCTGTCAGGCACTAAAATATCCATTTGTAACACCATTTTGGGTCATTGGGGGAGAAACTCCGCGCGGGCCTCCCCTTGCGGAGGGCTAACCGGATGCCCTCTAGAAAATAATTTTGGGAAAATAATTTTCGGAATTTTTTTTACTAGCCTCACCCCCTCCCCCTCCCCTCCCTTTGGGTTCCTGAAATCATGTTCCAGAAAAATCATTATCGCGATAATTCCTCCCACCCCCCCCCCCCCACCCCTTCTGCAAGCCCCGCATACACATTTCTTTCGTTCGTTCTTTCTTTCTTTTTATTTTTCTTTTAGCTGTACGCTGATCCGACTTTAGAAATTGGAGATCGTTTATGTTTTTTCCTCGATAATTTCAGTTTCACCCCGTTTTGTCTAAAATTACGTGAATACTTTGCAACTCACATTAGCGGAAGTTAGACACCCTATCATACCATTTCTGAAAGTAGGATGAAAATTAATATAGTGGGGTAGAAAGCAGCTTTTGAATAGGAGAGGGGATTGTCAAACCATCTTTGGTCGACAATTATTTTCTGAAAATATCCAGAAAGCGAAAACGACATATTTATTAAAGGTTATATGGATTTTCTGAAAGAAAATATGAGGGAGCAGGGGTTGTCACACCCTCCCCACCCCTTTTGCACCCTTCTACCGACGCCCGTGAGTCTATGCCATGTTGTGGCTTGCTAAGGAGAGAGTTGGAAAGTGGGAAGGTGTCCTTAACCAAGTTAATATTACTCAGAAATCCCTGGTTGTTAATATCATGTAGCATAAAGTTCATGTCCACTTGATCTCTGTTCTGTGTAGCCTTTTGATGTACTTTTGCTGACCTCAAGGTCATCATGAACTCTCCTTGCTTCTTTGACGAGGTATATTTGAAGAAAAGAACAACTTACGTTCAGACTTTATACCTTCCATCTTGGAGGTGTTATGCGACTTTAATGTTTGGTCTCCTTTGGTCTCGCCTGCATTCGCCAGTCAGTGAATAGAGCCATGATGTCCATAGAAGTAATTCTAAACATTAAAGTAGAATGATGAGAAGAATTAATGAGGAAAAAATGTTCATATATGCTTATACGCACATACTCCCCCCCCCCCCCCCCCCCCCCCTCTTGGGAACATAAGACATAATGAATTCGGGCCTTTTTAGAAGTAAAGATACCAAAGATACCCCCCATATCGTGTGTTGAGAGCCAGAAGGGCGTTAACTTGTATGTTTTAACACAGAGTTAACACCCTTCTGGCTCTCAACACACGTTATGTCCTGTTCATGGAGGGACGATATTATGTCAGGATTCTATTTCAATTAATTTGAATTGAACTGAATTGAATTGAATTTGCAGGAAAATAATTACCTGTTTTTTGTTTTTTTAATAATTTTTGTTTCCTTCTCCCACAGCATCATGCTTATGCAGCGGAACCAGTTGGAAGGGGACTAATATCTTCGTGAGCCTGGTAAAGCAATATCATTTTACCGGATACAAAACAGGAAATTGAGCCTCCAAAACGTTTCTTAACCTATGGTGGGGGATGCCCCCATGCATCCCCGTACTCCCGCTGCCGCCAATTTCACTCAGTCTAAAAAATGTTTCCAACTTGCTTCATGCTTGATAAACAAGTAAAATGAAACACGAAGAAATAGCAAAAGAGAGAGAGACAGAGATGAAGAGTGAGGCGTTGATATAATTATGTAAAAGAACAGTAGGGTGATTCCGCGAAATGCGTTCGTAAGTTTTACATCCATTCATTTAATCCGAAAAATTGAAATAGATATCTTTATAATTATGAACATTGTCTAACAATTCTTCGTATCACTGCTATCCAGTCAGTGGCCACACAAAGAGATTTGGATGAAACAAAACATTAAGCCGTGCGTAATAAATTTCACGAAATCGCCCTACAAGGGGTCTAATATGCGAAGTACATGTATTTGAAATTGTACAGCAAAAAACGAAACAAAAAGCAAAACTATGTAAAGTGGACGGGGGCGGTGCTTTTGGACATTTTTGTTGTTGTTGTTGTTCTAGACCATTGTTCGTAAATTGTATTAATCCATTGACCTCTTTCGGCAAATTTTCGGCAAATCAGATACTACCCTGTTCCCCATGACCATCCCTCCCCTGCTACCACCCCCCCCCCCCCCCCCCGATTTATTGTAGCATCAGAGTATGGAGTCAATAGCCGGTGGTATGACATCCACTCGACCCCTCATCACAATGATGGTGTATTCCTTGCAGCCACTCATGAAAGCGTATTACTGAAATCAAGGACTTACTATTGGCAAGCTTTATAACTCCTTGCTTGAAATCAATCCCGACCTATATATATGCTGGTAGGAATGCTCCAATCATTGGTTTCAGGTTGTTTGAAACTAATGTTTGTTCCTTCTCTGTGAAAGTTGTTTTGGTCGCCCCGAAAAACACTTCATTTCAACTTTCAGCGCGAGAACGGGAGCACCTGGTGATTGAGTTTTCACTTGTGGATTTTGAGTTTCTATTTTCTTCGGTTGTGCATTGTTCGGTAAGTACTTGCTCAGCAGTTGTTTTCGGTTGTCCTTTTTAGATATTCTTTTTACGACAGTATCAATCAAAATCTAAAAAAAATCTATAACGTTCTACTATAGTGAACGTAATATTATTCATTAAAAAACAGCATATGAGGAAGAAATCAATCAGAAAGTATATGAAATTTATTGAAAAATGTCCCAAATGTTGATTTTTTTTTCAAATATGTAATCCTAAATATGACATCATCCTGGTGACACTACTTGTGCTTAGTAATATCATAAAATGAAAAAAATAATTAGAACATATAAAGTACAGTATATAGCACAATAGCCTAGTTCCGATTTTGTTTGTCTTTGTTTTCCAAGTTCAATTTGTTATATTTAGAAACTTACAAATAATATTATATAATAAAAATTAGCAAACGTTCAAAGATGTAGCGTCATTATCTGCCTGTATATTACAGTATCATTTTAGAAACGTTTCACTAGGATACTTTGTTTCCTCTCGCTTAATTTGCAGTCCATAAAACTTCGGATCGTGCAGCTGTAAATCGTTGAAAAAGCAAACTTATATTAATGGAATAATACAAATTGAAATGATATCAAATTGACGATAGACTAAGAGCCTTTGGCAATAGCACAAGGCAGCCCTATAATTCGTTGTCAATTATTTCTATCACAAGTTCCTACCACTTCCTTTGTAAACACGTTTAAACCAGTCCTTCGTATTTGAGTTTATTTGGTTTCGTATTTGATTTTATTTGGTGAATTAATTAGAATTTTGTAGTTAGGCATCCTGTTGCTTGAAAGAGATCATCTCTCCAAGGTTTTTTTTTATTAATTCGGTCGAAACAGGACTTTAAATTTCTCATCAATATCAATATACGGGTACTTCTTTGTTTTATTTCTGAAACATTCCATGTATTAAAATACGCTAATGTTATAACAACTAGTCCACCGGTAGTAAAGTCAAAAAGAGTGGTGATCATGGTAACGATTGAGGAAAATGAGCATTGGCTTCATAGGAAATAAAAAGTTTATTTTGTTATTAAATTGTGTTTGTGAATAACAGTTTTGTTTGACATGTTAATTCTCCACAGAGATCTGGTCTGTTGAAAGACGTTAGATTCACCAGACGACATGGCTTCAGCGACACCAAGCATCGGAAACTTGTCCTTTACGGCAACTACACCGGCTGGTAACGAAACGAAATGGGAATTGACTGACTACAGGCAACGTATCTTCATCGGCATCCTCTTTATCTTGATCTCCGCCATTGGTCTGGTAGGCAACCTCATGGTCATTGTCGCCGTCAGCCTCTCCCGCAAGCTGCAGACGGCGACCAACGTCTTCGTCCTCAACACCAGTGTCGTCGACTTCCTCAACTGTCTCTTCTTACCGTTCAACGCCGTGTCCATGCTGAGCCGGTCGGGATGGCCACTCTCCCCCAGCGTCTGTACCGTGGCCGGTGGGGTCACCATGGTGTGTCTCGGAGCTACTCTGGTTAACCTCGCTCTCATCGCCATCAACCGCGCCTACCTGATAGTGAACCCGCGAGACAACTACTGTAAACTCTACAGCCCCGTCAAATTAGGATTGATGGTGTTCTTCGCATGGTTCTACCCATTCATGGCCTTTGCCTTGCCGCCATCGCTGGGAATCGGTAAGCTTGGTTATTCAGAGGCATACAAGGTGTGCTTCTGGGACGACGACCACGAACTTGTCTACATTAACGACTACATCGTTGCCCTCACCTTCTTGGTCTCCTTCGTCATTATCATCGTGTGCTACTCGATGATCTACGTCCACGTTAGGCGTCACAACCGTCGGCTGCAGATCTTTTACACCAACAACCAGAGCAAACCCAGCGACGCTGCCTCCACTCGAGAGCTCATGAACGGGTCGTCCGTCAAGATAGCCGAGAAAAGCCACAACTCTACCCTGGAAACGCAAGCTCGGAAGTCCCGCAACAAACGCGAGATCCAGATCACCAAGAATCTGTTCTACGTTGTTTGCGCCTTCTTCTTTTGCATTTTGCCCTACCCGATCACGCTTACCATCCCCATTAAGAGCGTTGCGGACGTCTACGCTGGTGTTCTCCTCATGGGTAATTCCTGCGTGAACCCTCTCATCTACAGCTTCAAGCATCCTCACTTTAACATCATCTTCAGGATGATGCTACGTGGTCAGCTAGATGAGATCCCGCAACCCTCCTCCACCCTCAAGTTCATCCTGCGATCGAGCGGTATGGAGCGAAATCGCTCCTCAGCAAACCTCCGTACGAATGACACAGGATCTACCCGCTAAAGACGACCAGAGCAGCCTATAAAGTATTTCAATCAAGTTTTATACTTTCGCAAATGCCTTCTTTTACAGTGACATCTATAATAACATTGGCACGTACTGTATAATGCAGAATAAAGAATGAGAAGGAAAACAAATCCATTTAATTGTCTGGTAGTGGACAATGGACAATGGTGGAGATACGCAGGAGCACCCCCCCCCCCCCGATGTTTTCTTGGTTTGGGGGCAACTAAGGTAAAAGGTAAAAGGTTTCCCAGCCCCCCCCCCCCCCCTCTTCTAGATCCTGTATCTGCATCAGTTCTGTTACAAAAAAGTCTTAATCTGATGAAATCAACAACATCACTGATCATAAACAACTCTGAAAATACATCCGACCATTTGAATGGGTGACGACGCTTCGTCAACAATTTGCAAAAGGAAGTCAAAAGGCTAAGGAAAAAAGAAGAATTTCAACATGGAAATAAATAATGATAGTACTTGTATGGCGCATATCGCATTATGATATAACGACCCAATGCTCATCGAACAGTGAATTTCAAAGAATAAATCCTGCCAGGTACCCATTTCATTTGAACACTTGGGTGGAGAGCGGTAAATGCGGATTAATGTCTTGCCAAAAGACGCTAGTGCCCAGCAGAGGTTCGAACCCTCAACCCTTGTAATGAGAGTCAAGTGTATGAACCACTATACCACGACACCTCCACAAATGTGCAGCGACGGAGGAAGAAGGAGGAATGCAAATATCGAAGGAGCCTACAGCCCAACGGGTTGCGGAGAATGGAACTAAGCTGCCTTCAAACATACAGCATGTAGTAGTGACGAAGGACCCATGACTGTGTTGCACTTGCTTGTCATGGAGAAATAACGAAGAGCGAGGAAATGGGGGTGGCAGTGGCGTATCTAGGGATTGTGGCATCCGGGGCAAACAATAAAATTGCGCCCCCCCCCCCCCCCCACACACCTAAACTTATCAGCTCTACCATTATTGCCCGCTTTCAATTAAGAAATAACAGGACTAGTACAAATGATTTCTTATGTACTTAACCCGGGTTGGTTTAATGTATAACTATACCAGTGAGGGAGCAAACTGACCATTATGGTAGACATATTTGCATTTTCATCCCTCAAAAACGCAATTTCTTATGTATTTCACCCTTAGAACAAAGTCGCAAGAGAGCACAGCAACAAAGCTTTGGAGTTTTTTCAAATATTGAACACTTGAAAACGCTATTCTGTTAAATTATTCCTCTATTTCATGTATTTGGAGCGCAGAAATAACAAGACCCTAGTGAAACTTATGTTCTCGAGCAAAGAAAAGAGAGCTTCGAATTTTGAACCTTCGAACCCTTAAAGAAACCTTAGAGAAGGAAAAATAACATGTGAGGGAGCAAAGCGACCGAACTTTAGAAGATTTAGCAATTTGGACATCTGTATAACACTTGATCCTATGCAATTTACACTGGATTAAGGACGCATAATTTCTAAGGACCGTGATCTTTTCTTTATTTTCTCCCCTTTCTCTTTCAAGTGCCGCCGGGGGCTTGTGGCCCCTCTGCCCCCTTAGATACGCCACCGGGGGGGGGGGGTATCTTAACATTCGGTATCTTAACATTCCCTTGGCCATTGTGGGGAAGTGAACTAGGCCACGTAGTCCTTGTTGATCATGTTGAATTGTCAGCACCTTCACTTGTGCTGCAGCCGTCCCCATGCACCCCCTTCAATCAGAGGAACTGCTGGGTACCTCCTGTATGAACATATACACGGAAATTGGTCGAATACCACAGATTGCAAAACATCTATATGTAGTATTTTTTTTTAAATTAATTAATTAATTTATTTATTTATCTATTATTTATTTTCTCATTTATTTTATTTTATTTTATTTCATTTTATTTATTTTATTTTATTTTTTGTTTCTTAATTTTGTTTATTTTTTTGTTTGTTTATTTTATTTTATATTTTTAAATTAATTAATTAATTTATTTATTTTTTAGTATTTTTATTTTATTTATTTATTTATTTATTATTTTTATATCATTTTATTTTTTTAATTTATTTTTTTTTGGGGGGGAAGGGTCAGACTCGAATAGTATAGCCATCAACAAAAAGAAAAGTCTCTCATTATACTGTTTGACGCAGGTTGTTCTTTGAATATTTTTGTCATTTACATGCACAATTATATTTTGCATTTTCATGTATATAGTATAAGAAAACATTTGTGTGCGTTACGAATATGAATAACTTGTCGCAAAATACAGCATGTAAGCAAACTTATTAACTTGTACATTATTACTTAGGTTATTAAGTGATTCTTTCTCAAACTCTACTCGATCAATTCTTTATATCTGGTGCTGTTCATTTTCCTCATTTAATCTTATGTCGTCCTCTTTAAGCTTCTTTCATTTACTTTTATTTCATTCCCTACTTTAATTCCTGTTTCTTCCCCCCCCCCCCCTCTCTCTCTCTCTCTCTCTCTCCGTCTCTGCTCCAAGTCCTTCCGATTCAGTGTTTATTTTTCTCTATGCCATTTTCTCTGAAATTACGAGTCAGCATAAAAAGTTTATGCTGGTAAAACGATAACATTACTGTTCACCATGAGGCGTCATTTTATTAGGCGATAATAATTTTATAATGTAACACAATATCTTATCATTACAGTTATTAACGGATGTGTGTACCTCCTCTGATTCAATATCACAGGGATATAAGGATTGGTTCTTCATCACTTGGTTGAGATTGTATGTTTTGTCGTTGTCTTAGTATTCTCAAAAAATCTTATAACAGTTTAGTATAATTATAGAATATAGTCTGAAATGTTACATAAAGGAGTATAAAAGGATTATATTTCAGTTGCTAACGTTTACAACTAACTATGAAGCAGCTTTTGGAGTTTGGTCCCTAGCACGGTCTGTTGAGAGCCAGAAGGGCGTTAATCTGGATTAAAGTATACGAGTTAACGTCCTTTTGGCTCCAAACAGGTCAGGCTATTTCTTAATGTGAATAATTTCCTTTGTAATATGCCGAAAGATTTGTTTACAAATTAAAAAAAAAAAATAACTTATACATCTTTGTAATAAATTCATGTACGTATAAATTGATAATGACGAGTGCATTCTAATTTAAAGTTCCGTTGTCACCTTTACGTGTTAGAGCCCTTTCACACTCACTTCGTTAGAGCGCTCTAACTAAGAACGGTTCCTCTGGAGCGGTTCCCAGGTGAGTGTGAATGCTCAAGTGGTCCAGGAAGCTTTCTTCTGGAGCGCTCCGGAGTTAAGACCACCTCGCGAGGTGGTCTTGAGGAACGGTTCTTCGTTAGACCGCTCCAACGTGGCAGTGTGAAAGCAAAGCGATCCTAAAGCGTACTTCAACCGGAAGTGAGTGTGTGTGTTGCGCGGGAAATCTCGTGTGATTTTCCTTGATTGTCCTATAAGTGCAGGCCATCGATAGAAAGAAAACACAAGGAAAGATGGAAGAGGAAATGATAGAGTGATGAAAAGAAAGAACAAAATAATAGAAAGGGAAAATGATAGAATGAATAAAAACAAAGAAAACATAAGAAATTTAAAGAAAGAGAAGACGATAGAAAGAAAACATAAGAAAGACAGAAAGAGGAAATCATAGAATGATGAAAACAACAGATAGAAAGAAAAAATGATAGAATGACTAAAAATAAGGAAAGACAAAAGAAAACAAAGAAAGATAGAAAAGAGAAAACGATAGAATGATGAAAAGAAAGAACAGAAAGGGAGAATGATAGAATGACGCAAAATAAAGAAAGACAAAAGAAACAAAGAAAGCTATAAACGATAGAATGATGAAAAGAAAGAATAGAAAGGGAAAATGGTAGAATGACTAAAAATAAAGAAAGACAAAAGAAAACAAAGAAAGATAGAAAGATAAAACGATAGAATGATAAAAACAAAGAAAAACATAAGAAATCTAAAGAAAGAAAAGACGATAGAATGATGAAAAAAAAGAATCCTTGGAAAGATATAGAGATAAATGCATCAGGCAGGCAGTATACGGTTTGATTTGCGCGCGAAAAAATTGACCTGCTTACCTGAGCTGCCTTAGCAACAAGACCACTGTGACTCGTTAAGCGACTTGAGACATGCGCGGAGTGTGAAAGCAAACAGAGCGTTCTTCAAGAACCGTTCCTCTATAGAACGCTCTAACTTGGAGCGGTCCAGAAGTGAGTGTGAAAGGCCTGTTACTCTAAACTACTTGAAATAGAACAAAGCAGATATGTTTGGACTGAAGTGAACGTCAGTCACAATCATTTATGTCAATTTGGAAACAATTATATTGTGGTTAGCAAATCATGCAATAGAGTGACTAACTATATATATATATATATATATATATATATATATAGCGGGAGGGCCCTTCAAGGAGCGCTATAGGAATCATATTAAATCATTCACCCACGAGAAATACAGTAAGGAAACCCAGCTATCTAAATATGTATGGGAATTGAAAAAATCAAACACGGGTTACAGCTTATCATGGGAAATTGCTAAAAAGTCAAACCTGCTTAGGAGAAAGAGTGGCCAATGCAATTTGTGCATGGATGAAAAGCTTCTGATCATAGCGAACAAAGAATCACTAAACAAAAGAGCTGAAATCCTAACAGGATGTAGGCACACACAATGTCCCAAAAGAAAACCACCAGACCGTGAAATCGATCCAGGAAGCATCGCAGATGCCGAACACCAAAGCCAAGCTCATTATCCCTGAGGAGTGTCTTGAGAGAGGCACGAAACCTAAGGTCGGATTGAGCAGGTACACCATGGATATATATATATATATATATATATATATATATATATATACATATGCAGCAATTAAAATACCCACATGAGAGGCTACCCGGGGTAGCCTCTCATGTGTGAAATACGTATCTCATTGTCACTTGTAAATATTAATGAGAAAGTTAACATTCATTTTCCCTGCTCTTTTGTGGATATAACAAAATAAATTTGTAAACATATTAATGAAGTATCGTGATCATAAGTAAATAAGTATTAAATTTTAATAGAACAATCGTTGCTCACGTGCAATTAAAAAGTAGCAGAAACTCGACTGAATTTGTATATACTATATACTATATTGAATATTGAATTTGTATATACTATAGCTGGAATTGTAAACGTAATTAAAATCTGAACTATAAAACCCTGTAAATACGACTTATACTCATCTTATATGGACGGGGTTTTCCTCTCCCCCCCCCCCCCCCCCCCTCTCTCTCTCTCTCTTCTGTCTTATTTTTATTACGTTTTATACGTTTTATACGTTGTATACAGTTATATCTTATCTATGTGGATCTAGTTCATAATGATATCTAATTAAAATTATTGGAAAGGCATTTACCTAAATCCATAGATTATCTTGGAAAATTACGTTTTTATCAAATTGGTATGATTAAAATGGGTTTCGATGATAAATATGATGATGATAATGGTGATGAAGATAATGATAGACACAATCATGATGACTGGTGGCGATGGTAATAGTAATGATTGAAATGACGATGATGGTGGCGGCTGAAATGAGTGGGGATGGTGATGATGAGAATGATGATGACGAGAGGATAATAGTATAGCGCATATCACATTATGATATAACGTCCCTATGCGCTTCCAAAGGGTTTGGATATTATTACCCTGGCTTTTGCTCCGGCCGCCGTAATTAGCGCACAGTGCATTTCAAATCCTGCCAGGTACCCATTTTACACCTGGAGAGTGGCAAATGTGGATTAATTAATGTCTTGCCAAAAGACGCTAGTGTCGGGCTGAGATTCGAACCCTCGACCCTTGGAGTGAGAGTCAAGTGAATGAACCGCTATACCACGCCACCTATGGTAACGTTGATGGTAATGGTTAAAATGACGATGAGGATAGTGGTGATAATGTTGGTGATGATGAGGATGATTAAGATAGTAATTAAGATGATGAGCAGGAGGATGATGCACGTGGATGATGACTACCACAGTGATTATGAAAGTGGTGATGATGATGATGATGATGAATGGTTATAAGGATGATAGTAGTAATAAGCATGATGCTCACCAAGATACCGATTATCAACATTAATTGAAACCGGAGGTGGTGGCGGCACTAATTCTGGTTATCCAAGACTAAGATGATAGGGATTACATGCAGACATGCCAACTAGTACGAATTCCTCACCCAGTTTCGCTCTTATTACACTTGATAAGGGGGTACCAACATCTATGGATATCTGGAATTAATTGGAACACAACATTGCCATAATGCATCCACCTGTCTCCTCGAACAACCTTTTGTTATCCACTCTGGGTTACAAGAACTGTTCTAAATTTTTGCCTGTGATACACAATGCCATACCCCCTTATCAACCGTAAAAGGTAAGGAATACGATTTTAGGTTGGCAGCACTGATTACATGTACTAGTGTTGTAAAAAGGGGGTCCGCTCGCTATTCATATGGACCGTTATTCATAGAAAACCGCTATTCATTTAACACGCGTTATGAATAGTGGTCCTTATGAATGGAGGTCATTATGAATAGCGAGGTAATTTGTCTATGGTTTGCTCGCTATTCAAGGACCGCTATTCATAGAAAACCGCTATTCATTAACACGCGTTATGAATAGCAGTCCTTATGAATAGTTATGAATAGTGGTCCTTATGAATGGAGGTCTTTATGAATAGCGAGGTAATTTGTCTATGGTTTGCTCGCTATTCATAAGGACCGCTATTCATTAACACGCGTTATGAATAGCGGTCCTTATGAATAGTTATGAATAGTGGTCCTTATGAATAGCGAGGTAATTTGTCTATGGTTTGCTCGCTATTCATAAGGACCGCTATTCATAGAAAACCGCTATTCATTAACACGCGTTATGAATAGCGGTCCTTATGAATAGTTATGAATAGTGGTCCTTATGAATGGAGGTCCTTATGAATAGCGAGGTAATTTGTCTATGGTTTGCTCGCTATTCATAAGGACCGCTATTCATAGAAAACCGCTATTCATTAACACGCGTTA
Source organism: Heliocidaris erythrogramma (assembly GCA_025617745.1). Lineage (NCBI taxonomy): Eukaryota > Metazoa > Echinodermata > Echinoidea > Camarodonta > Echinometridae > Heliocidaris > Heliocidaris erythrogramma. The sequence goes on along the minus strand of CM046860.1, from coordinate 40,150,930 downwards.
TGAATAGCGGTCCTTATGAATAGTTATGAATAGTGGTCCTTTTGAATGAAGGTCCTTATGAATAGCGAGGTAATTTGTCTATGATTTGCTCGCTATTCATAAGGACCGCTATTCATTTAGTCACGCGTTCTGGATAGCGGTCCTTATGAATAGCGGTCCTTATGACTAGCGAGGTTACCCCGAAAAAAGCATCGTGGGAGGGTTGTTAGCATTGTTAAACTGAGAACCGATTTCCTTCCATATTGTTTAATAAGGCTTGTCTCGAATGGGTGGGTTGCGGGAGCGGGATGGGAGCGGGATGGGAGCGGGAACGGGCGCACCCTTTCAAGACAAGCCCCCCCCCCCCGGTTATCTCGAATGGACGCGTTCCCAGCGATAAGTTCAATGAACGCGCCACTTCGAGACAACCGGGGGGGGGGGGGCTTTCCTCGAATGGGTGTGTTGAGTAGACTTTTGTAACAGACGTTTTAGAAATTTTTGAAAAATGTACTCTTGCTGGTTTTTTCGTTTTTCTTTTGTCTAAGATGTAGAAAATATAATAAAACAGTATTTAAAAAAAGCTTTTGACAAGGAAATCATTATTTGTGCAAAATAAATAGGAGAATTGAATAATTATGCATTAAAACACACGGGGACGAAAGGGCAAGTGGCGTAGCTAGGATTTTTTATTTTTATTTTTTATTTTTTTGGCGTGACCTGTTAAATATTGTGAAATTGTGTTACAGACATGTGCTGACATAAGCCAAGGTGTGTTTATCATCTTTCCAAAGTTAGAAACACCTTTTAATGCCACTATCATTCTATCAACACCCACTATCAAAAGTCAAAACGCATATCAAAAGGTCGTTTGTACCCGGCCCCCAACTCCCCATACAAGGGGTAGGCCTATGCTCGTACCTCCTTTTCAAAAGTGACCCCCTATCCCGGAGAAGTTGGAATTTGTTTTACCCCCCTATCCCGGGAATTTTCTGAGATATTGGACCCCCTATCCAGGCAATTTAGGAAATTAACCACCCCCCTCCCTCCGATCCCCGGGGAGGAAACCACCAGAGTCTGCGAAAATTGACCCCTATTTACATTTTCCCCGGAATATTTTTTCATCTTCCTCACTCATCTTCCTATTTTCTTACTCACCCACCAATAAGGGGTGGGGCATGGCCATCTTTTGCCCCCCCCCCCCCCCCCGTAAAAAAAAATATGCCGCAGTGAATTAACATTCTATTCTGGACTGTCTGCCCGACCAGACCTTTGAATTTTAAATGAACATTCCATTATGAATTCATGCAACCTCATACATTCATTTGACAACCCCCGGTTATATTTTCTACATCTTAAACAAAAGAAAAACGAAAAAACCAGCAAGAGTACATTTTTCAAAAAAATTCTAAAAGTCTGTTACAAAAGTCTACTCAACACACGCATTCGAGGAAAGCCCCCCGGTTTTCTCGAAGTGGCGCGTTCATTGAACTTCCCGCTGGGAACGCGTCCATTCGAGATAACCGGGGGGGGGGGCTTGTCTCGAAAGGGTGTGCCCGTTCCCGCTCCCATCCCACTCCCGCAACCCACCCATTCGAGACAAGCCGTTTAATAATGTATCTTTAAGGGGTGTCTTTTGAAGTATATTCCGGATTAATTTGTGGCAATAACCCTAATACTCTCCCTCTCCCAATTTCCTCAAACAACGTATAATGTATAGATCGGATAAAAATATTGATTGAATTAAGGGAAGTTTGTTGATGAATATATTTTCTGTTAAGTAATGAAAAGGAAATTATGATCATTCTTATTCGATTCACATGCCTCGGTACAGAGTCTTCTATTTGAAGGGTATTAATAATGTCAAAAGCCCCCACCAGGACCACCTTGCTCGGGTTTTACCAGACCAGCACATCTTAACCCCGCGCTTTATGAAATCTGAGCCGAATGACCTTTTTCTTTCTTTCTGGAGAGCCATAGACCATGAATAAAATCAGACGAGCTGGTAAAATCAATGACGTAACCGAGGGACGGTTGTACGGTACATACTCCAGTGTCATTTGGTCCGCGGTCAGTTTCCTACACTATAACAGACTCCTAGACTTCAACCCTGGGGAGCCTTTCATCAAGTGTTTTGTCGGTGATTTTTACCGCCAACTGTTAAACCTAAAACCCAAATGCATCCCAAACCTTAACTCTTTGACGATTATATTAAAGCCCGGAGCAATTGTCGCCGTAGCATTATGTCGGAGCATACGAGGGACATGTCCTTCCTTATTAATCAACCCTATTCATGAACACTTTTCATTTTCCAATGACGGGTAAAAATGCAAAAATTGGCTCGAGTATCTTTCCTACCCCCTACAAATCCTATGGCCTATCAAAAAGTTGGGTGTGGCGAAATACACCTCACCCCCCCCCCCCCCCCCCACGCCCTTCCCATTGAAGACTTCAGGAAACAAAGACAATACAACTTGTAATGGATCTATAAAACCAAGCGGGATAGCCCAGATATGAGATACACAATTGCTCCTCCATCGTTCTCGGGAGAATTCCGCCCCCTTCCTCTTAGCATTTTCTGGATACGCCACTGCAATTTGCTCAATGAATTTTTTCAGTTGTAGTTGTGATCACGTACTCAATATTCATAATTATTCAACTCAAGTTAGCCCGCAAGTCATAACAAGCTCGTGCATCATGTGTATATGGTCCCTGACCCAATCGATATTATGTGGTAACTTGCCAATAAACGTTTTAAGATAATGTTCTCGGTTGTTGTACTATAATCGTGTTTATGATACTGGAGTTGTGTAGCTGCCCTTCTGCTGGGGATTTGTAACTCTACTCCATTGCAATTAGTAGCTCTTCAACAATAAGAAGGGGACAAATTGTTCAAAAAAAGGGGGGGGGTGGGCACAATCGCCAAAAGGGGGAGGGGCACAATGCTACTTTTCTTCCAAAGGGGGGGGGGGGGGGGGGGCGGCACGGGCTGGATGTGCCCCCCTCCTGAATCCGCCACTGATACAAGATATACATTTATAGTGTAAACAAGCGGGTAATAAATACAAATGATTTGACTTAGTAATAAATTTTACCAAAAAGTCACAGGTTAATATAATTTATCTACGCAGCCGAGTATGGTCATATACTTTTCATGTAATTTTTTTTGTTTTTTTTCTTAATCCCTCAGCTTTGATCATTTTTAAATGAATTAGCCCCTATCCTATTACGAAATGAAAAGTGTAGTGGTCTCAGCATGGGCGAGCAGGAAGAATTATACCAAATATTACTGACAGATACCTAAAGTAGAAAATGAAATATTATACAGATTATTCAGGTTGCTGTTCAACCAAACTGAGACAGAACGGCTCTGTTTCGTACTGGAAAACTACCCGATAACGGTGAAGGTCAACGATAATCACAATGACGTCAAATATACAAGAAAACCTAAAGCAAAAATGTGACACGTTGTCCCCCAGACATCTTGACCTTGAAATTAAGAGACCATTACAGTTTAGTTATAACACGCGAACTCTTGTTGGCATAAATATGGCCCGCGGAGCCGGGGCGGCAGTGCTGCAGCCATCTCCAGATTTTTTAGTAGGCACCACTAGCGTATTTGAAGGGGGCAAGGGGGCAAATTGTCCCCTGAAAGATTTTCAACCATGAACGAAACATAACAACTGACTATTTCAATCATTATAATGCATTTATTTCAAAGGGAATTGTTACCAAATTGCTTTTGAAAACCTTGTAAATTACAGAGGCTTTTTCTACAATATTGATGACTAGATGTTTAGATGCCAAACGTCAAAAAGGTAATAAGCAGAGCTTATATTAGGGCACGTGTACAGCCAAACGGAGATAATTTGAACGCCTCTCTTATACAGGTAATATGTATTGAAATAAAATCTGAAATATCCTCAAACATACAAATTATTATTCAATGCATAAATTTAGTGAATTAAACCTATTCTAACACATCCTATTCGAACGCAATGAGGCGAATTATTTTTTTCTCGCTTCGCAAACATCTATGATTCATTGTGTTGTTCCTAATGACACTACAATGGATAAAAATAAAATAACATTGAGAATTTTTGGCAAAATATGAATTGATGGTAACACCGGACGTCAAATCCCCTTGCACTTTCTTAAAAGAAATTCTTCTGGATCACCACTAGCTCGGATGCCCCCCCCCCCCGAAGCCAAGTTACAGATGCGCCACTGGTAGATACAATTTCATAATTGACGATAATTATGTTGAAATACGTATGGGCATAAACTTTGTGATGACAACAGATAATACTCTTTATTGGAGCTTGCTTTGCATAAGATCTGCTTTATAAAAATGAGGGGGGGGGGGAGTGGGCTGATGGATGAAACCTTTTCAGGCGAGGAAGCTCTCACTGATGAAATCAACACTTGGTGTGTTTTTTTTTTTGACTTCTTCCCTCCACTCTCCAAATCTCTCTTTCTTTTTATCGTCTTGTCCTTCATCGCGTCCGATTGTCACATTCTCTCACTATCTTTCTTTCCGTCTTGCCTGTCTTGTTATCTTTATCTGTAATGCATGATTTTTCATATATTTTATGTTATTACTTAATTCAAACCGTCTGTTTGTGTAGACTTAAACTTATATCACTGGTGCCCACTGGGTCCAAATTAAAAACCACCACTATACTACACTGATATGTAATATGTATTGCCATACACACTAACAAAGAAAATCACATTATATGGAAAATAAATATTTTACCAAAATGTTTTCAGAATGCAATGCGAAGCATGTTATTATGATTATCCCGTTCTCATCATTATCACCAGTTATTCAATCATACATTAATTGCACGTGAAGCAATAGTTTGATCTTAATATCGCAACAACAAAGACCTGTTATTTATTAACTTTTTTCCCACTGCCGATCCATGTCTCTAGTTTGGAATTAGGAAATTAACAACAGATGGCGGCATTTCTCTTTCCCTTCATAGTCTTGCCGTCGCTAGATCGTTCAGGCTTTTCGATTGGGAACTACCCAGGTTCTGTTACTTTATTACAGATTCGTGGGCGTCCCCATAACATCTTTAATGGAGATGTCAGTTACAATTTGCAGAAAATATTGCGGAAGATTCTCCAACAACTACACACAAGAAAATCAGCTTGCCGATAGATCAAAAGAACAATTCCAAAATTCATGAAATTTGTCGACAGAAAATTGGAAGCCTGGCAATCCACTCTTATAGCGACGCCTGTTAACAGAAGTATAAAGCAGTTAATTAACTAACCTTTTAATTTTCAAATTACATTTATCTTCATACTGCATGCTCTCAAACTACAATCTCATTTGTTTACTACTTCAAGCTAACTGCAGGGAAAGTATTGTACAAAGTTGCGTTTCTATGACGAATTATACCAAGGAGTCGTGCCTAGTATACGAAGTAACCTACACACTATTACTCTTTCGCAACTAAAAACAAAATGATTTAATTTTAGTGTTCGTACGGTTGATACTCACTGTTTTCCTGGCAATAATTATAGTGATAATTATTATCATTTTGTTGTTGTTGTCGACTTGTCGTTGTTGTTGTTGTTGACAGGTTCAGCATTTCTTTTATGTATACGCTATCCGGTGAGTAACCCGACATTTGCTCTGATGACAAATGCTCCGGGGTTTTCATGGTTTTATTTCGTCAAATTTATCAATTTGTTGCAATTAGGTTAGGTTTGACCAGGGTTAAGGAAAGGAATTTTATAAAAAGTGCAAAGTAGAAATTTTTTGTAAAACCACTTGTTTTATTTCAATCATGCGTGAATTACGAATGATAAGTTTTGCATCAAATGAAAGAAGAGAAGCAGAGCTTTTCATACATATATATCTTATCAACGAAATTATTATTTCTGGGACACACTGTATGATGTAAAAATAAATCTAGCATAATGTAAAGTTGGGAACATCGGTTCTAATGAGTACGCTAATGGCAAATGCTATAAAAGATTCAATGAAAGGATCACCATGTAATCAACTGGAGTAATGACATTAATGTTGGGCTTCATCTACGAACCGACGGCAGAGATATGGTTAATTCATGGATCGTCAATGATTTTTAATACTCTGGTGGCATGACAACCAATTTATAATTAGATTGCATTGGTATCATCAAAAGGTATATTTTCACGTATCTCTGTGGGAAGTGGTAGTCATGAGACTACAAAAGGTAAATTCCTTTTATTTGTATATTTTTAGTTTAGTTTAACATTTTGCTGATAAATGTGTGCCAAATATTATGAAGTTCTGGTAAAGTAATGTTTTACACTTTACAAGATTACTATCAGGGCCCATTTCATAAACCTTGTTAACAATAACAACTGCCTCATTTCTATGACAAATGTGCTCTCAACAAATCAGATGCAAGGATTTCAGTAGCTTATAACAGTTATTGCAACTTGTTAGTGATAACAAGTTTTATGAAACGGGGCCCAGGTGAAGCTTCGGAGAGTCAAAGTACACTTATCAATCCAAAATATATATAATAGTCGTTTCTATCATGTGTTCTTCTTGTAATATTTCAGAATCCCGATGAATAATTATATTGTATACTTGATAATGCACTATCATTTTTTTTTGTTTTAAAAGATATTTTTATTTCCTTCCTCATAATACATAAAATCACAAAACACAAGTTTCATAATACATATATAAATCAATAATATAAATTCAAATCATACAAAAATACGTTTCTTTTAAAATTAAATCTTTACACATCTTTAGACAATTCATACTACTGATAAAGAACAGAGTCAAAGTGTAAACGGGTCATATATAAACTTTTTGATAAACTGATGTTTAAGATTTAAAACTTCATAACTTAAAATTTATATATTTTGATTCCTCATACATGAAGAAAGAAAAAAAAAAGTATGAGGAAGGTATTAAATTTAAAAAAAAAAATAAAAAATATCCAGCACACATCTGCACCATTGACACCCAAAAGCCCTTCTCATACCTCCCTTCCCCCCCCCCCCCCCCTCCTCCCCCACAAACAAAAAACAAAAAAACAACAAGCAAAACAAAACAAAAACAAAAAACAAAAACGAACACAAACGAACACAAACAAACACACACACACACTAACTACGGAATGGATTGGGAGGCTGCCTGCTCAAAGTGTTCCCATTTCCCCAGATGGATTGATAAGGTTCCCCTACCCATTGCCATGTCTTTTTCTTCTTTTCTATTTTCAAATAATTTTTTTTAAATTTCAATTGGATTTGGAGGTACCCCTTTCTCTCTACCATGAAAAATCATAAATTTCATCAAAATTAGAATGTGATTCAATAATTGCTCCATTTTCATGTCAGTCCCGTTTATTCCAATATGGATCTGTTTCCAAGATAGTTCCTTTAAAATCGGTAAATTAAGCATATCCGCACATTTTTCCCATAATCTTTTTATTATATTACACTCGAAAAATAAGTGCTGATATGTCTCATCCAAAATATTGCAATATGAACAGAGGTTATTCGTTCGAAATTTAAATTTATATAAATAATGATTTGTGTAAACTATTTTATGTAGTAACTTAAACTGAAACTCTCTCAATTTGCTATTTAATGTACACAGTCTTGGCTGCACAAAAATCTTTTCAACATCTTTAATTGTAATATTATAAAATTCCATTAAGTTGTGACCTGCTGAGCTAATCTCTATATTCTTCTTAATTAAAGTTCTATACACCATCTTAGAAGTTATTTCTTCAAATTTATAAATGTTCTTCGCAAATGTTATTTCTAAACTGAGACCGCAATGAATAGATTTCCTTATCGGCTGAGTGTTCTTTTTCCATTCATGAGGAATTATTGAATATATTTCGTTAATTTTTGTAATTTCTTCTTTACCTAAACCGAGAGTGATAAAATGTGCCTCTTTCTTTAACAACCCTTGTTCATCACATATGTGGTGGAGTCGATATAAATTTTTCAAAAAAGGTTTTCTTCAAACAGAGTTCGGTCGTCTATCCGAATAAATTTATTATTGTACAAAATTTCATTTCCCTTATACCTCTCTTCTTTTTTAACATAACTTTCCATTTCCACCCATGTTTCCAGTAGGCTTCTATAAAAGTTAGGCAAAATTATGTCCACTGCATTTTCCCAATAATTACAATAAAAAATAAGAATACTACCAATCGGTCTCATTAGAAATTTAAAATATTGTTTCCATTTTATACCTGGTTTTCCCGTGACAAGCCTTTTTATCCACATTACTCTCTGTGCCTTAACAAAGACTTTGAAATCCATCATTTTGAGGCCGCCATTTGGATAGTCTAAATTTATTATACTCCTTTTTATTTTACTTCTACCTCTCCACAAAAAATCAAGAAATATCTCTTCGATTTCACTATATACCCAATCTGGAACTGGCATTAATGATGATAGATATATCAACTTCGAATAGCCATATATTTTCATTAATTGATTTTTTCCCATTAATGTTAAATCACGTTGTTTCCACCATGTAAATAATTTTTTTATCTTGCTCAGTATTTCTTTGAAGTTCATGTTTTCTTTGATATCGTCATGTATTGAAAAATAAATCCCCAATATTTTAACAATGTCAACTTGTTTACCAAACGGAAATGAATGTGTGGATAGCACTGGACCTAACGGTAGAATAAATGTCTTGTCATTGTTCAACTTCAATCCAGAGATTTTGAAAAATCCTTCAAAAATATGCTCAATTTCCTTAAATGAATGAAAATCTTTAATAAAAAGCGTTATATCATCTGCATACAGAACTTGTTTTATTTCTGTATTTCCAAAAGTAATTCCTTTAACCTGATGATTATTTCTTATCATATGAGCTAAAATATCAATACACAAAACAAATAAATAAGGAGAGAGGGGATCTCCCTGCCTTACTCCTCTTTCTACTTAAAAATAACCTGTTGATGTACATCCATTTATAACGCAACTTTCTGTATTAGTGTAAAAGATCTTAACCCATTTACAAAACATTGGCCCAAAATTAAATGACTTTAATACTCTATGTAAAAATGAATGCGATACCGAATCAAATGCCTTTTCAAAATCAATGGCTGTCAAAAAAGCGCTTTCTTTACAAAAAGAAGTATGAAAGATCATGTCATCTATTATTCGTAATGCTTTATTTCTGTCATTGCGAATCGTTATCAAGAATTTTGTCTGGTATAAATGAAGATTCCACCTTTATTTCACATTTGCGGAAAAAAAATGAATGATTCAACTTCTCATTATGATATTGTAGATATCATGGGACCATTAAACGAAGAGGAAACCGTCACCTATCTGATACCGATATATTTACTTTCTTTTGTACTCAGTCGAAATTTATACTACTGAATAAAAACTATATAACAATAAACTGTTGAGACGGTTGAAGAATGAGTTGATCTGATGTATTTACGACATTCCAGTTTGATCGATAACGTCATTAACGGTCACAGTTACATTGTTCGTGTCATTCAGTTGTCTCGAAGGAGTTTCGGAAATCACCGGAGATGCAGCTATATTCTCAGATATCTTCGGAAGTTTAACGAATTGATCAGTGATACTTGTTTTTTCAGCTGATCTGCAATCATTTAAAGGATCGTCTTCTGTCTTCTGCAACCAGTTTGGAACTAATTCATCGGAATCCTTTCGAGACGGTGCGCTCTCGAGTGCGCGCACTGCTTCCTCAACAATGATGCTTACGCGAGGTGGCTGTACGCCATCGTCATCATCGTTCCCTGGTGTGTCTCCAGGTGATACGCCGTCATTGTCCACTTCATCAACACTCGCATGATCGACATCGTTTCCATCATCTGACTTTTCTGCTTGGTCGACGTCACCGGTCTCTTTCTCGCTTGCACTGTCAACATGACCAGGCGGCAAAGTGAACCGCACGCGTTTTTTCTTATTCGGCGACGAAACGCGCTTCATTAATTTTCTCCTTCTTTCCAGGAAAGCTTGCAGCGCTTCTTGTCTGCGCCTCTGCCACGGCGAAACATCATCCTGCTCTGCCTCGTTTTTAAGTTCTGCATACTCAACTGTAATTGGATCGTGTGGGGTCATGATATCCCCAGTTTGCGTGCGCTTGTAGACAGGTTTAAGTATACCGCCGGGCGTTCGAGGGGGAATATAACTCTGAAGTTCTGACTCCAGGACGTTCGAGTACAGGAACTGTTTCTTGATGGGATGACGTCGTGCCACTTCTTGCTCGTGTCGGCGAAGAGCTACGAGGTTGACCAGACGCTTCCGCTTGTATGGCTTCTTGGCTTTCCTTGGACGCGGTTTGGGGGGAGGTGGTGGCGCCGGTTTTTCTTTTTTCTTTTTCTTCTTTGGCTTAATCGGCGTCGGCGGCTTCGGGGGCACCATATCGACATCGCTTTCGTATGGCGATCGTTCGGATTGATACGGAAATGGATCAATTGTAAGATTTGAGTTATTTTGCTCGTCTTCGAAGTCACTTTCTTCAAGTGATACCCGACTAAGGAGTGTTTCCTCATCTTCCTCTTGTGTGACGTCATATACACCGCTGTCTGACGCCGACGTACCCGCTAGAAAACCGATAGAGGATAATTTTAGGTTCTCAGAAGTAAGGGATGGCAAGCTCACACTTCTTTTGACATTTGTTTTCATGTGTTCTTCTAAATCTAACGACTTGGCAAGCCTTTGTTGAGCTCTGGTGATACCCATCTTGAATTGTGTTGCATGATTCAAGTCGTCATTTGTTCGATTCCGAGTTGATATTTGGGGTAGGAGGTTTGATGTATTCGGATTTGATAACTGAATGTGATGTACAGTCGATGTCTGACTATCATTACTACGACACTGTTTGCAACTGATCTCAAACCTGTGTTTTCTCTCCATCGATCGTCCTCTCACTATATCGGGGAGAAAATTAGCACCCCTTCGCGATCCATGTGACGAATCATCCGTTTCCTTGGCAACAGGATGATGATGACTGCCAGCCCCAAGCGCAAGGGGGTGGTGTTCTTGCGTGTGACACCGCCCCCTCCCAGCCGCGTTCATAGTGACGCAGCTGTCACATTTGGGAAAGTTGTGAATCCACGTCATGTGGTGAGCAAGGGCGGGTTTTTGTTCATCTGAATCGATCATGTCGGATTCACTTGTCGTCTGCTACGGATAGCCATGTGTTCTTGAGGGTCGTGGTGTCGCTCGGTCAAGATCCATCGATGTCAGTATCTGAAAGACAAGTGAAAAGGAAAAAAACGGTGCAGACAGGTGTTATGGCAAGCTGTTTCACTGACAGTGACAGATATTTTAATTGTATAAGAGGTCTTAATGAAAACGAGATAACGGGACAAGGATATTCACCGAATAACAACTAGCTGGAAGGTTAATGAACAAGAGAATTATATATGGGTTAAAATTTTTGAGACTGAGTTTATTTGCAGGTGCTGCGATCATGTGTATAAGCAAAAAGCATCCGCGAATTAATTAATAAAATAATAGAATCCGTTTTTTCAAGCATATTAATGAGATGAAGGACGAGATCAAAAGATTACCATTTTGTTCCTGCTTACTTATACATTCGTTAAACAGATTATGCAATTTAGCTATACGAGGGCATAAAGAGTGAAAGTGAGTGAGAGAGAGAGAGAGAGAGAAAGAAAGATAGAATGAGAAAAGCGTTAGCTTGATTAGAATATTATTACTTGATAATGTTAATTATGTTGGAATTATAACGCCCAGATAACTGCCCACTCCCCCCCCCCCCCCCCGAAAAAAAATTACAAAATTTCTAGTTTTCATCCTACAGTTACATCTCAAGCGTCAATTAATCTCATGAGAAACACTTTCAATCCGTACACTTTCATCCGTACATTTATGTTCAAGTCAAGTCTAAGTAAGTTGATCACACCTTGATCCATGAACGCGAATAAGTCGATAAAATGTTATATAGAAATTAAGCATTCTCAGTTAAAAGCCCCCAAACATAATTTGGTCAAAATAAGGATTTTTTTTTTCATTACCTAAAGCAGGCAATTTCGCTTCCTTCTTGTAACACAGACGATGAGTAACGTTGCACACTTGCAAAATATGTTAACTGTATTATCACCCGTATGTGATATCACACTATGCTTTTGAATTAAGCAATTTTTAATCATCACGATCAGCATGATCAGTCAACAGGATGCTTTTCATACAAAGTAATATCATGGGCTTCTCTTCAAGAGCTTATTAGCTAATTACCAACGCTGTCTATTGTCGTATTGTGTGTGGTATCTAGGTTGAATACGTTCCCTATTCTCTAACACGTATTTTAGCGAGAACATTCTATGACCTTGATGACAATGTTCCTTTGCTATGCCGTTAATGCCTTTAGAGGCTATTCAATTCACTCTGAAATAGCTGCTTTTTGGGGCAAATTTTAACCAATATTGGGTAGAAAGGGAACATGCATTTTTGTTGGGTAATACTGCACCCAATATTATTAATTAATATTATTAATAATAATAATAATAATAATTACAATAATGGCCACTTACATAGCGCTCATATCCGTCACGCAGTGACGCTCATGGCGCATAGACATCATTACCCTGGTTATAGCCGAGCCGCCAAAGTGACTATCACTCAAGCATATCAGGTACCATAAACACCTGGGTGGAGAGTGGCAAAAGTACATTAGAGTCTTGCCAAAGGACGTTAGTGCCGTGGTGGGATTCGAACCCCGTGCCTTGTGATCTGCAGTCCGGTGACTTACCCACTAGACCACAACACCTCTACATATTTACTCAATAAATTACCCAATATTGAGCAAGATTTTACCCGACAAACACGCGTGTTCTCTTTCTACCCAAGATTTGGTACAAATTTTACCCAACTCGTTTTAGTGTCTTCTCAATTCTGACATGTTACAAATTGTTGTCATTTGACAATTAAGTGGGAAGATATTTGATCAAGCACTTACCGTTTTGGTATTATTATATTCCAAAATATTGTGGTAAAAAATACTCGTTCCTTATCGTATATGTAACACTCCTAATCATGCTAATTCAATCTCCAAACATCAAATTTGCAGTTACAGCAACCCCTATATGAGTTTACATTATTTCTCTCTTATTTGATTTCATATGAACAATTCGTGAACGAACAGTTTTAATAAACTATTCTTTTGGGCTTTGATTATGTGCCCGTTATTATCCGGTATCTACCAAGATATTTTGCAGGATTGTAAAGACACTGAAGATAGATATACATAGGGGGTAGTACATAGGGGAAATGATGTACTGTATATAATGTAGGGACATGTAATTTTTACTCGATTTTCTTTAAAATAAGCTTGGATTTATAACACCTTTCGTAAATTGACAGTGCATCAGCTGTCTTATTCCACAGTCAGCTTTACATTGTAAATCCTGGTACTTCATTAATTACTATATATATGATTTTTTTTTTTGGTCTGGTCTAACGCGATTATGTGCGATTAAAATTGTTGTTAATTTAGTTGCACTATTGAATCATTATAGCCTGATTTGAAGCTAAAATCCAAGTCAACAATTCAAATGCTGTATAGAATGAAATATATTCTCACAATTTTATAATTTCCACGAGAGTTGCCATTGCGAAAGCTGTTGTATAATTTATGTTACTTCCTTACACTTGTACATGTATAATCATATTGGATCCCAACCAATAAATTAAATTAGCCAGATAGCATCGTACGCGTGTCAATGGATTTAGACATCATTACAAAAAACTTAACAATTGAAAAGTACGTGACTGAATTGGCAATGCATTGTTACAATTTGACTTACCCGGTTAATTAGGTGTAAAGTCCAACAAACAGCTGCCTATAATTTTCATGCAGAGATGTTGTCTCTTCTATATTAAATATGACATTTTTTCGTCAAGTTTCATGGCATCCTTTCCTCACTATTAATCGACTGTGTCGAGAAGAAATCAGTGACGTTGGGTATCAAAGAAACACTTCAACTCACACTGAAGCTCATCCGCAAAATGACAGGATGATCATCAACTGTCACCTGTTTTATTTTTTTGTTTTTGTTTTTTTCCACAATTCGCACTGTCCATATAACTCCAGTGTCTGGTCTCATGTAAGACCCATCTTCCAATCCAAACACGTACACAGTTGCAGTGATTATTTCCACCGTTTTCCAATCGACTTCTCACATCGATTTCACGTAGAAATCAATTGGACGTACGGTAAAAAACAAGACAAAGTCTTATACGTTCCTATTGAATAATCCAAGACCGTGATTGAAAAAGGAAGTTATCGACCACGTAAAGACAGATCCCGTATTGTGAACTGTGCAAGAAGGCCATTTAGTAGTGAACAGAAGACAGGCCGCCAGCGTGCATGGTTACCAAGGAGCATGTTCGATATTTGTTTGCACTTTTCCGTTCAGCTGAATGCTGAATGGGAGCCCGAGTATATTTGGGGCGCCGTCAGTCAAGCGCGGTTTAAATTCAAGGAAGCTTTGTATCAGCTCAACGACGAGAACAATGTTTTGTTCGGAGAGAAACCATTTAACAAATCATTGTCGTTAGAGTGTGTATGTGTAATTGGGTTTTTACAGACGTGTATCAATCAGTCTCAGATATGATTATTTACGTCTGGGACCGACCTTTAACGTCACCATCCGAAAGACGTGACTCAGTCTCGAACCTGGGTCCGCTGAATCAGTTTATAACTTCCGCTGGTAGCTGGATTACAGGCGCACGCCACAACGCCCAGTTTTGTCGTTAGAGAAATCACATCGGTTCCTTTTATACTTTTTATGTATAGCGATTATCATTACAATTACGATGTAAAGTGAAACCTGCATTTCACTTTACATCCGACGAGGGATAAACAAATGACATTTGAGAACAAAATGAGAGGCGAAAAATGTGAAGAGAAAGATATAGAGAGACAGACAGACATACAGAGAGCAGAGAGAGAGAGAGAGAGGGGGAGAGAAGGGGGGTAAGGAGACAGAGGGACATTGTATGTCGTAAGTCATTAAAGAAAGTCCAAATGTCTGAATATTAAAAAAAAAATACAATTAACTGTTAGTGTCTCTTGATATTACATATTTCCTTTGGTATAGGCAAGGATTAATAATTGATTTACCACACTCGACCCAGGTGTAGTAAGTGGGTACCTGGTAGGATTTATTCCTTGAATCCACTGAGCGCTACGGTTGCCGGAGCTAAAGCCAGGGCAATAACATCCAAAGTCCTTTGGAAGCGCATAGAGACTTCATGCGCTATACAAGCACGAACAGTTACTTTCATGATAAAACTTTATCTATCACAATTACTATTCTTCATCTTCTACGCCAGAGCTTATTTTAATGGATTTGTCATTGACCATTCGCCCACTTTTCCATCTCCTGCCCCAAGCTGTCTCTATCAAGAAAAAAAACCTTACAAACTGAAATCATAAAAGTCATTCCCTTTCCTCTCAAGACGCAGTGAAACATCTCCTCAAAGATGGTGTCAAGATTGTCTTGTAACGTCGAAGAAATCAAAGCCCGCAGACGCTTCTTGTAGCTTCTTGGCAAACATTTCTCTGTTTGCCCGACCGATTCCCTAGATACTACCACATTTTTCCGCCCTAAGGTACAGAAGTGCAAACACGATGACAAAAATCTCTTCTCTACATTTCTTTTTCTTGAAGGACGGGGGAGAGAGAGGGATATTTGCTTTATCAATCCTCAGCTGAATGTCTTGTATGTATTTTGAATCATTCGAGGTGTCTTGTCTGCTGCCGGCTAGCGATCGGATTTTTAAAATTTCTGTTTTTTTTTTTTTTTGGTTGTTGGTTAGATTTTCATCCCTCTGCCACTTCCCTCTCTCTCTCGCTCTCTCTATCTCTCTCCCTCTCTCTCTCTTTCTCTCTCTGCGGTGTCTTTACATTCTTACATTTCGATTGTTACATATTACAGCCCGCTATCCTTACATCCAGACATCACGTGGGGGAAAGGGTAAGAATTCTGACCCAGAAGATGGCCGGGGGTTGCCACAAAATCTGTCAGGGATTCATCCAGCCTATGAAAAACTGTCTTCTAAATACGAACGTGTTGAACAATGTGAGTGAAATGCTGCCCTCGTGAGATAGAAAGAGAGAGAGATTATTCTATAACAGTCAGCTTTCCGCACCCACACGTTTACAAGTAGACCTAGAAGTGCGAAGATACTCCGATCCAGCCCTGGGCCATTTTTTTTCTTTTTACGCGGGCATGTTGAGGTGCGTGCATCCTTAAGGTGCGTGGGGACATCACTCCCTCCCCACATTTCACATCCGCACAAACTCATTTTTGACGGATCTTGAGAATAGCTTGGTATAATTTATTCCATCTGTTATAAAAAACAATGATCCTCCTTCCATAAACTGCAGAGCATGTTTAAGTGAATTTAAAAAAGGACGCAAAGCAAATGAAGTTCGAAGCTAATAAGTTAATGCACTTAGTTGCTTTACAGGGGGTGTTTCATCAAGTGTCTTTTTATCAAGTGCCTCAAGTGATTTTTAATGACAAATTTGCTCTCAGCCAATCAGATGCAATGATTTCAGTAGCCTATAACAGTTGTCGGTAAAAATCACTGACAAAACACTTGATGAAACGCTCCCCAGATTCAATTGACCGACAGAATGACAAATCTCCAACTGTATTAATTAATTCCTTTGTCGGGGGGCAGGTGAGTTTTGAACAGACAATCCGCTTGCCTCAGCTGGATCCAAGCGAACGCTTTGAGATACATGTATACATAAGAATAATATTATTATAAACAATTGTCAGTAAATGACATATACAACAACTTTGGCAAATGGGGATCGATTCCCGGCGGAGACATTTTTTCAACCTTTGCAAAAATTTCAAAAAGGGTGGACAGCTCTGGGGAACTTTGATTTAAGCTGCACACCCATTATTCTCTCATTTTCAGTTCTCACAATTATAATTATTTCCACGAGAGTTGCTAAATCTGTTGTATAATATTATTTCCTTACAATTGTTTATATATGTATATATATATAATTATATGCTATATGTTTGTATTATCATTCCCAGAACCTGATGAAGGCCGGGAAGGCCGAAAGCGTGATCTAATAAAGTTGAAGTTCAGCTACGTCCTTGTATCCTGTCTCATCAATCCTCACACTGTATCACTGGATCTTTGTTTGGGAGACACTTGTTTGTCTCCCTCTTTGTCCATGGTGTCTCCCTAATACACCACTAATGATTTCACTAATGACTTCATGCAACTAATAATCACCAAATGTATCGACGTTATACGTGGGTCTTCCTTAGCCGAAGTCCCACTGACGAAAGTGGTTGGCGCGTATAATCTGGAGAGATTGAAGTGCGCCATCATATTCAACTACAACTACAACAACACCAGTCCCTGTTATGATAGCCTTTTGACAAGGCCCTCGTGACTATTTTTCTCGGCAAGTAAGCTAGTAGTGGCTGCATAACAAGACTAGCCGCCCAGCCCGGTGAATCAAGTCCAACGAAGTGTCACAAGTCACGACTGCCAAATTGGAAACAAAAGGTAGCTTTCGGAGAGGACTACAACTTAATCATTAATCATTAAAATTCCAATTTGACAAAAATAAAGTCATTACAATTCTAATTCGACAAAAAAAAAAAAAAAAATCGCCAGACCTCCAAAATTCGCAAAGTGGGGGGGGGGGGGGGGGGGGGGTATAGGGGTCCAGTTTCCCTCCATAATTCTCTGACAAGCAAAAAAAAAAAAAAAAAAAAGGGTTTCATTCTAAAGGGGGGGGGGGCACAATCCACAAAAGGGATCCTCTATGGTCAAAATGCATGCTTTTCTTCAAAAGAGGGGGGGGGGGGGTACGGGCCGGAAGTGCCCCCGGATCCGCCAATGCTATGATGATTATGCTTTTGATGCCTTTGCTGCATGTGCCAATGTCCAGTTTTATGCCAAAGTTATTTGCACAGTTGCAGATACATCTATCTTTGATTATTATACATGTATAATAAACAGCATAGTCATGGATATTAATTATTTTTTTCCCATGTAGGTTACTAAATTACAGAAATTACAAACATTGTCAAATGATATTCCATGGATGATAAGGACCAGTTTTAATTGAGATGATCCGGGAGCAGTGAATTCTGACTGTAAACAATAAGCACATCATCGTATTCATCTGTTTCTTAATATCGATTAGAAACACTCAAAATCTGCTGGATTTCATCTTGACACTGATATAGTGAAGGGGCATGAATAATTAAAAAAAAAGAAATATAGGTTTTCCGCCCACTCATCAGAGTTGCATTCGAATTCATGAATAGGCGTTCAAGTTCGAACGATTTTCGTCAACTCTCTGCTCTCATGGTTCATTTTCATTCTTTGAGCATTCACTTTCGTTTTATATTATTCCTTTTAAATTTTATTTCGTTCAATTTAGAGAGAAATCCATTCAATTTAACGATGCGAAGTTGCCATTCAATTTCGCGCCAGCTGGATAGACGTTCAATTTTGTCCCAAATACCAATTTCAATTTCATTTATAGGCACACATCTTCGCACTTTGAACGTTCGAATTCAAACGAGTTCTGTGGTTCTGTGTAATTCTTACCTAGAAGGCTAAGGATGCGGGGATGCTGTAGCCAGCAAAGTACTGATGGCTTTTTTTTTTGCTTGTCAGAGATTTTTGGAGTTAAAAAGAGACCCCAAAACGCTGCGGATTTTTTTTTTTTTTTTTTTTTTGCTTGTCAGAAAATTTTGTGAATATCACAAAATCCTGGATCCGCCGCTGGCTGTAGCACCCCCAGTTTTCTATAGGGGACACTTGCCCTTGCACTTAAAGCAACTTCATCGTTTGCCCCGGGCGCCATTCATAGATAAGCAACTGCATACAAAAAAATCTACTCACAGCACCCAAGTAACAAAATCGTTCCCAGGGGCCTGATTGTATGTATAAATTATGAAAATGGATTTATATGAGTTGTTGCTTCGATGACGGTTTGTCAGAGGAATGAGAAAGTTCAATATAAGGCAAATGTCCCATTTCAAAGTACATAAAGTTTGCATAATTTATTCAAACAGATGCAGATTACAAAGAACATAAGCAGTAACGAAAAACACTGCCCAAATGCTGAAAATGCTTGCCTATTCGTGAATTTGAACTCCTTAACGTTCATCAGGGCAGTACTGGTGCGAATTTGAATGCATTTTACGTGCATTTTTAATTTGTACGCGCTTTTTACACGTTGAGAAAATCATGAAATCGCATGCTAAGAAAATTAAATTGAATGAACTAGTTAGCATTTTTAATGTTGATCTCGATGATCATTCAATTTCGACCGAATTTGAATGATCGCATCGTTAAATCGGATGCAATTTTGACGAAATTGGGCGGGAAAACCTATACAATGAAAGGAGAATCTTGAGGGGTAACCTCGCTAGTCATAAGGACCGCTAGTCATAAGGATCAGTGGCTCATAAGGACCGCTAGTCATAACGTGTAATTTCCTATACCTGTAGGGTCGCTATTCATAAAGCGAAAAGGGGGTCACTATTCATAAACTCATAAGGAGCATTATTCATAAGGATTGCTATTCATAATATGAGAAGAGGGTCGCTATTCATAATCGAAGAAAAGGGTCATTACTCATAAGGGCCGCTATTCATAATAAGTCATAAGGGTCGCTATACATAATACAGATACAGGGTCGCTATTCATAATACCAAATCGGGGTCGTTAATCATAAGGGTCGCTATTCATAAAGGTCAATATTCATAAGGGTCGCTATTCATAATCGGAGAAGAGGGTCGCTATTCATAATCACAGAAGAGGGTCGCTATTCATAATCAAAGAAGAGGGTCGCTATTCATAATCAAAGAAGAGGGTCGCTATTCATAATCACAGAAGAGGGTCGCTATTCATAATCGAAGAAGAGGGTCGCTATTCATAATCAGAGAAGAGGGTCGCTATTCATAATCAAAGAAGAGGGTCGCTATTCATAATCAAAGAAGAGGGTCGCTATTCATAATCACGAAAGAGGGGCGCTTTTCATAATCGAAGAATACGTTAGGGTTAGGATTATTTGTCAAATATTATAATATGATTTTCATTGTTCAATGAACACTCAAATATGAAAGAACAAAAATAATAATATTGGATGGGATCTAGACACCCCACGGCTGTGTCGAGCCAATATGGGGACGGGCGATGAAACAAATACACCCCTTAAAAACAGGCGAGAGCGAAAAAGCGTGAGGAAGCGGAGGAAGAGAACGATAAAAGCTACGAAATTTGCGTCAGTATTCGCGCTTCCCGTGGGGAGGGGGAAGTAATTCCCCATCCATGCATCCACCCCTGATACATGCAGTGCAGCATTGCGTGGGTGTCGAACTAACTTTCCGCCTAAAAGGAGGTGCTAAATGTACGAGCCTTTATCTTTCTCTCAAATTTGCTACAAAACGTCTGAGGGACCCCCCCCCCCCCCCCTCTCCATGCACCCACCCCTGTTACATACAGTGCAGTATTGCGACGAGCCATTATCTTTATCTCAGATTTGCTATAAAACGTCAGAGCTTTCGCACGGGAGGGGAAAAAACCATATAGTTACATACCCCTAACAACTCTATGGGGGAATCTCTCCCTCCCTGCATCCATCCCCCTGGGGAGCACGCAAAGAGTGCTCATCACCAAATTGGCACGCTTCGCGGGCTCACAAACGCTCCATATTGAAAAATCCTGGCTACGCCTGTGTCACCCCCCCCCCCTATTCTACCCATCTTGATTCGGTACAAGCACATAGTACTTACAATTTTCGTCAAAGCAGTTCATAAATGGCATAGTCTGTGTGCGGGTGGCGGGGGGGGGGGGTGCTGTAGTAGGTGTTGCCACCAGGTGTTGTTCTATCATGTCCATAATCCTCAGAGATAGGCGAGATAGCTCAGAGGTCGAACAGTGGCTTTGTAACTGAAGGATGCGTGTTTGAAACCAGGATGCACTCATGTGCTTTGGTAAGGCATTAACCTCAAGCCCCTCGGAGAGGACTTAACCCTAATAGGCCCGGGGGCGGATTCCCCCCCCCCCCCCCTCGACGTTTTGCGTAATATGTTCGCATTGCGAAAAGCAGTCACCACGCCGCTTCACTACTTTTTTCTTTCAAGTCTTGCGCAACTTTTGAGACCAAATTTGTGATGTCCGCGCGTGCGGTTCCGGAGTTACCCAACATTTCGTAAGTGCATGCCAGACCCAAAATTGTTCAAAAACGTGATTTCGTGTACAAATCCAATCCAAATTGTGTTTCCAGCTAAAATTCATAAATGTTTCATTATTTTTACTTTTACTGTTTAAAAACAATTAATTTTATGTTGTTTAGGATTAAAATAGTGTCGCCGACAAATTCCATCGAAAAAACAATAAAAAACATAAGAAAAAAAGGATTTTAACCGGTTAATTTGATCAGAATCTGACAAAGAGTCTCTATACCAAAAATTAGCAGTTTTGGGGCTTTTATTAATTAATTAGAGCAAATTAATTTTATGCATAAATTAGCATAATTAATTAGTTAAGAAGTGGGAATAAATTTGATAGAATTGAATTAAGATCAAACAAACATAGAAAATACATGATGCGCATGCCCTTGTAATGGGGGGGGGGGGGGGGTGGCCTGTAGGATTGGCTTGTATCATCCCCCCGCAATAATTCACCTTCAATAAATGACATGATCAAATAATATGATCAGGAGGAGGAGGAGGATGACCATGATGATTATTATTCATAGGATCACGATCGATCAACATGGTGATAATTGTTGTCATGATTTTTGTTAAGATTATGATAAGGAAGACCGAAATAAAGATTTCAAAGAATATAATGAAAGTTAGTAATTACCATGAAAGAACATGCACTCAAATGCTCTGAGAGGTGATTTTTAACTCGGGGAAATTTGAAAGTCCCAACCGTGGGAGGGCATACTTCATTCCCATCCATGCCCATAAACAGGGGCACACTGTAAAAACGGTAGATGCCAATGAATTGTACGTTACTAAAATCACGTATTATGAAAATATTACTATCCCACCCCAAAAATAAAAACGAAAGCAAATTTTTCGCGGCAATTTCTAAGCCCGTATCCGGACAATTACCCCTACAACTAATCTCCAGGACAAATACCCCCTACGAGAATGCCACCCCCCCCCCCCCCCCCCTCCTCCCCGCCCAACTTTCCCCTCATCTCCCCCCAAATGGACGATTGCTGGAACTTGAGATAAAGGCTAAGGATTAGGTCTTCACAGGAGTTGAGAAACGGGAGGATCTGGATGATTCAGTGATTCATTTATTGTCATGGAACAAGAATACAAATTGTGTTACAATCTGATTTCCCAATTTCAAGCATAAAAAATTGCACGTGATGGATAAGAATGAATACAGAAAAATATATTAATGCACATGTATCAAAAATATATTAACACATTGAGAAAGAGGCATGACAATAATTATTCCATGATAAATCTACGTAAACAGTA
Organism: Heliocidaris erythrogramma; assembly: GCA_025617745.1. Classification (NCBI taxonomy): domain Eukaryota; kingdom Metazoa; phylum Echinodermata; class Echinoidea; order Camarodonta; family Echinometridae; genus Heliocidaris; species Heliocidaris erythrogramma. The sequence continues at coordinate 40,128,446 of CM046860.1, read as the reverse complement.
TACAAAAGGAAATAAGAGTACAAGCAAGAGGTCCATGTCTTGCAGAAAACCATGCAGAAACAAAGAAACAAGAAGCTGGAAAAGGAAGGAAAGAGGAAGAGAGAGAGAGAGAGAGAGAGAGAGAGGAGGAAAAAGAAAAAAGAAAGAACGAAAAGGGTACATAAATAGACAACCAGTACTTCCCCTAACTCTAAAATAGGTGTGGCAATGACACTCCAATATTCAAAAAAAAGCACATGTCTGCGTGTATGTGGGTGTGTGGATGGGGGGGGGGGGGGGGGGGTCCTCTCCTCCCACGTAGATGTATGGATTAGACATCGTTTTTTTAATTATTAAGGCACTGGCAAAGCGCCTTTCAAAGTGTGGGGATTATTGATAAATATAGTTCACTTTTTTAGAAAATAGGGATATATTTGACAAAAACCGGAAATGCATTGTATAGAGCTTTCTTAAATACAATACCGTTGGGCCTTGGGTTGTCCTTCCTCCATATCCCTTTCTTATTTGATTTAAATGACAACCCTCTTCTTTGATTATGAATAGCGACCCTCTTCTGTGATTATGAACAGCGACCCTCTTTAGTGATTATGAATAGCGACCCTCTTTTGTGATTATGAATAGCGACCCTCTTCTCCGATTATGAATAGCGACCCTCTTATGTCATTATGAATAGCGACCCTCTTTTGTGATTATGAATAGCGACCCTCTTCTCCGATTATGAATAGCGACCCTCTTATGTTATTATGAATAGCGACCCTCTTCTTCGATTATGAATAGCGACCCTTATGATTAACGACCCTGATTTGGTATTATGAATAGCGACCCTCTTTCCATATTATGAATAGCGATCCTTATGTCTTATTATGAATGGCGGTCCTTATGAATAATTACCCTTATGAATAGCAACCCTTATGTCTTATTATGAATAGCGGTCCTTATGAATAATTTTTTTTATGAATAGCGGTCCTTATGACTAGCGAGCAGACCCCAATCTGGAGCCTGGCTTGTAAAAATACAAACGTTTCTTCAAAGTTAAAAAAAAAAACAGTTGAATAAAAATTGATTCAAGCGGCGGCTAAGCAATGCGTCTACTCAGAAAGTGGGAGGAGGGCTACAGACTTTATTACCCCCTCCCCCTCCCCGTTCCCCTGCCAATCTGATTAATCCACAATTTAAAAAAGTTCATCGATAAAGTCCTGACTTATATAAGGATTATCATCAAAGATAAAAAGAAACATGGCAGAGTATGTTGAACACATCCTTAATTCAAAAAATCAATTAGGCATCACGGCCCCGACATATGGAACTCCTTACCTGATTCGCTTAAGTTACGGACTTCACTTTTTTCTTTTAAAGCCATTACAAAAACACCTTCTTAATCAATTCAGTAATTAAAGTTACTATTTAATATTGTTAGAGAAAATGTAACCATTTATTGAGGCATCAAATTAAATTTCAAATTAAGTAGAGGCTTTGTACAATCACTCATTTCACATATTGCACGGCCACCTGCACATTACCCTTCAATTCATATTCATCCTTCTTTCTCTTCTCTTTCTTTTATTTTTCTTCTTTTATTTCCTTTCCCGAGGCCGTCATCATCTCAAGCTTATGCTTACGATGTCAGTCTCCTGCATCATTTCACTCTCCTTAGCATAGAATCGCCCCACTATTCTTGTTATTATATTTATATCTTATTTTGTTAAACGATCAAGTAGATTTTTATCTATTTGTCAAAAGTAATTATATTATGTTTATTACGTAGATTATGTATATGCTATTATGATTCTGAATATACTTTACTTTGTACTTATGAAAAATGCAGAAATAAAACAGTGCGAAAAAAAACCCAAAGTTGTTGGCCTTTTTATACCAGATGAAACTGTACAAAAAGTATAACGTTTTACAAGTCATGTACATGATACCAAAAAAAGCAAGTATATTTTTTGTTGCTTTTTCCGAGGGGGTGTCAAGAAGGATGAAGGTGAACAAACGAACTCGGGCTGCTTTCTTGAAAGGGAACTATAATGATAATAGTGATAGAAAAAACAACTGTTTGATATTTTCTTGAATTTGAGAGAATACAATTTTAACCTTTGTGTCCGAAAGAGACCCCCCCCCCCCTAAAATGTACATGATATTAGTTGACGTTATATGAAAGAGCAGCTGAACTTCAGTGGAAAAGCCAACTTCAAAATTTCAAGTGATGAAGGCACAAGGCCCTTTATTTCGATAAAGAAGATCCAATATAATATAAATAGGCATTGAGAAGCACACGGTCTGGTGGGTTAGTTGAAAAGATCGAGGACTAAGCAATATGGCGGCGTGTGCACTCGAGCGAATCCTACACCGGGTATTACGGCGATACCGCGATCTGTGCGTTGTGAATGTGTATGAGCCTTCTACGTCTTTAGGAGTTCTGTGGTCGCGAGGGCCTTTTGGAACCTGGCCTGTATTTCTTATGCTATCCTTTGTTCCTAGCGAGGATCTGCTACCTCGCTAGGAGCCAATCAGCGATCGTATCTTCGCATGACGTCAGCATAAATTTGGTATGCAAATTCGCCTTCATCTCGAGCTAGCTCGCTCGGCACCCGGCACATGGAAAGCAAGCCCCGCAGATACCGTTGTGATTGGTCGATAATCCTCGGTAGGCGTGTTAGCATACAAATGTCAACTCGTGAATAATTCATATCGGACGATGGAAGCCCGGGCCGTGTTGATTCTTTTCGTCGCAGGCTAGTCTCATCTCAGGCACAGCATGACGAGGAAAACAGCCAAGTCACGAGGCCTTGTCAAAAGGCTACTGTTATGACGGAATAAACCGCATTGTCGTGTGTCTCCCCAATACCCGATCCAGTGGAATATGTATATATATATATATATATATATATATATATATATATATATATACATTATGCACATTAATATATATACATGTATGTAGATTTGGTTCTTGTAGTATCTCCACATTTTATCTATTATTCTGAATCTTTTCTTTAATCTATCTCTCTCTCTCTCTTTCTGTCACTTATTTATCTTCTATTTCCCCATTTATTCTACCCCGACTTACGTAAAAAAATGACTGTTGTTTCATTCAGGCGATATTTAACACCATCTTGTCTCTTGAATTTAATTGAAAAAATTTATGTACATTAATACTTTGTTTCAACAAGAAAAAAAAGAGAAAAAAGATAGTAACAAATTAGATTAATTTCAATTAAAAAAGTATGTAAAAATATATGAATTTTACTTCTTCTCCTCCGAGAAAAGCAAAATTATGGTATTTTATCGATAAATCATTTTTTTTAAAGAGTTTTTGTTTACTTAGTTCATTGAATTTATTGCTAAACATCAGTGTGTGTAGTTCGTCACCTATCTCCTTGTTCACAGTCAGTGCATATTCTGTTTTCTCAGGCCTTTTATTGTATATATTGTTTAACATAAGTTTACCCATGCACGGTTGTCGCGATTAAGGAGAACACAAGCCCCATCAACCGCTGCTATAGGGAGAGGGAGAAAGTAAGTGAGAGAGAGGGAGAGAGAGAGAGAGATACAAACAGAGAACCTGGAATCTTGTGATCTGCAGTCGGATGACTTATCCTCTAGACCACAGCACCTCTTATTAAGTTCATCTTAATGTTTTTTTTCGGGATGAAGCTTATCAAAAATGTATCCTAACGGATCCAATAACAGAGCCTCTGGTCATGCCGTTTTGGGGGCGTTTTTAGCAGTATAAGTTAAACAATTTCCACACTCAGATATACTATGTAGTCGTCATCATAATGTACCATGAAGATAGTGGTAATAGTTTTCTAACAAATTTATCGAAAAGACGAATGGCCTTCAAGGAAAAAACTCCCCCCTCAAAAAAAAAAGGGGAAAAAAGAAAAAAAAAGAATAATAACTATGAAATGAAAAATGCAAACATAAAAATAATAAGAGTTATATAAATTCTTAAAACAAATAGATAAAATAAATAGATAAATGACCGCGAAAATGTCAGATCACCCTTCCAAATCAAGATTTTTTTGTTTACATTGATGCTGTAAGGGTACTATGTATTTTCTTGATTATTACTTAATCACTTTTTAGTGCTTTAAATGACCAAGAAATAAAGATGCAAATTCATCTTTCAGAACATAAAGAGATCATTTATTTGCTTAAAATTTTAGAATTCAATTTTGAAAACGATTTAAAGTAGCATTAAACTGGCAGAACTTGGACCGCGCCATCTTATAGTGATCGCTAAATTAAGATTTAAACGTTCGGTAACACCATGTCGTAGCCTCTGTGAAAAGGCTGTTGATATATTCTATCGTGAAAAATAACCCACTTATGGGGCGTTTAGAGGAATTTAGGAGAAGTGAAAGGAAAGACAGAGATGGAAATGGAATGAAATTAAATTAAACACTTACACAAGATTATTTTTGTTTTTTTGTTTTCGGTGTTTATACACCAGAAATGAAGTGAAATGGAAAGGAAAGAAGAAAAAGGAAGAAAGGGTGATTGGGATCAGGAAAGTTCTGAGCAGGTCAGAGAAGTTTTGAGAGAATAGTTCTGAAAAGAACTGTTTGTATTCCTCTGTAGAGTAGTTCTGAAAGAGAGTTTCCGAAATACGGTAATCTTTAAGGATTTATAGTTTATTTCATGGAAATTTCAATTTCCGATATATTTTTGATGAATAAATGTACCTTCCAAATTAAGGTAATGTAAAGTTTTAGTAAGCCCTCAAAAACTTTTCGTCAGATTTCTTGGATTTTTTGTTGATAAATAGCAAGATACTAGCAATGCTAAGATATACTGTGAAGATTTTGTCTCCTAAAGTTTACTATACAATTAAAAAATTAAATGAGAGGCAAAAAATAATTTACAACCATGGAAAGAATAATTAGACTAAGAATGGTTACTGATACTGTTATTTTTGTGGTAAGAAGGAAATAAAATATCATAAAAGCAAGGTATAATTGCTGGAATTTGGTATTCATTCAATGAAATACAAAGACATATCAATTTTTATAATTTTGTATGCATATTATAGTACCCTTATTACAGAAGCTTGGTCTAATAAGTTTTTACAGGGCTGTACATCCTGGGTCAGGCACGTAAACTCCAGCAGCGTGCACTATACCAATATACACACGTGTAAAGAAATACAGACAGTGAAATTTGTGCTATCTCGGTGCGAAGTGCGGGAGCGCTGTGCACAGTCGGGGTGGAAAGGTCCTGGCGTATATAGGGCAGTGATCTGGCCCGGGATCTGGCGTTTCTTACAGATTCACGTATTTACACTGAAATTCACTGGAAATCATAGATGGAATACCTTCCAAATACCTTTTGATACAAGGAGAACAACACGAGACTATATTAACACATTTCTTTCAAATTTCCTTTGTGTTACCAATACCAAGAATATGAGCTTTAAAATGATCTGTCACGAGTGAAATAGGTACAAATTTAGAAATCCACAAATTGCCCATTATATCTGTAAAATACATGTATACAAATGGAGTGTGGCATGTTTGAAAGGGGTAAATTTCCAATCTAGAAAAAAATTAGTTTAGTTGAGTTTGAAAACTCATTCTAAAGCCACGCAATCGTCATTAGATAGCTCTCAAAGCCCTCGAATAATTCACTTTTTTTTTCTATAAAAAAGTAATGCTTTCTCGCAGGACGATGTAGTCAAACATCAGAATTAAGAGGGGGAGGACTAATGGGCACATTTTTTTTGACGAAAAGCCACGCAATGGTCATTAGATAGCTCTCAAAGCCCTCGAATAATTCACTTTTTTCTATTATAAAAAAGTAATGCTTTCTCGCAGGACGATGTAGTCAAACATCAGAATTAAGAGGGGGAGGACTAATGGGCACATTTTTTTTTGACGAATGAAGACTAACAGAGCAAAATACATGTCTAATGTGTGACATCTTTATCAAGACTATAAAAATGGAATGATCCGTATTTAGTATATTGTGCATAAAAGAGGAAATATAGCGCTTTAATAAAGAAATATCCCCCCCCCCAAAAAAAAAAAAAAAAAAAAATGGAAAGAAAAGAAAAGAAAAGAAAGAGAATAAATGAATAAATGGTAAAAATGAAAATAAAAATACGATAGAATTATAAATAATAAATAATTTTTTTTAAAAACATGTACCTGAAAAGGACAAAGGAATATGGGAGAGAAGTTGATTTCTGAACATTGAAATTTCATTGAAAGATTTTGATTATTTGCTCATTTCTTCATTGTTCATAACTATTTTCGCATAATATTTGTATGATAATACATATTCTTTATACATACGTTTGTAAAACAAATATCGCTGCACAATGCCAATCGGCTTTCATAATGAAAAATATAATACATGCATATGCGTACAAATTTGTCAATGAAAACGAAATGAAATGAATGTCTACTTGCTTTCTTCGTTCGCGAGCAAATATCGAAAAAACTTCAGTCCATACTGCAGCAGCTAAGAACACCAATTATGTGAAAATAAGATTAGAGATAATTAAAGAATACAATTTACAAATTGAGAAGAGATAGTATAAGGGAATAAAGAAGGAAGGGAAGGGGAGGGAAATGTCAAAAAAAAAGAGAAATTTAAAAAAAAAACATCATCATCATCATAGACCCTATTTCACTGAGATCGATTACTCTAAATTGCCCGAATTCATTTTCAAAATGACTTGGCCTGGACATCAGTGGCGTAATGAGCCAGTACGCCAGTGCTGGGCATCCTGTGTTGTTTTGATGAATTTGACCGGAAAAACCCCCTATATTATTACTCATGTTGTCATGCTCAATCCCTTATCAAAATGATAATCTTACAGCGCCATCTCTTGACTTGATTCGCCACAAAGATCGTTAACTTTAACTGGGCGTTGTGGCGTGCGCCTGTAATCGAGCTACCAGTGGAAGTTATAAACTGATTCAGCGGACCCAGGTTCGAGACTGAGTCACGTCTTTCGGATGGTGACTTTAAAGGTCGGTCCCAGACGTAAATAATCATATCTGATTGATACACGTCTGTAAAAACCCAATTACACACACACTCGTTTATTTAGCTTTGTTATTTCTATTTTTTATTTTTTATTTTTTATTTTGTTTTGTTGGGGGGGGGGGGGGGGGGGTAATCACAGGTCCCCCGAAAAAGGAGGGGTGTTAACGGGGCTCGAGCAAACCCACTTTATAGTCAGAAATCGTTCCGCGGCGCCGCTGCGTTTGTTTATCAACTTGTTTATGTTCCATGATTTTACATTTTTGTATATAGAGTATAATTATATCATTTATCATTTATTCCTCATCTATGACACTGTAAAAACTTGACTTTACATATTGTTTCTAAATCTTATCTTGTAAAAATAATTTGAAAATTCGACGGGAAGGGATGAATTGTTAAATCCATTGCTTAAATCGCTAACATGCTTGTCTGTTGATGAAATCGAATCCCCAGATGTCCGCGTTCAGAAGCTCTATGAATATGAATTCTCATTTGGTTAAAATTCTAATTTGAATGCTCATTCTATATCAATTTGCATGATGAAAGTATGCGATCGCTTGCCCTAAAAATCAAAGTGAATGCTTATTTTAGGCAATTGAATGTTGATCTTGATTAACATTCAAATTCAAATGAAATCGATCGACTGTGCATCAATTTGGCTGCTATTTCGATGAATTTAACCTGGAATACCTATGACAATGAGCCTAAAGCTACAACTCACTATTTACGCTCTAAAGCGCTTTAGAATACGAAGTTGTATAGGTCCACATTTAAAACCTTCTCCCTCGTTCGCTATATACGCGCTCTAGCATAATACAAGCAACCTTTAAAATGGCATTAAACTGGCAAAAGTTGAACAGCGCAACCTTACAGTAACTGCTAAATTGAGATTATAATTTGAAAATTAATTGCATTTAATTTTGAATTTCGACAAACAGCTGTTTTGAAAATAGGCACATTTTATATTTCAAACTATTATTTTTGACGTTGCACATGTGGAAAATTGCCTACAGATACATTCTAAGCTTCTACAAACTAGAATGGGGCATGATGGGAAAATTAGAGGCACAAACACTTATTAAATCCTGTTGAAGAGTGAATCTGACCGGGGACGCCTCTCCAAGAAAAATATTTATGAAGTCGTCCCCTCCCCCGAAAATGTAGAAATCTGCAAAGATAATTTCTCTAACATTACGCGCTGCCTAATTCCAATAAGGTGTAGATATCAAGATCAGTCTTTGATTTGCCTAATCAAAAGTTTTCAACTATACAAAACGCAAAATAATAACTGGAATTTACCAAAGGCGTCACTGGAATATAAAGTTTTTATATAGAGCAAAACTTGGAGTCGGGGAGGCACCTCGACAGACTCTTCACCGCTCAGTCGTTTAGCTTCGTCTCAGTTCTCACCGTGGTTCTCGCTACTTGTTATTTGTTCGTGTTATTTGATATTGTATAGATAGTTATGTTTCTTAAATTTGATTTGCTTATGCTTTGTTGAGCATTGTATTTTATCTAAAATTCTTCCCCATGTTCTGTTTGGGTTATGACGATAATGCTATCATGTGGAAATATAGAATTACGTTTAGCAGAGTGATTGTAACCGATCTGTTAAGCCCGGCGCACACTATGCGATCCGACTGCGACCCGATTTTCGAACAAATTGCAGTTTGCATTAAATGTGAAAGTTTAAAAGAGTCAAATTATCTCACTTGAAGTTCGGAATAATGATACGAATACTAATATCGAAATTTTGGTTAACTGCAATTGTTCTGGTTAGAGTAAAGGCCAAATCGGCTTCAAATCTTAGTCGATCGCAAGATTGGTATGACGTCACTACGATTTGGAATTGAATTCGCTTTTATTCCTACATGGGGGTTCGCAGTAGCCCGGAATTTCGATTTTAGTATTCATACTACTATTCGGAACTTTGATCACAAAGATTTTACATGTTTGAAGGTTCATATCAAATGTTTCCCCAAAATTGCATCGTAGTCAGATCGTGCAGTGTGCGCCGGGCTTTATATATCTTGTTACTTTTCGTCGAGTATCATCCGATATGTACAATTTTTGTTTCGCTATTATTTGCTTATGCTTTTTTAAATTTTTGTTTTTATTTAACGTGCTTCTGTTATTTTCCTTTATTTTGATGATAATCCCATCATAACAGGATTCCATATCAATAATCTTTTTTTACTTTAAATCTAATGAAAATGAGATAATATTCCCGACGTATAAAACATGTATTTGTCCCTTGCTTTAGTGAAAAATTTAGTTGTCCTTTTCAGGGAGTATAATTTCCAACACTTTTTCGTTTGCTTGTAAATTTTATTTTGCAGAAATATCTTAATATCTATTGCATGCATGGTAATCAACTAAGAATTACCTCAAGCCGTACGTTCCACTTGAAATGCATTTCTGTTACCATAGCACATGATAAGCTCTTTAAACAGACTTGTGTCAATCTTCTATGATTATACGTCCTGGGGACAGACCTTTAACGCCACTTGATTCAGTTTCGAACCGGGATCCGTCAGAGTCGGTTTGGAGGTTAAGACTGGCCACTAGACCAACTCACATCTCCTTATACCGTAGCCCATTGCAAGTTGTAGCCATTTTATTTTCCTCCAGACTTTCAAATGAGAGAGGGGAGGGTGGGGGAGGGGAGGGGGAGGGGAGGGAGTACACATTGCCCTCAGCCCGTGATACCGGTTAATACGCCACTGGATAAGGCCTAGTTTAATTCCCTCCATAAAGGGCGGAACCAGGAGGTCCGGGCAAATATATAGATATTTTTCTGACAAGCAAAAATGAAGAAAACGGGGTATTTAGTCTTTTTTACTCTAAAATTCTCTGACAATCAACCAAAAAAAGGCCCTCCAGTTTGGAGTTTTGTACTTAAGCATTTCAATTTCCATGCTTAATTTATGCCACTTGCGTTTCAAAAGGGGGGAACGCCGTTAATTTGGCTATATATATGAGTGTCCTCCCCCTCCAAAAACAACAAAAACAAAAACAAAAACAAACTAAAAAACGGCAGTGCTTCAACTATATGACTAAAAAAATATAATATATATAATGAGTAGGCCTACAATACACTATAATCAATTACTACAAATCCGATTGTATTGGATATCTGACATAATGCCATATTGTTCGTGTGACCAAGGAATAAACTCCTTGCTTCAATCTCTGTTCGCGTGGCAGCGCGCCAAGACATTTTCCGGCGACGCACACGGACTCGAGATGAGTGCTCGCTTATTTTGTGCGAGCGACAACTTTGAAAGATATGATAGTAGCAAGCGCTAGAGTTGAATCTCAGAATCATAACACATACTTACACACGCCTTCAAAAAAGCGGCGCGAAGTTCGTCGGGCACACTTTATCAATAAACCCTGTTGGAACATTGAGGTTGGATAACTGTCGTCTGAACTGGTCTGAAGCTCTTTCTTGACTTCATAGTGACTTTTATTGTACTCTATTGGAAGGGATACTCTTGTTCGAGTTTGGAAGGTGAGCGCGCTGTTTTGAAGTGCAAGCTAGCAGACGACAAGATCTGTCATCTTCAATACAAAATGCCAAACGTCGTGGAGAGTGTTTTGAGCCCGTTGCAGATTCGCAACAAGCTAGCGAAGGAGATCTTAGCAGAAGCAATCGGGACCTACATTCTCATCGTAAGTCTGTCCCCTTTTATGATTGATTGCGTTTTCCAAATGCCATATTGGTTGAATAGTAGAGTATTATAGCATCACTGCCACCAAGTCCAGATGGTGTTATTTGACGGATCAAAGTTCGATTAGATCAGAGTCAATAATTATTTATATATACCGTTTTAGTTCTTATCTGTAACGTGATTGTTACGTCTGATTACAACTCTACCTTTTGATATGGCCTGCATATCGTAAAGTATATAGGCCAGAACTACATATTAAACATAACCGATGAAGTTTTGCTCTCGACATATATGATGGTTTAAATATCAATGTTCAGTTGCTTGTAGAAGATAGTAAGCCTGTTAATATTATGCACAACTCACTTGCAGTTATGGGGCTATAGGTCCTAGTATCAACACAGTACAGTTTGATGTTATACGTTTTTACGGCATTTGCACGTCATTCAAATTTGAATATAATTTACGCCAGGTCAGGTGTAAATATTACAGTGTTTGAAACTTGTTTAATTTCATTGCACATTTCACCCCAGTAGTAGTCCTGCATGCCGCCGATTGTCAAAAACATGTTTTGCTGTCATTTCAAGCATTTAATAATACAGGAATTCATTTCATTCTTTCTACGGCTTTCAACGCGGAGATCCAATTCAATCAATCATATGATTTCGTGACGCGTAGGCCTACTTCCATCATTCTCAAATAGCGCACGCATGCCACGGAGCTTCTAACAAATTTGGTTTGTTTTGTTTTGTTTATATCATCAATATGTTTTATAGATTTCGCATTGATCAATGAAAAAATACAGAGTTCATAATTCGGTACATCTTGCTCTGTTTATAACATTCACCTCCCGCGAGGCAGCGCTTGTAGAATGTTGTAGTACATTCACAACTGGGTTACTACGAGCAGCGGGCAGCGGGGGTGTGTCTAGGGTACGGAGGTCACGTGATCTAAAAATCGGCTCGGATTTCACATAATATGCGTGAAGAAGAAGGTCGTAGGGTCACGTCTCCGAGTCAGATATTGGATTTCTCTTTGGGGAAAGGGGTCTGGATTACGACAGGGTGAAAAGGATTCAGTCAAGCTCCCAACATAAAATATAGCTCTATAGTCAGTCAGTGTTGCGGATTTAGCGGAGGGGAACCGGCCTCCCCCTTTTTACTATCAATGTGGCATAACGAGTACACAATGTGACCCCCCCCCCCCCCCATTTCAAAACTTGTTTCCTCTTCTTTTTTTTCTTCCCTTATTTTTTCGCTTGCGAGACTTTTTTCTTTTGAGATTTGGTGTAAATTATCATTCAAAGATGTGATAAGCCTGTTTTTTGTAGTCAGAATTCTTTTTGAACCCCCTCAAATACCTGGATCCGCCCCTAGATAAAGGTACCGTGGTTAGTAACATGAACTGAATTCTTTTTAAAGGCAGCTGGTTAGCGACATTAAATACTTGAAGCCTTGATATAAGATGTTTAGGAGTAAATCCGATCCCATTATAGTGTCCCTATTGAGTTATGAGGCATTCATAAAAGCCACCCCCCCCCAAAAAAAAAAAAAAATTTCTTGATATATATCATTGGTACATCCAAAGGGCAAGGGGCCGCCCGCCCAACCCGGCAAAATCCGCTTATAGCGTACCATACCATATTATACCTTACCATACGGCGGGGGGGGGGGGGGGGGGGGGGGTTAAAAATTGACTTGATTTGTGCTTCCCGGCCAAAGAATCCTAGATCCACCAACTGAGTGTAAACACGTAACTGTTTCGTCGCCTTGGAAATTAAAGGTGACTACCGTATTCGATCTACACAAGGACAAACATCTTAGAAAACTGACATCTTCCAGATTTGTTTGCCCGATATATGTTTCTGAAATTGCTCCTTGTAAAATTGATGAAACATCGAGATAATCAATAAACGGCTGCTATCAATGATAGTATTTATCTCCAATTTTTCTCATATATTTCAAAAAACAATTTTGTAGAGGCCTACCCTATCTGGATTCTTAACACAAAATATAAAATTCGATATCTCGATAGTATGGACTTGCCGTATAGGATTGCAGTCCAGTATACAAACACCATTTTGCGATTTATTACAAAATGGGGTCAATGTATTAAAAATGCCTTTTCGACAAACCCCTCACTCACTCACTCACTCATACGGAGGCCACTCATCGTGCTCATAGAGGATACCATCCCCTATAAATCAATAGTAACTATATATTCCAGGCCAAACAGGTTTTGGGTCATATCTCATTTGATGTGTTTGCTATATTGGCCACTTTACGGCTCCGCACATGTCGATCTTCATGTATTTTTTTTAAAATCAAATTTACTGCCCATGCAGATTTTTCTTCGAGTGTTGATTGCATTGACATTTTACAATAATCATAACGTATACCAATCTCTACACTGTACGTAGGATCGTATTTAGATCCAGAGCTGTCGGAACTAGGGTTGGGTATTGGTATAGCACAGAAGTCGATGGGTGGACTGATAAGAAGATATGTGTGGAAGTTTCCTATGAAGTGCTTTAGTTTGCATCTAGGTTGCAGGACAGGTTCTTGCTCAATTATGGCATAGTAATTCCGATTTGTGTGGGCATTTAAGTGGCTATGAAATTTCACGAGATGGATTATTTGGTCAAAAGTGAAGACAGTTGAATTGCATTAGCTGATATTGATAGAAAGTTTAAAGGTACATGTAATGCAATAAGTAAAATGTACCAATTGAATTGAAATTGAGGTATTGGCTTCAATGAATGTATATTATGGGTGCACATGACGAAAGAATGTTGTTATGGACTTTGAGGTAGAGTGAAACTTGCTATGATGTAGTTAAAAAGTACCCAGAATGAGGGAATTTTTCCCTTTGGACAAAATGAGAATTGGAAGGATCGGGATGACCATGTTTTTGGTTGTTTGGAGGTGAGAGGCCGCATTGCCTAAAGGAAATGCATCCTCTCACCTGTAATAACTTGATATTTAATGACATGGTGATCTCCGACTGCACGCCGCGACATGCATGCAAAAGCTTGTCCACGTAGAATTTTCATGTCAAAATAGCACTTGTGCTCTGCTGCATTTTATTGCCTTAGTTATGGAGAGCCCTGTAACATACAGTCGACTTCGCCGTGTAGTTGGCAAGACTATCACTCTATCTTAGGTATGCCATGTTCTTATTCATGTTATTGCAGTACCAACAGGCAACACCAACAGTCTAATCATTCTTGTTGTTTACTTTAGTCTTCAACTTTCAAGTACACCATTTCCACACTTTTACAACTTCTCCACATTTATTTCCAGGACAACATTATTTATATGGCCAGATGCCCCACGTCTGCGCATCTGAAATCACAAAAGACGCAACACTCACCTCAACCTCCTATTCAGATTTAGGCTAAGCCTACTCATATAAAATACCACTGAAAAAATAAGAAAAATGATTGAAAAACAAGGATTTCATGATTTTTTTACTTACTAGACTCAAATATGCTATTTTTAATGCACAAATATCCCGATCTGTGTATAAACTAACAAATTTTTATTTCCGATGGGTTTCCCCAAATTCTTGGGGATGATAAATTGGATTTGTACACGAGCTAAAATAAATCCCCAGGTCTAACGTTAAACTTTAAGTTAGCACACATCATGCACATGTCATGCATGTTGTTGTGCGACGTTAGCCTGTGAGTTTATAGTGCTGTAGTCTTAAGACTAACCTTGCATTAGTGTGAGTGGTTGCATGTTGTACTGTACTATAAGTTAGAACAGAAGTCTAGATCTATGTGCGTGATATTAAAAATAACTTCAATTTACTTACAAACACACGTAGTTACTTTGCAGATATTGGCTTGCCCAGATATTTTTGCTGACTGAAGTTAGAACCCTAATGAAAGCATTTTCGGCGTTCTGATCTGGGAACTATGCGTCGAGCGGGGCCTATATCACGAGTATGCTGATATTTGTTGTTGTTGTTGATTATGGCACGTATTGGCAGACGATGTTTTGATGGCGATATTTTTCACGAATTTTGGCTTATAACTGGCTTATAAATCGCCAAAGACTTTAATATCCAAGGGCTTATAAATGGCTTATAAATCGCCAATGACGTCATCAAATCAAGCAACGTGACAAAAAACTGCTAAATTCTCCTATTTACCTGCGAGTCATTTAATTTCAAGGAGGTCATATGTAATTAAAACTGTTCAGTGTTGTATCCATGTATTTAAAGCGAAAAAGGGTAAACGCGATCATAGAAAACTGGAGCTCTCTATTCGCAACAGAACTTTTCCTAATGAAAGCCTTTTCAGTGTTCCGATAGAGTGTTCGATGAATATAGCGCCGCCTTCGGCGTTCCGGGAACTATGCGTCAAGGATGTTCTAAGCATTTTTTTTACCTTGATTAATGTTAATGATTAACTTAATCCAAAATCAAAATAAAAGAAGGGAAATATATTAAGTATCGGTATTTGTTACTGATTAACTGTTGCGAAAACAGTGGACAAAGCTAGTAGAAGTTATGCATGATGAAATTTTTCTCTTCTCTACAAACATAGGAGTAGTCCATACAGTTATACACATCCCTCACTATTGTAAAAGCAACCTATTATTTTGTATAACAATGTTATCATTAAATGAAGATTCAAGGTAAACTCAATATTTTGGAACCGCCTCTATAGCCTAGCAGAGAGTTTGTCACAAACATCAACAGAGAGTGACTTTTTTTTTTTAACATAGTGAGGTCCCAATCTGTGCATTTAAAATTAGCAATGGAAAGTGATAATCAATAGTCCTAACAATCTGCAAATACGGAAACTATAAATACGAACTCACCTAGCCCCCCCCCCCCCCCCCCCCCCCATCCCCATCATGTGCGTCTGGAGCCTTGATGATGCACCTTCATTTTCTGTTGAAGTCATTATTTATTTTCAATTGTCGGTGTACCCCCTTCCACAAACTTAACTTGATTTATATGCATGATGACAATTTTGAAATACAGATGTCTTACAGGTAGCCTACAGACTCTGGCTATGTGGCTCCAGAGTAAAGGGCATTTGCAATGCAAGCAGCATCGATAGTCTCACAGTTCAGACCTCTCTGAAATTGGTTTGTGCATGTAAACTAGGTTGCGATCGCGTGCAGGTCAAACTGAGGAGCCATCATGGCTTAGTGGCAGAGCAGTTGTCCCGTAAACGGCCAAGGTCCTGGGTTCGAAACTAAGTCAAGGGCCTTTTTAGGGTTAAAGCCGTAGGTTCGCAGGTTCCTCAACTACAAACATTCAGGTGAAATATACGATCAATCCATCAGTCAACCAACTCTTAACCCGTTAGTTCCATCGGTTCCTTTAATATTAGCACAAATTTGCTTTCTAAGCAGTTAGATAAACTCTATTATTAATCAATAAATCTGTTCCCGAGGGGTTTTGAACCCTTGACCTCGCCTCTCCAGATCGTGCAGCTCGATCGAGTCATGAGAACGACGCATCTGTCAATTGGTAGCAATACATTAACATGTTAGGCGATTGGCAATTAGCATGTCACTTCTCAGCACCTTCGTCCAAAGTTCACGTTGATGGTGATAATATAATGGCGGATTTAGGGGGTACAGCAGACCTGTATCCCTTTTGAAACCCAAGTGGTTTACCTTTAGTGCACATTGCACACACAACAACAACAACCGTGAATAAATACTATATGACACCTTTTCACATTTTCGACCTACAGGTCTGCGTGAGAACCCCCCCCCCCCCCCCCCCCCCCCCCCCTCCACCGGCTTTTTGCAAAATTCTGGATCCGCCAGTGGATATGTTTACCGTGTAAACAACATACATTCATTACTCGCTCATTGCAGAGTAAGAAGATATATTTTGATTCAGATTAAAGGCACAGTTAACTTTTAAAATGCATGAACACGGGGGTTAGGACCGTCCCCCCCTTTTTTTTTTGCTTGTCAAAGATTTGGGGGAATTGGACACCCGCTCCCCCTCTTTTCATCTTCGATAAATTGTTATTTAAATCTATACATTGGCCTGTAGTGAATCTGATATTGTAAGAATGTGTTGATGGTAATTTCTTTTCTTTGGTTATAGTTTTCGCTCGGGGGAAAAAACCACCTACAAACTCGGACGTGAACATTATCCAATAACTTATCGAGGTATCAACGGAATCGCATTATGTGTACTTGTTAAGATAATGTATAATGGTGCTGTTGATTTGATAGATCCGGAAGGATCAATTGATGCGAATCTGCGACACACTGTTAGTCCTAAAACTTCCTTTTGTCCGAAATTGTGTGTCATGATTTCAGGTGAAACTAATTAAAACAAGATAATTCAATAATGGAGACGTTCAATCCATTGATGTTATATCTAAATCAAGATTGGCACTTCATCCAAGTTAAAATGGGGAGGCATGATCGCTTTGTAGTAGAGCAGTGGTCTTATAACCGGGATGTATCAGGTTCGAAACCCTTTGTTAGGGCATCCCTCGGATGAGACTTAAGCAGTAGATCCTCTGCTGGCTTACGTAAAAGCATGTACTTGATATATCATCAGTTAGGTATGAATAAAATCAATCAGTCGTCAAAATATTACCTAAAACCATCCCGATGACATCATAAAGCTTTCATTATCCTGTATCCCCTTTTTATTTTCAAGATGTCAGTATAATATTAATCAGCCGAGCCAATCGATATGTCATTAACGTTTGTACCCCGCCCAGTAATCATAACTACATCTATATATGAAGGACTAATTCGCTGCAAGACATCTAGCCCTCATGACTCATGATCATCGTCTTCAAGAGGAGGTTGAGTTTTGAAACTAGAAGGTGGAAAATAATTAGTGAGCTTTCTCATTCTTATAATTCCTCTTTCTATAAATATAATAGTATCCATGTCACATGAATTTTCTGCTCTTGAAGTGCCCTCATGTATGTATATTTTTTCTTCAAATTTTGGACCGAATTTTGATGTCACATGTGTGTCTGTGTCCCTTACACATGCGCAGTACTCTGCTACATCTTTTATCATAACATTTTCAAAATACAACGGTTTCTTGCTCTTATCAAAGCAACAGTTATCACATGATAGTTACTTGGCAAGCTGCCCCTTTTGCAATTTTTATTTACAAAATAATAGTAATCTTATTTTCTTCTTTGGATGTGCTGTGTTCCGTCTTCACCGTGACCTTTTTGAAAGAAGAGAATGTGATCATTTTAAAAAGGAGAAGATCTTGACCCAGGATACATGCATCTATCTTAAGATCCTTAGATTGCAATCGGTGCATGGGATTACGAATACGAGTTTCCATTACTCCAAATAAGTTAAGCTCGTATTTAAAGGGTATATACATTTACATGTCCATATACGAGAAAGGGTGATAAAGGGACATAAGAGAGTGAGTGGGGAAGAGGGACAGATATAATATGCAGAGCAGAGAGAGAGAGGGAAAAAAAAAAGACAAATAGAGAAATGTACTGGTAAAAACTTTTGAATTATGAGGGAATAGAGAAAGAGAGAAAGAGGGAGAGAGAGAGAAAGAAAGAGAGAGAGAGAAAGGCATAGATACTTAGCCTGGGAGAGGTGATGTTTTTGAGGTGGAACAAGATAGAATGACAACGTCATTTATTCTTGTATATAAAGAGAGTGAGACAGAGAGCGCGAGAGAGAGAGAGAGCGAGGGGAGAACGAAAGGGAATGGGAGAGAGGGGGCTTAAAGAGAGGAAATGGAGATATAAAGTGCAGGGATGAAGTTATCCGGAGGGAATTCTTTCAAACCCAGCGAGCGAGAAACGACAACATGTTAAGAGTTTCCGGTCATTCACCTTTCAAGTTTCATTAAGTTTCAATCAGCCGAAAATTCGTCCCTTTTCTGGTTTTGTCTTCACAAAATGTCATGCAGAATAATGGATGTACTCTTACGAAGTTGACAGTGTATTTAGATGATTGATGCTAGCATATGACTTGTACGTCAAAGTGGTATGGATTGAAGATGGTAATGATATAATTGCAATTAAAACACATCCAATTCAAAATAATTGACATTTCCTCAATTGAATTTTACGGTTATTATATACCACTGAATAAAGTTTTTATCTTAATATCTGAGGGATTCTCAGAAACTTTCCTAGAGTTAGTGAAAATGTTTCTTCTTTGTTTAATGGACTATACGCAATACATAAAATCGGGGAAAATTACATTTGAAATGTCATATAACATTAACTACACGCTCGCCAGACCTTCTTCATGTCACCGCCCCCTTCTCTCTCTCTCTCTCTCTGTCTGTCTCTCTCTCTCTACCTCCCTCTCTCCCCCTCCCTCTCTCTCTCTCCCCTCCCTCTATCTCTCCCTCTCTCTCTTTCCCTTTTTTCTCCCTTTCTCCCTCTCTCTTTCTTTATCTTCCTATCCTGTTATTCTACAGTATTGCGTTAACAGATAATATTGTCAACAAAATATATCCTTTCAAATTCAAAGAAATCCACCGAAACGTTTTGTGGCATGGGCTCTATTATAAACCTACTCAGTTTGAATCTCTAAATTAAAGGCAGCCGTCACAATAAGGAAATGCATCGTGATCATCTTTTTCATTTTAAATGATGTATCCAAAAAAAAAAATGTTTCCTTGAAATCTCTGTGACATTGACAAGGAACAAAGGAAGAAATTACGCCATAACAGTGTTTTTTAATCACTCATTATTTTCGATTGATATATAGTTTAGAACTGTGAGTAAATATTGCTACTTATAAATTACATATCAAAGAAACCTGATGAAATATGTTAAGGAGCTTTATACCTCGAACACACTGATACCAAATGGACCAATTATTGGCCTTTCGGGGTAGTGTAATTTCTTGTTCGGCTTGGAGTCGGTCTCGTTGGTGTGAGTGTGGTATAAGCAAAACTTTGTGGGCTTTAACCTATAGGAGTCGTTAGCAGGAGACAACTGTTTACGTCTCCTATTTAACCTTCTATTAGCTTCTGTTGGCCTTGCACTCCTAGTCCTCTCTTCCTTTAGAATGGTCTCACTTCGAGGCCAAGATAGTTTTTTTTTAAATTTATTTCTGTATCCATTTGTTTATTTGATTTCCAACCAACAATAAATAACATGAAAGATGCCAGTCAACACTGGATGATTGTCCTAAAGAATTGTAAGCTCTTGCTGAAGGAGTTTCCTCATTGACTATAGTTTTAAAGTACAAGACATCAGGAGACTTTAATAACAACTATCAACATGATAAATACAGATGATTATTCGGTAAATAAAACCCAACTGCAACCTTAACCCTAACCTTTTGTAATTATTTTTGACGAAATAAGGCCGGAGCAATTTTCGCGGGGTCACTCATATCCCCAAGCTCCTTACATTGCCTTTTTCTTTGAGATGGAAATAAACTGTATTTCACCTGGAAGGTAGGTTAATCGGGGATGGAAGTGGTAGGGGAGGAAATGATATTCCCTTGTCTTCACGTCTTAACCAGCTGTGCATATGCTACCAAACACACTCTTACAAACCAGATTTCCGAGATGCGGCTTCACTTTAAAAAGGGGTTCATTTGAATTCCCTTGACCAGTCGAGGATAAGATAATTGGTCAAATAGAATACGTGCCAGATGATACGGAGAGATATGACTGAAGAAGAAGAAGAATATATGAAAAGTTCAAGTAGAGATGCAAGGTAATGAAAATAAAAACGTATCAAAAGGAATGCAAATCTATACATAAATAAGTTGAAATTGATATATAATATGAGAAAAAAATGATATCCTAAATGTGGAAAAAGAAAGAGATTTAAAGATATCATTCATATAATAGATATAATATATACAAATGGAGAAAGAGAGAGAGAGAGAGAAAGAGAGAGAAAGATAGAGAGCTGTGAGATTAAAAAAATGCAGTGTTTGTGTTATGTATGTGGATGTGTATAAGTCATTCAAACATTATTTTCCTACGGCTATAAGTGGAAGAAAGACAGAGAGAGAGAGTGTGAGAAAAAAATATAAAGAGAGAAAGAGAGAGAGAGAGAGAGGGGGGGGGGGGGGGGGGGGGGGGGTGAGTGCAGAAATGAAGTAGTGTTTAAACATCGCACGTAGACGCGGAAATACAGCCTTTCATGATGTTAGCCCTCCACCATGTCCACAGTTGAGTGCATGATGTGCACTTGTATGACTCGAAATGAATTAAAGTGCTTCGGTGAGGGTTAAGCGGAAATGTCTGTGGAATAAAAAAAAGATAAGTCAAACCAAGTTGAGAAGAGAAAAAGGAAGAGAGAGGGGGAGAGGAAGAGAAGAAAGAGGGAGGGAGAGAGAGAGAGAGAGAGAGAGAGGAGAGAGGGAGAAGGAAAGGATAATGCGAGGAGGTATCTTCTTCATTTTGTAGATGTGAAAAATATAAAACATACCCTTCAACGACGCAGAGGCCTTTGTTAAAGACTATTTTTCAGTTGTGGATGTGAGATACGGGGCGGAGGACAGCGATTGTACAAGGGAGAGTAACTGAGAAATAGATGGATGAATAAGAATGAGATAGAAGGAAATGTGACAGAGAGGAAGAGAGAGAGAGAAAGACAGAGAAAGGAAGAGAGTGAAAAAAAGGAAGAGGGAGAGTAGAGATTGTGAAAGAGAGAACAGAGAGAGAGAGAGAGAGAGAGGATAATGAGTAAAAAGAGAAGAGAAAGAGGGGAGATATGCAACAGTATTTCTACATCTTAGGTAGATCTTAAAATGTAAAATAAGACCCTCCCCTTTCATCCCTCCACAATGGAGTGCTCTCTTTAAAAGACGCACTTGGTTGTTATGAGAGTGTGATGCGGGGTGGATGATAGTGGTGGTAGTGGTATCCAGGCCGGAGTAAACTGACACCGCTCTGCACGTGAGCACATCGTTTAGCTTGCTTGATAAGATGTTGTATCCCCGAAGAGTGAGTATTACTGTCAGTTGTTCGTATCGTGGTACGGATCTTACAAACTCAATCACATCAGGTCAGATTTATTGAAAGGTATTGGACGAGAGGGAGGCTAGGGAGGAAAGGGGTGGATCCTGCTTCCATAACCCCCCCCCCCACCCCCACACACACACACACACACACACACGCACAATACTCTCTCTCTTTCTTTCTTTCTCTCTCTTTCTCTCCCTCCCTCTCTCTCTCCTGTAACTAAAGTCAATGCTATCTACTAGGTGTAAAAAAGAACATTGCACTTCTGATCGTTAATAACTCTAAAGTTATAACTCGTATCACACTAAGGTTTCCACATTGTAAAGTTGAAGGATGTCAAATATATTTGAAGTTTTATGACATTTCTTTGAAAAACTACATTCTCAAAATTATGCTCTGAATATTTAATTAGATTTTCATTTCTTGAAAAATCAAAGCCGTACAATCTGTGTATCTGATACAGCGGGTATAGGTCTATTCTTAGAGCAGTTCCGTTTTTCTGGACTCATTAAAGTCATAACATGATTAGTCCAACATTAGAACCTCGTTACACACCACCACCCGTACTCCGCCTTTCCAACACCACTAAAAATCGTTCCTATATGGGGTGCGTCTATAGGGGATGTAAAGCAAAAAAACAAGGAATCTGTTTCCCCGCATCTTACCGATTTACAAATCCAATCACATTAGAGGTGGGAAGATGAACAACAGGGTTAAGTTGGATTTGCAGCGTCTCCCAGCTTAATAGAACTTTCTACTTGTTTTTTACCAAGGAGCGGATGGTGGTTCTAATACAATTCATTTGGTTCCTTTTCTACTTTGTAATAAACAGCATCTTGGGGTTCCATTTTGATATCTATAAGAGTTTGTGTTCGAAGGAAAAAAGAGAGGTACAAGTTTGTTTACCCCATTGGTCAACCATCCTTTTTAAAATCATGTACCGATATACCATGGCCCCGTTTCATAAAACTTGTTATCAATAACAACTGCCACAACTGCTCACAGCCAATCAGATTAAAGGATTTCAGTAGCTTATCACAGTTATTGTAACTTGTTATTGATAAACAGTTTTATGAAACGGGGCCCAGACGTCATTATCCTAATGAAGAACACAAGGGACAAGTTTACCCCGACCAGTGACGTAACCTACCTAAGACTGGATACCTGCCCCCAGTCGAATTGTGAAGAAGAAGAAAAAAATAATAACGGAGAGACAGGTAGAGACAGAAAAGAAGAGGGAAAAGGCAACCTGAAAAGAAGATTATTATCACCCCTTTACACGAACTCCCCTCGCTCGACTCAATGTTCTCTTACATTCCATCCACCTGGCTTCCCCGACACCAGTACCCCGGCCCTTGATGACTGAACCCATGCTACCCCACATCCCTCGATAATGCATAAATATAAAACAGGGGCTCTACTTTTTGAGATAATAACAAAGTGTTAGCAATAACTGTTTTGACTTTTAATTAAACCACTAAATTCAAGCGCATGACAGCAATTATAAGTTTTATTACAGTTCATCATGAAAGCTAAATCTGTCCCTAAAGCCGTTGCAAGATAGATAAAAGCCTGTATTTTTTTTAACGAAGTAGGTGAATTTTTTGACATCCCCCTCCCCTCCTCCTCACTCAGCGTTACAACCTATTTCTTTCCCGCATCGATTAGATGCTTCAGTATAAGTCTTGTCCGACTGAACTATTTCGACCTACGGCTGGGTTTTGTACGCCCGTGAACCAAAAGCATCTCATTTTCGATTCTAAACACTCCTCTCCATCGACCCTGCATCGGGTGATGAGATGTAAGAACATAAGACCTACCCGCATTAGAATATAAGAGCATTCTTCTTTAAGATTGTGTCGTGTAGTGATTGTGCAATTGCATTTTGAATTAAATTGTTTTTAAAGTTATTCAGAATGGCTACAATTTGAGGTTTGGTAACGGGATTAAAATTTTTAAAACATCGCAATGTTGATGAATGTTACAGACATGGAAGATCATTGTACAGATGTAGAAACGGATGACTGCCCAAAACACTCACAAAAAAACTAATTGATGCTAGTGATTAATCGTTTCCGTTAGCCTATATTTGCAATATGTATTGTTCTTCAGCATTCTTCATAATCTACACACTCCTGTAAACAGATAAGAGTATTCTTCCTTTATAGAGCGATCCCTCTATAAGAGCGCTTATTTTTAAGGTGTGAATAAGTCGTTACTTCGCACATTATACTACGGGAACCGGGTGGCTCCTGTATTATAAGAGTTAAAGAATATAGTCAACGGGTTGAGTCTTTGATTCCCGACAGAGTACCTTGTTTTCGTGTGCTGACCATGGCTTGTCACAACAGCTGTACAGATAACCATTCTCACAGGACCAGCGAACCGATCTACATCGTCATCGGTACCTTGAAAAGGTGACCTATTTTACCAGACGCGTCGGTCTTTCTGACTCGTCCACCTCCCCTTTAAGGGTGTGGGGGTTAATTTCCGATGTGCTGTTGATTTGTTACCATTTGATGTAACCCTTATCTACCCAATCGTAATGCGAATTTTCTTCCACATGTCGTCTCAGGTTTTTTTATGCAAATGAATATAGCATACAGACTATTATTCCCATAATTCATGGCGCCATACATACTAAACAAAGTAACCTCAGCAATCAGAATCACCTATATAAGATTGGGTATCGGACTATCGGTAGGTTTCCGTGCTATTTTCCAGGCAATATGCTGTGTACCTTGTAACTACAGACGTTATGATTTCATATAATTTATCATAATAAGTCTGAGAGGAGACTAAGCCTTCTGCTAACCATTTTAAAACGATTCTCAAACCATATTTTCTGCACACTTTTCATATTTTCAAATTACGATCTGGTACATGGTATTAACTCTTTCCCCATTTTCTTCTTCTTGTAAACGATGTCTAAGTCATAATGTCATACGTATAGGGGTGGCGTAGTTGAGTTGAGAACGGTACCACTCGGTGGGGCGACACAACCTCGTATCTCCAAAAAATTAAATGTTCAGGAGAGTGAAAAAACAGGGCTGCCATAACACTAAGGAATGGGATTGTCTTCCCTTTGACATGCCACATGTGGGTTCATTTTGGAGTAGGAGAGCTGGGATTTTGACAGGACATCACTTGACTGATTATCTGAAGATTGACACAAAAAAGGAATTTTCGCCAAAATTGGAGAACTTTTCTATTTTGTGTATATAATGTGGAACTTGATGGCGATCTGACTTTTGCTCAAAATATTAATTGCGTTAAAAAGATTACAGGGTTCGTGCTTGGATTTGCGACTGAGTTTTTGGTTAGGCTTAAGGTTAAGGTTAGCTTTAAGTATGATGTTGGGTCCAGGGCTAAACTTAGAAATTCTCGTATAAACTGACCCCGAGAAATATTGTTGTCGGAGCAAGTGTTGCAGGATCATCTTTATAGACCGTGGGAATATCTAGCTCCCGTCTGTAATTCTCGTCTGTGAAGGAAGGACGTGTATTTTTTGTGTTAACTTCTCAATCTTATATACTCTCTTTCAACAAATGACCCTTGGTTGTTACTCCCGTTAACACAGTTCTTAAATTCATCACCTAGCCTGCCACTTGTGTGATTTTTACACCACAGACGTGTTAATAGTGCTTTCTCCTTAGAAGGTCATGTCTGCATCAGCAATACATATTCCACGATGTCTTTGGGGTGCCAAAGAAAAAGTGTGAATGTGTTAGAAGGTAAACAAAATAGACTTAATTACGCGTAGAGGCACCTCATTATGACATAAACTTGAAAAGGTTTTGAACTTTATACCAACTCTTTTTTAAATGAGATTTTAAATATAAATATCTGAACTTTTTAGAAAATAGATTAGTTTTATATATCTAAAAAAAGAGGAAAGATAATATTCACTTCCATGTGAGTAATATATGTACAGGCTACCGCGGTGTGATGTCATTACCTTTACAGTTTTGCTTTCTGTAGCCTTATGGATTGACACTTTTCAGCATTTTTTTTAAAAACTGTTTTATTTAAACTGTTTTAACAAAGTCACATTTTCCTAACTTGTGATTTCAAAACAAATCTGTTGGTGTGCTTCATTTCATATTTCCTGTTTTCTTACCGAAAACATTATAATTTTCGAATATTTATTAATTTTCTGTATTTCAATTATAATTTTCTAATGTATTTCATTGATTTGTCGGTCTCTTGGGTCATCAATTTCTCAATTTTATGCACAGAAATAACAGCTACCGGCAAGTCTAATGATGAACAACCACATAAACGGGTTTTTCGTGTACCATTCCATATGGTGCGGTTTGGAATAGTAATTCGATTGAAGTGTTTAAGCTTACTAGAAAACAGCAACCTTGACACTCACTCTACGTCCAGCTACTAAAGCAACACTTTCCCGCCTATTAAAATGTATATATATGCATGTATATATATTGAATAAAATAAACGTGTTCAAAGGTAATGAAAATTCGTTCAAAATATCATGCTAGTGAAGTAATACCCATGAATCACAAAAAAATGCAGCCTAGATTCACCAATACATGTTGTCGTAATCAGTACACAAAGATTTATTTAAAGACACTGATATTAATGAATAAAACTTGATCATAATGATGCATACAATTCTGACGTCCTTTGCAATTGAACTGCGCCAACAGCTTAAGGCGGGTTCACAAAACAATAATTGTGGTCGCCATGGTAGCTGCATCCCAAAAGGTGTTAGTTATGAGGCCCGAGTGTTTACTCTAAGACGCTGAAAGTGCAACAAATTGTCTGACTAAACGCTCAACCAGAAAGTGACTGGGATATCTATGAATAATGCACATATCATTTTGACGCAGAAACGTGCGCTTCCCGCTTTATGTACAGAATAAAGTATGTCATAAATTGATTCCTAACTAAATATAGGGAGGAGATGTAGACTTGGCAAATAATGGTTAAGACAATCCACAAAATATCCCCTCACTTCCGTAATGTCAGTCCTACTCTATGGTGCCATTCAAAGAGTTCAGTATTTTCTGTTGCTCTTGTACACGAAGTTACTACCCAACGGCCGAGCCATATTTATGTTGGCCCTGCCACCCTCTCTTGCGTGGCACTAGAGTTTGTTTGTTTATTAGGTGACGCCTTAATTATATAATTTTCGACGGCAAATAGCAAACGAGCGAAGGAAACTTGCATTGTAAGTATTCAAAGCTTACATACTAAAGCATTATAGAGCTTATGAACTCTTACCAATCATTAGGCTTTTCTTAGCGCTTAAAAAAAACACAAACTTTGTGTGTGTGGGGGGGGGGCACCCTGGTGCACCAGAAATTTATTAGGGAACTTATCTATTCCTCTCGTTTTTCTGCTTTAATTCTAATCAACTAAATACTAGGGTGGACTTTAATTTTAATGTTCAGCCGCCCCTTTTTCTCACCATGAACTATAGACCCTTCGTTGTGACAGCGTGTGAAATGGATACCACACATGCACCTGCTATGTACCAAATCAGATTATTCTTTTAACACATTTCTTTTAACACATTTCATGTTACATTTGGCAAAGGTTCAATTGATTTATCAAGTATTACCACTTACATTATTCACACCTGAGGATGCCCATGGAAAATACCCGTTCACTTCTCGGAATTTCAGGATCCTGTGGAGCTAGAATGCCAAATTCAATCGCAAAAGACCCTTTGACATGTGCACGACTATGAACATGAAAAATGTGAAAATTCGTGAAAGCACCATGGCGATGCAAACGCCATTGTTGCACTGTCCTTTTGGCCAAAATTTGAACCCTAAAATGGGTCACGAAATTGCCATGAAGGCCATAAGCAGTTGCAATGAGAGAAAAAAAGGAAATAAGAGGGAGAAAGAAAGATAATTATAATCGTCACATTTATCCAGGGTTAATTAATGCTACTATTGCCGTAACATTATTACTGTTACCCCAGTATTGTCAGCTAGCCATTTTACACTTGGATCGAGAGGGACAAAATGTGGGTAAGACATCTCGTCCAAGGATTAAACAAGGAGAGAAGATCCAATAACGAGCAAGGATTGAACCCGGAACCTTCGTGTATATATATGAGAGTAAAGAGACTTCACCCATATACCACAGTACTCCCGCTATGGAAATGTATGGAGGATGAGAGAGGAGGCAGAAGGGGCTAGTGCCCCGGTCATGCCAGTGTTCCCAAGTCTCTAAAGGCGACCTTTTCGAGATAAACATTTCCCCTTTCTTACTCTCAATACGTTGTAACCACCATCATCTGTCCCTTTTTTAATCACACCGTGAAGGCATCAATTCATATCTTAAACACCATACCCTCTGAAAAATATTCAATGCTGACTCGAGCAAGTGTTGCCGTTTTGAAATAAACTAAAATGAAATGAAATGAAATTACAGTAATGAACTTGTCGCTTTTCACATGGTTCAATTTCACTGGCCGGCATTTTTGCCTGTCGACACTGATAGAAATACAATGTAGTCAATAACACTGGTGAGGTATGGTTCGTCAGCTTTGGAAATTAATACCTAAATAACATTTGATTGCGTATATACTAGAATTACCTTAGTGTATGTTCTATTCGGGGGAGCTTTTGTGTTCGGATCAAAGTAATGTATCCCACACCTTGTGATACTCTACAACCCCACCGCATGATTGGTATGCCCACACGCACCTCGTCTGCCACAAATACCACTGGTAGGAGCGTGAAAATGGGACATGAACTTGATCATTGTTTGTTTCTCCAATACCGATAATTTGGCTTTGTTTGGCTGTTCAGATATCCACACTTATTTAACCATTGACAAAACGATGATTGAAAGCACTGGTGTATTCTGTATCGTGTGAAGCCGGCGCGGCGTCAAGACGAGGCGTCGTTTCGATTGCGTCATTAGGGACTTTTAGAAGCAGTGGACTAGTACTTCGTCCCAGTCGACTAATTCGCGCATGTCAACGTCGTCGACTGCCCATGTTGACTACAGTTCTGATCATTAGGGACTTTTAGAAGCAGTGGACTAGTACTTCGTCCCAGTCGACTAATTCGCGCATGTCAACGTCGTCGACTGCCCATGTTGACTACAGTTCGGATGAGCATAATAGTTGAGCTGTTCTGATGACGTCATATACGTGAACCTCGTCGAAGATTTCGGAGCACCGCAAAAACGAAGTGAACACGTTCTCGATTTTGCAAGTCAGGGAGGAGGACAGGGAGAGGGCGAGTGGCGCATGCGCAGTGGCGTAGAATGATGTCCTTGCGTACCAGTCGACTAAGTGGACGTGAAATTCTAAAAGTCCCTATTTTAGATTTCACTCGACGTGTACGTAACGTCGACGTCAACCGGAAGTACACACTCAACGGATGAGCATAATAGTTGAGCTGTTCTGATGACGTCATATACGTGAACCTCGTCGAAGATTTCGGAGCACCGCAAAAACGAAGTGAACACGTTCTCGATTTTGCAAGTCAGGGAGGAGGACAGGGAGAGGGCGAGTGGCGCATGCGCAGTGGCGTAGAATGATGTCCTTGCGTACCAGTCGACTAAGTGGACGTGCAATTCTAAAAGTCCCTACTGCCTGCGCTAGTCGGGCCTGTGAAGGCAATTAACCCATACGCCTGTCACTAAAAGTATTGTTTGCAACCTTGGACTGTTCATTTTGCAATCACTGTTTAAACGATATCATTATAGCCCGGCTCAGACGAGGCGTCATTTGCGTCACTGACTCGTACAGTCTTGTGCGTGTTATGAAAGAGTGATATCGTTTAAAAAGTGGTTGCAAAATGAACAGTGCATTTTTTTTGTTTGTTTTTTTTATTTATTTATTTTTATTTATTTATTTATTTATTTATTTATTTATTTTTTTTTTTTATTTATTTATTTATTTTATTTTTTTTTTTTTTTGGGGGGGGGGGTAATAACTTGCGTATGGGTTAAAGGTAAAGTTGAGTTCTGGTCATGAGACTGAATTGTCAAAGAAACCGTCTGAAACGCATTGGGAAAGGTCGAGTATTTAGCACATAAGAATTGGTGTATGCAGGTAAGGTTTTGGAATCACCAAAATGATAAGAAATTGACTCAATCCTGCTGAGATTCACATGCACTGCACACAGAAATGTGTATATGGGACTAAACAAAAATGTTGGCCTGAACATTCCAGCTGTTTCTTGTCATTTGAATGTGAGGGCATTTGGAGAGCAATCCTTTTTAGGGGACATAATCTGTACGATAATCTTCCAAACTAATTAATACTAAGAATTCGAAGGCTCACAAAATATTTGTTACCTTTCCTAGAACTCAACCTGCTCCTTAATTCAATTCACAGCCTCTGTTCAGCTGTTAGAGCGGGTCCTGGCGCAAGCAAAATGACGCTTCATGTGAGACGGTCTTTAGGTATAGTCAAACTGCACATTGGCTACGATGATTTTGTAAAGCTTTGTTGATAATTATTGTATTCCCCATTGGCGCTTGAAAGAAACTGTAGGAAGTGCATGCAACCTGATAATCAGATATTAATGGTGTTTACCGTCGATGCTACTACTCCTGCAAAAACAATCGTTTCCTTTAAAGGTATAAGGTTGAGTTTTGGAAAGGTAAAAAATAATTTGTGAGCTTTCTCATTCTTCTTACGTTAGTTTGGAAGATTATCATAGTAGAAATACCCCCTAAAAAGAATTGCTCTTCAAATGCCCTCACATTCAAAATATGACTAGAAACGGCTGAAATTTTCGGGCCGAACATTTGTGTGTAGTCCCATATACACATTTCTGTGTGCAGTGCGTGTAACTCTCAGCAGGATTGAGTCAATTTCTCATAATTTTGGCGATTTCACTACCTTACAGCATACACCAATTCTTATGTGCTCTATTATCAACCTCTCCCAATTGATTAAATACTGTTTCTTTCACAATTCAATCTCATAACCAGAACTCAACTTTATCTTTATCATAAAATAGTGTATCGTCCCCCAATTGGCCTCATTTGATCTGATTTAGCGGCGAACTAATATTTCTTAGGGAAGACAGGACACAGTAGCTGGATAAGCACGGCATTACGCTTGCATGATTTCTATTTAAGTACCATGAGCGGTATTTTTGTAACCTACATAATTTGAAGTTTGTAGCGAAGCTATTTGCATGATTTGAGGCTATTTTCCAAAGTTTGTAGATAATGGTAGGCCTCAACATGATTTTTTTCATCTTAAGTAGCGATTGCTAGGTAAGGAGGGGCCTTGCGACAAAGGATGTATTCCTTTTAAAATGTTTACTCAACTGTTACGAAGTTTTTTTATGACCTATTACCCTATTTCACGTCTTCTGGCATAGTCGCGAGGTAGTCATGCATGTGGTTATAATATTGTTTTGAAATATTGGAATGATAAAGTTCCGAATGCAAACATTCTTCGTAATTGTGTTTTTTTAATTGGTTTTAAATGATGTTGCTCTCTTATATCACATATCTCCTATTTTTTATTCTTTTTGCATGTCATTTTCGTATTTCCCTCTTCATCTTCTTTTCCAGAATGCATCGTCATCCACTCCTTATCTTTACGTGCATTTTGCGTCATTTCTGTCGGTACCTACTAGTCCCCTTCTTCACAAAGAAAATACCATTTCAAGGAATACTCCATCGCTTAATTGTTGCTTCGATGATAAATTAATTTTATCTAACAGCCGTGGCCGTTGAAGTAACTCATGAGATTAAACTTTAACCTGTATAAAGACACAAAAAACATATGAAAATTCTTGCTTACAGCTATTTGCCAATTTTGAAACGTGTAGGGCTTGAAAAATATATGAGTGTCGTTGTCATTTTATCTTTTCCATATATTAAGGGCTTTGGAAAAAAAAATGTTTTTCATAATCTCAAGTTTGCCCATTTCAGTTATTGGGTAGCATGAGATCATGGAAACCGAAGTTGATATACCATGGGATCATAAGGCACCACCTGTAAAGGTAATTGCATGTCATCAGATTTCACACCAAATTGGATTGTAGCTCCTCTGTGATGTGGACTACATTAGTGGTTGCGAAGTTTGTAAGATGCAGTCATTCCTGAGCATTATCATTTTTGATAGATTATTTATTCCATCGGTCCGGTTGGCCCATTAGCAGATGGGTTTAGTATAGTCATGTCATATCCAGATGGGGAAATTATTTTCCGGTAATGATTTAGAAAAGTTCTGAATAGATGTCATTGTACACCCACATAAATTGTGCTTGCACTCTCTTGTTTTACAGACGGGTTAACTTGGTGTCTTATGTGAAACAAATAATGGATATATATTCAATAGTTTTAAATGAAATGAAAACGAAAATACAGTCGATTGCTCTTTTTGAACCTACTGAACAATCATCTTTTGTTTTCTTTTCTTTTCTTTTTGATAGTTGCAAATGCAGACTTTTAAGATATATCACAACAGCCTTATTCATAATTCTTTTTAAAAATAAGAATTAAAAGATTTCTGAAATTTTCTCTGAACATTTAGAAATCACCATATTTCGACCCTGTAGAGGGTAATATGTTCCAATCTACAGTAGATGTATGATGGTAAGACATTCAGACCAAACAACAATGTTCTACTCTTTAACATCATACAACATGCATTCGAGTGTTTCTTTATGATGCCGGGAGGTGGAGTTTTGCAATAGTCTATAAATGTATTATGCACGCTTATACATACAATTAAATACAAATACATTAATTCTCCCCCACATATCATATTGCAACATGATTTGGGCGAATACTGCCAAATACAAGATTAATTTAATACTTTTACTGCCAAAGAAAGCACTACGTATAATATGCACGGGCTCACACTATGGAGCGAAATCCGATCCGTTATTCCATAAACTCATCACCCTTAAAGTCAGTCACATAAACACACTCCAGATAGCCCTATTTATGTTTAAAGTCTCTATACATCAAGTTCCATCCCTACTTAGTGATATGTTTATGCTTAAGTTGTAACGCTAATAATTACAACTTAAATAGTCCTAAAACTGTGTTAGCACACAAATCTGTTAGACATACCGGTCCCGATACATGGAATTCACTACCAGATGCAGTCAAGTCACACACTACTCTCTATTCTTTCAAGGCAGCCGCCAAAAAGTACCTCATCAAACAGTATGATGACTGCCTCTTTCTACCTCTTTCTTTCTTCATCCTCCCCTTCTCCTTTTCTCTCTCTTTCTTTGCACTCCCTACACTTCCCACTTTTCATTTCTTCCCTCTGCCTAACTCTTCCCTAATAATTATCTCTTCAACACAGTTCACCTTTCTACTTACCATCCTCTTCTATTTATGTTTTCTTTCTCCATACATCTCATCTCATCCCCATCCTTAATTGACTTCTATAATTACTATGAATACAACGAAAGTCTTAATGTTTTTCTTTTTCTTTTTTTATATCCCCCTTTCTTTAGTATTTCCTATTGTCACGCCATCAAGCTTGCTTATGTGACAATCCTTCTTTATGATTCATTTACGTTAATTATACAATGTAATTACTCTATTTGATAATGTATTAATATTTGTTTATTATGTTGTAATCAGTTTGTAAAATATGTTTGAAAAAAAAAAGGATCATAAAGATAAATGAATAAATCAAATCAAATCAAATCAAACATGCCTATTAGGTCCAATCTGATGATATATATTCTACTGTTATTCAGGTTTGTTTGCTTTAAAATGGCATTAAACTGGCAAAATTTGAACAGCACCACCTTACAGTAACTGCTAAATTGAGATTATAATTTGAAAAATAATTGCATTTTATTTTGAATTTTGACTAACAGCTGTTTGGAAAATAGGCACATTTTATATTTCAAAGTATTATTTTTGACGTTGCACATGTGGAAAATTGCCTACAAATACATTCTAAGCTTCTACAAACTAGAATGGGGCATGATGGGACAATTAGAGGCACAGACACTTTTCAAATCCTGTTGAAAGATGGAACCTGGAAACAGGTTGATGTTGATACAGTTGTTGTTGCTGTTTTTATTGCTGTTGTTTTAAAGGTCTTTAGATTAAATGAAATGAGGAAAAAACTTCAAATTGAATACATTTTGTGTTAAAAGATGTCTTTTGAAAATAGGATTATCGAGTTGTCCTTACATGTTTTAAACCAAAGAATGTAGAAACAAACAAGGAGATTCGATTCCTTTCCATCAGATTCAATTATTTTAAAATTCAACCAACACTGTAAAAACTGGGGTGTTAAAACTGACACCAGAGGACCACACCTTCGGGTGTTAGAATTACACCCTATGAAATATAGAGTTGGAACATAACACCAAAGGGTGTTAAAATAACAACCAAACGTGTTAAAAGAACACAACTGGGTGTTGAACTAACACCACAAATTTAACACCGGTGTAAAATACTTGGTGTGGTCCTCTATGTACACCCATTAACACCACGTTTTTGCTGTGAACAGGACCAAAGGAAAAATACGTTCAAATATGTTATACATTTAACTGCTTGATAAATATCATTATGAACATTCCACATTATACTTCGGATACGCTACGCTTTGGATATGATTTACCAGAGTGTTTAAAATTGGTTAGGCATCTAGATATTCGGGCCATTTTTTCAGTAAAAAGGTTAAAGTGATGGCTGAAAATGCTCCAATATTCAATATAGTAGAAAGGCTTTCCTCTGACGATAGTGGACTTATGTGAGAAAGGTTCTACTTAAAGATTTCACGTTTCGTATAGAAACGGACAGAAGGTTATTAC
This sequence comes from Heliocidaris erythrogramma, assembly GCA_025617745.1. Classification (NCBI taxonomy): domain Eukaryota; kingdom Metazoa; phylum Echinodermata; class Echinoidea; order Camarodonta; family Echinometridae; genus Heliocidaris; species Heliocidaris erythrogramma. The sequence continues at coordinate 40,094,089 of CM046860.1, read as the reverse complement.
AAGTATGATAAAAATAACAGCTTGTCAAATAATATTCGGCTAGTAATTTATGGACATCTACGGACGAGTGCCCGTAAATCAAGAATGACAATCGCCTCTATTTGGTGCTTGAGATAATTATTCAGTACGTCAGCGCAGATAACGGATACACAAAATGTGCTCATATTGATATTCAGATAAAATAATATGAAATGATAATGTTCATTTTGAAACAGTGAATTGGCACGTAATTTTTTTATTGGCTCGATTAAGTCTTTACTCAAAGTGTCATAACAATGGGTATAGATTCTGATGTGACAGCAATGAGAGATATCATTATCTTATAAACCATTTTTTAACGAGAAGATCTTTAAAGAATTCACACGTATACGTCTTTTTGGATGATTTAAACGTTCTTTACCGGAAATCTTTTTTTTTTCCAAGGTCACTTTGAGTTTAATCCTCACGCTTCTGGTTTTAAAATTCGTCCTTTAATTTTTTTTAAAGCATTCCTGGGAATACTTAGAAAGCAAATCGTCTCCGTCTGCCAGACTATTTCCAAGATCGTGTGGCAGAAAGTGACAGAAAATCTCCCGCCAAAATCCATCCAAGGATTGGAGGCAAGGAAAACCTGGAGGATGAATGCATCTAACGGTTAATGGTCTCAGGGGAGTCATGTTTTTAAAGCCCTCGAGGGGGAGAATTTTTAGGATGATGATAAATGTTTCTGGCACGATTTACTGGTGCTTTTATAAATGTAGGTTTGTGTGTGCATGGGAATGTGCGCGCAAATGCAGGCTGTACTAAATAAACGTAAATTATCAATCACCGCCACGATCGTAAAATGAAGGACATCACAAACAAGACATAGACTTTTAAATTCCCATGCAGCGAGGTAATTATGTAAAATAATGCAGATATTTTCACCCATTGGGTTTTTTAACTTGTAAAAAGGTAAGGGCACTTCTTCAGGCAAATTCAAATAAAAATGATAACAATTAAATAATAATTTTAGCTCAGACAGTCGTAATCAGATGATAGTGCATTTCATTAAATACATCCCTGTCAGGTATCAAATTAACACCTGGGTCAAGAGAGAGACAACTGTGCATAAAATGTCAGTCATGCACCGGGCAGAGATTCGAACCCTCAACCTTTTGATTGAGAGTCAAGTGAATGAACCACTATACCACGATTTTCCCTTAATTTATAATTGTTTGCTGTGTAATGAATATACTTCGTAATTAATGTTGGTTCATTAAAGGTGCTTCGTCCCTTTCGCAGACTTACACAAATTCCGCGAAACTTTGCACATGTTTAGTAGACATCCTGTAGATACTGCCTACAAATTTCAAGGTCACCAAGTCATATAACTACAGCTATTCATAAATTAACGCAATTTTTAAAATTAAGCGTTATCAAATTGTTGTTAGTACTTACAGTATTTAAAAGCAAATTGTAATCCTTTTCACATGCGTACAAGTTTTTCCAATTATAATTCTTTTGTACAAGTATCGCATACTCACACAACTGAACAATTAGGGCTGCAAAAGGGAGGAATTACCTTTTTAAACTACGGCTTGGGAAAGGGTTTCGTTTAGCGCGGTGGCATAAACCCAGCATTTACAATAAAAATAGAGCATTTATTAGACGGTAAAACCAGTGTACGCCCCTTTTTGGATGACCCATGCAGGACAAAAATATATATACGACGTGTCGTGTGTCTACTTCACGCGAGCGGGCCTGCCTAGATTTATCCTGCCTACCCCTCTGAGCTTGATTCTGGCCCCTTCTTCAATTTCTTGATAAACCAGTGAAATGTAGATAGTGCGTTTGGAGAGTGGAATTTCTTTGTTTAAAACACCAATTTTCGATCACCAGATGTCGTCTCTGTCGAGACGTCCTTATTACGAGACAACATTAAGAACTGTATCATGTGTATGAAACCCATGAACGAGATACGAGTCAGAAAATATGGAAGTCAGTTAGACGAATCTTTATTTCCTAACCGAATTTTCGTCATTATTTTGTCCACTAAATGCAGATTTTACTTCGAGAAAGCACTAATTGTTCCCTTCCACCTAATGTTATACCCATATTATAAGCATAGAAATTAACATTCCTAAAAAGAGTTACTACATAACAAGGGCTAACTGTTTTGAAAAATGCATCACAGTGTAGGGGCGTCTTGTAAGAACACAAGGTTGAATTTCTTGCTTACTTTTGCTTGCATGACCAATATTATGTCAGCTTGGATAAATCTCCGATGTATTTTCCACAGGTTTATATAAACACGGAGACCTTGCTTTTACATTTATGACCTTTCAAAATCTGGTAAGGAAAAGCGCATTTCGTGATCGAGTTTGTTCTAGTTAAGGGATGACGAAAAGAGACACAACAGCACCATTTTCATCGTAACCTTTGGCAATACGTATGGAAATGCGCTGTTTTTATTACGGAGCGTGGCCAAATCAAGGCCCATTACTTAATATGTGCGTCCCCGTCCTGGCAATTTAGTCTCCCCTTTCATTCATTAAAGCCAACATGACATGAACATTATGTATTCCGTGGTCGGACGTTAAGCGGAATACATTAATATTTCAGGAAAATTGTATTTATGGCATCAGAAATATACTTCAATTCGTCGAATTATCTTTGCTGCAATGATAGCGGCTGCCCATTCATGAAATTCTGGTCTAAATATACGACGATCTTGGATGTTCCCTACCGATTTGTAACGTCCCAGGTAACAGAAACAGCATTTGTTCGAAGTTCGTTTAGAGGGTTAGTTTTTACATCACAAATGTGTTTAAAGGGCTTGATGACACTGATTTTATTTAAATATAGGGCTTGTTCAGAAGGTATGGTTAGAAGGTTTGGGGCATAGAGACTCTTCTTTGACGAGTGAATTTGCTGTTCAACAGTGAAAAGCACTTTGGAATTGGGAAATATAGAATGTTATTTAGCAACGCACAGGCTTATGCATGCAACTTAGAGTCTGTCCGTATTTAGCACAATTATTAATAGATTACTTGAATAATTGTCACCAACGTTCACTTAAGAAATATTGATATATAAATTTATTCATTTAATTTTTAATTTATTTTTCCATTCATTTATCAATTATTCATTTATTTAGCTATTTATTTAAGAGATGAAAAGAGTGGCCGTCCGGAGAGAAGGAATTTAATGGTCAAACGACGAATTTTATTCATTCCCTCATTTTCTGACTAAAAAGTTTTGTTTCGAAAGACGAATTTCTCAAATGTTGAGAAAAATTTACAGCTTTCAGAGGATCTATTAAATATCACATGAGCTTATTTCTATGTGACATATTATGATATTTTATGTGAACTAATAAAAGCAGATTTACAATAGGCAGATTTATATACATTGTTCATGTTCGTATTATTATGATCATTTTTATAACTACTTTACGAGGTTCACTTTTAATTTGTGCAGCAGAGTCATGGGTGGTATCACAACAATACAGAGTGAGCATTTTGATCAGCTTCCGGTATCAAAAAACAAGTTATTGGTGTTAAGATTTGACAATCATATGCAGGAAGTCAGAAGGTAATTTATGATGAAAGAAGAAGAAGAAGAAAAAGAAGAAGAAGGAGAAGGAAAATAAGTACTGCCATAGCTTTGTTTAACCCGTAAACATTCAAACGGTCCTGGCGTAGGTGAATTGTAGCGTGAGAGTTATCTATGAGTGGTTTGTCCGGGAGCTATTTTAGGTCAATTTCCAGAGTAAGATTCAATCAGCCGAAACAATAGGGTGACTGGTTTCTGTTTGAAGGGGCAGGGATTAAAAAAGCCCGACTATACGTATGCTTTCTGTTGATATTTCAAAACACGAAACAAACAGGGTAATCGTGCATTTTTTTAAAAGTAAAATAACGAAATGACTTTTGCTAATTTGGCAACGTGTGTATTGATTGTGGGCAGAACTGGCATGCTACAGCGTCCTTGTAAAATATTGGCTTATTTTACGAAAAGCCTTCGTTCGCAAACAACTTATGACCCCCATTCTCAATTAATGCCCTTTTTGTGATCATTCTTTGTATCTATATATATTACTTCCCATTCGATCTACCTAAAGATGTCGCCAGATCATATTTGCACGGGAGAGGGTTGTCGGACCAAAGTGCCAACTTATTAAAGGGTGTGTGACTGTGTCACACCCCCAAAACATCACTAACAACGGCCCTATCATCTAAATACTACATACGTGTCATTTATAAATATATTTAGTCAACCTCTTTAAATTCAATCTTGTTTTGTATGAAGAGCTTTCAACATCTAGCAACCTAAGCTGATTCAACCACTGGCACTGTACCCTTCTCATCAGATCATGTTCTCGCTTTTGACAATCCCGCCCTTCAGACAAGATTTACAGAGAAGGGAATATTTTCTTGTTCTCGTTATAAAATCTTTTTGTTAACGTCCATGGAACAGAATCACTGAATTTGCTCCAGGTTTGAGCACCAGATGTACCCATATTTCGTGCGGCATCCTTCCTGTACATCCGTTAGCCGCAAGTTTCATAATCTAGTTTGGGAGTTGTAATCCTCTTTAACCCTAATCCCATTGGGGGGGGGCCTTTTTGGCCCCCTGTAGTTTTTTTCGCCGTGCTTCTAGACCGTTTGGAATTTCACGTTCAAACTTCATGACTTTTTTCTCTCAAGTCTCACGCATATTTTGATATATCATTCACCCCGGTTGGACATGTAGAACTGATTTTAGAGGTCGATAATTGCTTGACCATCACAAAAAACAGCAATTTTTGTACAGGTTTCTATGTAATTCATATATCCAATGCCATGTAAACTCCAGATCTGTTATAATTGATATGATGAATTAGAATTTGTATTATTTCTTTGTTATTAGTTTATTTCATCATACTTTTTTAAAAATCTTATTCTACTTGATATGTTTTACGTCTGTGCCAATTTTCAAGTCAATCGGTCTATTCGTTGCCGAGATCTGAGGGGGGGGGGGCAAAAAGGCCCCCCCCCCCCCCCCATGGACTCAAGTCCTCCAAATAACCCAATGGGATTAGGGTTAAGTCTGCTAAGATTATATATATACGTCGTTTGATACACCATACTTCATGCCCTCGTTCCGTGTTCTACTAAACTACAAAACGTTACTAGTATATCTTATGATTATGGATATGATAGATAAAGTTTACTTGTGGTCATGTGATTGCATCGTAAAAGATGTTATCTGGCAGTTAATCAGAATGAATGGTTATGGAATTCAGTGAGAATAATCGTGCATGTTGCGTTTTTAGAATCGCTAATATGACAGAAAATTGACTCCATTTTGCTGAAAATCTCAAAAACTTTAAGCGCATATAATGTGTTATGCGATATATAAGAATGGTTTATGATTATTATTATGTTTATTATTACTGTTATCATTCTTAATATTCTTATTTTTATTACTATTAGTATTACCATTATTATTATTAGTAGTATTATTATTATTATTATTATCATCATCATCAGTATTATCAGTATTATTATTATCATTATTATTATTGTTATTAATATAATTATTATTATCATTTGAAAGTATGAGTTAATTTCTTTCTTGTAATATCATATTGCTTGAAACAATTTTAATTCTTTCATTAACGTTATGTTACTATATGACCATCATATAAACCAACGGTTAAAATAACCTGCGAGTATACACTACATAGGCACAGAATCATCCCGAATTGACATAGCCCAAATAGCTGTAAATAACCCATTAGGACTTTTAAATGTTTACAGAGTAAAATTCAATATATTTGCAGATAAAATTGATTATAGAAATGTTGACATTAAGAAATGGTTGCTATTCCAGTTGGACTCTTTACAATATTCGGTCAACATACCTGGGCAAATAATGTCATAGTTCGGTTGTTGTATAGTTCGACTTTTCTGATTAAAGTCACGTTTAGGGAGGATAAAAGTATTAATATAAATATAATCAAGAGTCATTTGTTAATAGTATTTACAAAGTATATATTTTCGTTCGTTATCACTGTGCTACCAACCTGTGCCTCTCTATATAATCCTCTCTCTCTCCCCCCTCTCTCTCTCTTTCCTTTTCATTCTTTCTCTCTTTCTCTTGTTCTCTATCTTGCTGTCTCTCTATTTCACATTTTCTCTCTCCCTCTCTCTCTCTCTCTCTCTCACACACACACACACTCCATATATATGTACATGTATCTTGCTGTCTTTCTTACTCTTCCGTTCTTCAAGTCTCTGTCTCTGTCTTGCTGTCTTTCTTTCCCTTCTACTCTTCTCCTTGTCTCTGTGTTCTCTCTATTTTATAATCTTTTATTTCGTGTATACATCATCCTTTTCTCTCCGCTCTTCTACTTTCTCTTTCTCTAAATCTTCTGTATCTACCCCTGTCTCTCCCCTTTCTCCTTCTCATTGTCTTTGTCTCCTTCTGTCTCCCTCTGTCTCCCTCAGAGTCTGTCTCCCTCTTTTTCTTTATCTTTCTTTATCTATTTTCGATTTAGTGCATGTTCCGTTAGTTAATGCACTCCGAAAAGAAGAAGAAATAATTAAGTAAAGCAAGTAACACGATCTGATTATGACTCAGCACAATTAACAGTTCATTTTTGTCTCGTAGCATTAAACGCATATAATATTCACTAACCGGTGACGCATATAGCAAAGAAAGGAAAATATATATCATTTCGCTCATCGTACGCATATTAAGTATAATATTCCTCTCATGGGCTAGAGAGAGTAACTTAATTTAATATCAAGAAGGTGTTTTGAATACCCGCTTAGCTCTGAAAAACAGAAGGCCCGCAAGCGAGTGAGGGAGATATACCGCATGGCGCCCGCCGGGCCCCAACTCGCTACCACTGGCACGCACAGGCGCCAGCAGCATATCTCATACCGTTAAATTATTTGCTAAAGCTTGGGGGAGCATTAATGCAATCAAGCATCGCTTCTTTACTAACATTCTTGTATCAGAATGTCATTCCGGGAAATCTATAGGTAGCCATCTATGTTCATACGACATACCATTAGTCATGTCATGTACAGTATACATACACAAGATGTCTTTTGCTAATTCATTATTAAAGTATTGGAAGATTAATGATTGTATTTACACTCTAAAAAACACATAATATATGTTATGGAGGTTCCACCGCAAAACCTGCTCCACTGTACAAATACGACAAAGGCAAGGGAAAAAAGGCCTGGAGACAGTCAGTATTTGTATCTTTCTGTTCAACAAACTTCATTTTCTGACTCTCTTCGAGTCACAACTACAACTCGACCAATAACATTTCACAGCCTTTTAGAATTAAAAAAAAAACATTGCCTACGACGTTTTAGTTCTTCTCACGTTAAAATAGCAAGTGTTACTTTAATTGACTTTCTTGAATATATTGTTACGATGAATATGAAAGTAAACAACAAATGAGGTGTATTGTAAATTAAAGATAAAGAACAGTGCAGGAAGGTCCCATAGCGATACACATACATATCAAAAAATGGTTGAAAATAATTTGGAAAAAAAATAGATATCCTTTCGTAGAAACGAATTTGCATGACCTTAAGGAATATTATCAGTGCTCCTGTTGAAAGCAAGCAATACCACATCTTTGACATTGGATTTTAGATAAATAACACGACCTTTAAAAATTGGCAACTCTGATATATTTCCAGCTGCATGACGATAAATTCATATTCTCTTTTGGGTGCACTGTACTTTATGTGACCTTCAAAGCTATGTTATGGTTGTTTAAAAAAGCAGCGTTATCGTGACAAAAATAAATTAATGCCACACCCCCAATTAAGAGCCCCAACAATAATAATGGGTGCGGGTACTTCTCCCCCCCCCCCCCCCCCAATCCCTGCAGTATTGAATACTTTCATCCCTTAAAGTTCACCGTAATTTCAATTATCATTTCTTTAGCAAGTCAGGATATTAAATTGTCCTTAAGCGACATGGCTGAGTTTTATTCTTTTTCTTCATGAGATGGGACACAAAGAGCCCGCCAGTGAGGCAATAATATTTCTTCCGCCAAAATATGAGCGTGTGTGTATGAGTTGCACGTAGACTTATATTACGGTCATCTTATCTGTTGTGTACAAAGTATGTGCATTTTGCTCCCCATGTGTTTACATTAAATATAAGTCATGATGATCGATGTGATTAGTATTCATGATGTGATTTAGCTTAATATCCTAAATTTGCAGTAGCCTTACATGTATAATCGGTAACGCTCATGAAGCGCTACGCCATGTTTATCAATAAGGGTAGTGGAATTACCCCCTCCCTTCCCCAACTATAATTGAAGTTCTAATTGATATACGTGATAGGGTTGTCAAATAGTGCCAAAATAATATTATGAAGGATCATGCCAAGAATACTGCCTATGTCAATCGTAGGATTTCTTTAAAATTCAGGCTTTTGAGAATGAGCCTCCCCCCCCCCCCCCCCCCCCCCGTTTTCTTTTCAGCTAAATTGTCCATCATTGCTGTCTTCAATATACATTATATAAAGGAATGTGTAGTTTTTAGACGCTGGTCTGTTTTCTCGTTTTTTTAATCATATGCTAGTCCCCTCAAAATTTTGATAATAATTGAAATTAGCACAACAACTGCTTGAAGTTGTTGATGCGGATATAAATAAACAAAATAAATGAAACGTTTCATTTAATTTAATTCTACAATAAAGCTACTGCAATGAACTATATCGAAATGAAAAGATGGGTGAAACATGATAGGATATCATGGTGAAGCAAGCTAGCTCATAAAGAAATAAACGATTAGTGACACAAATTCACAACGGCGTGACAAAACAATAGAGCAGGCTATCATAGTTAGAGATTTCACCTAATATATATAACTCAGCAGCGAGAGTCGAAGAGAGAAAGAACACACACAAAAACAAAAAAAGGATGGAAATATTCTTGATAGAGATGGAAGGTGAAACAACTGGACCTAAGAGATTACGAGGAGCTTACCTAATTCGATGTGATCGTTATACAACAGTTGTTCTCCCTTCCCGGGGTTAAACCCAGCCGAGATGCAATCCTGCAGTAATTTCAGCTATTTTCCTCCATCTCATACTCAAAGAGAGAAGGATGAAGGATGGTGGAACGGTCGATGGGAGACCGTAAAACCCTGACAAGACGCTGGATGATGCTATTTTTGTTAGTTGTTTATTTGTTTGTTTCTTTGTTTTGGGGGTTGGTATAGGTCATCCAGGGTGTTCATTGATCATTAAAGTTACTGGTTACCATAAACATTTCCTCCTATTTTTTTGAATTGTGCATATTATCATGATAAGTATGATAACTATAACTAATAACATAACACTTTAAACAACGCAGTTCAACACTGTGTTCTTGGAGCGCTTCATTAATGTTTTAGATAAAGAAATACAGGTGCATCCAAATATACGAAATACACATGGATACACTATGAAAATAATGTTGAAAATTTATTGGAGAGATTTAGGCTTGAATAGGCCATTTTCATAGTGTATTCAAATTTATACACGTTTGCCTGTAAAAACCTATTCTTTTTCAATAGTCAGAATGTGAATTGCATGTATTAGGAGTTGTTAGGTTGGACAAATATTTTGGCTTGCCTAACCTAGCAACACTTAATGTAATGCAATCTGCATTCTGACTATTGAAATACAATGACTTGTAACAGGTGGATGTAATAGTTCGTTACTAGCAGTTTGACAAAGAGGTAAGCATTAAATTTGAATGCATTACGAAAATTGCCTATTACAGATTTATCATTAATTTTAGTGAGTTCAGAGTTAATTCCCCCCTCCTTTTGTTATATTGTATTTGCTATTCAGGTTTTTGGAAAAATTCATGTGATACTTTCAATATTTTCAACATTTTCAACATTCGTTTAAGTCTGTCTGTTGTAGTTCATAATAGTTTATTTTACATTGTCTCCTATTTAACATAATATAGGTCATATGTGAGATGGTGGTACATAAATCTTTGACGCATCTTCAAGTAGTACTTAGGAAAATAATTTAAAAAAATACCCCTGGAATTGTGACGGTAACTGAAATAATACAATGTTGTTATGCGTGTAAAAAACGGATTGAAATTGTCACCCAATTAAGTGGATAGACTTGGACTTGGAAGGGTGGTAAAATAAGCAGAATGGAAAGAAAATATGAAAGGGGGGGGGGGGAGAGATCTAAAGAAAAGGATGAATGCACAAGTAGGTGTATTAATACGCCTCAATGTTGTAGAAGATACAAGAGCAGGGGAAAGTAGTTCTGTCGAAATATATACCTGTTATGTAGCTCATGGGATATTTTATACTATTAATCTTCCCTGTACTTTTGAGTGAAATATTTTACGCAGACTAAATTGCCTGGTATCATTGCTCTATGTTTTAGGCACTTGGTTCCCAAATTGACATGCTTTAATTAATCTTTATGTCTTTAGGCAATGATAGTTTAGTTTAATTCAATTTCATTCATTTAAGTGTGACATTTCGAACGTGTATAAATGAGTATTATTTTCTGTCCCCGACACCTTGCCCGCTCTCCTTAACACCCCATCTCTCTCTCTCTCTCTCTCTGTTCTCTGTCCCTCCCTCTCTCCCCCTTTCTCCCCTCTCTCCACCCCCTTTCCCTCTTTTATTTTTTCTAAATATATTTTGCTCTCCCATTCCCATTCGTGTCTTATTATTCCATTCTCTCAGTCGATATCTAAGTTCACTCTGCTCGTGCATCATTCTTTATTTCAAGGTCAGTCGTTTAAAGTGCTCATATCAACCTGCATGTAGCATTCCGTCATAATTGCAATCGGAATATCGTCTGTTTTTAAATTGAATCACCACTAAATTTGATAGTAAACGCCATATCTCAATTTAGATTTTAATTAGCCATGAAGTTTATGCCACAAATAGTTAATGGTATTTACAAATAGATACAAATTAAGATTCACAAACGAAGCTATGCAACAATAGGTCGATTCTTAGTTCAATTCTTATGAGCCTATATACATGTAGATGAAATATTTTAAGGAACTCATGTCATAATTAACATATCGGTTATGTACTTAATGTCGGCATACAGAGCCCTTGTAGAAAGCAGTTTCTAACTGACAATACTACCTTGTATAAATCAAACTACAATTTAGTCTGCATTATTTTTTTTTATAATTATTGTTGCGTTTTATCTTTAACTTCATTCGTTTCATCATCATCATCCTACATAATCAACAATGAAAAATTATGTTGAATGTTCATTAAAAATGTAAACATAAACGTAATGTTCATGGGAATTATACAGTTAATAATAGGAGCACGTCCAAGCAGAAACTTCTTGGATAATAACGTTACCATGGTTACTATACCTTATGATGCACATTTTACTCAAAAAGAGAGAAAACATATATTCCAATAGTTAATCTTAAATCTCGAATCTTGCGATTCCTTCATTTTGTTCAAGCACGGTCAAATGCATTCGTTTGCCAACAATAATGTGGGGAAGTATATTACAGGATAAATGTTCTTCTATAAACATAAATACTCATCTGAAGTCATGGTAATGGAATAGATTTTTAAAGAACCTTGTTTTAAGCAGTTCTAAATTGTTAATCTTACCACAGAGGTAGGTTTCCCTTTACTAATAATATAAATAAATAAATAAATCTATTAAATATATATATTATCTTAAAAGCACGTGCTGCAAATCACATTCACTGAAAATCACGCTTCAAATGTAGATACAGGAGACGGTTTGTTCCGCATTGTCTACTCCATTCACGTATCTGTCTCTTCCCATTGTTCATGGTGTTTAGCTATTACAAATATCGGGGGGGGGGGGGTTATAGTCTTGAACATTCGATGTAAGTTTCGTTTGACTCTGAGATAATTCCGTCAATAACAAACTCAAAGTTACTTTTAAAGATAAAGTTGAGTTCTTGTCATGCGATTGACAGGAATGATAAAGCAAAAGAGTCACATTCAGTGAAATATAGAGTACACAGATATATCATAGATATATGTGGCCTGAAAATTTTGGTTCAGAATCTTAAGCTATTTCTCGTCATACTTAAAATATGAAGGCATTTTAAGAGCACTTCCTTTATTGTAATATTGCTACATGCTAATGCTCGACGCTGGCGTAAAAAAGAATGAGAAAGCTTTAAAAAAAATCACCTTAACCAAAAGTAAACCTTCTCTTTAAATACATTCATTCGCCGTCATCGATGTCCGTACGGAAGAAGTATCTCCTAAAAACATGAAGAATGATAAGATACACACATTTCGGATCGCTTTCTTTCCAATCGGGCATGATAATCGTGGCGACGCGTTTCGCCAATCCTACACGCTTGAATGACCAATATCAGCTACCAGTGGCTTGATGGGGCTCAGCGAATCAATATTGAAGTAGTCTTAGAAAACAGCCAACTTTTTTTTAATCCTGGCAGTGAAAAAAAACGATCGGATTGAGTAGGCTGAGTGTAATGCAGACTTTTTATATCCATAAATGCGCTTTCTTTAAAGTATGTACAGCAAGGTGTGTCCACATTTGGACACACTAGTCTCGAATTCGAACTCTATCGTAAAATGAAGGAGTCTGCAAAAACGTGAGTGGTTTGTGTCTGTAGACTATGTTGGGCTGTGGCCCCCAATGTGAATTGTACACGATTAAGTGCAATACCTTTTTTGAATTACTTCCTTAGGTGATTTCACTAACTTGACGAACTTGACGAATATGCTGAACGTATATAGTCATCACACTTCATCAGACAGAGAACAGCATAAATTGGGTGAATTCTTAACAAAATAACGCATCCGTGACTGACATTTTAGACAAGTCACGATAATTTCACATCTCTGTCTATATTCATTAGGAATTGCAGAAACATGAATTTGGGTATTTGTGGTAGGTTATTTTTTTTCTTCAGAATTTCGGGAGATCGTGTGAATAACCAAGTACCCGTGCGCTCATTGTTATGAACATTTATTTTGGTTTGTTTTATTTATTCAAATATATTTGGGATATCAATTGAGATGTAATGATACATCGTTTTTCTCATTGTGTTCTATATATTAGTTGCATACGTTGATAGTGAATCTGAGCTAGCCAACACTAACACTTCCGAACAGCCCCGGTGTTGCAAAACTATCCCAAATCAGATTGTTTAAGGTACAACAATCACAGATATATTTTTCAACAGAAACTGAAGCTTAAAAGCTCCATGTTATAATATATTTCTTTAATACATGGACCTTAATGTGTAGATGACCGATAAGAAAAGTACACCGCACTTAACTTCTTTATACTAATCCCAACTGCTTGAAAGCTGTAAACCGATTGTTTCTGTTCCCCCGAGGGTCGCTGTTGGATTATCCTTCATTACATTAAATGGTATTTCTGCATGTTATTGGTTGTAAAGGCAAAGAGGAGTACAGGAATATATGAGCAAGAAAGCAGGGCGTATCCACCACAGGAGGGGTACGCCCCCATCCACTCCCCGGTCATAGAAAAAAAAATCAGTGCCACTTGCAAGTTGCAATACAGGTCTATACAGCAAGAGGGACTTCCGATATACATTGCCCCCCCCCCCCCCCCGGTTATCAATTTCTGGATATGCGACTGATAAAAGTACATCCCGCGTCAGAAGATGTAACTGTTTCGGAATCCTCACTTGTGCCTCATATACTATTCTTAAACAGGTTTCTCAAAGCTGCTCCTTAGTTATCCTTTTCCCTTTTTTTATTGAAAGAACTAGGTTATGTTTGTTCAAGATAATCTCTTTCTTTTTTTTTCTTTTTTTTAGTTTCGTTACACATAATTAAACAGCACCTTAACCGACAATGTTAACCAACTCAACAAAAGTATATAATTGCTGCCAAATGTTCCTTTTTATTCATACGATATAACAAAAATTGTGAAATTGGACCAGCATTATTGCGTAGTTTCCAACATACGATAATTGGACGTTGATTTATGCTACTGCCAAGGCCGAAATGTACCTGTAGGCTTGACATTAGTTTAGCAATTAGGTCTGAAGTAGTACTATAATCAGTTATTAATTTTGATTGAAACTTTTAGACTGAAGGATATTGATGGGGAATAAATAAACAAAACAAAATATATGTCTATTTGCCGTGAGCCTTGCAAACAATAATTGACATTGGAACGTTTAATACTTGATATTTTTAAATGAATTTTATCATTTAGTCATATCTTACCTACTAGTACTTCCTTTTCTTAGATATCCTTCCTCAGAGGCCGCTCCAGGATTATCAGAAATAAATTAAGTGGGGGGGGGGTAATGTTGGGAAGCGAGAAATTACACCAGTCATGTGAAGCATAACTTAGATAAAGGGGGCGTCGGGGTCCATTTGTTTCCTTCCTACGTACTAATAATTACAAATTGGCGTTTGAAGGTCAAGTGCTTAGCATAGCCAATTTTAGGAGAGTACATTACGAAAGCTATAATCACCAACTTCTCGAGTCGCCGTTAGTCCATTATAAAGCTGTCAGATCTTTGACCGCTGTGCATTTGTGAAGGGTAGATTTTAACGCGTGAGGCGAACAACTGACGCGCGATCGTTGGCAGTCATGCGGTGCGCTAGTCGCTAGCGCATCCAGGGTTTCGATGTCGAATTGACATCCGAATTAGCGAGTTGATTCAATTTGGGGCTCGTTAACTGGTCAGTGAGTTACTGGGAGGCATTGTACAACGGTAGAAAGATAAAAATCATAATCTTGTATTTTTTGTCAATGTCATTTCGATCAATTGTGATGAATCATATTTATGTGCATGTTTTTACAATAATCACAGTAGAGAACTGAATTATCATAGTTTAAAATAAGAATGAATAAACCTTAGTTATTATGGTTTAAAATGACAATAAACGACCTTTATGATAATCGACTTTCGGAAGTTGATTTAAAATATAAAAGCAAAATCAATGAGAAAAGACGCAACCGTTAAAATAAATATATGATGCAAATAATTATTTGCTTGACATTTGTCTTAATAGGCTTGACGGGTAACACAGCAGAACAAAAGAATTAAAGAAACAGCTCGCTGAATCATTATCCATGGAAGGTCATCTTTCACTGAATAGGCTAATGTCATTGTTAATCTTTTCGAAATACATCAATAGTTGACTTATGACATCAAATGGCTACAAAGAAAATGTTTGTTTATTTGATTGATTGATTATTCTATTTCTGCGTTCAATAGCATGATACAAAATATTATAATATTACGGAAGAAAATATATAAACACATTTTCAGATATTAACAATACTTCTTAATACAAAGAAAATATGTATATGGAAACATGTGTATCAAATATGTAAATCAATCACTCGAAGCGCATTATTATTCCCGATTTTTCAAAAAGTATGACTGCGATGTTTTCACCTTCCCTGGCAAATTGATGTCGAAATTTGTGTTTCCTCTATATCGCTCGTAGAATGATTTGATGTGTAGCCAAGCAATGTCCGTGGTCTTGGATGCGATTAGGATCGATCTGACATGCATAAATAGCCAGGGTTGGCCTGGAGGGGTTGGGGCCCCATTGTACCCCTCTCAAATTATGCTTGCGTCTGTGCACCTACAAAAAAAATCCTGATCTGACCTGAGTACACACTTCGTAGTAGCATTTTTAAAGGAATAACTAATGCAGAGTGATTTTTTTTAAATTTCAGTCACAGAGCTACTATGGCTATTATATGGCAAATAGTGCTAAATTTAATAGACAATGTGTTTTTTTATATGAATATTTTATTTCGTGAACAGGGAGAATAGAACCCCTGGCCCGAAATTTAACATTAACATCATCTCTTCTTCTTCTTCTTCTTCTTCTTCTTCTTCTCCCCCCTCTCTCTCTTTGTCTCTCTCTCTCTTCCATCCTGTGTATCTCTTCTCCTCTTTCTCTCTCCCTCTCTCTCTCTTTCTTTCTAGCTATTTATCTGTCTTCCTCTTTTCCTTTCCCCCTTTCTACTCTGTCTTGCTTCCCTGCTCCATGCTTTTCAGGTGTTTGGCGATGCCTCGGTAGCACAGTCGGTGCTCAGTAAAGGAGAGAATGGCGGTTTTCTTTCCATCAACTGGGGCTGGGGTGTCGGTGTTGCACTTGCCGTTTACTTTGCAGCTGGTGTATCGGGTAAGGTGCTAGTGTTGAGTGTTAAACCCACAACAACTACATGTATACGAAACAACTACGTTTTGATACAATCAGTTTGTGTATTATCTGACTTATATTTCATAAAACTTATTAATAGGCTACTGAAAATGTTGCATTTGATTGGCAAGGAAAAAAAATTGCTATAGAATTGCGGTTGTTGGAGTTATTCAAATTAAACAGAGGGGATTACACTCACTTTGGATATTACACTCGTGTACTCGCCATATTTGTGTAGAAGTGCCAAATTACTCATCACATTCCCTTTAAGTTCAAATTTTGAAATCGTTATTATTATTTAGAACCGCTTATACCTCTCCCTACACCCCCCCCCCCCCCCCAGCTCATGTGCTTTTACAAATTCCGACTTGAATCTTTTCTTTTGTTCATTTTGACCCACACCATTAAAATAATGTAATAACAGTTCACTACCTTCATGCAGAACTGCTTGATGTCAATTATAGTTCTGGAATAACCAAACGATATTTTCAAAAGTACTGTTCAAATCTGAATTCATGTGGTCCAACTGTGTACAAATTTGTTGTATAAGTCTGATGTTTGGGAGTAGTGCGGAATAAGTTTCAGAGGTTTCCAAGAAAGTGACATTTATTTGACGTGAGTAAACTTAGATTTGCCTCTTATAAGTAATCTTTACCTCGGGAAACGTTACGTGCGTTTACCATAATCATTGGATATCTAGTGACGTATATCTATCATAGGGTGGGCTGGTGTACGCCCTCAAACCCTGTCTGAATTAAGATCCAGAAAAAAATCAATACAACGTTTAATTGGTCTACGGTACGTGGGGTACCCCAGGTACATTACCCCCACCGCCTTCTCCTGTTTAGGGAGGACTCAACCCCATGTTCATGAATAATAATAATAATGGTGGCTTCTTGTATAGCGCTCATGTCCGTCACGTTGTGACGCTCCTGACGCTTCATTATTACCCCGGTCATAGCTTAGCAGCCAAATATGTAGCGCTCTAGCATATCGGGTACCCATTTACACCTGGGTGGAGAGTGGCAAATGTGGATTAATGTCTTGCCAAAGGACGTTAATGCCTGGTTCTGCCACCGTATGACAACTCACGAAGGACTTGAATCCATATTTGTGATCTATTGAATTATTATTCCATTTCCTTTACGTCCATATAGGAGCTCACATCAACCCTGCAGTGACACTGGCCTTCGCATGCCTGGGACGGTTTCCATGGAAGAAGGTTCCATTTTACATGTTGGCCCAGATGGTGGGGGCCTTCGTAGCAGCAGCCTGTGTCTTCGGGGTTTATTCAGGTAAGTGTCACATCAGGGACGTCGATAGAGGATTATGACCCCCCCCCCCCCCAAACACACACAATACTGCATACTACACTGTTATCTTCTTTTTGAGTGTGTGTGTGTGGGGGGGGGGGGGGGGGGGGGGGGGTTGTTAGGGGGACTTAAACTCTCACCAGGACAACTACTTCTTAGAACAATTTCCCCAAGACCACTGACTACCATACCCCTGAATAGCTAACTGCTCGGACAACTATCCCTCAGCACACTCCCCCGGGCAACTACCTCCGATACCCATCGTCAATACTCCATTCATATTAGGGGTAAAGGTATCCAGGGATAGTTGTCCTAAAATCCTAAATCGTAAGTAATGACTCGACTAGCATCAACACTCTTATTCTCGCAGTTGAGGAATTCTTTCTTTGTTCTCCATGTAGTTCTAGGGCAATCTCTTGTAAGAGCGAATAAGATGGCTCGTGCCGCCTCCATCTATCATCTCTTACCTCATATGGGTGTGGCATTGATTTGATTGTATCCTACATATTAGCATTCCTTAACATGCTGAGTACATTCAAGTGAGAAGAAGGAGCTCTCTCATCATCCAACAATTTACGTTTACCATGGCAACCGGTTAAAACACGAGCACCTTGTGTTTGCTGTATTGATTGTAAACTGCTCTTTTTCCCCATTAAATTGTGTTCTTTTTACGTCGGAATACCCGAATATGCTCACTATAGGCTTCTGCGTACCCAGTGGAGCAAATAGCCTCTTTTGTTTAGGCGGGGCAATATATTTGCCGTTACCATGGTTACAGATGAGCTGCTACATGCCTAGTCCCAAGTGTGTTGTTCCGTTGTATTCAATGTGGTCTCTTGAGCGTCATTGCGAGATTCATTTTTAGGTATAGTCTTTATTTTTTACTGCAAGTTGTTGGATTGGATTGTATCAAAAACACTTCGCATTTCAAGCAAATTTGAGATCACTTTTTTCTGAATTTTCTTTGTCTTTTTTTAAATTTCGTCAAAGATATAGGTTTCGGGTTAGTGTTGCCATTGGATGTTAGGTAAGATATAGGTTTAGGGTTAGTGTTGCCGTTGGGTGTTAGGTAAGATTTGGGGTTAGGTAAGGGCCAGGTTACGGGACGGTATAGTGTTTAGTCCAAGGTTGAAGTTAGGCATGCAGTTAGTAGGATATTGACTGAGGAGCATTTTGTCGCCGGAGCATGTGTCGTACAACCCATAGTAATGAATACAGTACAATTGGAAAATAAAAGGAGGTGAAAATCCGAAAGCAACAATCTAATATCCTATCAAATATCCTTATGTTTATCAAACACTTTCTTTCTGGAAAAGTATAATCACCCGAACCTCATAATGGTATGCACTCATCAAAACTGTTTGTCAACACTGTCAATCAAGCACGACACAGACTCCTTCTGTCACCGCAGAAACGATTGTTGGAACTGTCAAAGAGCTTGCCAAGTTTATTAGCGATATCGGAAATTTCAAGTGTTCGGGCCCGAACGCAGCTGCAGTCATGAGATTGTTTACGATATTACGAGTCATTGTTTGTAAAATTACCTCATAATACCATCAATGAGTCAATATATCATTTGGCACAAAGAAAGGAGATCGCTCGTGACTTCAATATCTCAGCATTGTTTTGAAATTGAAGAAGTTGTCCCTCCCTCAGCTCCCTCCTTTTCCTCCGCTTTTGTTTAACGTTTAGGCTCTCAGCAAATTTGCATTTGAACCAGCTAGATTTCAGACTTCAGATTGTATTGACTGTTGCAATCATTTCATTAATTTCAATCAATCAATCAATTATCAATCATTTCATTAGAGAAGGCATGCTGTCATGTTAAAAGACTGGTCCCAAATATTCAAAGTGCAACGTATTTGCTTCTTTAAACTTGTCTGTCAAATGTATCTTCTTCAATTAATTAATCATTGTTGACAGTTTGAAAATTAGAGGTATGCTTATACTTGAACAGATTTTGTCCAATCCTGCTCCACCGAGCCCTACACGAACTCGTACAGGAGGATAGGTGATCTAGTGCAGTTCGAGGTACAAGCAGGCAACGCTCTCTCATTGCTTTCTTTTTCCATCATCATTGCATCTTGATGACTACGGATAACAATTAAATATACAAGAGGAAGAAAGGCATAACTCTATCACAACATTTTTTGCGTAATCAAGAAAAAAACTTAGTAGGACTATGGCTATTTATATAAGTTTAAGAGACAGGATGCTTTCATTTTCATGTACCAAATATATATGTTCATTTATCGATTGTTCTATAAAGATTAGAACATTCTTTGTTGTAAAGATATCTTGAAATAATAAGTTCTTCCTCAGTAACCAAAAACCGTTTAGGTGGAGTCGGACCTTTCTTCTTCTGATGTATTCAATTTAAAGTGGCCCTATCATGCCTATCGTAGAACACTGGGGAACACTAGAGTATGAAAAATATTCAAATTTCTAGACGATGTCACGCACGAATTGCGACAAGCATCATGAGCATGGTAGTTTTGGGTCGGACAGGCTAATGGGGGAGATGGTAACGAAGGTCAAGATTAGAGGCACAGGCTTCCTCGAGAAGGTAATGAGATCTTGATAACTTCCGAGCTATTCTTGATAGGATGTCCTGTTCGAGATATAGTGACGATCTGAATAGAGGCATCCATTCAGCATTACTCTCACTTTCTCCTTCCTTCTCACTTTCTCTCTCACTCTAAAAAAGGATTGGTCGTTGGTGAATATGCATTTGTTCTACCAAAAATATGTCTTTCACCCTTTCTCTTGACATGTACCGTCTTTTCGCTTTCTGAATTTTAGCGAATTTTCTTTTCCTAAACCCTATTCGCTATTTTCTCCACCTCAGTCATTCACATCTCCTTCGAATTCGTTTTGCTACCTGAGTTTAGAGCATTATCTTTTCCATATAGCTCCTCGCTATTTTCTCCATCTCGCCTCGCTTTCTTCCAAACTGTATGAATCGCGGCCTCCCTATATCTTTCTCATATGCACTTTGATTGCCAAAGTCCGAGAGGATGGGTCCCCTTGTCAGTACCCCTTCCTGTTCTCCTCAGCTCCTTGTTTTGATGCCAAACGAGGAGATGCTCCTCTGAGGGACATCGTTTGAAGTATTTATATAATGTCCGAGTAGTTCAGTCGCGCAGTTTGCACCCTTCATGGCTTTGTAAATGAAAATCATGTCAACCTCATGAATGAATGTAGTTTGCAAAGAGTCTGTAAGGGTATAGGGGAATGGTTGAAACATTCTACTGCCATGTTAGGAGAATGTTTTCCGCCCATTTACAATTACACAATTTATGGATGAATCATAAAAGTGAATACGAATCCCGATACGAATAAAAGATTCAGAGGTTGTAGTTTTGTTTTTCTTCATTTAAATGAATTTGGAGAAATTGAAAAGAAACATGGGGACATCACTCCATTTACATGTAGCTTATTCATGATACACTGTCAAATTTAAAAAAAAAATTACCATAATTACTGTTTACACTGAGATAATATTGGGAATATGAGTTAATTGTTGCTTTTGGAATGGCGGTGTAAGTTTATAAAAGAAATATGTCAAAATTCAAACTTAAGCTGAGATGAAATAAATGAATTAACACGATTGAATTATTATTTTTTTCTATTCATGTTTACTTTGGCTCCGTGCCATTCGCATTGAACTTCAAGAGCGTATTTTGTAAAGCCCGGCGCGCACTGCACGATCTGACTACGATGCGATTTTGGGAAAAGGTGTTATAACATTTGATATTAACCTTCAAACATGTAAAATCTTCGTGATCAAAGTTCTGAATAGTAGTATGAATACTAAAATCGAAATTCCGGGTTACTGCGAGCCCCCGTGTAGGAATAAAAGCGAATTCAATTCCAAGTCGTAGTGACGTCATACCAATCTTGCGATCGACTAAGATTTGAAGCCGATTTGGCCTTTACTCTAACCAGAAGAATTGCAGTTCAAATCGTAGTGACGTCATACCAATCTTGCGATCGACTAAGATTTGAAGCCGATTTGGCCTTTACTCTAACCAGAAGAATTGCAGTTAATACTTATTATTGCATAGATGGCATAAATTATACAAGGTTATCCAAATTCAACGCTTGGAAACATTTGAATTAATGATTATTATCAATTATAAAACGGTAAAATACAGCCCCCGATATAGCAGCTGAAGAGCTCCTTGAACGCTGCTGAGATGTGTGACGACACACGAAGGACCAGTCCTGTCTAAGCAGACGATGTCCCATAACATCTTACACATTTTTCAGTGCCTGTTTTGTCATCTCCTCTTCACTTATTTCTCTTACTTGACTAGCGTCAGTCTTAATGTTAGTCTGTTGCCTCACTCTTAGCTTCGTGTATGGTATTATTTTGATGAAAAATGCAGCGTTAAAAAAAATAAAAGAATCGGTCACTTGTAAACAAAATAAGACGCCATTGTATTTTCAGCTGCTTGCACCGGGGCATGTTCGGCGTTTCAAGAGGGAACGAATACAATCTGTGATATTATTCGGAGGGCTTTTCAATTTGAAAGTGGGGTTTATTTCATTGATCATTGACCCTTCTCCTGTGTATTTACTATCAAACGGTTTTAGTTATCAGAATCAGTTCACTTTCCCTTTTAGAATGGTGTGAAATAAGGTCATGTTAAATATACCAAACTCTTTATAATTTGATAAATAATTGCATTGCAATTACGTTCATTCATTATAGAACGTCGTCTGCTTAAGCGGATCGATCCATTGTGTGACGACATCAAAACATCGCTGTATTTCTGGCGAATCCTCGGATATTCCAGATGCTTAGAAGAGCTTTTATTTATGTTGTTTTTATAATCATCAGATACGCAGTTGACATAAAACTTATACGATTGCCATCTGTAAGCTTCCCAGTTTCTAGTGATACATTAATTGCCATATTTGTGATTTTCTTGCAATGTGATATTTAAATCGTCATGAGAGGGACTATGTGATTTCCAGCAGTAGATGGCGCCCGAACTATTTACATATAAGGTTGTATTGAGAGTTGGTTATAATGAAGTGTTCTCAATAGGAGAAGAAGAAGAAGAAGAAGAGTACATCGTCTTCATTTCGAAATTGTGATCCCATAAAGAGTCCATAACAGGCCCAAGACAACTGCTGATCCACAGAAGGATCCTGTTTCAGTCTTCATCTTTTTCTTGTTTCATGTCTCCCAGATGCCATCAATGCCTTTGACGGTGGAACTCGAGCCGTACTCGGTGAGAATGGAACGGCTGGCATCTTTGCGACCTATCCGAAGGACTTCCTTTCAATCTGGAGTGGATTTGGTGATCAGGTAAATTCACAATAATTTGTCATATTCTTCAGTTATAACTAACCAGGGGCGTTGCTAAACCAATTTAACTGAACGCTTTTCAGAAAATAGCCCATGAAAAAGACCCTGAGCTGTTTTTTCATTTATCGAAATAGGCTGAAAAGTTGCTAATTAAAGAATAAAATGCGAGATCTGCCACAAATTGAAATACGGTGGATTTAACATCTCGAGCTAAACACTATTCGCAAAATAATCAGAAAATTTAAAAAGAAGATCCATTTTGATTTACCTTAAAATTCTTTTTTTTTTTTGCTTACATTTTATTTGAACCACTCCTCTGCCACCTTTTTTTCTTTTAGATTTTAGGTACTGCTCTCTTGATGTCCTGCATACTGGCCATCACCGATAAGAGAAACAACTCGCCCCCTAATGGAATGGAACCCCTTCTAATCGGCCTCATCGTTTTTAACATCGGTATCTGCTTTGGCTTCAACTGCGGCTACGCCATCAACCCCGCCAGAGATCTGGGGCCGAGGTTATTCACCGCCTGTGCAGGTTACGGCAAGGATGTTTGGACGTGAGTATGATGTCCGTTGCAGACATGGCATCGTTTGCTGACGCTGAACTACTTTCAGCTACTGGTTGATCTTTGATCCACAATGTGCGAGTGACATTGTACCATAAGTGCTTGCAAAAGCATTGACTGAATTACTAGCGCATGATCAAATCCCTATCACTGACTTAATTGATTTTGTGCACGTTTTTTTTTACTTGTTCTAGTCACATTTTTCGGGATTGCACTCCCCCCCCCCCCCCCCTTACAAAATTCTTGATCCGCCATTGTCTGTGCTAGTCAAACCTATTATTATAATATTATTATTATTATCCGATTAATGCACATGTAAGCACTTCACAATCGCGATGACTTTATTTTTTATATTTTTTTTTGTCTGTAGTCCCAATGGTATGCATTGGTGGTGGGTGCCAATAGTGGGACCGTGTATCGGCGCTATCTTGGGAGGGTATCTCTACGTGTTTGCTATCGAACTCCATCACGACACCGAGACAGCATCGGCGAGAGATGAAGACGGCGGAGGAGACTACAGTAAGTTGGAATTTTAAAAGATTTTTAAAAGATTTTACCAAGAAAGAGAGAAAGGGAGAGAGAGAGAGAGAAATAAAAAATGGGGGAGATAGAGAGAGACAGACTTCTCAATCAAAGATTCATATCAAAAGTTCCTCTCTAGGTCACTTAAGAAATGTCTTAAGATTTGGAAGGAAATTGAAATTAGACATGGAATTTCAGAACTGCATTTTTTTTCTTATTGCGGTACCGAATTATTATATGAATCATGTGAAAATTGATTGGCGTTTGTTTTGAGCCAACTAGTTGGAGAAAAGCCTCTATCGGCTGCGAATCGTAGTAACGCCGTTCAGTAGTACGACTAGCCACCGACTGGTAGACGATTTGGAATTTTCTTTCACTGAGTGGCTTAAAATACTCCGCGGTTTAGATATTAACCATTCGGGACCTCAGTGAGATTCAATTAACATTTATTGAAGTTGCAAGAACAACCGATAGGATTTTTTTAAAATTCCAGTCCTTAATCAGGTCGTAATCTGCCTCCTTTTCTGATTGATTTCTTTTTTCCAATTTCATTTCCTTTTCAGGGATGGCTGATCTGTCAGGTAAAGGTGAGGACAACCAGGCTGTTCAAAATCATGGAGATGTGTGATTGGATGCTGCAATCCTCGGATGAGCCACGCCCCTTTTTATTGGAGCTTCACTCAATTTGAAGTGTTATCAAACAGAAACATTCTGCTAGAATACGTGGAACAATGCCGAAGTAACCACGGTAACAGCCTTGGACTACTGACTGGCCACCCAGTTTGAATCAGCTATATATATATATATATATTTTTTTTTTTTTTTTTTTTTTTTTGGGAGGGGGGGGGGGAATTGGGGGTGTACAAAATAATGGAGAAAGTCAAGTATAATCCCTCGTCACATCCTCATAATTCATTTGCACCTTTACATATACATGTAGTTACAACTCCAGACTATTAGACGTTTTAATGGTGTATGCTATATATTGCCAACGCCATGAAAGGATTAAAGAAAGCTTACTGAAAATATGTTCATATCAAATTCTTCTTATGGCAATCAATTTTCCCAAAGCTGAATTAATATTGCATAGAATAATTGAATTATTTATTCATCATTTTCAAACCTGACCATGATATTTGGATATGAATTCTGAATCATTTTCTTTTTGCATTGTGGTACATTCAGCACGAGATTGAATTTTCTAGCTTAATTTCTTCTGATAACGTCACTCGAAGGCCTTTTGTTATTATCAAGGTATATATTATCCGTAAGTTTATATAGATAAAATTTATAGATTAGGAAAGCAAGTTATGTCGAGGTATGATGTTGGTGTCCGCCATACATGCGAAACAGTGAACTATGTAGGCTACCCACGTTATCAGGAGATTAGTGAGAATTTGTTCAATGCTGTATAAAATATTAGCAGGCAAAGAAGAAATACTGGTGGTATAAATAGTTCACAGTTTCTTATGGAACGTTGAGATGACACCAACAGGGGCGGCTCCAGGATGTTGTAAAAAGAGGGGTCCGATTCCACGCTGCACCCCCCCCCCCCCCCAAAAAAAAAAAAAAAAAAAAAAAAAAAAAATCTGATGAGCAAGAAAAAAAAAGGGTTATCAGATTTTGTTGACTTACACCCAAAAGTCTCTGATAAGCAAAAGGAAGAAAAGGAGGTGATCCGCCACGGAACCCCGTGACCCCCTCTCCCCTGGATCCGCCCCTGACCAAGATATCACAACTTAGCACCTTAATCACACGTGCATGTTTATTTCTTTATTATTCGCACGTTTCTAAGTTTAGAGGTGCATGTGGGGTTTTTTTAATGTACGAGGCTCAGAAAGCAGTTTTGGGATGAATATTTCAACAAAATTGGCTATCATGTTATCAGAAATTCTTTATATATTATTGATTTTTTTAGTGTACTTTGGGCAGTGGCGTAGCATGGGTTCAGTGACGAAGTCTTTACGTGTGATCGGGAAATGTCCCCCTCTTTTTCCGTATCCACGCCACCGAGTAATCATAACACGATCAAAACTACTTTCTAAAAATAAATTCAAGGGCAATTTCAAAGGCCTATTGTACTGCCCATAGAAATCAGGTTCGGATTACGTAACAGGCGATTGTAATGTTCGCACATTTCTAAAGGTGATAGACAGGGCTATTGAAATTGCCTTCAGTTGATTTTTCGAAAGTAGTTTTTATCGTGTTTCATTTATTTATGAAGAAATCAATGTACATTTCGATTATACCTACATATTCTCAGGACTTTGATAACTAAGATAACTAGCTATAGGGGTGTGTTATTATTTTAGAATTCTTTAAATTTCTGTCGCAATGGAGCTTTAGAGGGTGTCTGGCCTATGACCAAGAGTGTAATATATTTTTCTTTCCGTACGGCAAACATGGTAAAGTTTGAAGGAGTATGGATCAAAGAATTTTCTAAAATATATATGTATATGAATTTATCATCCATAAAGTTAGAAGCCTGCGCCAGGCCAGTGGATGTCACACAACCCATTTTGTTGTGGTTTGAAGATACACATCGAAATAGAGGGCACGGCAGCCATGTTGGAGGACATAATAAAAACCTGTACATCAGACTATGAAAAGCCATTGTTGTCATGGTCTAGTGCAGAGGTTTTTATTGTTCTGTCCTCCAGCATGGCTGCTCGTGAGAACCCTCTATATGAATAGCTTTTATAGAAGATTTTAAAAGAACAAATATATATTTAACCCCAAGTTTGGGTTTTTGTAAATTTGACTCCCGACTTCATTTTGTAATTTTAATTATCAATATGGTGCTTCAACCGATCGTATTTCGTTGATTTTTGATAAATTACGTATCCTTGTTTTGTTGTTGTGTTTTGATAGTGAATGCTTTAGTCTAAAAAAAGGGGGGAATGCTGTGTTTATGTTATAATTTTATATAACTATGGTGTACATATCATAGCAAATTTCTTATTCTAAATAGGGATTCAGTGAAAATAGTACAGGAGGATTTCATGGAACTTAAATGTTTATTGAGCGACAGTATATCGTGGTCCGAAAGACTGCTCGATTTTGATAAATTTTCAAACGCGAGACCTTCTTCAATTAATCTAGTACCGTCTTTCTAACGGTAATTACTGTTCACTCTATAATTTTATTGTCTGTGTGTGTAGTGTGTGTGTATGTGTGTGTGTTCCCTTGTATTTGCATGATTCTGTAGCTAAAGAAGTGAACTCTTTGGATAATTGAATTATATTATCATTATTCAATCTTCAAACAATAATGATTTAATTCACAAGGGTAAGGTTTGAAATAAATGATCCGCTATGAAACTGATTAATACTTTGTTTTCAACGATCCTTGCTTAAATTGGCAACTCCGTCACCTTTGACCACTTTCAATGTTGAGCAAAGTTGCTTTATTTAATTTTTATTGCCATGAGTTTCTCAATAGGACAACTCTTGTAGTCTCCTTTTCATCCCTGATACAGATATGGTAGGTGCTTTTTTCTCGAGAAAATGCACTTTTAGTGAAATTTAAGTATATTTTGTACAACGAGAACGTCTTATCATCTGGCGCCCAGTTTATGCGGAAAATTCAGGTGAGATCCATTTCAAGCCTGCATGGAATCAGTGTTTTTAAAACTCATTCTCATTACCACAGTGTGGATATCTACCAGAGTGTGGATGCAGTGTGTTTCACAATGGGTGATTTTAAGTATGGCGTTAAAATCAGTCAAAAGTTAGCGCTAACTTCATGCCTTTGGACTACTAAAATTAATAGTAAGCGATGTTTGAAGTTAGCGCTAACTTTTGACTGTTAACACTGACACCATGCAGCCTTTAACACCATACTTAAAATCACCAAAATGAGAGTTTTCTCCCACTCCCCTTCTTGCTCACATACACTCTAAAAACTTAAGTGCTGTATTTAGCACTTTTTGAGGGCATGCATAGGGACTGCACTCAGAGTGCTATTTAATGCACACATCGTGCTATTTCAGCACTTTCACGGGAGCTGGACCGGCTCCTTAAAATGCTAAACATTCATTAAAAAAATCGTGATTTTGGCGAGCCTCGAACCAGGGTCCGCTGATCGAGAATTGCTGGCATTACCGCTAGACTAACTCACATCGTACGATTTAGAGCAGATCATATTGTTACATAGTGAATTTACGACACCACATAGTTCATGTTATCTACTTGACTCACATGACTAAACTGGATTGCAAGAAGCATTCGTTAGCCTATCGGTAACGTCAGCGCCTCTCGATCAGCGGAACCTGGTTCGAGGCTCGCCACGGTCACATTTTTTTGCTGGTAAATTAGCACACTACAAGTGCTAAAACAGCATTTCAGGTGCAGTCACTATACATGCCCCGAAAAGTAGCACTTTAGTTTTTACAGTGTAATAATGGTATTCCGCAGTGTGATTCTCTCTGTTGTGGCAGTGTATACCACAGTGTGACATCGGTATGAACACAGTGTTATACAATACGAGTTTTCCCAGCACATTCTTGTGATTCTTTCTGTAGCTTTAGTGTTATACATTCTGTTAAGCACTATAAACAAACTGTGAGCGAAGTGTTCTCTTCCATTCGCAATGTAGTCATTCATACTTGGGTGTTACTCAACAGTGTCATTCTTTCTGTAGCAATAGTGTGTCACACAGTGTAAACAATGTGTGGAAAAGGCATGAACAAAGTGTGTGGTACAAGTAAAGTTTTCTTTATTTACACTGTGGTTCTCTATGTACAAACACTGCAGTCATATTCTACATGACCTGTGTGAAAAAAGTGTGGACAAAGTGTGGACAAAATATTAAAGTTGTATAATTATTTTTTTCCCACTTCACCCAATCACACAGTTATGATATTCCACAGTGTGATGTACTGTCAGAGCAGTATATACCACAGTGTGGACACAGTCTGAACAAAATATGTTATATAATGAGAGTTTTTATTTTCCTGTTCATCATGTGACCATTTATCTGTAGCGACTCTTCTATAAAAGACAGTGTAAGCAATGTGTGCTGTACAATGAGACTTTTCACAATTCCGATCCTGTGGTTACACTGTGATGCTTCACAGTGTGTTTCTCTCATTTAGAAATGGTTTGTATGAGATAGCAGTGTGAACAAACTGTGAACAATATATGCACTTGAAGTTTTCATAGTTCATCGTGTGAGTCTGCCTTTAGGAGCATCACAGATTCACAGGAACCACACTGTATGAAGACAGTGTGAAGAAACTGTGTTATGTAAAGTAGGTTTTCTCACTTGAGTCACTTCATTTTGGCGCTCAACTGTGTGATTCTTCCTGTAGCAACAGTGTGTACTAGGTGTAAACACAGTGATAAAATATGTTAACACAATGCAGAGAGAATGAAAATAATCCATACCCACACTGTGGTCATACTCTATATGTTGTTGTTGTTTTTTCCGACTGTGTATGCAGCAAATGCATTGAGCATTTGCCAATATTTCAAGTATTTCCACTGCATTTGTACATGCTTACAGGCATGACGCTTTAAGATACACTTATGGGGTGTTCCAAGAAAGTTGCGATTGATTGCAAGTTGCAACTGATGATTGATCGGTACTGACCAATCAAAATCATTGTTGCAAGCGCATCTTCTTGAATGGGCAGACCCTGAACCATTCAGAATGGTTGTTCTAATTTGCTTTACAATTTGCAATTGATTGCAACTTTCTTGCAACACCCCATAAGTCTACGCAAATACGGCACTGAAAATGCAATATAAATTTTCACTGTTTTCAGAATTCTTTCGTCAGTTATTAAAGATGATATTTATCTGAAAATGTACAAAAGTCTAGATTTTTTTTAGAGAGAGATGCACTGTAAATGGTATATAAGTGATAACATGTTTTTGCACAGAGATTTATTATGTAAATTATGTTTTACCTAAATCGATTAGATATTCAAATTTTTACGGAATCGTTCATCAGTTTACATGGTTTAGCCGATGTTATCCACTGTTAGGATCATTCATGTTTTGAGAGGTGTTTTGTCTTTGTCAAATAGCCCTTGTATTAAGTGTACTATAGAGTCCGACCAATAAATATCCCTATGGACCTAGATACCTTTGACATACTTATTGCTTTTCTTGACTATTCTTCATTTTAATTCAAGTTTAAGTTTGATATCAACATTCTCTTCAAATGTCAAGACAACCAACAAAAAAAAAACATTATAAAGCGTCATACAATGGCAGATAAGATAAATTACGATATTTAGCTTATTCTACAAAAACATGAAAACTTGGAGGGGACCACATGATCCATTCTAGCAAGAATTCATGTTTTCGCTTCGTCCCAAGACAGTTTATATGTCAAAGTTTACTCCTGGATGAAAACTTAACAATATAATTATTAATCTCGGATATCCAGAAACTTGAATAGTCTATAGCTCAAGATGACTCTCCAAAGCTTCCTATTGGACTATCACTCGTTGTGAAATTCGTTGGCTACAATAATGTAGTAGACTGTTTTAGGTGAAAATCACTCAATAGACGAGGATGAAAGAATAGGTATAGCCCCCTCTATCGGTCGCTCGCACGATGATTAAACGAACGACCAGGGGCGGCCGCACAGAAACGCTGTTGGTAGCGGCTTTGTTAGCGCTAACAAGTCACAAACAAATCAGCCACTAACAACGCGGGCAAGATGACCGCACAGAAAGCGCTGTTAGTGCGCTGTTAGACACTCGCGCTGTT
The DNA here is from genome assembly GCA_025617745.1 of Heliocidaris erythrogramma. NCBI lineage: Eukaryota > Metazoa > Echinodermata > Echinoidea > Camarodonta > Echinometridae > Heliocidaris > Heliocidaris erythrogramma. Next base: position 40,063,496 of record CM046860.1, on the reverse strand, counting down.
ACAGCGCTGTTAATGGATTTGAGCCATAGAGTTAGGCAAAATCTATGATGTGTGCGTAGTGATCTATGTATAGATTGATGAATCTTGTTGATGCAGCATAGCACAGTGCGCGTGCGTTGTGTATTCACGTTTTAAAATGTATATTTGCTGACAAATGACCAAAATAAACATGACATTCCGAATTTCGAATACAGATATCATAATAACAATTCCCAAAAGTAGTATCATGGGAGAAGCTAAGGAAAAGCACAGCTTGTTAAAACGAGGTTCCCCAATAACAGAGAGAATTAAGAAATACATGTATGTAATTATGTACCCTGATAGCAGAAAGTGGTAAAAATTACGTGATATTTACGTCGTGGTTTTCGTCTTTTTGACGTCCTGTAATTACGTCAATAAGACGACAACTTGCACCAACGCAAGACGTCAAGAGGACGTCTTATATTGACGTCATCTGTACACTGCAAAAACTGAAGTGCTGAGCACTTTGTGAAGGCATGCATAGGGACTGCTCTCAGAGTGCTATTGAATGCACACAACGTGCTATTTCAGCACTGCTAAACATTCACCAAAAATGATTTGGGCGAGCTTCGAACCAGGGTCCGCTGATCGAGAATTGCTGGCCTTACCGCTAGACTAACTCACATTGTACGATTTAGAGCAGAAATTGTTACATAGTGAATTTACGACACCACATAGTTCATGTTATCTACTTGACTCCCATGACTAAACTGGATTGCAAGAAGCATTTGTTAGTCCATCGGTAACGTCAGCGGCTCTCAATCAGCGGAACCTGGTTCGAGGCTCGCCACGGTCACAATTTTTGTGCTGGTAAATTAGCACACTACAAGTGCTATAAACAATTTTTGTACAAGACGTAGAGATGACGTCAAAATAAGACGTCCTCTTCACGTCTTGCGTTGGTGTAAGTTGTCGTCTTATTGACGTAATTACAGGACGTAAAAAAGACGAAAACCGCGACGTAAATATCACGTCATTTTTAACACTTTCTGGTATCAGGGAAGAGGAATGAAGACGTAGAGATGACGTCAAAATAAGACGTTCTCTTGACGTCTTGCGTTGGTGCAAGTTGTCGTCTTATTGACGTAATTGCAGGACGTAAAAAAGACGAAAACCACGACGTAAATATCACGTCATTTTTCACACTTTCTGCTATCAGGGTATAGCAATAAAGAGACGAGACAAGACGTGTGTAAAAGGAAAAAAACAACAATACACACACAACATCACTAAAACATCAAGATAAAATAAGCATACTATGAACTAGTATTATACTAGCAGTTAATGTCAGCCTATTGGGTTTATATAGTAGTAGAAAAACCAGATACACATAATACATGTATGTGTATTAAGTATGAATAAAAAGATGTCTTAGGAAAGTTTTTGTTTATGTTCCGTTTAGACACAGGCAGAAAACCAAATACTGTACAGTTGTTATGCAGTGGCGTATCCAGGGGGTGGCGCAACAGGCGCGCCCCCCTATTGACCGTCGTAAAATTAAAAAAAAAACTTGGAAAAAAAAGTTGTTCATTAAAAAAGCTTCAAAATTGGTCACATATAGGATTATTTTGCATCTCAGCCCTTCTTCAGAAGCAAGAATTTTCCAAAGGGGAGGGGGCACCCCTCCCCTTAGACCCCTCCCCCAGGACGGCGATCAATAATGCCTGCCTCCCCTACTGGGGAATCCTGGATACGCCCCTGTTATGGACTTACACTGTAAGAGCTAATTTGATAACGTTTAAGATTTCTTCTAAAAGATTTAAGACAGGAAGCTTGCTTTAGATTTAAATCAAGATGATTTCAATAGAAGGGCCCAGTTTAGATTAATGTTTTCTGGGCAAACTGAGTACGAAGAAGTGGTAAATGAAAGAAAGATGATTGTCGTGTAGAATGCCTATGTATTCCATCATTCGTTGTAAGCATTGATTGTAAAACCTGAGGCAATTCATGAATTCGTACTTGATACATTAAACTGCCTAACTGGTAATAAAACAAATCGTTTAGTCTCAACGATTTATTTCCAAAGAATAATATTTTAGACGGAGCTAGTCTAGGTTTTTTCAAAATTATTCTCATCACCCGTTTTTGTATAACTGAGAGTCTATCCAACTGAGACTTAGTACAGTTGCCCCAAGCTAGAATGCCATAATTTATGTAGGGTAGAACCAAGGTGGAATACAACAAGAGTAATACATGAGAAAGAAACAAATATTTCAATTTGTTTATAATACCAACATTTCTAGAGAGTAATTTGTTTAGATACAGAGTCTGTGGTTTCCAAGATAACTTATTATCAATAAGTTTTTTTCCAAATTGGAAAAGTCATGTTCATTTTCTTCCTGAAATTATCAATAAGTAAACCAAGAAACTTTAACTCCTCGACCATTTTAAATGTGGTATTTTTAAGCATATGAGATTGAATTACTAAATAACATACAACGAGTTTTCTCCAAATTGAAAAAGTCATGTTCATTTTCTTCCTGAAAAGGATCATATCTTGGTCTCCTCGTGTCGATATCAGCAAAATATATGTCACCCGCAGGCTCTCCGACACATTCTTAATTAGTCTAGGTCTATGTTTAAGTACTTGGTATTTAAAAAAAGGAGAGACAAGTTATAGCGCACGCAAGAAATTATTCACTAACATTGTCACTATTGGTGCCCCTGGCACCGTTAGTGAGTTGTTAAAACATTACCACTACTGCTAGCTTCTGTGCGGCCTTGAAATGTTAGGCTAACAGCGCTGTTCGTGAATTTGACTAACATTACTCTTCTGTGCGGCCACATCATCGCTATCGGTACTGTTAGTGGGCTGTTAGCGCTAACAACCTTTCTGTGCGGCCGGCACAGACCATTAATCTTTTTGTTCACTCTATTTACATATACTTGTATTATATTTAATATTGAATGTAAACCATGTCACGACTTTTATTGTCTGTTGGAAATGAATAAACACGAATTTGAATTTGAATCTGCAGTGACACTCTACATTTCATGCCAAACTTGTCACTCAAAAGATCTTACAATTAATATTCTTAATCATTCTTTAGTTCAGAGTTATCAAAGGAACCAACTACCCACAAGAACTGTGGTCTTACGTAGACCCTACCATTTCAGAGTATTGTCATTGTGCTTCGTCAGTGGACCTATACACAAATATTATTTTCTCTATGATTTCAATAAACTAATATAAATCTCGTTCTTTCCTTTCAGTCATTCTCTTTTTCCCCGTCCGTCTCTCTCTCTCTCTCTCTCTCTCTCTCTCTCTCACCCTTTCTCTTGTCTTCTTTCCCTTTCAGTCATTCTCTCTTTTTTCTTTCCCCATCTCTCTCTCTCTCTCGCACACACACACACACACCCACACACACGCACGCTCTTTTCCCTCTTTCCCTTTTCTCGAGTGTTGAATAAAAATGATTGGTTTTATTGGCAAATTCAAACAATAAACCAAACAACCTCTGTTCTGCCGCTAAGACGTTCTGCTAAGCAACGAATTTGGGCAGCCTGTTCGTACTTTTTAGGCAACGACACAACCACCACAAATCAATGTCGGCATGACGTGTATTGTTATTTGTTATTTGACTTTCAGTCAGAAAGAGATACATGTACACATATATATCATAAGATAACATACACATATAAATCATATTACACGAGAGAAAGTATCAACGTAATTGTATTTCAGAGTACAACAGTACATGTGAAAAAAATGATCTCAACGTCTTTGCCCCGTAATCATTTCTCTCCCTACAGCTATAGCCATACATCTTTTCTTTTTCATTTTCTTCTTTATTTCATTTTGTCGTTGTGTTTTAAATATCCATTTCAGCGTTATACTTCTCCGTCTCTTTAATATAACATCAAATATGTGATGTCAAGTCATTACATATTACTTCCAAAACGCATAGGAGATAAGGTTCACAAGTTTCTCTTGAAAACGTTGCACGCTGTTTTAATGTGTTTTTTTACATGGTTTTGAAAGTGAAAATGAAAAGTGAAAGCGAAACAACCAAAAGAAAAAAGAGACTCATGCAGTGACTTGCATGTGAAAACATATGATTGATATCTCGATCGTATGATATCTGGATCGTTGATGAATCAAACTTGCTTTATTCATTGCACGGGTATATAATACCTGACTATTGGTATTTCATTAAAATAAGCAAGAAAAACAAGAGTATTCAAATATTATGAACCATCGGCAATGATTCACAAACAAATGGGGTGTTGCAAGAAAGTTGCAATCAATTGCAAATTGTAAAGCAAATTAGAACAACCATTCTGAATGGTTCAGGGTCTGCCCATTCAAGAAGATGCGCTTGCAACAATGATTTTGATTGGTCAGTACCGTTCAGTTGCAACTTGCAATCAATCGATGGGGTGTTGCAAGAAAGTTGCAATCAATTGCAAATTGTAAAGCAAATTAGAACAACCATTCTGAATGGTTCAGGGTCTGCCCATTCAGGAAGATGCACTTGCAACAATGATTTTGATTGGTCAGTACCGTTCAGTTGCAACTTGCAATCAATCGCAACTTTCTTGCAACACCCCATTAATCTTAAACATCTTGGGAAGGGATGGAGGTTGTCACTCTAACATCGAGAGGAGGAAAATAAGTTAAAGCCACCATTCTTTTACCCTAAAGCATAAAAACACATGTGTTTGTCAAATGTGTGTGACACTCTTCAGAATAAGCAGAACGAACTTTTTCCCGTCCGTGTTTACGTTCTCCGATACGAGTCAGACACTTAAACATTCATATAAAGATGAAAAATATCGTTGATATATGAGATTCAACGATATCATAGATAATATATACATTAGTTTCGAATCATCATTTTTATTTTTTATTGTTTGTTATTCTTAGACGCAAGCAAAAAGCTTCCCTGGTCTGGAAAGGATCCCCCACCTTTGTCTATAAATTAATAAATATGCCACAGGACAATTTTTTGTTGGGTGCACTTTTAGGCCGATTGGAATAGTTCATTGACCTCTTGCCATTTCTTGTCATATCGATCTTCTTTCACCATATCAGACCACGATGAGAGATGACTAGCTAGGAAGAACGTTGATTCTGTGAGGGAGAGAGAATTATCACGTGAGATGTAAAATTATCACGTGAGAAATAAAATCATTATGTGAGAGATAAGATCATCATAATGAGAGATAAAATTATGTGAGAGATATAATTATAATGTGACTGATAACATCATCACATGAGAGATAAAATTATCATGTGAGAGATAAAAATCATTATTTGACAGATAATGTTCATAGCAAGCGTTAATTACTTAAAGGACAAGTAACCCCACGTGATATTCTAGATGCACCTATTGTCTGCTACGTCTTTCCATGGAGGCTGCCATTTTGTGCATGACACGGATCATTAGGTACCATATGCATTGATAATAGCCTACCTTTACAACAGATACGTCGCTTTGTTCTGATTGTATTACGATTGTTATTGGCCATGGGCCTAGATAATTGACGACCCATGAGTTCTAATAGCCATCCTGTAAAGCAGATTCCTCGCTTTGTTTTGGTATTGTTACGATTGTCTCCGTCCTTGACGTCAATTCTCCGTCCTTGACGTATATTTTTTATGAAGTATATTTTTTATGAACAAATTAAGACCTTTTAAAAAATATATAAAACTAAACTTACATTTCAGAATATGTGACTTTATCTAATATATATTTGTCCTCTAAAAATCAATTACAAGTTAACGATGAAGGAAATTTTACTTGGGATGAAAAATATGTTCGTGTACACATAAAGTAATGGCAGCCCCCTTATTATTGCTAGCAGACGATAACTTGGCTGGAAAATAGTGATTTATATCTATATCCTGTGTTTTTACATGAAATTGCATGTATCAAATAAGAGGCATATACTACACCATTCAAAATAAGCTAATTCATACGCTGAGGTTAATTTCCCTTTAATAAGATAAGGTGCGCGTGAGATGGAGAGAGAAAGAGAGAAGAAAAAAGAAAGAAAGAGAGAGAGGAGAAATGTCCCCAAGAAAAGCTAAGGAAGAAGAGAGCATTCCCTACCACACCCTCCCCCTTTGTATCAACCTAGTAGGACAGATACCCCCCCCCCCCCCACACACACACACCATTCAGGAGACGCCTGAATAGCACTGACATAAAATGTGGATTATATATTTTTTTATTTGATTTGATTGGATCTGATTTGTTTCCACGATCAGTTCACATAATGTATGTACAATGAGAAAGCAAAATATAAGCATATAAATCAAATGACAACTGGGCGTTGTGGCGTGCGCCTGTAATCCAGCTACCAGTGGAAGTTACAAACTGATTCAGCGGACCCAGGTTCGAGACTGAGTCACGTCTTTCGGATGGTGACGTTAAAGGTCGGTCCCAGACGTAAATAATCATATCTGATTGATACACGTCTGTAAAAAAACAATTACACACACACACACAAACACACACATAATACAAAGGATAATACTTGTATAATAACCAAAACAGCTCAGTATAGTAAATATTTTCCAGTAGTTATAGTAAACGCATACAATACTGTCTTGGGGCCTGTCCCGAAAGAAAGCAATACATTTTTCACAATTCAATAACTTATTAAACAACAACCCAATTAACACCAAAATTGCACAGCAAGAAGATTATTATACTCAAAATTATGTTATGACAGTTTGAATTGACTTGAATTTAAAAAAAAACACGTTTGAGTTATCATATTCAGAAGGTAAGGAAATGTTTTTATTTACATATAGAGCATTGGGGGGCAAAGCTTTGTCAAAGGACACTTTGCGGTTTTCATTTCTGAGGGTCCGACACCCCTTCCCGATGGACAATTTTGTGGGTGTGTTGCCGGCTTCTTCTTGGTGACCTTCTTGGATGTACATTACAAAAAGTATAAAAATGTACATCCACTGCCAAAGTTTGGTGCATGGGGGAGATGGGGTGAAATCGTCCCGACTGTGGGGTCTCTTTTGGGGGCTCTGGGAGCCAAACCCGGCGGCTACGTTCAGGCCGACAACCTTTTTGTCAACGACTTGGATGGTCTAGGTTAAGGGGTCAAAAATTATGGGTAAAACGGGGTGACTATTTAGGGACAAGCTCCTGGCCTAATATACAGTTGTGGGGAAACCTATTAAAAGCGAGGCTTGTAGAGTTAGGTCCCCATTAAAAGGTGTTGGAAAGTAGATCAAGATGAGAAGAAACAAACAAATCATGGAAGTCAGCACATGGAAACAGAACAGAACATAAAAAGACTCAATAATTGTAGAGAGGGAAAGTGAGATAGAGAGAGATAGAGAGAGAGAGAGAGGGGAGAGAGAGATAGAAAGGGGGAAGCGAAGTGCAGATCGAGATCAACAACCATGCAGCATTCTGTGATGAGAAACAAGGGTGTTTTATAGTGCGTTACGATGGATAGAGAGAGGAGGGATATTAATTTGTATAATATGGGTTCAGAAAAAGAGATCTCAATGTCTTTTTTTAAACAGTGCAGTCTCTCTATTTCCTTAAGGTTTGGATAGAGACTGTTCCAAAATTTGGGGCCTGTAAAGACGAAAGATTTGGGTGCTAAGAGCGCTGCGTTCTCGTGCGGGGAAAATGGAAAAAGTTTGATTGTGTAGTTGGGATTTGTGGAGTGTATTGTTAGTTATGAATAGGTCTGCGAGAGCATTCAGAAGTTCAGTATTAATTAGTTTGAACACAAATTTACGCAGATTATAAAGGTATAAGTCAGACACTTTGAGAAATGTATTACTATGAAAAAGGGATACAATCATCATGGCCTTTTTTGGAGTAGTAATAATCATTCTGTTTAATTGCGGTAGAGTTGTCCCATGCTTAAATTTCATAATCAAAATATGGAAAACATAAAGTTAAGTAAAGAGACAACAAAATAAAGGATGGGAATTGATATTTCAGCTTGTTAATTACTCCTACGTGTCTCGAAATCAGTTTTGACAAGTTATCAGTATGTGGTTTCCAGGAGAGCTTGTGGTCAATTATTATACCTATTTTTTTTTTTTTTTTAATAGTTTTCACTTTTTCGATAGGTGTGTTAACAAAAAGAATATTATCAGGTAGGGATTGCAGGGTATTGCTGAAGAGCATGTGATTTGTTTCTCTAGGTTTAGAGACAAATTGCTGGACTTTATTCAGTCCGTAACCAGTTCCAACTTGGAATTGACTGTTGAAAGTAAAATAGCTGCGTCTCGATGGGAGAAAAAGAGATTGGAATCATCAGCAAACAATATATGAAAGATAAAATGGAGGAAGATTTATAAAAGTCACTAATTTATAAGATAAAAAGCAAGGGTCCAATGAGAGATCCTTGTGGCACTCCACAATTTACTGGTTTGATAGAAGAACTGTGTCCGTTGAGTGATACATATCGGTTTCTATTAGATAGGTAGTTCCTGAACCACTCCAAGGCCTTTCCTCTAATCCCGTAATGGGATAATTTATATTATAATGAAATAATGTGATAAATAGTGTCAAAGGCCTTGAAGAAGTCCAGGAAGATTCCAATCGTGTTTGACGATTTACCAATATTGTAGGCTATTGCCGTGTTAATAAGAGTTAAGACTGCATTCTCTGAATCGAAATTGGAAGTTGAAAAAGTTGACATTGTTGTCTTTAACGAAGGATACCATACGTTCGTATATATTTTTTCAAGGATTTTCGATGGTGAAGTTAGGAGTGGGATGGCTCTGTAATTACTAAGGTCGAGTTTATGTCCTTTCTTAAAGATAGGGACGACTTTATTTGCAGTTTTCATTTTGATGGGAATCACTCCTGAGTTTAGAGAGAGATTAAAAATATGCATTAGGGGTTTTGCTATTTGGAATACTATTTGTTTTAGTATACAATAATTGTCTAAACTATCGTGACCGTGGCTTTTATTATTTGGTAGCTCATTAATTATATTACATACTTCGTAAACGGTGACTGGAGTGAAAAAGATCGCGTTTGAGACTGGGTTATCCAGATAATTGAAAAAAATGATTTGTTTATAGGAGGAATGCTCTTGGCCAATTCCTCTCCAATGTTTACAAAATATGTATTAAAAATTTCGGCTAGGCGGTTAGCTTCAGAAATGACAGAACCGCTTTGTTCAATTTGCGAGATTTGAGCTCTAGTTGGGCCTTTATTCAGTAAGTTATTGATAATTTCCCATGTTTGTTTAATGGCGTTTTTATACTCGTTAAATTTGTTTGTAAAATACTTCATCCTTTTTCTTTACTGATGGATCGCTTTTTGATTTATAAAACCTACATTACCTTTGCAGAGCTCCTGTTCTGCTAATGACGTCAGATAGTTGTTTTCATGTGATAATTTGGGGGATTTCTCGATGAGGTCGCTCGTCGTGTGAAAGTTTGGCACTCCTTCACGAAGGCCTTTTATCAAATCACTCTGTAACCAAAGAAAAAAATCAAATAGAAAAAAACCACAAATAGTGTGTGAATTCATTAACAACTTTCATCACTCTAGCTTAGTTCATGTACATGTGAATCAATGGACTTCGCACCGTCTACGCATGGGAGACGCACAATCGCGCGGGTTATAAGGACAAATAATTAAAATACACGGCCAACATACTCTAAAGTGAGGTCAACGTTTCTCATCCAAATAGCATATACGGACTCCACGTGCAAGGTAATCGAAACCTCATCATACCTGCCGAAATTTTTTTGTTTTTCCTTTTTATTCATTCGAATTTTACAATTTTAGTAGAGCCTGGGAGGAAACCCATTTAGCAAACTCCGGAAGTGGTTTGCACCTCTCACAGTACGTGGGAATGGGTGATATATAGATCTAGAAATGTTTTGTTGATATTAATCTTTTAGCCTTTATCTATACAGTGTAACCAACTATCCGTTAAAGACCCAAGAGCCGCAAAGGTAGAATGCCCTGGACGGAATCGGAACTGTGACTTACTAAAAATGTCATTTTTTACTAAATAATCATACAACTGCTGATGAGCAATCCTTTCAATTATCTTACTTACATCAGGTAAAATAGAAATAGGTCGAAAATTACCAACAAAATTTATATAATCTTTTTTAGATGATGGAAAATCTTTTGCATACTTCAAATCATTAGGGTAAACCCCGTTGTAAAAGACATATTATTAACTTTGTAATAAAAGGTACAATGGGAGCTTTAGATTTTAGTAAAAAGGTCACATTAATATCATCAGATCCTGTGCTTTTTTTACATCTAAATTTGATATCGATTTCTAAACAAATTCTTCTTCAATAGAAACAAAGTTAAAAACAGAATTAGAAGCACAGCATATAATAGCACACCATTCGTCGGCTTCTTCGGCACTCATCTTTTGCTGAAAATTGGCATTTATTCGAATAAAATAGTCTTTAAAAGCATTAGCATTATCGTTATCAAATACCATATCATTGTCATAAAGAATAGATGGAAGTGGTGACGCTTTTATAGGTAATAATGAGTTTAAACATTTTCACATCTTTTGCACATCATTTACACTTTTTTTTATTTTATTGTTTTAAATATTCGCTTTTACTATTCGTCACAGATATGTTGACCATATTCCTGAGATTTTTATATTTTATCCAAATATCTTCACAAAATACTTTTAAAGAAAATTCTTTTTGTATGATAACCTTGTTCTTTACTTTCAAAAATTTGTTATGAACTCTATCGCGTTTCCTCATCGATTTTTTTAGAATGTGATGTAATCCATGAAAGAGATTGATATTTAACACGCAACTTTATCTATAATGGAAATAAAAATTGATTTCCAGATACTCCAGAATTCATTTACATCACCATTATAATATAAACATGACCAAAGTGTTGATTCTAACAAAGCATAGAATTCCTCATCATCAAAATACAATTAACGATCGGAAAAAAATAGTTTTAGGGACAGTCTCTTTGGTTCTTTGATGTAATTTGCGAATAACATAAACCATATAATGATCACTAACAGAAGTTAGTATACAACCATGTTATTGTTAAAAACATGTTGTAAAAGCAAGATCAGTAATTGTACTGGAATTGTTCGTAACACCAGTAAAAGCATCAATTAATTGAACAAATTATACGAACCTATCAAATAATCTAATTTATGAAATAATCGCATATCCTTCAATTTACTACAATCACAATTAAGGTCTCCATAGTTTGACGAACATATTATTAATTCTCGCTACCTCAAATATGCAATTTTCGACGTAGAGGGCAATATTAAGCATGGAAATGGTCCGCATCTTCGTCAACTTCACTTCGGGTCCGTATTGAAATACTACGGCTTATGAATAAAATGAGTGCTAAAATGCTTAATTTTTGGATCGCGTGACATAAACCACTCAAATTTTGAAAATGCAACCAATTCTTTCAATAAACCATGGTATCTTTTCAAACATGTCGGTTAATTTATACTCAAACTCGAGGATTTTTGTAATACCTGTGTACATTTTCAATGTACACAGGTATTTCAATGTTACGAAATTTAGTTCAAAGGAAAGTAAGAAAGGCCAAGCTCGAGCATTTGCAAAACCAGATAGAAGAAAGCACACAAGATTCAAGGAGACTCTGGCAGAATTTGAAAAACTTAGGATTAAAAAATAAGAAAAGTAAAGTTCAAGAGACTGTCATAAGTATCGATGGAAAATTGTGTCATGATAAAATGGCGATAGCCAATGAATTCAATTCTTATTTCACAAATGTTGCTGCCAATTTAGTTAACAAACTACCTCCATTGAATAACCTGTTCAGTGTAGATATGAATAACAATGTTCGTGGGTTTTACGAAGAAAAAGGTGTAACTGAAGATAGCTTTGAGCTATTAGCAGTTAGTGAGCAATTTGTGTATAATGCGTTACGTAAATTAAACGTATCCAAAGGTACGGGTCTAGATCTGATTCCTGCTAAATTTTTGAAAGATGGCGCAAAAACTTTATTTAGACCTCTTTGTTTTATAATCAATCTATCTATTATGACGAGTACTTTTCCTGACGATATGAAAATAGCAAAAGTGACACCGCTGTATAAGAAGAAAGACAAAGCAGATGTTGGGAATTATAGAACAATTAGTGTATTAAGTGTAGTTTCGAAAATTATGTAAAAATCGGTTCTTGTTCAAATTAAAGGATATACTACAAAGAAAAAATCTAATATATGATTTTCAGTCTGGCTTTCGTCACGACTACGCGACTGAAAGAAGCCTAATTCATTTAACAGATTATGTGAGGACCGAAACCTCACATGGGCACTTTGTTGGTATGGTGCTTCTTGACCTACAAAAGGCTTTCGATACAAGATCACAAGATATTATTGAAAAAACTACAAGTAATGGGATTCAGTACGGCGAATTTAGCATGGCTCAGATCGTATTTATCAAACCGACACCAGCTGATTGCAATCCATGATGTATATTCAAAACTACTTCCAATAACTTGTGGAGTTCCACAAGGGAGCATTTTAGGCCCAATACTTTTTACGAGTTATATAAATGATATGTGTATTTGTGTAAAAGATTGTAAGCTATTATTATATGCCGATGACAGTGTATTACTTTATTCAAATTCTAATCCAAAATCTGTTGAGGAAAAACTCAATGAAAAGCTGTCAATATGTAAATTGGATGACAGACAACAAGTTTTCTTTACACTTGGGTAAAACAGAAAGCATTTTGTTTTGTAGCAAAGGTAATGCTAAAAAACCTGATGGTTTCAAAGTAGCATACAAAGATCAAATAATTCAGAGTAAAGAATCTGTAAAATATTTAGGCGTCCACTTAACAAGCCAGGTTTCATTTTCATCCTTAGTAGATTCTATAGTAAAAAAAGCTAACTCCCGTTTGAAATTTTTGTATAGATACCAAAATTGCATGAATTCACATGCAAGACGTATACTATGCTTTGCTCTCATGTCAGTGCTTATTCGACTATGCTAACGCCGCGTGGTATACTAATTTCGGCAAGTCGGAACAAAAGAAATTAAAAATCATTCAATAGCCACAACTTTACCCATATACATGTACTTACAATTAGAAAGAACGGAGAGAACTGGAGTGTATGCGGTTGTGATGGAGATTTTATTTCAGATTTATTGCATGAAAGTGAGTAGGTAAAGAAATATTTAACATTACATTTAAGGATTAGGGTGTGTTAGTGTGGGTAAACACCAGATGGTCGTTAGTTAAGTGATATTGATGAACAATTATGAACAGATGGGAAAAATTGTAAAAATCTTAGCCAGAGAGAAAATTGACATTGTATTTGTATAAAAAAGTTAGCTTTCTACACGCAGTCTTAATCAGTCGAACTCTAGGTATATGTGCATTTTAAAATGTCTGTTTCTATAAGCGATGGCTCAGTGGTAGAGCAGTGGTCTCGTAACTGGGAGGACCCGGGTTCGAAACCAAGTGGATGCGCTAGTGTCCTTTGGTAGGGCATTAATCCTTCGGACCAAGTCCCTCGGAGAGGGCTTGAAGCCGTCGGCCCCCTAGTTGCTTGTTTACACGCATATAACAGCAACATCTAAGAAATGTGCTATGTGGTCCCACCATTGAGGGGGTACCGGCCTTATTTGATGGATGGAGTGTGAAGTAATACGACCAAAGGGGGAGTCGAGGGGGTTCTATCATCTTATTTTCATGTTCCTTTTCACCTCCCCCTTTCTTTCGCCCCCCCCCCCCCCACCCCCCATGTAGCTACACCAGTGAGTTAAGTGATCGCAAAAAGCTTTTTTTGTTTCATGGGGAAATGTATATATTATGTCAGAGATCAGGTTTAAATGATAGACCACCATCGGCATGTGTCATGGAATATCTACTCGATTAAAGGGAAAACAAGAATGTCCCTAATTTCCGTCAGTCCACCAAAGAAATGCAAGTAGTCTCCAATTAATGTCTGTAAGTACCCATATTGCATGTAAAGTATATAGTCCTGTACAATTATTTCCAATTTGTAAGAAAATGTATTTTCGTCTATAAAACAAATGGTAAGCAGTGAGTGTATAAAACATAACCGCTGGAATTATTCCGAATAGACAACAAGAAAGATCATTGTTATGTAATTCGCCAGCATAGTCACATGTTGAAGAATTACATACAAATTAATGATCTCTATATGTATATATAATTCTCCAACATAGTCACATGCCCATATGAAAAATAAACAGCTTAGATTATTCCGTAAAGACAACAACAAAGATGAGTTATGTAATTCTACAACATATTCACATGACCAATTTAACAACTTTTAGAAAACCCAAATAAAGAATAATGATTTCTAAATTTGAAAATATCAAACTTCCATCTTATCTTTGCAATTATTTTGATGACTACTTGATGGATCTCAAATGAATTCTGTCACGATATTCTCATCATCAAATACGACATCATCATCTCTCCAGCAAGACTTTTTAGCGAATGTCGTGTGCGATGTGCACTGTTTTTGCCGTTTATCGTAAATGTTTGCAGCAATTCTTATGCAGACATGATCAACTAAATTTAGTACGATTTTATGAATACCGGAAAGTTATCTGTTTGTAGTAATATTCAATAATGAATGCGTTTCGAGAAAATCAATCTCATGCAGGTTGGGTTGCTATTATGACATTTTGTTTCCTATGGGAAAATAAATAGCTCACAAATTATACTTACTATCTATAATAATAATGCACTATAAATTACATGTATAAGTATTGGTACACACATGCCTATGAATACTGTATTACATTGACTCAATGTTTGTTTTGTATTTGGGGCTGTGGGAGGTTAAACAACCCAACCTTTCATAGACGTATCCTGTACTCGAATTTCTGAATGCCACTTCCCTCTATTATTGATATGAAAGTCCATTAACCGGAGACGACTCATCGTAATACAGTGGTGAAAATGAGAGACAAGCATCGTATGAAAGCACTACGCGTGTGAGGTCTTTTGAAAATTTGGACAATAACCCTTTTTGATAAGAGGATTTAGTAATAAAAGAAGGGCTAAGTATGAGGAAGAGAGCAAGAGCGAACTTTTGTTAAGGTGTACACGACAGACGCATGCTGTATTATGAAATGATACCGAAATGAACCAGTTCTTCGACGAATATATTATTGAATTCATACTTAGTCCTTCATCTCCTTCAACTTATTCCGTCATAATTTATTATTACTATCACAATTACTCGACCTCCTCCTTTTAATACTCAGAACAACTACTACTCCTACTAGTCTAGTACATACTACTACTTCTACTACTGCTATTACTACTACTACTACTGCTACTTCTGCTTCTACTTTTACTACTACTACTACTACTACTACTACTACTACTACTACTACTACTACTACTACTGTTACTACTACTACTACTACTTCTACTACTACTACTTCTACTACTGGAGGTGGATGTGTCGTGGTATGGTGGAGGTGTCGTGGTATAGTGACTCTCAATCCAAGGGTTGAGGGTTCGAATCTCAGCCCGGCACTAGCGTCTTTTGGCAAGACATTAATCCACATTTGCCACTCTCCACCCAGGTGTAGTAAATGGGTACCTGGTAGGATTTATTCCTTGAAATGCACTCTGCGCTGATTACGGCTGCCGGAGCTAAAGCCAGGGTAATAATATCCAAAAACCCTTTGGAAGCGCTTAGGGACGTTATATCATAATGTGATATGCGCTATACAAGAACAGTGGTATTATTATTACTACTACTACTACTACTACTAGTGATACTACTGATACAGCAGACCGACACAAGATCGAACAAACGTTACATTTACCCCAACTGGCCAATAATCGGTCGGTTTGAAATGGGTGTGGAATCGGTTTGGTGGTGTGACTGCAGGTATCAGGTATGGGGGGTAGTCGTTCTTCCGAAGGTTCATAATTCCGAAGGTTCGTAATTCCGGAACACAAATTTCCCGTAGAAGGGGGTTCATAATTTCGAAAATGAAATTGGGTTCATAATTCCGAACATTTGATTCATTTCTCTGAAGGTTCGTAATTCCGAAAATGAAATAGAGTTCATAATTCCGAAAATGAAATAGGGTTCGTAATTCCCCAAAACGAAATAGGGCTCATAATTCCGAAAATGAAAAAGGGTTCATATTACGAAGGTTCATAATCCGAAAATGCAGTAGAGTCCTAAATAACTTTTCGGAATTACGAACCTTCGGAAATATGAACCTTTTTTCATTTTCGGAATTATGAACCCTATTTCCTTTTGCGGAATTACGAACCCTATTTCATTTTCTGAAAATACGAACCCTATTTCCGGAGACCGTGGGCCACCCCTTGATATCTTCACTAAACCATGCTGTCGAACAATCAAAAACCATACTCATAAACTATTTAATTTTCGGAATTACAAAACCTATTTCATTTTCTGAATTACGAACCCTATTTCATTTCGGAATTACGAACCCTATTTTTTTTATTTTCGGAATTATGAACCATTTTTCATTTTCGGAATTATGAAAGTGCGAAATTACGAACCGTCGCGTCGGAGTACCGAACCTTCGGAAATACGAACCTTCGGAAAAACATGTAACCTCAGGTATTATAGTGACACCGCCAAACCGACAGATTGTTTTCCATTCGGGATAAGGTCAATTTTTTTTGTTTGATCTGTTATCGGTCTAGTTGGTGTCACCTGGGTATTAGTAACTAACTTGGTTGTCGAGTTCTGATGCAAAATAAGCAGCTTTTATATCAGATTCCGCCATGAAGTGGGAAATGTTTGATGCCAGTTGCGAGGGTGTCAATGCATCTAACGAGTTGCAGAGGTCCTGCGCGAAATCATGGCGACACCTGTCAATAAAATGTATATTTTGGGTATGTTATTCATTCATGAAAATATAATACATTTAGAACAATTATAAGTGCATGGACAACAAAAAAAGTACAAAATTTAATACGATAATTTAATCGGGTTACAATTATTCAAACGATTTGCCGTAACCAAAAGGGATGGAAAATTAATTATTCTTGTTCACACTGTCGACACATTCACGTGGGCAGTCATATCGATCAAAACTGAATCAGTTAATTTATCCCTCATCACACATACTGATCGTGGAAACAAATCAAATCAAATCAAATCAATCAAAAAGCACATGCACTGCACACAGAAATGGATATATGGGAATACTGCACATGCACCTGTAGCATAAATATTCGGCCAGAACACTTCAGCTATTCATCATCATAATTCGAATTTGAGGGTATTTGAAGAGCAATCCTTTCCATGGGAGTATACTATGATGATCTTCCAAGATGATATAAAAGGAACGAGAAAGCTTACAAATTATATTTCTCTTTTGCCATAACTCAACCTTTTCTTTATAGGGAAGAAAACGCATTATCATGGTACATGTACCTTGGTATCACATTGATACCCATGAAATTAAAAAAAAATACTACAGCTTGTCTCTTCTCAGTAACACTTTGCAAATAAAAAAAACTGGGAACTCAGTTGCTATATACATTAAACTCAAAATCCACGCATATAGATAGAAATATGCATGGTGCCGACAAACTTAAGTATGTATACATGCGCAAGCATCACTGGAATTTATCGTATTCACAATAAGATGAATTATCCAATTTCGAAATAAAATGCATGACATTTATTATCGCGCACATGACTGGAATAGTTTTTGAGGGTGTACAGGTACATGCGAATCCTATTTTGAATACTTGAAAAAATGTTGTGTGTATACTACCATGACTATAGGTTCGAAAAGTATGGTGTCGCTAGAGAGAGGGAGAGAGAGAGGGGGGGGGGTATTATTGTAGATTTGATGGTTTATTTTGCCTGACTGCTAAGAAAGCATGTATATTCTTGTAAAGAAGCAACCAGGGGACTGACGGCTTTAAGTCCTCTCCGAGGGACTTGGTAATGAGGATTAATGCCTTACCAAAGGGCACTAGCGAATCCACTTGGTTTCGAACCCGGGTCACCCAGTTACGAGACTACTGCTGCTCTACCACTCAAAGAGAGAGAGAGAGAGATTGAGAAAATAAGAAATGAGATAGAGAGGGGCAGTGGGAGAGAATTGAGAGAGAGAATGACAGAGTGAGAGAAAGAGAGCTAGAGAAAGAGGGAGCCAAGGGGGGGGGGGGGGGGCTTATCGACAACAGAGAATATGGAGGATTCATCAATGCTGATACGGGCGTCAATCATTAAAACATGTCACATACACAATCATACCTACACTCATAGAGGCAAGTAATACTTCTGTCACACCGCTAAACCGACTCCAAATCGATTCGAAACCAAACAATTCATGACCATTCGGTGTAATGTCATTTTTGTTCGGTCTATCGTCGGTCTACAGGGCCCCGTTTCATAAAACTTGATATCTATGACAAGGTACAATAACAGTTATAAGCTACTGAAATACTTGCATCTGATTGGCTGAGAGCAAATTGTCATAGAGATGTGTCAGTTGTACTGATAATAAGTTTTATGAGACGGGGGCCCTGGTGTCGGTCTTGTCGGTGTGACTGAGGTATAAGCCAGCAATTTGTGTCAACATTTCGAATATCAAAACCTTTCTTCTTGTTCATTTACGGAGAAGTAGACTGTTTAGGGGACCTATTTTTTTCATTTTCTATATGCATAATTGTCAGTAGATAAGCTCGGGACATGTTTATTACACATTTCAATGAAACGCAAAGGAAATGGAGACCTTTATTTTTTACAGTGTGCACATGATTATAATATTTCTCTTCTTCATAGAACAACCTCTTTAAAATGACGCGCTGTGTGAGATCGTCATCGTACAAAATGTGAATGAAAAATGAACGGTGCCAACATTACCTCCTAATATCCGTTCCATAGACACTTTGGATTCTTTAAAGTTAAATTTGAAGACAGTCCTTTTTTTTCTAAAGCATACAATGAAATGTAATTCAACACAGATTTGTAGTGATACATATACTGCTGTCCATTCTATTTCTACCTTCTTGCTTCTCTCATTTTCATCATGCCCCTCGGAATACTTAACTAGATAGATGGCGCAATATAAGTGCGTTGTATTATTACTATTAATGACTACTGCATTATTTAATTCATATAGGCTTAATACAGGGATAACCCGGTTCCCGTAGCCAATGGATTAATAATTACTGGCTTATAAATGAACTAGGCCTACTTGCAAGTGAAACAATTCTTTTAATAACTGGCGTATTAGTTAATTGCCTTCACAGGCTCGAATAGTGCTGGGGAGCGTTTCATCAAGCGTTTTGTCAGTGTTTTTTACTGACAAATTTGCTCTCAGCCAATCAGATGCAAGGATTTCAGTAGCTTATAACAGTTGTCGGTAAAAATCACTGACAAAACGCTTGATGAAACGCTCCCCAGGTATACCGACGCAATCGAAATGACGCCTCGTGTGAGCTGGGCTTTAGGAAAGCTGTCCATTTGTTAAAACAATTACTTATTACACATTCACCCATTAGCCCCGGAGACCGTTTCATCAAGCGTTTTGTCAGTGCTTTTTACTGACAAATTTGCTCTCAGCCAATTAGATGCAAGGATTTCAGTAGCTTATAACAGTTGTCGGTAAAAATCACTGCCAAAACGCTTGATGAAACGCTCCCCGGTATCACATCTTAATGATCAAGGGCATATATAAAAAAAAAATAAACGCAACTTGATTTCAATCAATCAGGATCGTGTATTTTGGGACTTGCGTTTAATTTTTCGAGTTGCAGTTAAACGCAACTTTTATGCCCTAGAGCCCTGACCGCGTAACTGGTATTTTGTTTTCTTTATGTGTAAATCCTGCTGCAGATTTACACATTACATATCAAGTAAATGGTTTCTTGGCATAAGCCTGTATCAAAAGATGGGCGATCATACTTTCCTAATATTTGGTCACACTGTATAAAATAACTGTAAAACTACAGGGTTTTGGGTCCCTTGAAATTACAAGTTATTGCAGTTATTTCAATTTTACAGTCTTTTTTTCTGTAAAACAGCAGCAGGTTTGTTGGAAAAAACCGGCATTCCCGGCATCCTGACTGCCAGAAAATTTCCCGTGATAAAACGGCAAACTTGTTTACAGTGCACTTGCTACAAATCCATAATTTATTTCAGTCCGTTAGATTGATGAAATAATTGTGCACTTTTTCATAAAAGCATGAAATTTAGCCTGTACGTAGAGTTTTCTGATGCCGAATAATTCTGAATGTGGGCCACCTAAAATTCGGGCCCTGGGGCCCGTTGTGCCCATTTTTTTCTTTAATGGCCCTCTCAGGGTTTTTCCCTCCAAAGTCATAAAGTTGATGTAATCAAATCTAGTTTGATATATATGAAATACCATGTAATATTTCCTGACCTCTAAAATCAGACAAATGCTTTAGGTGCCCATTTTTCAAATAAAGGGCCATCCTATGTATCAAAATATTATAAAGTCACTGATTTGTTGAATATAAGTTAAATGCTTCTAATTATGATCAGTTGACATTACGTCTTTGAAATCGATGATATATGTTGCGCTGGTGCTTTAAGATGTGACTATTGTCATTTTAAAGTTTATGTTTTATCTGTATGTTCTGCATCAATCTGCTGGACAATTTGCGGTACTGAGTGGGGTGTACAATTCTGAGTTGGAGATCTAGAAGCTAAAATCTGAATTGCATCAATGATCCTTTAAAGTTGGTATTAGTAGTTCATCGGTGTTTGTCTCTTGGTTTATCTTCCTGTAGGAGAGTGATAGGGTCTTGGGAATGTCATTCTGTGGCCATTTCATACAAACCGTTATAACCAATACAACCAGTATACAAACACCATTAGCAAGTTCTTTTCAGAAACAACCTGTTTGATGATGATTAGACATTTTCATGGTAAAGTTTTACATACTAAGATTTTTATCGCAGTTATCTGCATTACACTTGGAAAGAGTTGTAGGAAATACTTACCATGCATTCTTCCACTCCTTGTTAAACCTCCAATGTATGCAGACATATGTCATGTTCTTCATGGCTTTGATGATAAAATTCTGCGCCGTTTCTCGGATTACTTTTGACCGGACGAAATACTTGGTGTAACGGCTGATATGTGCCGAGTACCTGAGGCGACCCAGATACCCATATGGGTAAAGAAATGCGTTACACTGATGCGAGGTGGTCAACGAGTCTTGGTACATATCCAGGAACTCATCAACGGGGAGAGTGTAGTAAGGTAGATCACCAGCGATCTGAATGACGTAATCAGAACGGTTCGTAGTCAAGAAGGTTGAAGGTATCTTAATTTGCGTCCAGTTGTAATACACCTGAATGGTATTACCAACGAAACTCTTTACCTGATCGGTTTCAGCAAGACTCTGATTAGGTAGCATATTGGTACCAAGGAATACAGCGTCTGCCTGGCTCTTGCATTGGCGTTTAAATTCTTTCATAGTGGCTACGGACACGAATGTGGACAGCACATCGGCATCAAAGGTTTCATCAAAGGCGTGAGGACGTTGTGTTTCTACCGTGGCTCCATGATCGAAGAACGGCGCGAGAACGACTGTCAGATTTCGTCTTTGAGCGATGATGGATACAAGCTTCATGGCCTGGATTTGGTTGTTTGGTCCTTGGTTGCCTAGCAACACCGGCAATATGTACTTGACCTTTGAAATGTGCTGGCTTTGTACTTCCTCCTGCTTTGTATTTTGCATTTTAGTTCTCTCGGGTCCATCTTGATTCAAAATGGCTGCTAAAGGATTTGATTTATTGTCTCTCGTAACAACAACGTCAGCGTTTCCATAGTCATCACCTTTCTCGTTCTGTGAATGAAGACTTGCCTTAGCGTTCGCGTCTCGCACTTGGTTTAAATCTCGCTGCATTTCTGGCCCTATCTTCAAGTCTCCTGAGGGACTTATTGGATACGCCCTTTGATTATCCCTCATTTGTAATTCCATGAAGCTGCCTATCGTATTGTCAGCCTGTTTCGCGTGTAAGAGGGCTAAAAAAAGTTGGCAAGAAATGAAGAGTACGAAGAACCCAAGAAGAGGTTTGATGCCGCATCGCCTCAAAGCACCCATGCTACTATATCGCTTGCTAGTCCGAGTCCTCCTGTATCGGGAAAGGCAACGTGAAACACACAAACAAGATTAGTTCGTAAATGATTAATATTCCAAGGCGGTAATTCGAGCACACCAATTAAGTATTTCAGAAAATTATAGTGCTATCAACCATGATCAACTATTCCATAATAATTATGCACAAGTCTTGTTTTATTAGCTTATTGATCTGAAATGTTAAGGGGCCTTCCGAAGGCCTAAACGTTTAATATTACTACTTTACACAAGTCAGTCAAGTTTATCAAACGATTATTAAGCTGTCATATTGTTGCATCTGTTGCGCTTCGACATAATTGATAAGGCCACGCCTACATCATCAACATTTTTTGGTACCATGCTAGCTACGTATGTTACATCACAGTTGCAATGCTTCATTGCGTGGTATTCTTAGGTCACGATTACGTGTTAGTCCAGTAGAAGTTTTTCAGACCTGGAAAAGTTGTTAAGTACAAGGTTTTTTTGTCGATTCCTATTCTAGATGGGTATTGGGGTAAATTCAGCTTGGTTGCCACCTTGGCAACCTTGAGGAATTTGTTTAATTAGCCTAATTAGCATAATCATCTAATTAGCATATGTGCAATAAGTAATATGTTGCTAATCTTAATCCAGAAAGGCTGAAAACATGAATAATACAACTTTTCTAGGGGCTTTTATGACGAGGAATTCATTTATGACATCAATTTGTATTTTTAAGTAATGCAATTGACATAAATAGCATAATTAGCATAATGAGCTAATTAGCATATGTGCAATATATGGACTTCTTTGTCATTGTTTATCCAGAAAACCTGAAAACATAAATAATTCAACTCTTCTAGGGTTTTCTATGATGAGGATTTCATTTATGACGCAATTTTTCATTTTTAAGTAATGCAATTCTCACAAATAACATTATTAGCATCTGTGCAATATGTAGACTTCTTTGTCATTATCTAAAAAGCCTAAAAATGGTGCAATGCAACATTTTAAAACACTTTTTAAAGACAACAAATTAGTTTATGAGAAGATGTTCCATGTAAATCATACAATTAACCTAATTAACATACAGATTGTAATAAATGAATTTTCATATTTGCTTTTATTGATATAGTTAATCCAGAAAATTCTGGGATGACTGATTTAATGTGTTTACATTTTTATAACGACCAATATTTACCTCAGAGGGCAACCATGTTTAATGTGGCAAAGGATTTTAACTTTGTAAATTCATTACCTATATGCATCTGAGTAGAAGCACTATACCTTAGACTGTCATGTACTAATATGCCCAGACAATACATGTATACAACAAATTCTCTTAATTCTGTCCCAAACACCTATAAACTCAAAGAAGAAAAAGAAGAAAAGAACAAAACTCTAAATATACTTTACCATCATTACCATCTTTCAGTCGACCCAAACATTTTCTTTATATATTTAATAACTTACTGGTCTCTGTCATGACTGTTCAGTCTCTTATCACTGGTACAGTGGGAAATTACAAATGAATACCTACGTATTCTGTCCTGTCAGAGAGAAATTCAAGAGGCCACTAGGCAATTGCCTGATTAATATGCTAATTACGCTAATAAGGGTAATTATTATTCGTGTCAACATGGTTGGTCAGAATGAAAATGTATACACATTAAATCTGTCATCCCAGAATTTTCTGGATTAACTATATTAATAAATGCAAATATGCGAATTTACTTATTATGTTAACTGGGCTAATTATACTACATCTGCATGGAATATCTTTGCACTAATTTGTTGTCTTTAAAAGGTGTTTTCAGGCTTTCTAGATAAACAATGACAAAGAAGTCTACATGATGCTCCTATATAGCGTATTTGATACCATAGATCAGTCTTGCTTTTTTTATTACTGGAAACGCTGAAGATCTGCTTTGACATTGATGATGCTCTCAGATGGATTGAGTCATTGACAGGTAGACATCAAAAGATCAAGATTGATGATGCTGTCTCTGATTATTTTCTAGAGCCCTTCGGGGTCCCACAAGGTTCTCGGTTGGGCCCTCTTTACAAAGGTCCACAATAAGTTTCCTGGAATATAATGCCACTGCTACGCCGATGACATACAGATTTACTTGTCATTTAGACCCTGTGTATATGCTTAAGAGCAAAGCGTCTCGCTCATAGAAGCATGTGTCAGTTATATACGTGAATGGATGCTGCAAAACAAACTCATGCTAAATGACAGTAAAACTGAATTGTTGCTCATTGGCACATCTAAACAGGTATCCAAACTTAATTTTGATTGTATATTTGTTGGAGGTTCTGTTCATAAAACCATCCATGAATGCTAGAAATCTGGTAGTGCATTTTGACAGTCATTTGAATATGGAAGCACACATTATGAATGTATGTATATCATCATATTGCATTTTATATAATATCAGACATATTAGAAAATATATTGATCAGGATAGTATGAAAACAATTGCTCTTGCATGCATCACTAGCAAGATTATTGTAATGGGTTATTGCATGGACTCCCTGACTCTCAAATAGGACGACTGCAGCGGGTCCAAAACCTTTGAACACCATTGTCTTCAAAATTCTGTGCAAAATTCCAGTTGGTTCACTTTCTTGTAAAACGCAATAGGCATGGTTTGGGTTGAATGACTTCTTTGTCAACTAGCTTGGTAGCTCTTTATCTGTTTATGGCCATCCGTTATTAAGCAAATCTCATAATGATTAATTTTACGCCTTAACAAAGGGTCTTATGAACTTCGCAAAGCACGGAACGAGTTGTTAGTCATACACTTATGACCAAGAGGAAATGAGATCTTCCGAGAACACAGAAAACATTTTCGTTTGTCTTGAGTGCTGCAGGGGTCTCCGTCAATTTTCAACTAAAGTTGAAATTTTGAAAATCAGCAAAGTAAAATCTTCAATCACACGCATGAGTTTCTGATCTTCCTTATTTATACTCTTTGTTTTTGATTTGCAATTCTTAGTGATATTGCAATCCTTTTGGTTCGAACTGGTTTTTTGGCATGTACCCTTCACCGAGACTGTCTTCTTTACAAAATGATTTTTATCTGAAAAGGGTTTTATAAAGCAAAAATCCTGAATCACGGGTGAATAACATCTCATTAACACAAATTTGAAAAATAAAATTATGCGCAATGGGAATTGGAGCAACCAGGCCATTTCACAAAAGTCATCTCGTTAACATCATGCCTATTGTGTTTTACAAGGAAGTGAACCCCATAGATATTTGCACAAAATGTTGTTCAATGATGCATGACTCTGGAACCTTAACAACTTACCATTGGAAATATGAATTGCTCTTTCTTATGGTATGGATTTCATTGTCGGTAAACATATAGTTCATTTACAGGAATTTTGCAAAGTTGGGTTTCCTTTTTTTGAAACGCCCAGTAATACATAATTTCTGTACTTTATGAATTATTATTATTATCATATTATTATTGTTGCATATATGCTAATTATGCCAATTACGTCAATTGCATTACTCAGAAATAAAAAATGGTGTTATAAATGAATTCCTCATCATAGAAAACCCTAGAAAAGTTGCATTATTCATGTTTTCGGCTTCTGGATAAACAATGGCAAAGAATTCCATATATTGCACATATGCTAATTAGCTCATTATTAGCTCATTGTGATTATTATGCTAATTACGTTAATTGCGTTACTTGAAATTAAAATTGGTGTCATAAATGAATTCCTCTTCACAGAAAACCCTGGAAAAGTTGTATTATTTATGTTTTCAGGCTTTCTGGATAAGCAATGGCAAAGAGTTCCATATATTGTTCATATGCTAATTAGCTCATTATTAGCTCATTATGCTTATTATTCTAATTACGTCAATTGCGTTACTTGAAATTAAAAACTGGTGTCATAACTGAATTCCTCGTCACAGAAATCCCTAGAAAAGTTGTATTTTTTATGTTTTCGTGCTTTCTGGATAAACAATGACAAAGAATGCCATAAAGTGCACATATGCTAATTAGCTCATTATGCTAATTATGCTATTTATGTCAATTGCATTACTTAAAAATACAAATCGATGTCATAAATGAATTCCTCGTCATAAAAGCCCCTAGAAAAGTTGTATTTTTTATGTTTTCGTGCTTTCTGGATAAACAATGACAAAGAATGCCATAAAGTGCACATATGCTAATTAGCTCATTATGCTAATTATGCTATTTATGTCAATTGCATTACTTAAAAATACAAATCGATGTCATAAATGAATTCCTCGTCATAAAAGCCCCTAGAAAGGTTGTATTATTCATGTTTCAGCCTTTCTGGATTAAGATCAGCAACATATTACTTATTGCACATATGCTAATTAGATGATTATGCTAATTAGGCTAATTAAAAAAATTCCTCAAGGTTGCCAACGTGGCAACCAAGCTGAATTTACTTCAATACCCATCTAGAACACAAATCAACCAAAAAACCTTGTACTTAACAACTTTTCCAGGTCATGTACATGGTATATGGTACCGTCTACTGGACTATGTCGTTTTTTCGTAGCTTGGTTGATCCGAAGTATTATGTTTTTATATAAGTGATTTTGAGCAACAGCTTACAAGGACGCCCTCTGAACAATTAATTACATTCCAAATAGGTGTCATGTATCATAAGATGGAAATCATGAGATTGCATAAGAGCAGAGAAGAGAGAAAGAGAAGAAGAAAGTGAGAGAGGGAGAGGAAAAGAGAGAGAATGGGAAGACTGGAGGGGAGTGTTATTAACTTTAAGATGGAATATATCAGTTTGTAATACGAGGCTTATGATGATCAAACGAAAACCTTTATTTTAAAAAAAATTGCACTTTGTTATAAGTAAAACTATGTATTAAAGATCTTAGTAACAGCTATCGAGCTTAGTTTTCTCTGCTGTGGAACCTTGTCTTTCGACCATGAATTATTCAAGTAGATTTGCGGACAGTGGATTAAATGAGATATTGCGTATTTTTAGGGGCACACATCATTGCTAATAACGTCTTGTTGTTTTCTTCCAAATGGCATATACATGTAGGTAATACTAAATGATAAAATAAGACTTAGCATTGTGTATCAACTGATAACTGTAATCTTTTTGCCTTCACTAACATATAATATAAGGCCTTCCTAGCATGTGTTACCTGTTTCGATGTTGCTGTTTTAAAGTTACTATAGGTTTTTGCGGTCAATTTCTGACTTTTTTCATTCAATTTGATATAAGAGTCATTCGAATTAGCGAAAAAAATCTGCACCGTAAAATTCATCATTCAACTTGGTACCAGGGACTTTCGACATTCAAATTCGCCACCATGCCGGAAAGCGTCTCTGCCAGCATTCAAATTCGCACGTGGGCATTCGAATTCGTAATAAGCCCATTCAATTTAGCATGTTTAAGGTATTTGGACTTAAACTCAATACCCCAACCCTCCACAATGAAAAACACAGATACTTTTATGAAAGAAGTAATTTTCCAAAATAACTTTATTAGTTATTACACCCACTTACATACATTTAACAATATAACATTATGAAATAGATCTTCACTTGAAAGTATGAACAATAATTATTGTGTAAACTTGTTAGACCATAAATTAGAGAAAAGTAAGTCAATAATGTTATAAAAAATTGCTAAAATATATGTAGATGAGATAAACATGAATTAAAAGAAGCTTATATGAATAAAAGAAAACATAAAAGCTCATATGCAATTCGAAACCAATATATCAAAATTAATTAAGAATAACAACCAAATAAAATGAGTTCGACGTAAATTACGAATTCGAATGCTCAATGTGCGAAAAAGAATGCTCTGAAATGAATTTGAATGCTGGAATAACGGTATTGCGCAATCGCATCACCTCCCGTTCTAAATTGAATGACCGTTTTACGAACTTGATGCATTTTTTGCGAATTCGAATGAAATTAGTCTAAACTGGATTGATAAAGGTACTAATACGAATGCATGATGGCTGTGAATGTTGGAGAATGACAAAGAAAGATGTCCACAAGTTGTCAGTATTCCACACTAAGAACCTACGACGCGTAATACGTATATTTTGGCCAAATACTATCTCAAATGAGGAGCTATACACTAGATGCAGTCAAGAAGGAATGGAAGATATAATAATGAAAAGGAGATGGAAATGGATCGGACATGTTTTGAGAAAGGAGACTACTGACATTACTAGAACATCACTGCATTGGACACCAGAAGGAAAGAGAAAGAGAGGACGCCCGAAAATCACTTGGCGACGCACAGTGGAGGATGAGATGAAGACCCTGAAAGAGACCTGGACATCAATCCACAGACTGGCCCAGAACAGACATGATTGGAGAGCTTTTGTTGCTGCCCTACATGCCAGGAGGCATAACGGGCATTAAGTACGAATGCATGAAATATCAATTTGAATGCTTAAATGCTTGTACACGGCCAAATTCTTCTAAACTGAACGCACGTAGTATGAATTTGACTGATGAACTTACGAAATTGACCGCAAAAACCTATATTATAATTGAATCTAACGCCCAGTTATATAAATCATCAACTACATCAATCACATTACCGTCTTAAGTAAAGGTTGGCATTCTTCTGATTTACCCTTTGTAGAAAATAACAGTTTTAGTCTTACTTGTGTTTACAGTTAACTGCCATGTATTGCAATAGCCTGCCACGTCATTAAATGCTAATTGCAAATCTTCCTGACTTTCCGACAAAATTATAGTATCATCTGCATAAAAAAGGCAATGTAAATTAGTTGTTATTTTTTTAAGTTTCCATTTAAAAAGAATGTTCAAAAATTTTTAAAAAAAAGATCTTTTGTTAGGTCGCTAACTTGGATTTTTTCTAAGGTAAATACATAAGAAATTTCAATTTGAGGGGGGTAAAGGGGGGAAAACTCTGCCTCTCGGTCTCGTTGCTCCCTATCTTTGACAATTATTTATCAAATTTAGGCTAACGACCCCGGGTTATGTGCATCAAAACTCATTTTCATGTAGTGCTATCATTTCAAAATGAAAAACACTCATTAATCTGAGTTTGGGCATGTGGAGGCGGGGCGCAGATTTTGATAGTTTGCCACGGACGCCAGAATACCAAGATACGCTACTGATAATGTGATTCCTCAATAGTTATCAGGGTTCGTATCCTGACCCTTATTCGTATTAAAAGGGATGATTATTCCAATGCATTATTCCGTGGGAACAAAGCCACTCTCCATTACAACATTTAAAAACTTCACTATTACGTCCAGCATTCCACTGGGACAATGTTGAAAAAACTAATTTCTCATCAAATCTTTAGAAGCTTTAGAATTCTTCAGGTTCTTTATCATTCTTTCAACTTCCTTCAATGTGATTGGTGCATTCAAAACATCATTTACATCAACAGACTCGATAGGGGAATCAACTTCAAATGATTTTTTTTTACAGCCTGGCTATTACCTAAGGAGCTATAATGATTTGCGAAATCAAATAATAAAAATTTGCAGAAATGTTCTTGTTTCACTCGAGTTTAGCATTTTCCAATTTACTTTGGGATCATTTGTTTTCACAGAACGAAGAGAGGCATTTTAATTTTTTTCTTACGTCTGAGTAACCTTCTGTAGCTTTTACTAGCTTCAACTATATCAGTATTTATTTCTTCTCGCTGCAGTACATTCTGTATCAAACATGTCAAACAATGGCCATATTTTCAACATTTTTTTTCCTATGATTTTTTCCTTGGGGCTGCTTCCATTTACAAACACCCGTATATTGAGCAGTATCTGTAAACATCTTACAAATTTGTGAGTAAAAGCTCTCAATTTCGTTTCAACATACAGTTTTGTACAGGTAATCTAAGTGCCCATGAATAGAAATAGCTGAACCATTAATATTTTTGTGAGAATTCCTCAGTGATATACCATTTGACCAGTTGAAAGACATTGCAAGCATACATTTACCCTCATCATTTTAATTGAAAAATTTTGGGTCACTCCCGGACGAATTATCTTCACATAGTGTCTGCAATCGTGAGGATTGTAGTGTCATAGTAATAGGACAATGTACATAAGATACACACCTATCAAAAGTATCAATACTGAAGCTATAAATATGAAATAAAGAGTTTGTGAGATGCTAAAGCATAATTGATGGCACTGCAACCACCGTTCTTGTTGAATCATGGGTAATCTCCAAATATTCATATTATCCCCAAACCGTCCATTTACTATTTTGAAATCGAAACGCTGACAAATTTCGATTAACGTTTTGACATTATTGTTAACATGAGAATCCCTATTAAATCGATCTGTTGTGATACCAGATTCCTCCAGTGTCTTACGAATATCAATGTCATCATTATCATCATAAAATTCACATCCATTCAAATTTGAAACCATATCTTTTGCTTCTAAAAAGTCATCGAGTATGCCTGACAGTGAAATCACCCAAAAGACACAAAGGTAAATCAAATCTAATTCTAATATCAATCACATCAAGCACAAAATTATCAGAAACATCATTAGAATAATGAATCGAGCCCTCACATGGTAAATATACTGCAGCTAAAATTAATCCATAACCTAAAATATTACAATCGAATTTCATCCAGATAATCGATTTAGACACTGTGTCTATTTGAATTCTTTCAGAAAATGCAAATATTTCTTTCTTCATTAAAATACACATACATGTACCATGATATCCACCAAATTTGTAACTTACATTATTACTTTTCTGCATAATAATTTATTCCTAATCCTTATAGGGATACTCAACCGCAGATTTTCATGCCGCGAGAGGGCACCGTGATCGTTACCCGATCATGTCGTTGCCCCGCGGGGCTCAAACTTCGGACAGACTGGTCGCCGCACAACATGCACGCTCGGCCTGAGCTCTCATGCAAGATTCGGTCGGCTTCGTGCAGTCGAAATGCAATCCCAATAGTCCAACGGACGCGTTCGACGCACAAAGTTTGTGTACGAGTGAATGGGGCTTACGCAATCCCGACTTTCCCCACGGCGGCCTGGTGGCGTATCCCTTTAAGACAAGATTGGGCCAGATCAGGAAAGTCAGGGCTCCGTTTCATAAAACTTATAATCAGTAACAACTTCCAAAAATCTATGACAAATTTGCTTTCAGCCAATCAGATGCATGTATTTCAGGAGCTTATACCTGTTATTGTAACTTGTTATTGATAACAAGTTTTATCAGTGAAACAGGGCCCAGATTTAATTTATAATGACATCACAATTTTTGAGATATAGATCCAAAACACCCAAGTTCAATTTACTGTTCAGTCCATTGACATTAAGGCTTGTGATTGTTAGTTGGTTGTCTAATGACGAAAGAGGGTCTGGGATTTCCTAGTCTGCAATGTCAACGAATAGACCAGTCTTCATCCTCAGTTTATTTTCGCTCCAGCCCAGCTGGATTAGTGCATTAAAACCCAAAATTATAATGCTGTAAATGTTATAATGCTGTAATCACACGCATGTCTTTCCACTTTTCACCCCTCCCTCCTTTTCCCTTCATCCTCTTTCTTATTTTTCTTCTCTCCCTTTTTTATCTTTCACACCCTAATTTCTTCTGTTCTTTCCCTTTCCTTCTTCTCCTACTCTATCTATCCTTGTGTTTCTCTTCCTATCCCTACATCTGCCACTTTTAACTGCGCACTCTCTTCTATTATCTCCATGCATTTCCTTTACTCTGCTTCTGTTCCCTCTAATCTTTTCATCTGCTTTTCCTTTATTGCCTATAGCTGCTAAACATTTATTTTACTCAACCTTTTGCTTTCTTCAGCTGTTGTGTGTTTTCCTTTCTGTTATGCATATGTGCTGTTATTTTAAATGTTGTATTCATGTCCTATTGTGTGCTCTATTTATTTCTGATTTTATAATTATATGATGTATACACTCTAAAAAATTAAGTGCTGTTTTCAGCACCTGGAGGGCTGAATTTAGCACTTTCTGAGTGCTCGTATAGTGACTGCACCTGAAGTGCTGTTTTAGCACTTGCACGTGCTAATTTACAAGCAAAAAAAAAAAAAAAATCGTGATTCTGGCGAGCCTCGAACCAGGGTCCGCTGATCGAGAATTGCTGACATTACCGCTAGACTAACTCACATCGTACGATTTAGAGCAGATCTTATTGTAACGTAGTGCATTTACGACACCACATAGTTCATGTTATCTACTTGACTCCCATGACGAAGCTCGATTGCAAGAAGCGTTTGTTAGTCTGTCGGTAACATCAGCGCCTCTCAATCAGCGGAACCTGGTTCGAGGCTCGCCACGGTCACATTTTTTTTTTGCTTGTAAATTAGCACGTGCAAGTGCTAAAACAGCACTTCAGGTGCAGTCAATATACGAGCACCGAAAAAGTAGCACTTCAGTATTTACAGTGTAGTATGTTAAACTGATGTTTTGTGTATTTGCAGAAACAGCCTGTAAATGGTTTTTATGCCAAATGTACTTTTATTGTTGTGCATGATCAAAAATTTTAAATCAAATAGAATTGAATTGCTTGAGAGAATTCCACCGATTTTATCGGTCATGTGTGACCACTTTTATCGTCATCGTTATAGGTACATTTTAAATGCACATATACATTATCGTTATCGACAAAATGTGCAGTCCTTAAAGGTACACTGTACTACATGGTGTGGACGTGTGAGTATGCTCGTGATTGTTAATAGTAGCCGAGCTCTAGAGTGTACCTCGTTATCGTTATTGTAATGGGACAGATATGACCAGCCCTTTGATTAGCACGCCACTCATTCACCAGAGCGTCTATAATTCCATGTATTCCATAAAAGCACATCTCACTCTGATCTGGTAACTGTCGCTAAGTTCGATCCTCCTCTTCGCAGTACGTAGCGAAAGGTTTTTACAGCATTTCCCTAGGATCCACCACTACCTGTATTACACTGGCGTACTGGTGGGAGGCCTGGGGCTGCAGCCCCCCCCCCCCCCCCATAAAGTTCCACGAGCAAAAAGAAAAGGAAAAGGAAAATGAAAGGAAAGGAAATGAAAAATAGGGAAAGAGGGGAGAAAAGAGGAGGAAGAGAAAAAAGACTTACACCTAAATCAGCCCCCTTTATTCAGTGCACTATCTCTAAATCTCTTTTGAAACTGAAGGAAGATGTGTGAAATAAATGTGAAATATTACTGCAAGCAGGGGCACAATTCGAGTGGATGGACCGGGTGACATAATCCCCTGAAATGTGGAAAAACAAAATATACATATAGTAAATGATGAGATTACGCTACAGCACATTAATTAGATCTGAAGTGCTCGAGAATGCAAAGTATCAACCACAAACCGTAAAATATTTTGACTAGGTCACTACGCGACCTCGCAAAATAGATTATATAATTTACTAAGCGCAGTGATCAAATGCTACATTTTCATGGTACAGAAAATGCAAGGTACGTGTATTCTTATTTGTTAAAGATCACATTGCAAGAAAATTCCATCAAAATAAATATTGGCTTAATACTTATTATTGCATAGATGGCATAAATTATCCAAATTCAACGCTTGGAAACATTTGAATTAATGATTATTATCAATTATAAAACGGTAAAATACAGCCCCCGATATAGCAGCTGAAGAGCTCCTTGAACGCTGCTGAGATGTATGACGACACACGAAGGACCAGTCCTGTCTAAGCAGACGATGTCCCATAACATCTTACACATTTTTCAGTGCCTGTTTTGTCATCTCCTCTTCACTTATTTCTCTTACTTGACTAGCGTCAGTCTTAATGTTAGTCTGTTGCCTCACTCTTAACTTCGTGTATGGTATTATTTTGATGAAAATTGCAGCGTTAAAAAAATAAAGGAATCAGTCACTTGTAAACAAAATAAGACGCCATTGTATTTTCAGCTGCTTGCACCGGGGCATGTTCGGCGTTTCAAGAGGGAACGAATACAATCTGTGATATTATTCAGAGGGCTTTTCAATTTGAAAATGGGGTTTATTTCATTGATCATTGACCCTTCTCCTGTGTATTTACAATCAAACGGTTTTAGTTATCAGAATCAGTTTCATTTTCCCTTTTAGAATGGTGTGAAATAAGGTCATGTTAAATATACCAAACTCTTTATAATTTGATAAATAATTGCATTGCAATTACGTTCATTCATTATAGGACGTCGTCTGCTTAAGCAGGATCGATCCCTAGTGTGACGACATCAAACATCGCTATATTTCTGGCGAATCCTCGGATATTCCAGATGCTTAGAAGAGCTTTTATTTATGTTGTTTTTATAATCATCAGATACGCAGTTGACATAAAACTTATACGATTGCCATCTGTAAGCTTCCCAGTTTCTAGTGATACATTAATTGCCATATTTGTGATTTTCTTGCAACGTGATCTTTAAACGGGGGATCTCGCCTCACCCCATTCTAAGGATGTTTGAGAGTATTATATATTGCGTTTCTGGCGCTTTAAAAATATTTCAACGCTTGCTGGCCCAAGCCCCCTCAAAATTTTTGGCTAATTAAGCCACTGTTATTACACAGATAGGTGGAAATATAGATGGATTTAAAAACATCTCAAGTTTTACCACTTTTATTTATTTTTATTAAAAAGTCAAGATACCTCATAGTGCATAAATAGACAATGCAGACGTGTAAGCAATGGTTTCATCGATTAGTATATCTACATGACTGTATTTAACTATTTACAGTGGCTAATTACTCTCCCTCTCCTTCCCTCCATCCCTCCCTCTCTCTCCTCTCTCTCCTTCTCTCTCTCTCTCTCTCTCTCTCTACCCTCTCTCCTCTCTCCGCTCAATTTACATAGGGTGCACCAGCTTGTGTACATTGTCTGCAAGCACGTTATTTGCATAGCCATGAAAGCAAGAGCACTTCAGCACTTGTGCTGCTGGTGAAAGATTTCTTGAGTGCAAAAACGCTCTTTGTGCTGGGAAACAAATTGTCACCATGACTGAATAAACTTGATAATCGTGGACCCGGTAGCTCGGCAGCCCACTGGTCCAGTCAGGCACTGGCAGTGGCAGGTTTGGGGGGGGGGGGACTGACCCGTGTCCCCCTTTTTAAACACATTTTACAAACCTTAAGTACACAACAACAACCCCCCCCCCCAAAAAAAAAAAACAACAACAACAACAACAACAACAACAACAACAAAAACCAACAAACAAACAACAAAAAACAAAAAACAAACAAAATTGCCCTCTCTCTATAAATTTTTGATCCTATAAGAACCTGGAAGAAAATGGGATGACCTTGTCTTTTGGTTTGGTTTTTAGTGGGGGGGGGGGGGCCTTGTCAGACTTTTTTCGGAATTGTGCCCTCCTTCCACAGAATCATTTTGAGCGTTTCGTCGAGTGTTTTGTCAGTGATTTTTTACCGACAACTGTTATAAGCTACTGAAATCCTTGCATCTGATTGACTGAGAGCCAATTTGTCGATAAAAATCACTGACAAAACACTTGATGGAACGCTCCCCTGGATCCACCCTACATTGGTGTCATGGGGTGGGGGCATTGGACTTTATAGATGGATGAAATTCCAGAGAACTAGGCGATCAAGTGAGGGGAAGATGTGGAAAAGATGGTATTTTCATTTTCATATTCAAGCCATTGCCATATTGGAAGTAAGAGAATTCAATAGCCAAATGGTTAACTTGCCTTTCCTCTTTCACATGAATTCTTTCTCTTCCCCAATTTTTTTCTTTTTTGTTCGCCATTACATGGATTGGGAAGGGGACACGTACTTCCCATTCCCCCTGTATAGTTACCCCCGGGTCTGCTCGCTATTCATAGAAAACCTCTATTCATTTAACACGCGTTATGAATAGTGGTCTTATGAAGTGTTATGAATAGTGGTCCTTATGAACGGAGGTCCTTATGAATAGCGAGGTAATACGTGTAATTGGTCCTTATGAATAGCGGTCCTTAAATGACTAGCGAGGTTACCCCGTTACCCCACCTGATGGTGGCTTAAGATTACGCATTTGAAAGACAATATACATAAAAAGGGAGATAACAGGAGCATTTGTCATGGAACATTTGTCCTACGGGATAGTGGTCCAATGCCAGTTTTTCGTGGCGGTAGCCCGGGATTAGCTTTTTTTTACCGCCGCGCGAAGCAAGGGCGGTACTAATTTCAGTCGATTCTGTCCCGATGTTTGTTTGCTTGCTTGTTTGCTTGTTTGCTTGTTTGTTTGTTTGTTTGTTAGTGCTCTAACGTTTGAATGGTTCCATTTCAGTTCACCAAACTTTCAGCGAATCTTCATCTAAGTAATATGCAATTTCCTATTGAATTCCACGGTCACAGGTGCATCTGATTTTGTTATTATTATTTTTTTTAATTATTTTTTTTATTTTATAGCGCCGAAGGTACAGCCCTTTATATACACGTATCGTCATTGGCCCTGTGCATGCAGTGTACGAAAAAACAACATATAGTATCCATTTAGTTATCGTATCCGCGCGTATGGCAAGCCCTTTTAAGCCCATTTAATCCTATTTCATTATATCAAGAATTCAATTCTTGATATCAAGAATTCGATTTCTTGATATCAACAATTCAATTCTTGATATCAAGAATTCGATTTCTTGATATCAAGAATTCATTATTCATATCAAGAATTCATTCCTTGATATCAAGAAATGAATTGTTGATATCACTAATTCAATTGTTGATATAAAAAAATGAATGTTTGATATCAACAATTCAATTCTTGATATCACGAATTCCATTGTTGATATCAAGAATTCATTTATTGATATCAAGAAATCGAATTCTTGATATCAAGAATGGAATTGAATTGTTGATATCAAACATTCATTTTTTGATATCAACAATTGAATTGGTGATATCAACAATTCATTTCTTGATATCAAGAATTCGATTTCTTGATATCAAGAAATGAATTCTTGATATCAACAAATCGAATTCTTCATATCAAGAAATAAATTGTTGATATCACAAATTCAATTTATTCATATCAAGAATTCATTTCATGATATCAAGAAATGATTTCTTCATATCATGAATTCATTTCTTGATATCACTTAATCGAATTCTTGATATCAAGAAATCATTTTGTGTTCTTAACCAATGGCAATTCTTGATATCAAGAAATCGAATAACGATTCCCGTGTCAAAAGGTTTGTTCGACAATGTCAAATGGTCATTTGATAGGCTACGCACTCGTTATAAATGAATGTAAATATTTATTTTGAAGCCGACTAATTTTCAGCCCAATTTCTAACCAGTTTGGCAAACCTCAAAGATGTACTCTTTGTTCAGCCACATCAGACGTTTGGCGCATTGAACGCGCCGCATTGCAGGTAGGTGCGTAGGCCCGCCTAGACCGTTAGCCATAAAAAAAAAAAAAAAAAAAAAAAAAAAAAAAGAGGCGACCACAATAGTTCGTCATGACATGTAGACTTGTAGGTACTTGGGGAATAAAAATCATCCATCATAATATTGCATTGACAATATGGCATATTGAATGGCTGAATTCATTTTCTGAATGACGCTCACGGCGCTCGGGCTGAACGTTATCGCGATAAATCATTCTCATTGGCCTGACATAATTGAATTGGCCATGAAACCATACATACAGTATAGACCACAAAAAGAAGTTACGTTTCCTCATAATTAAGAACTATAATGGGCAAGTTCAATGTTTTTTTGTTTATTTGGTATCCCTTGCCCTTTTTCAGCATAATGGATTAATGAACATTATTTACATCGAAAGTATCTAGTTTTCATTCACATTTTGATCTAATCCATGCCCGAGAAGAGCAATCGACTTTATAGGCAGCTCGGCTAAAGCCAGGGTAATATTGGAGGGCCTTGAGCACCATTGGTGGATACGAGCGCTATATAAATACCCATTATTATTATTATTATTATTATTATTATACAGCAATCATGTGTACTGAAATCGTTGATAATATAGTCTGTAACGTGAATTCACCTTCAATACAAATCCTTAAAAAGACTATACGAAATGAGAACTTTTGGTATTGATGACTTATCTTGATTATTAAAACAATCGCAGAAAACATACCTCTCTCATTTTTCGATCGGTTCAAAAATTGAGGTATTTATCCAGTAAATTCTTTCCTTAGGAAATCATGCATGTTATACGCATTTGCTGACATAATAATCAATACTCCAAACATACATTTTAATTATTAATACTTTTCTATTTCTTCGTTCCTAGTTTAATACTGCGGCCATATTTCTCAAAAATAAGCAACCTGCTACCTGAAGATACAAATCGTCAGGTGAGGTCTCTTACTGCAACACAAATGACAACACATCAAAGACTACTGACCGATAAAACTCTTCCATCACTCAACGTAACCTAATTATGTATGGTCTACATGGGAACAATAAGAATACCGGTAGTGCATATACATGTATTATTTACCGCATATAGTTGAACTTTTGAGATTGTACGACATGCAATTGCTCCGCCTTTAATTTTATAACACCAACCGAACTCTCAACTTCAAACTTGGACCCTACACTATACAGTGCGTCAAAAAAAAGTTAACAGTTGGAAAAAAAGTCTCCCCAAATAATTATTACTTAATATTTGCAATAAATTTTAATTCCTGTAGATAGCTTAGGACCCCTTCTTTACAATAACACCAAAAAATATGATTAGTTATTACGCTTGAGTGATCTAAAACCACTTTTGCGAAAGCGTGCAAAATGCAGACTTGACAAGAATTCGTATTTGTTCTGACTGGTATCAACATAGTTCAAAACCGTTTGAAATTGACAGTCGGAAAAAAGTCTCCCCAAGTA
The DNA here is from genome assembly GCA_025617745.1 of Heliocidaris erythrogramma. Lineage (NCBI taxonomy): Eukaryota > Metazoa > Echinodermata > Echinoidea > Camarodonta > Echinometridae > Heliocidaris > Heliocidaris erythrogramma. Next base: position 40,024,639 of record CM046860.1, on the reverse strand, counting down.
AATATTCCAAAATATTTTCTGTAAAATTTCATACCTGTGGTTAGCTTAGCATCTCTTCTATACCGAAAAAAATGTCTCATAATAGTTTTACGCTTGAGTGAGCAAAAGCCACTTTTGTAAAATGGTGCGAAATTCATATTTGTTGTTGTTCTGGCTGGTATGAGCCAAGTTGAAAGTCATGAAATTTTGTATTTTGATAATTGAAAGACTATTTATGAAAGAACAGACTTTGTTCAATGTATTTCCTGATATATCCCATCAAAATTTTATGGTTGAGAGAGCAAGCCAGATGAAATTAAAAGACTCACCAAAAGTAACATTTTGAAACACTCCGCAAAGTAGTAAATTGCTCGCTCATGCGTAATGTTTATGGGATGTAAGGACTAAGGATATACAGCAAACATAGCCTGTTATTTCATAAATTGTCTTTCATTGATCCGAATATGGAAATTTTAATGCCTTTAACATGACTCTCATCTCGGCTGATACCAGCCCGAGCCAATATCAATTAGTGTCAAGACTGGATTTTGCACCCTTTCACAAAATTGGCTTTTGCTCACTCAGGCATAAAATACTGTGGGATATTTTAGTGTCAAATTGGTAGAAGAGACTCTAAGCTATCCACAAGTATGAAAACGTCCTAAACATATTTTGAAACATTTATTTGGGGAGAATTTTTCCGACTGTTAACTTTTTTCTGGGAGGCACTGTACTCTAACTAACTCTACAGTTTATCTAATTCAAAGGGGAATTGAACTCAAAATATAAATGTACTTATATTCACAGATGTAATCGATTCCCTCTTGATGTCCTACGTAGTTTTGCATCAAAATATACGAGATAGGTATAAATCAAGATTTTCTCAGAAAATTTATCATCTGCTAGCGATACCTGGGGCTGCCATTTTCGTGATGTGTACATAAAGATATTTTTAATCCGAGTGCTCTTTCTTCCTGATACAAAATCCCATTTGAGATTTAGAATATTTAACAGATAAATACATATATTCTAAAAACGAAAATGTGTTTGATATTTCGTTGAAAATTACTATTTTACTAAATAGAAATCTAATTTCTTGATACTGAGACGTACGCAGGTTGGGCCCTTTGATCGATGGACCCTTATTTACGAAAATGGGCCTAGAACCTTTTTAATGGAAGCTGTAGGTGCCCGTCGTGTATATTTATTATACATGACTATCACCCGTAATATCGGCACATCACGTAGCACATGTTTCGATATGTACTAAGTCAGTGAGTGAAATATATGATTTTTACCCACGCCGATGAATCGGCAGGGTTATGTAAAGGGCTCCGTATGTTTGTTTGTTTGTTTGTTTGTTTGTTTGTGTACAAGATAACTAGAGAAAGGGTAAACGGATTTGCTCCAAATTTTCAGGGAATGTTCGGATAGTGACAGGAAAGAATCGATTAGATTTTGGTGATGATCGGTTGACGCCTGCAAATTCTGTGTAACCTTGTAGTTTTGACCCCATAGTTAGTATAGTATTGCAACTACTCTGTAGCGCCGTGGGTCTGCCGCCTTTGACGGCCTTTCTAGTTAATTAATAGATTCAGGGATCCCATGTCCTTTCAGGTGCCCCCAAAATAATGTAATCTTGATTGCTTTGATAGATACTATTCGTAGAACACATTTTCAAATATAATTAGAAAGAAAATTATGTCATGCAACTGTAGTTTAATGCTCTATAATCACTTATGTTACAATGGCCCTCTAAAATCAGACTTTGGGCACCTGACAGATATTTGGCCAACCTATATTATCATACCCACAATGTATCATCGTATTTTTATATCAAAATAGCCATTAACAGAGCTTCTATTACCTCGAGAAAAGCATCTAAAGTATTCTTTTCCACTATAGTGAGTAGCTGGTCCTTTGGGCCCTTTTGGAACAAATGCCGGGCCCCTGAGGTCTTTGTTGGGTGTTAACCATTACCATATTCCATTTTACTGTTTATAGTGGTTTTCAACACCAAACGAACGTTTCTAGCTTCAAGGTTGGCTCTGACATGCATAAAAAAAATGGCGGGCCACTAAAACATAAAATTTGGGCACTTTGGGCACTTTTTATCAAAATCAGTCGATGCCATAGTTTTCAGCATTAAATTTTATATATGAATCCATGTTGAAAGAAAAGTGAACACTATTTCCCATGAGGAGCCGTCTGTGTACCTAACTAATTCAAAATGGAGACCTTCATATTCACTGATAGGCCAGGAGCCTGTCCCGAAATAGCCACCCCAAAGTTAAAGTTACTTAAACCATCCAAGTCATTCACAAAAAGTTTCTTTTCAGCTCGAACGATCGGTCCCGCGGCCCATGTTCCACACAACACCGCATCGTTATCTTTATCGGACAAATGAGACTAGCCCTTAAAAGTGTGAAAATGGGTGATTCGGCAACCGCTCCAGCAACATTCCATTTAAGGTTTTTTTTTGAAGGAGAATTAAATGTATATAAATGTATTTATGTTCAAAGGTGTACTATATTCTTAACATAAAATATCAGAAAAGGGTTTAAATCAAGACATTCTAGCATACGGTATCTTCTGCTGACACTTTACACGGGGAATGCCATTTTCTGGATGATATGGGGTTGTACATAAACCATTGGAAACCGTTCCGGTCATGAAGATATTTTTAATCCTAGAGCTAAATTGCTCCTCTCCATTACAAAGAAGTCCCCATATAAAATGATGGAAAAAAGATAACGCGTGTATACATAAATTCTAAAATTTGAAATTTATAGATTTCTTTTTAAATTCTCTGGATTTTTTTTACTAAATAGAAATCGATTTCTTGGGCTTGCCGGGCAGAGCATAACATAATTTATATAACGCGCATTCTGACCAGAAGTCCATAATCTCAAAGCAGGTGAATGTTAGTTTGTCACTATTGCCGTGTTCAAATCGAGACATTTAGGCAGTTGATCTATTCCATTCAGTAAAATACAGAAAATGAAAAGAGCTGAGGACTATGTTCTTGATTAATCCTCTGATGTTTGGTAGATTTACGCTATTCTTTTTCATTATAACTACATTGATTTTTTTTTTCTAATTAAGGAAAACTTTGAACGCTAAAAATAAAAGTCTATAAAACATATTTCTGGGGAGTGAGAAGACCCTATATTGAGTGTGAGCTGTACAGCATACATAGATAATGAGTCTATATACCGTTTTATCTATTTTCTTTCAATACCATTAGCAATTGTTTTAGGGAAATATAAGTGTATCTGTGTATCAGAGTACTATGAGGAGACAATAATGATAACCACAAACATATGGCCTACATAGACATATGGTCTGACTGCTGCAAAAATATTTCGGATAAGAGTTTACACATGTGCCGGGTATATATGAGACCAATTTTGTCAATATTATTCCACGTCACAATATTGCAATAGATTTTTCGGCTACAGAAGTTGTAATTATCTAAAATAATATTTCTAAGAACAGGCCTTCAAGCTTTATGATCTATAATTTATATAATATTCTGCTCGATGAAAATAATTGCAGAATGAATATATTGCTCGGCCTGTATTCGTATTTATGGCAGTTGGGTGAAGGGGGTCGGAGTTGTTGATTTCAGATCCCCCTCATAGACAAAGGCCTAGATAAACACACTGAAAAAAATGCTAAGATCTCATATAAAACGCAAAAAAAGGAAAGAAAAGAAAAAGGAAGATGGAAAAAAAAATAAAGCAGGAAGAAGGGAGAAAAGGAGAAGAACAAAGTAATATTAAAACAAATTCCCTAACACTAGTGAAAAATAGCTCTTTGACTTCATGCAAGAATCAACAATGTGATGTTGTAGATGCAGATGATATTGATATAGGCCTACTCTTTTATGAGTTTACGGATGGCCGGTGTATAAACCGCCGCCCCTCAGATTTTTGTGTGAAATGAATTGTCTTCATGTGAACTTACCTAAAATAAAGAGTAATATTTGTTTTCACTGAAAAAAATTTAAGCAAATGGAAGAAAACTAGCATCTGCCTATCGGTAAAAACTTTTGAAATTGTTTACTTGCACTTTAATTCTGATATATATACGTATAGCTTTTATAGATTTTTCTGGATGTAAGTTCTGTTATTCCTACCATATCAGTTTTCTTCCATATCAGTTTTTAAAAAAACTTTTGAAATTTCTTACTTGCACTATAATTCTGATACATACGTATAGCTTGTATACATTTTTCAGGAAGTAAGTTCTGTTATTTATTTATTTCTATGAGTGTGAAAACGTTTCTCACGACTGAGTTACAGCAGTACTTATATCAAAGCTAAATCAAACGGGGTATCAAAACAGCAATAATATTTATCGACAAATGGAAATTTTCACTCTCGATTTGAAGAGATGCCAAAGCTTCCGCGCTCCACTCGGGAGCACCCCGATCCCGCGCCCCCCCCCCCCCCCCCCCCGCCCCCCCCCCCCCCCCCCCCCCCCCCAAGGTCGCACGGCTAAATTCTTTGCCTTTTTTCTTTATGGGAGCACACAAACAACAAATCCTGTCATATTTGCTATATAGAGAGGTGTTTTCACGAGTCAGGTTGCCATATCATGTGCATATGTTTTGATATGTTAGTCAGTGAAATATATGATTTTTAATGCACTTTCAATCTGGCCGTAATAAAGAGGTTCAGGGCTCTCATACCCTTTCAGGTGCCCTCCAAATGATGTAATCTCGATTGATTTGATAAATACTTTTTGTGGAACACAATTTCAAATATCTATATAAAGAAAATATGTCACGCCACTATAGTTTAATGCTCGGTAATCACTTATATTACCTCTAAAATCAGAATTTGGGCATCTGACACATTACTTGGCCACCATATTATCATACCCACAATTTATGATTGCATTTTAATATCAATAGCCATTTACTGAGCTTCTATTACCTTGAGAAAAGCATTTAAAGCACACTTTTCGACTCTTGTGAGTAACTGGTCCTTTGGGCCCTTTTAGAACAAATGCTGGGCCCCTGAGGTCTTTGGTGGGTCTTAACCACTACCACATTTCATTTTACTATTTATCTGTTTATAGTGGGTTTTCAACACCAAGCGAACGTTTCTAGGCCCAAGGTATGGCTCTGAAATGCATAAAAACAATGGCGGGCCACTAAAACATAAAATTTGGGCGCTTTGGGCATTTTTTATAAAAAAATCAGTCGATGCCATCTTTTTCAGCATTAAATTTTACATAGGAATCCATGTTGAAAAAAGTGAACACTATTTCACATGATGAGCCGTCTGTGTACCTAACTACATATCTTGCGCGAGTCGATAAGAAAACCTGGAGGCTACTCCTTCATGCAGGCCTACAAGGTTTTACATACTGTATAAAACAAAACGTACTATTCTAAGGTATTTTTTGGTTCTCGTTCGGATGTGTTACTATTAATAAATTAACAAATTAGACCTGTCAATAATGTCAACATGTTTTGTGGTAGGCCTATTATATTTAAAACAAATCTATTAATGTCAAAATTTGCACACTAACAAAAACAAAACGCACGAAAGACGTCATATACACGTAGGCATAATACCACAAGTAAACGAAACTTCAAGGAAGTAACTTTGCCACAATATTAAATTATGGATGCAGGGAAATAACATTAAACAAAACAACTTCGAAACTGATAGATATTTATCAAACAAAGTGATCGATTTGATCGCATTGCCAAAAAATTTAGGAGGAAATCTTCGTACTCACATGTTTACGTTATATTCCTAAAGCATTCCAAATTCAAAATGTGACCTTTTCAAAACGTTTGCACAGTACAAGTGCCGCATTTATGAACCTCCGATCACTCTGTCTGTCTTTCGCTCTCTAATGCTCTAGTTAGCATTTTGTCTCTTTGATATGTTTGCTCTTTTTCAGCGAGCTTGGCTAATTCACTAGATTTGAGAAGTACGCAACAACCCCGACGGATACCCGAACACAAATCGTGATGAATTTTCTTGTTACTCTTCCCATGCACTGCGAAACCAATTTGTCCTGGCTTTCTTTTTGGCGCCTCCTTTCCATTTCTCACTGAGAAACGACACCCAGAGGAGTGGTTGTTAATTAGTGTAGTCGACTGTGGAAATCCTTCTGTCAAAATGGGTGGTAGAAATTGCAATGTTGTTTTGGATTGGGAATTATATATGAAGTCGAGTGTGTTGTAAATATGCATAATTGTCGGGTTCTTGAACTTTTTTCATATCGAGATCAATTTATTGCATTTATTCTGTTTAAAGCTATGTCCCATTTTCTTCTTTGAGCCGAATTCAATTTCAAATTTGAAGTAATATTTCTTTTTTTTTAAAGAATCTCCTATGTTCTTTCTGCCATTGATGTAATCATTGTTATTACTATAAGATACAATAATATTCACAAAGTCCACATTACAATCAGTCCGTTGCCAACGTTACTTATTATCTGCGCTGATCGAGCCTGTGAAGAGTCTGTCTGGTTCATTAATCTATATACATTTAGTATGTTGTCAATCATCACAAAAATAAAAGACCGTACCAGTCAGTCATTGACGCAGTAGTCGCGTCAGCAAATGGCGCATAGTGTGAGCCGTATTTTGTATTTTACCCGGGGGGGGGGGGGGGGAGTCAAATATATTGCTGCACACACGCGTGATCACAGGTTTTCCTAAAACCCCTAAACAAGTTTTATCCATTGGTCCAAATCACACCCTTTACGAGGTTTTTCGCACTATTTCTCGAAAAAATGTACCCGTAAATAAGTTTTACCCCCTAGAATATTTCCTCTAAACAAGGTCTACCATCAATTAAACCTTTAAAAAAAATTACTAGCTGAAAATTACTATTATTGATATAAACAACTGCAATTCCTTAAAGCTTGTCGGCGAATTTTATACCATCACACCGTATTTATTGTGCATAACGACGCTCCTGCCTCTATCTATCGCCTGATCTAAATTCTATTCGCCCGTAACAATAGAAGATTGACTGCGCACCTACACCATTGTTTGCAGATGTTGGTGAACTTTTTTTTCACGCCCCTCCCCCCCCCCCCCCCGCATTTAAGAGGCTTAGCATCAAGCTTATAAATCACATTCAAACATACAACAGGGCTTAAAGGCCGTTGGTCACACATTAGACCATTTTGAAAATGTATACAAATTTTGCATTCATGCTTACTTGCACATGAACAAAGCCTACCCTTGAAAGCGTCTTATGTTTCGTTTCTTCATTTCCTTTATTTCTCATTAAACACTACAAAGTTACAAGATATGTTCATATTCAGCATCCTTGGTTCAATCGGGGCAAAGCCACGACATATTCAAGTGATAATACAATCACTGACCCTTTTCTTCCACGACAATACCAAGCTATTTAAGAAATAATAACAGTGGACGTATCTTTTCCATTTTTTATAAATCCTGGGATGGTATGAATACTCGAATCACATATTAAAGGTAATTTCTAAAATTACATGCTTAAAAAATTAGGCCCAGATATCAATGAAAGCAAATTCATGGAATTCCGTAGAAATGACTTGTCTAGTAATGGGGCATGGGGTATATATCCCCCCCCCCCCCCCGTAAAAAAGATGAGGGGGGCATGGCCTGTATTATCATCTCCCAATATTTTTGGATAACATATAAATAAGAATTATGAAACATTACCTAAAATCTAATAAAAATCATCCAAACTCATGTTTGATCTTGAAATACCATCACATTTTTTAATGATGAAGTAAGGAAATAAGAAATGCCATAATTTTAATGCGAAAATATCGAAGAAAATTCGTTCGATTGCATTGTTATCCTCAATTAAGGGGTTCCGTCCATTGGCGTAGATCCGTGCATTCCTTCTTTTTATTTAAAACCATTTTTGGATGCTCTAAAATGACAGATTTTTGAATACGTCCCTGGTGTGGGAAGGGGATACCCCCTCCAATACCCTCCCCCGCTCCGTCGCTTCGCCCAGTGGCGTATCGGGGGGGGGGGGGCAGGAGGCACGTGCCCCCGGCGGCAATTGGAGGGGCGCAAAAAACGCAAAGGAGAGAAAGAAGAAAAAGGGTGAAATGAAGAAAAATCATAATCCTTACGGAATATGCGCCCCCATATCTGCAGGATAAATGCACTAGAAATCTAGTTTTTTAAGGTTTGAAATGCGAAAATTTTCCAAAGCTCGGTCGCTCTCCCTTGCATAATTATTTTCTTTCAGGATCTCGTAATTTCGTGCCTCCACTATACAGTTCTTATAATAGCTTAAAGGATTCAAAAAGTTTGGAAAAATAAGTATTTAATTGCTTTGCTCGCTATACCATGTAAGTTTCACATGACTCCTGCTAAATAGTGCGCCCCCAATATAGGATAAAGTGTATAAAAAGAGCATTTGCAAAGGTTAAACTTTTGAAAGAAATCATAACTTCAGGTAGCCTTGCTGAATTTTTCGACTCTTTCTCAAGTGCGGAGGTTTTTCGTTAGTTTTGCTCCCGATTGTAGAAGTGAGTGAATAGAAAACCGTTTATCAAGATGTTCGAACCACCAGAATCCCTAGTCCCGTATACGGCCTGTTTAATAATTACACGTTACTCGTTCCATCCAGGGATTTTGACGCATACGTCCTTGTTGACGCAGGGGACGGTTTTTGAATGCCTGAAAGAAGTTTCTTCCAGCATCTCAACAAGCGCTCTCTCCCTTCAGAGTCTGTAACTATATGCACCAAGAGCAAACTTCTGCAATATAGGGAGCTATAAAACCTGCACAACCTGGGCTACACCCGAGCTATACAGAAAGTCACGACACTGCGGGTCGCTTCTGATTGGTCAGTCATTTCATGGAGCTTCAAATAGTTCCCTCCCATAGAGAATGTACGTGAAAGGGAACCATTGGGAGCTCCATGATCCGCCATGTTTTAAGGCCACCGCACACCTTACGATCGGTCTGCGATCCGATTTGTGAAATTAATCGCTATTGCATTAAATATTAGCATTTTAACAAATAAAATCTACCCTATTCAGGTTCTGAAAAGTAATATGAATACAAAACATAGGGCTTTGGTGAGCTGTCAGCTTTCTACAGGGAATAAGGGCAAAATTAGTTTCAAATCGTAGGCAGTCGTACGATTTTTTTTGACGTCACTACGACTCGGAGCCAATTTGGCCATTCCACCGACTAGAAAACTCGGCAAAGGCTGTACTATCGATTTTACTATCTGTATGACTATTCAGACCCTCAATCAAAAATATTTTTTTTCTTTTTTAAATGATTTGTCAAATGATATTACATTTTCCTCTGAAATCGGATTGCAGACCGATCGTAAGGTGTGCGGTCGTAAGGTGTTTACGCGTAGGCTTATTATGCGCGTGTTACAACTCTCTCTTTCAACGCGCTCTGGGCTACCCATAGAGATCCTATTATAGGATCTCTTTGATGAATAAATACTAGCCATCGAGACCGATGATACCAGTGCCGTATAAGGCTCACATAAGTAATTTTGGTCCCCATTCGCTCACGTGTTAAATCGACAGTAATCAAAAAATTTAAAAACGTTGTGGTGTAATTCGTTTTTATGTTCAGAATAAAGACAAAATATAAAAATCTCCTGTATGAGGTGCCTTATTTGGCCATTTTCCCAGCGATAGCAAAAGTTATGGAGGCTGAAACGCGGCTAAACATAACTCTCGCCGAATCGCAGGCTGAAATAGTGGAAATACACTGATATAATATAAATATAACAACACAAAGACAACCTCACTTCAGCCGAGGGGTAAGATCGAAAACACTATGACTATTAAAGGAGAATTAACCCCTGATTACAAATTTACTTATATTGGAAGGTGTAATATATTCCTACTTATTGGCCTAAATCATTTTCTAATAAGATATCAGAAAAGGGTATAAATAAAGATATTCCAACACCCGGTATCGTCTCCTACTCATTTACATGGGGGCTGCCATTTTCTTGCTGAGAAATGTTCCAGTCAGGAAGATATTTTGAATCCAAATCCTAAATTGATTTTCTTCATTTTCTAAAATCCCATATGTGACGAAAAATATAAAGTGGGTGTTTACATGTATTATAAAAATTAAATCTTTATAAGATACTTTTAAATTGTCTGGTTTTGCTTAACAAAAATCTATTTTCTTGGGTTTGCCAAACAGAGCAGAACATAATATATGCAGCATGCATTCTGACTTTTCAAGTCCATTATCCGAAACCAAGTGAATGCATAGTTTGCCGCTATAGATGCTCAAGGAATTTACTCCGTCCCATACGTCCAGTATCGAGAAAATAGATTTCTATTAAGCGAATATCGATTTTCAACAGAAATATATAAGGAAATCTTCAGTTTAAAAATAAATTGACATATCTATTCTATATTTTTAATCTCAAATGGGTTTTTAATTTTGAAAAAGGCAATTGAGCATTTGGATTAAGAAAATCTTCTTGTACACATAAACAAAATGGCAGCCCCCCATGTGCTGCTAGCAGACGATACATATTGCTAGCAGATGGTAAATTTTGCTCAGAAAATCTTGATTCGTATCGATCTCGTATATTTTGACGCGAAGCCATATAGTCTAACAAGTAGGAATAAATAACACCTTTGAACACTATCGTCTTTATTTTTGAGCGTAATTCTCCTTTAAAATATACAGAGGACGCAGATACTCGATTCTATATGAATTGTTATCCCAAAAACTTTCCTTTCAGTCATCTTCTCTTTTCTTATTCCCCATCTCCCCCACTCTCTCTCTCTCTCTCTCTCTCACACACACACGATCTTTCTCCCTCTTTCCCTCTTTCTCGTCATTTTCTGTTGAATAAAAAATTAATGATTGATTTTATTCAAGCAATAAACCAAACAACCTCTGTTATGCCGCTGAGACTAAGCAACGAATTCGGCCAGCCTGTCCGTACTTGTTATATAGGCAACGACACAACCACCACAAATCGTTATCGACATGACGTGTATTGTTATTGTTTATTTGACTTTCAGTCACAAAGAGATAAAAATATCTATAACATAAGATAACATGCACAAGTCATATAAATCATATTCATCATCATCAATAGTGGTCTGTCAAGTGACAGATTTAGTGACCCGATATAACGTCTAGAGCAAAAGTCTTTCAAACTGCTCCGATTTTGAGTCATCTGTTTTACATATCCGGATCCGTACCCTACTACTCTAGAGTCTGCAATGATATCATCAAAGAAGCCTTTGCGAGATATTCCTTTTGACTTCTTTCCAAGGAGACGAGCTTCCATAACTCTGATCACAAGGCCATCATGTCGTACTATCTGTCCTATCCATTTCTTCTGTCTTTCTCTAATAGTATCATATTACACAAGAGAAAGTATTAAAATAATTATATTTCAGAGTACAACAGTACATAAAAATTACCTGAACGTCTTTGTCCCGTAATCCTTTCTCGCCCTAAAGTTATAGCCGTACATCTTTTCTTTTTCTCCTTCTTTAATCAATTTTGTCGTTTTGTTTTGAAAATCCATTTCAGCGTTATACTTCTCCTGATAGCAGAAAGTGTTAAAAAATGACGTGATATTTACGTCGTGGTTTTCGTCTTTTTTACGTCCTGTAATTACGTCAATAAGACGACAACTTGCACCAACGCAAGACGTCAAGAGGACGTCTTATTTTCACGTCATCTCTACGTCTTCATTCCTCTTCCCTAATAGCAGAAAGTGTTAAAAATGACGTGATATTTACGTCGCGGTTTTCGTCTTTTTTACGTCCTGTAATTACGTCAATAAGACGACAACTTGCACCAACGCAAGACGTCAAGAGGACGTCTTATTTTGACGTCATCGCTACGTCTTGTACACTGTAAAAACTAAAGTGCTACTTTTAGGGGCATGTATAGTGACTGCACCTGAAATGCACGTGTAGTGTGCTAATTTACCAGCAAAAAAAAAATGTGACCGTGGCGAGCCTCGAACCCGGTTCCGCTGATTGAGAGGCGCTGACGTTACCGATGGACTTACGAATGCTTCTTGCAATCCAGTTTAGTCATGGGAGTCAAGTAGATAACATGAACTATGTGGTGTCGTAAATTCACTATGTAACAATATGATCTGCTCTAAATCGTATAATGTGAGTTAGTCTAGCGGTAATGCCAGCAATTCTCGATCAGCGGACCCTGGTTCGAAGCTCGCCCAAATCAAAATCATTTTTTTATGAATGTTTAGCAGTTTAACGAGCCGGTCCAGCTCCCGTGAAAGTGCTGAAATAGCACGCTGTGTGCATTCAATAGCACTCTGAGTGCAGTCCCTATGCATGCCTTCAAAAAGTGCTATATACAGCACTTCAGTTTTTACAGTGTACAGATGACGTCAAAATAAGACGTCCTCTTGACGTCTTGCGTTGGTGCAAGTTGTCGTCTTATTGACGTAATTACCTGACGTAAAAAGGACGAAAACCACGACGTAAATATCACGTCATTTTTACCACTTTCTGCTATCAGTGTCTCCGTCTCTTTAATATAACATCTTGTGTGATGTCAAGTCATAAAAAATTACTTTCAAAACGCATAGAGGACACGTTTCACCATTTTCTCTTTAAAACATTGCCCACTGTTATATGTTTTTCTCCTTTTTACATGGTTTGGAAAATGTCTTTTTTTAAACGAGAAAAAAAAAAGAGAGACTCAGTGACTTGATCTTGATCGTTGATAACTCAAAAGTGCTTTATTCAATGCACGGGTATATAATACCTGACTCTAGGTATTATATTAAAATAACAAGAAAATAGGAGTGTTCAAATTTATGAACCATCGGTAATGATTCACCAACTGAATCTTAAACATCTTGGAAACGGATGGAGGTTGTATACGCATTTAAGCAACATCAAGAGGAAGAAAATAAGTTAAAGCCATTCTTTTAGCCTAATTCATAAAAACACATCTGTTTGAGAAATGTGTGTGGCACTTTTCAGAATAAGCAGAAAGAACATTTTCCCGTTCGTGTTTACGTTCTCTGATACGAGTCAACATTTAAACATTCATAGAAAGAAGCATTGAGACTAAACGATATCATGGATATATGCAACATTGGTCTCGAATCATCATTTTTCATAAAATTGTTTATTATTATTAGGCGAAAGAAAGAAGCTAGTAATTTGTTTTGATTTTTTTTTAATGAGAAAACAATTATTATTCCAAAATGATTGTCTTAATTGTTTGGGTGATTTTTCTTTTCAAAGGCTTCACGCAGGGCTGCCAAAGCAAACCCCCTTCCCGGGGATGGTATTCTGATATTAATTTTATCTTGATTTTAGTGAAATAATTTAATTGTCATAACAAAATGTACACTTTATGGCGCATCATTGGTTAATGACTGCGCCAAAAAAGGGGCTGTGTACGCGGAATTCATCTTTTCACTAAAATCAAGATAAAATAAATCACAAAATACCACCCCTGGTCTGGAAAAATCTCTCTCTCTCTCTCTCCCCCCCCCCCCCTCCCACCCCTCCCCTTGTTTATAAATTTATAGATATTCCACAGTACAATTTTTGTTGGGTGAACTTTTAAGCCGATTGGAATAGTTTACTGACATCTTGCCATTTCTTGTTATATCGATCTTCTTTGACCATGTCAGACCACGATGAGAGCTGACTAGCTAGGAAGAACGCTGATTCTGTGAGGGACAGAAAATCAAGTGAGAAATAAAATCATTATGTGAAAGATAAAATTATCATAATTATAAAGATCATCATAAAATTATCATGTGAGTGATGAATTTATCATGCGCGACAAAATACATTTCACAGATAAATTCACATCAAGCTATATTAATTAAGAAAGAAAGAGAGATAGAGAGAAAAAAAAGAAAAAAGAAAGGAAGGGAGAGGAGAATTGTAACGTGAAAAGAAAGATGACATAATTCCCTATAAGTATGCGAAATTCAGGGGCGGATCCGGGATTTAGTATAGGGGGGCACACAAATGCAGGTTTTTCAACCTTTGGGGGTCTTGCCAGCTTCGCGACAAGTCGCTCAGTGGTGGGGGGGGGGGGGTATGGGGGCCCAGTTTCCCTCCATAATTCTCTGACAAGCTGACAAGGGGCACAGTCGACAAAAGGGCGGTCAAAATGCATACTTTTCTTCCAAAAGGGGGGCACGGGCCGGAAGTGACCCCCCCCCCCCCCCCCCGATGCGCCACTGACCACACCCACCCCCTTTTCATACTTTTATCAATAACAAGTTACGATAATTGTTATAAGCTACTGAAATTCTTGAATCTGATTGGCTGATAGCGAATTTATCATAGAAATATGGCAGTTGTTACAAGTCTTATGAAACAGGACTCGGGTATCCCCTCAATGGCTGCATCCATGCTACGGCTAAGCCGCTGACATAACATGTGGCTTTTATATTATACAATACCTTTACATAGCTCCTGTTCTGCTAATGACGTCAGATAGTTGTTGTCATGTGATAGTTTGGGGGATTGCTCGATGAGGTCGCTCGTCGTGCGAATGCCTGGCACTCCTTCACGAAGACCTTTTATCAAATCACTCTGTAACCAAAGAAAACAAAATCAAATCGAAAATAGTGAAATAGCAAATTGCTCTCGAAAAAAACAAAAATCCGAGAAGTAGATTGGTGAAACTTTGAACGAAATCGGACAAAGAGTAAGAAAGATATGGGGATTGAATTTTCGATCATTATGGGAATGTCTAATTGGCCGAATCAGTAAAGTCACCGTGAAGCCGCGTCGGAAAACTCGCTTATAATGCTCCATTATAAACAATGAGTAAAATGCCATGTTTTTTTCTTCAAAACGTATTACCCAATAGGACCTTCTTCTTCTTCTCCTTCTTTATGGTGAGCCCACGTCCTTCACTCTAACTGAAGATTACTGTAGCATGTGCAGGTAAGGTGCTCACACTGCATAAAAACAATAGACTAAATTGCGGTGCACTGGTGCTTCCAGGTGCGAGTAAAAATACATGATGGCTTCTCCTATGTGCAGGTCAGGTGCCCACATTGCATAAAAACAATAGACTGAATTGCGGTGCACTGGTGCTTCCAGGTGCAAGTAAAAATATATGATGGCTTCTCCTATGCCGCCAGCCTCACCGCCAGACGGTGACGGAAGGCTTCTACTGAGGGGGCATCAATGATGTCAGATGGTAGCACATTCGATGTTCTTACTGTCGGTGGGAAGAATGAGTGGAGGTGGTAATCGGTGCGACTGACTGGTATTTGGTATTCTAGAGCATGTATATGACGAGGTGTTCTGTGAGTTGGGGTGATGTAGGTGCTAGTGTTGAAGTTGACCAGTTTGTGATGCATTTTATACAGAAGGACTAGGCGTAGGAGCTCTCATCTCTATTGGAGTAAAGGCCATTAGAGATATTGCATCATGTCGCTCACGCTGGATGTACGTGGTAGCGGTTGCATGCAAATCTTGCTCCTCGTCCTTAGACCATTTCCTGCTTGTCGATGTTTCTAGCTGTATATGGGTCCCAGAAAGGAGTAGCATATTCAACAAGAGGGCGTACCAGAACAAAAAAACAAAACAAAACAAAAAATCTCCCAGCCCCCCCCCAAAAAAAATCGTTCTAAAAGGGGGCACAGTCACAAAGGGGGGGGGGGACACAAGGCATACTTTTCTTCCAAAAAGGGGGGGGGGCACGGGCCGGATGTGCGTCTCGTAACCCTCAGGACTTGGCATTTTATCTGCCCCCAGTCAGCGATCATGTTCACGTCTGTTTGTAGAGGTTGTGCATGATCACTGTTATTAATACAGTCAAGTGGATTAGGGTGTCATCTGCAAACAGTCGAACTTGAAATGTAAGGGCGTCCGGTAAGTCGTTGATGAAGAATAAGAACAAGCAGGGTCCTAAGACAGATCCTTGCGGCACACCTGACTTTACCAAGATCCTTCTAAGACGACCGTTTGAGTCCGATTTGATAGGAAGCTGCTGATCTCGTATACCATAATATTCGAGTTTTGTGATGAGGCGCTTGTGTCTGACCTTGTCGAATGCCTTGGCCATGTCTAGAACAGCCACATCAGCTTGCACCTCTTGTTGCATGCTGTTTTAAAGAGTGCTGATGAAGTCAGTAAGCTGTGTTTCGCAGGATCTACCCATCTAAACCCAAACTGGAGAGAATAAAAAATGTTGTGGGTGGTGGCATGTCTCATGATGCTACTGGTAATGATGTGTTCAGTCAGCTTACAGCAAGTACAAGTCAAATCAGTCTGTAGTTACCAGGATCTGTTTTGTTCCCCTTCTTAAACACCTGCGCTACATTTGCTCGTAGCCAGTCGTCTGGTACCTGACCTGTATTGTATGATTTCTGAAATGTTAGATGTTAGGGTTGGTGCAATCGCAGGAGCCAGAGTTTTCAGGATCCTTGGGGTAATAGCTCAAGGGCTTCTAGGTTTTCCAAAAAGCTTTAGTACTCCTGGAGTGGTGATGATCACATCTGGCAGATCCAGGTGGGGTGAAGTTTCCGGTAGGAGGCCTTCTGGCAGATCATATACTCATGAGTGAAAACAGATTCAAACTGCTTATTCAGTTCGTTGCAATTTCAAAAGTGTCCTTAATGGCTTGGCCATTTGATTTTAATTGTACAATAAATGAAGAGTGAGCTCGGTTGTGCTTAATGAATGACCAGATGCGCTTCATGCCCTGGTATTAGTTTTGTTCGTCTGGTGTGATCAGCTTCTCTGTGTAGGACCAGAAAGCTTTCCTTGACGTCTGCTGAATACTCTTCTTGAAATCCCTTAGTTTGCAGTGTAGACTGTCACATATTTAACGATTGTTTCTTGTCAGATTACGTTTTTGTTTGGCCAATCTATCCCGTCTCTTGAGAAGAGACTTCAGTTGTGGTGTGAACCAAAGTAGGTTGGAACCTTTCCTTGAAGTCTTGTGAGGTATAAATTCCTCTGCACCATTTTTAAGTCCATCTTAGAAAAGAAGCCACATGTCGTTCACAGTCAGAGTATCCTTTTGGGATATTATTTCCTTTCCAACTGACTTCATATTGTTACTGAACTTTTCCCATTTGGCCCTATGGTACTGCGGGATTTGTCTCTTTGGGCGCTTCTTGCTCTGGGTGACACTCTGGTGTTCAAGTTGATTAGTGGACAGTCATGGTCAGAGATGCCAGGGATGACAGTTACCTCACTAACGAGGGTTGGGTTATTTATCAAGACAAGGTCAAGTATTGTTGTTGTTTCAGTGAGCTGTGTCATGCCCATGTCGTCAAGCAAGTCACCAAACTGGTAGTGCAGAGATGGAAAATTGCAATTGCTGACCTTGCTACTGTCCCACTTCCAGCCCGGGAAATTAAAGTCCCCAGCAAGGAGGATAGTGTGATTGGGTGGAATCATGAGAGAGACAGTTCGAGTTCAGCTAAGCTATCAGCATCCCCTTCATGTGGGCGATAATATGCGCTGATGAAAAGGGCTTTGGACGAAGCAAGTTTAAGACTACACCAGAGCAGTTCACAATTTGTCTCACGGTTTTCTTCTCTTACCAGGATGAAGTCGTTTTTAGCCGCGCCAAAACTCCTCCACTGTCAGTAGGGAAGCACTCATTATCTGTGCGCTGAGCAGTGCCACAACTCAGTTCCTATGATGATATCCGGGTTAGGCTGGTCTACCAGACAAAAGAAGGATTCCTTCTTGGCAGGCAAGCTTTGACAGTTCATATTAATTACATTTAATGATTGGCGATAGCACTTCTTCTTGTTCGAGTCCTGTGGATGTGGTGAGGAGGTATAGCGAGGTTGCTCAAAACATGGCTCATGCAGGACATGGAAAGTTCCCTTGACAACTGTCACCGCTATTGGTGGTATGACTGAGTGGTTCAAAGAAATTGCTAGTTTGAACCTCATATTGAAATACAGTTTGACTGATATTCAGAAGACCACAGTGTTTGCACAGGCAAACAGCAGAACTGTTTCCCAACTCTCTGAACTCCTTAGCTCCCATGCCGATGCAACGTGGGTGGAACCAGACATCGCATCCATCACACTGGATGCCTCTGGTCTTGGATGTGAAGGCACGGTTGCAGGACACACAAGGAAACCTTGGAGTGCGAGGTCCAGGGTTCAATTCCAGATCACCTGATTGCAGCAGGATGGGTTTGATGACAAATAGAGCATACATATGCCCCGCCTTAGGTTGAGCGGATCAGATCTCTGATAGGAGATAACTTTAATCAGAAATCCTAAGTTCATGGTATCTGAGGATATTCCATGCATATTGTTTAGAGGTGAGACCGCAGGTCCCGGAGTTACATGGCTTTTAGTAGTATAGACCAATGTATACAGGATCAGCAAACATTTTAGCACTACTGAATGATAAGCCATTTTTGGCATCTACTAAGTGGATGTACATAACAAAGGTCATTCTTCTATGAGAAAGGTCATTTCTCTAGTGCTCTATCGTGATTTTTTAAGGAGGTGATTAAACTCCCCTTTGCTATCAATCAAGGAAATCCTTGTGCAATAAAGCTGCGCTGCTCTATTGTGATCTTTTCCAATTGGTGATTATAATTCCTTTCAATGATCACTCCAGTAAATCCTTGTGCACCAACAAACACTGCCAGTACTTTTCATCCATCAGCTGTTAAAATTGAAGACACTAAAATGTAGAGTAACAACTTGGGGGTCCTGGACAGCAAAAAATAAAAGCTGGAAAAGTCTTTGCCTTAAAACTGCTTCCAATTCTCAAAATGATCACAGTTCTTCCATATGATGACTCCCATCCATTATGACAATAAATGACAAGTGAACTTTTAGGCCTTTTAATTTTTGGAGCAGCACAAAAAGGAAAAAAGGCGTCTTTCCCTGAAATCGTTCGAATTTTATTTTACGACAAACGGGAGCCTTGTCTGTGAATACGTCACAATTGACTGATCAAATTGCCAATTTGAGATTCACATAGAATTAGTAATCTCATCTTTCAAACATTCATAACTTTCTTATTATTTTCCGCTTTCTTTGAAACTTTCCCCCTTTTTTATCTGCTTTTACACAAATCAAATAATCATAAAGGTTGCTTTGCCATTAAAGCTGATGTTATTATGGAATTTAATTTTGCAATAATAATTTAAAGATTGAGTTACATCCCCCAAAGTATAACTTTTCTTACATCGTCTCTCCTGCCGTAATATCCAATATTTATATTTATATTATTTTACGCCATATTTTCCAGTTATCGTAATCAGCAACTTATCAGGCCTCAATACGATTTTCATGATGCTCGGTTTTGTTCTGAGGCTGATGGGTTAAGAGTAGGCATCTTGTCTGTCAATGACATTGAATATTTTATCAATCATAATTTTAGTTGACGACCATGGCAACCAAATTCTATCAAACTTCAACTCCTTCAATGATGCCCTTCACAATGAAACATAGAATAGCTCTCTGCAATTAAATACTTATTTCTACAGGCCTTCAAGTTTTCAAAATTCGTCAAATGTCAGTCCGTGACTAACCGATCATACTCTACTTGTAATTGTGCATTATTTAATGTAATCTACCTTGAATTTATAAATTCAACATCGTTGACAAAATTGTATGTACATCAATATTTTGTTTCAACAAGAAAACGAGAGAGAAAAGAAAGTAACACCATTATGTCTGTTTCTTTGACAAAATAAAGTCCCGAAGCAATTATCACTGGAGCACATGTCGAAGCACCAAATTATACCCCAGTCACACGAGCGAGACCGACTCAGCAGACCGACACAAGATCGAACGAATGTTTACATTACCCCACCTAATGAGTAGGTCAGAGTAGGTCTGTTTGAAATCCGTGTGGAGTCGGTTTGGCGGTGTGACTGAGGTATCAGGTATTATAGTGACACCGCCAAACCTACAGATTGTTTTCCATTCGGGGTAATGCTATGTTTTGTTTGATCTGGGTCCCGTTCCATAAAACTAGTTACTAGTAACCACTGCCACGTTTCTAGGACAAATTTGCTTTCAGCCAATCAGATTCAAGGATTTCGGTGGCGTATAACATTATTGTAACTTGTTATAGATTTCAAGTTTTATGAAACTGGGCCCTATTATCGGTCTCGTTGGTGTGACTGGGGTACTAGTAACTAACTTGGTTGTCGAGTTCTGATGCAAAATAAGCAGCTTTTATATCGGATTCCGCCATGAAGTGGGAAATGTTTGATGCCAGTTGCGATGGTGTCAATGCATCTATCGAGTTGCAGAGGTTCTTCGCATAATCATGGCGACACCTGTCAATAAAATGTATAGTTTTTATATTTAGAACAATGAAAAGTGTATGGACAACAATAAAAGGTACAGAACGTTAATACGATATTTTAGTAAATGAAGAAGCTTAATGGGAGAATTTTAATTTGTAAACAAATTTTTAAGCATTATTCCCAGTGTTAAAGATCGTATGCTCGATCTGTAATGAAAATCACAAGTCAGAAAAAATTGGAACCGGCGAGATTCGAACCTGTCATCTACTGCTTGCCGGGCAGCGACTTAACTAACCAGGCTATTCTGGTTCACGGCAAAGTCACGATGAACTGGAATCAAATACCCAAGATCCTCTTCTTTCTGACTCATCAATATCCAAATAAGAACATCCATAAATATATACAAAGTATATGGTATCGTTGTTATTATCATTTGTTTTTTACGAAAATGTTGAAATCGTTGGACATTTCTATCATCTTAATAAATCATCATATTTTATTATGTACAGACCGTGATATTTTCTAAAATCCGTTGAAAAATAACCATGTATTTATTAGTTATTTTGAAATGGCATTATATAATTTTGAAGGTACATACACAAAGTATAAAGACTACTTTAGCTCAGTATAAAAACAAAATTGTTATATATTTACAAACCATATTATAGGATAGTATACTCATTCAAAGATTACACAATGATTGGATCTAGTATAGTATAGCAACCGAATGCACAGTGTATTTTATAAAACAGCAAAATACAAATTATCTATTATTGATAGGGAATGATATGAAATTATTCCTACATTTTGGATTATGTCATTGCACATTTTTGGGCAAAGAAAGAAACCTTTCAACATATTTTGCAAATCAGGGCAACAAAAAATGACATACTTCTGATGAACACAAAAATACCAATCGTTTGATTTTACAAGAGAATGCGTAGAAATGCGATAAGGATAAGCTAAGAAACTAAATAAAATTCCTCCCGCCATTCTATTATATTGAGAACAAAAATTGCAAGATCTTTTGAACATATATTTACATGTGTTCACAGAGCTTGCCATTGTTAGTCATCTGTCCAACTGATTCCATGCTACAATTGAAGATACGAGGGGCTATGTTTAAAGCTTTCTGTTTTTTACTTTGACACAGAAAGTAAACCTTCATCTGCCTGTCTCGTATGATACTGATGAATGTCACTTTCTTGTAAATAGTATGGAGGCAAATTATGTGTACACTTGAACATCATAGTACACGATGAAATTAAAATCGTTTCTCAATTGACATCCATTTCAGATTGCTAATTGATTCACTTGATTGAGTCTCGTAACTTTTATTTGAAATTATTCTAGCAGCTCGTTTTTTAACTTTCTGAAATTTATACGTTTGTTCCTGATATCGATTTGACCACACGAAGGAACAATAATCAAATTGAGGCAACAAGAGTGCGTTATAAAGCATCTTCAAATATGTTAATGGTAAATAATCCTTCGCACGTTTTATTACACTTGCATTACCTTTATTACATTGTCAACGTGTTTGGAGCAATTCAATTCTTCATCAATTTATATACCATGACAATTGGCGACATTAACTCTTTCCAATACCTTTCCATTCACAGAAACATTGAAGGGTGTTATTTGTTTAAATTAGCACGCGAAACTATTACCATCACGCATGTCTTCTCGGTGTTTAGTACAAGGCGGTTTTGATTAATCCATACCATTAATTCTTCCAATACAAAAGAAAGTTTTTGTTCTACCTCAGCTACGCTACTTCCACTTACAGTTAAAGTAGTATCGTCCACAAACATATCAACGTCACCATCAGATATACAATATGGTAAAGTATTAACATAGATGGAAAATGATAACGGACCCAATATAGATCCCTGTGGTACACCCATCAATACAATAAATGGATTAGATTTGGCACCTTTAAAATGAACAGACTGTTCACGACCTATTAAAGAAGATCTGAACTATTTTACACATTCATGTGAACATCCAATAGCAGATAACTTTTCTAATAAAATATTGTGATCAACTGTGTCAAATGCTTTACGAAAACCTATG
Organism: Heliocidaris erythrogramma; assembly: GCA_025617745.1. NCBI lineage: Eukaryota > Metazoa > Echinodermata > Echinoidea > Camarodonta > Echinometridae > Heliocidaris > Heliocidaris erythrogramma. Next base: position 40,002,366 of record CM046860.1, on the reverse strand, counting down.
AAAGCGACTCCAGAGATCTGTCTGTTTTCAATTTTCCATGAAACTTTTTTAACAATTTCATGAGTGCTGTTGAAGTAGAATGCTTTGCTCGAAAACCAGACTGACTGAGTTCAGTATATTATTATCGTCAATGAATCGAAAAAGTTGACATTGTACAGCCCTCTCCGTGATTTTGCTAACAACAGACAAAATAGAAATTGGGCGGTAATTGCTTGGATGGGACATATCAACAGCTTTAAAAATTGGAATTACTAGAGCTTCTTTCCAACCCTTGGGTACACATCGCGTGGTCAAAGATGTATATATGATATCGGTTAACGATCCCGCTATCACATTTTTATACGACGACAAGAAATGTGGTCATCGCCAGTAGCTTTATCTTTACACATGCGATCAATTTCCTTAATGACGAAATCCTCAGTGACACAGTCCAAATCAAATTGTGAGATATGATTAATCGGAATATCTTCACCGATATGAGATTCAGTTCTAGAACTTTTCAGGTGTTTTGTTATATTGGCAGGTAGCATTGGTAGTAAAAATTTTTTTTTAAAGCATTAGCTATTTTAGGTGGATCTGACATACGAGCACCTTCAAAAATGAAAATGTACATTTCTCTTCATGATCACGTTCCGTTGTTGTTTTTTTTTAAATAACCTTTAAAATGGACAAAGGCGTCCTCAAAGCACGACGGGAAGGAATAAAAGCAATTAAGTAAAAATTGCAACGGCATTTGAAAAATAAAGTTTGTAGTTTGGACTACTACATGCAATATTATTCAATGCCCAATCCAGTTCTTGCAATATTCTGTTACAATTGGGTTAAAACTGTTTGGTGCAAAATTATAGTTTGTGGCACTTTGATACCCCCCGTTTTATTTTTTATCGGATGAACTGGAGTTTATAGACTTATAAAGTATCAATGAACTATCGTATCTGTACCATTAAAATTGATTCCCTTATATTTCGAGAAGAATTGAGATGTGTTACTTTTTTTCCGTCCCGTCGCATTTAGTGGGTATTTGAGGGTCTTTAGGCGCGACGGGACGGAATTTTGCATGGAAAGTACAGTCCCATGTAAGCCATTTGATGTAAGTATACTTTTTTAACCCTAGCAAGTTTTTATTCATTAAATTTGAATTAACAACAGAGATTAACACCTTTCTTACCTAAACAATTTAGTTCTACCACAATCTTTAGAGAAAAGAACTATTTGATGATATCAAAAATTTCTTTCCAAAATCCCCATTTGCTTTGTACATGGTGGAAAAGTGTCCACCCTCTCCAGTGATTTTTATCTCTTTAATTTGAATTAACAATAAAGCTTGCCACTTCCCTGTGCCTTAACATTTTAGTTCTACCATAGTTTTTTTTTAAGTGTTGGATGATTTTAAAAAATATTAAGATCCCCATTCTTTTTGAACATGGTGCAAAAGTTTCCGTCCCGTCACATTCCGTCCTGTCGCGCGACACCATCTCATCAATGATTCTTTGTCTCAGAGTTGCAATGTCACGTGGAGGGGTACTGAACACTTTGCTCTTGAGATAACCCCAAAGAAAAAAAAAGTCACAACAAGTCAGATCCGGAGATGGCAGTGGCCACTCCACATCATGATACAAGAATCATTGATGTGTTTGATGCTCTAGCTACGCCACCAAGCCCCAATGATTCGCAGGGCTGTGCGTGAGATGGAGAAACGAGCTAATTTCTGTGTGGAAAGGAATAGGGGCCATGTTGAGGGGCATGGGATGAAATGTTAAAAAGAGATATCCTAAAGAAGACAATGATAAGTTGCGATTATTAATTTCATTATTCCATTTTGTTAATTAAGTTAATAAGGTGCCATGATTCTTGGAGTGTCAAAAACTTGGTCCCAGGTCCACTTTGTCCCATTGTCCAAAAAGTATGATTGCTCAGATATCCATGACCGTGTTTGAATAAATAAGATATCATTGGAAAGAGGAGATATGTGGCTTTAATGTGTTACCACTCACTTTGGTGTTAAGCTAGCACAATCTTCACAAATTTGAAATTAAAATCTTGTTGCGGTGTTTTTTTCGATATGCACTGTATAGTACAAATTTTAATAGTCTGGAAAGTGTTGCTTTAGTGACTTAGCTGGACAGTGTGTTTCGGCCGAAGCCTCATCAGCAACTATTATACAATGCTTTATTAAAGCACAGTTTAAGAGAGAGCTATAATTCTAGTGCAGTCAAGCGAGCAAACAAAAGATACATATACGCGGCGTTTTAATGGTACAATAGAACTTGTAATTGTACCGGTGGCTTAAGAGGCTTAACCTGGAGTAGGGTAGTTTGAGCTGATTACATTCGAAGGGGGGGGGGGGGGGGTTGCTGGTTCATGGGGTTAACCGTACCCCGAGGGGGAGAACTTTGAAATGAGTTCTGTTCTTGACTTCAAAGTTGCGGGTTTCTTGGCCGTGATGATATCGTATTTCTCCCACATACACAGGTTGCACCGGTTTGTTTTGGGGGAGTAGGGTTGTGCGTGTCTTACGATCCTCCATGTGAGTGAGTAGGAGTGGTTATGACGTTACTGGCGGCATGCATGTACAGATGATAGGCGGCCTCTTTTGTAGCAGTGTAACCGGGGGACAAAAATAGAATAGCAATTGCATGCTTGATTAAAGGAGAATTACGCTCAAAAATAAAGATGATAGTGTTCAAAGGTGTTATTTATTCCTACTTGTTAGACTATATGGCTTCGCGTAAAAATATACGAGATCGATACGAATCAAGATTTTCTGAGCAAAATTTACCATCTGCTAGCAATATGTATCGTCTGCTAGCAGCACATGGGGGCTGCCATTTTGTTTATGTGTACAAGAAGATTTTCTTAATCCAAATGCTCAATTGCCTTTTTCAAAAATTAAAAACCCATTTGAGATTAAAAATATAGAATAGATATGTCAATTTATTTTTAAACTGAAGATTTCCTTATAGGCCTATATTTCTGTTGAAAATTCGCTTAATAGAAATCTATTTTCTCGATACTGGACGTATGGGACGGAGCAAATTATTCAAATTTTATGGATGCTTCTTCCCTGAGCATCTATGGCGGCAAACTATGCATTCACCTGCTTTCGGATAATGGATTTGAAAAGTCAGAATGCATGCTGCATATATTATGTTCTGCTCTGTTTGGCAAACCAAAGAAAATAAATTTTTGTTAAGCAAAACCAGACAATTTAAAAGTATCATTATAAAGATTTAATTTTTATAATACATGTAAACACCCACTTTGTATTTTTCGTCACATATGGAATCTTAGGTAATGAAGAAAATCAATTTAGGATTTGGATTCAAAATATCTTCCTGACTGGAACATTTCTCAGCAAGAAAATGGCAGCCCCCATGTAAATGAGTAGGAGACGATACCGGGTGTTGGAATATCTTTATTTATACCCTTTTCTGATATCTTATTAGAAAATGATTTAGGCCAATAAGTAGGAATATATTACACCTTCCAATATAAGTAAATTTATAATCAGGGGTTAATTCTCCTTTTTAAGGGGAATTTTCTCGACTTAATGGGAATACTTAATTGGAATTCCCTAAGGAAGTTTCCTACCTTGTATCTACATGTATGTTGGGAAATTAATTCATTGAGATTTATGATTTCTCAAATTGATTATGATTTGTCGGTTACTTAATATGCCAGGATCCCTAGCAATCTTTTTGCAGTTTACGGATCCAGGATTTATTTATTTATTTATTTATTTATTTCTGATATTTATACAGGGTGACTCATTATCACCAATATTGGTGGTCTTCCATGAGGCCCTGATAGCAATAGTAAGTAACAATAATAGCCAACAAAATCATGAAAATAAACTCATAACCAAAAATAAATAAGAACTAACATAAATATATATATACATGTATATACAAAGAATATGGTATCCTTCTTGGAAATGTGTTGAACTATTTTTTTTTGAAGAATTTAATCGTGATGTTTCCCTTTTATGGAAGTCTAATGCCCCGGAATGTGTCTTGAACGCCTTGGGTAATACGCAGTTAGCCGATTCTTTGCGTTCATGGTATTTATACACGGAAGAAGCCACTAAGGAATTTTATGGCTTCAAATTCTAAGTGCATGTCAATCATTGTGGTATAATAAGTTAATTCGTTCTAAATCCAAACCTTTTTTCTATTACGACTCATGGTTTGAAAAGAATATTTTTACCATCTACGATTTGTTTAATCCACCCCTCCCGGGCCATAAGCTTTTCGAAGAACTGATACTAGATTTTGGCATTCCCTCCTCAGATGGCGCGGCAATTTTTTTTTCGCCAAACCTTCAAAATTCGCCCATCACGAATTCATGACAAATTCTTAAATTCTGTGGTTTTGATCCGTTGCCATGGTAATATCCCTTATGGCCACGCCCACCTTTTTATTTAGGGCAAAAAAGCACATTTTGATAGTTAATGGTCCCATCTAACAGAAAAAAATCACTTAAGGTTATTTCTAAGGAGGTGGGGACATTTCAGTTTTTGGTCCATAGACTATACTGATAATACATGGGATAATTCTCCCTATCGCATATAGCCGATATCAAGCGATATCACCTTGCGGTACCGATATCACGCACTTTGGCTTTGGCACGCTTACTTCCGGCATAAAGCTTGACCCAAGTCACGTTCCTCATCCATGGATATTTACCGTAATTTCTCCGTTTTGCGTCATCAGCCCAACATTGGGCCGTTTTGCAAAAGAAACCCATGTAAATATAGAAGTGCTGATATGAAAAAAAATATATATAAAATTATGTTTTTATTCGCAATATTAAATGAAAGATTATGACACAAGCGACTCACGAAGTTTACCCTAGAACGATGTACACTTCTATTACACACACGAATTTACCGGAAGTAGCTGTTCCAAGAATCTGGGCCCGAATAAATAGTGCGCCGCAAGCGTTCAGATTCGGAGAGCTATATGCGATAGGGAGAATTGCCTTATGTACATGTACAGTCTAGATGTACCTTCAAATAGTGTTTTTCAGTCAAAATGCGCATCCAGTAAAAATACATCGTTCCATTTGGGATAACATAAAATGAGTTATCTATCACCTTATCGGATGATTTCTTTCCTCTGTGTGACATGACAATATACATGATATGTTTAATCAAGAAAAAGCGTTTAAAATGACAAATTTACGTTGGGTCAAAACCTTTGAAATATTGGTAGTTTTCACAACCTATTATTTTGAGTAAATCACAGTTTTATGTTTCATTACGCCATATATGTGTGTGTAATATCCAACTTTCAATTGTCTATTAATCAGGTTTATAACTTGAAACTCAAATAAATCTGATATCACTTGAAAAGTGTTAATCAGGTATTACATATTAGGTCAAAAAAAATTTTTTTAATGAGCGTGGCATCCGCCCGTACGTTATACGTCAGTATTTTTGCAAGACTTTAAGCATAGATGCCGAGCATTACCTCAAAATGCCGTCGAATCTTTTTCTACAGCCTTTTTGGATGTTTGGCTGGTCTACTATTCAATAAATGCATTATTTATTAACACGGTATGAGTGGGGCAGGGGCTTTCCTCGTTTTATTCCCATCCCATCGCATGATTGTTATATAATTTATATAGTTGTATATATATATATATATATATATATAATAATATAATTATAATTTTATATTTAATGTTAAGTAAGTCGCAATTCTAAGTAAGCTGTGTGTGTGTAAAGTTTCTCGTGAATGCAAATATCAATACGTGTATTATGTAAGTAACTTTTTCGCTCGGTCGCTACGCCCCTCACCAATTAATAGTCATACGAAGAAAAAAAGTCATATATTCTGCTGAAATTCCGTTCTATTAAAACTGTTCCGCCTTGAGAAAAGAAAAAATGTTGAATGATTCTCTAATATGCTTTAAAGCATTCTCTAGGCAATGCTAGGTGGCTGTGTTCCAATATTCTCCTATGGATGTTTAGCATGAATAGCCCCATAGGCGCACAAGGCGGGTCTGCAGCCCCCGAATTTTTTCATAAATAATTTTGTAAGGTGCTCAAATATCCTCATATTTTGGTAGCGAGTTGCCTGAATATCCTCATATTCGGGGAGCGAGGTGCTGGTATAGCAAAATGTTTGAAGGAATTGTACACAAAATGTAGAAACAAAATAACCCTATTTCGGGTGTAAGGAGGGATATTGAAAAACAATGGATGATTACAGTGCTTCAAATAATATAGGGCTGTAAGTAGGTAGCAAACGTGTGAGGTGGGGCCCCTCAAGGTGTTTGCCCCCCCCCCCCCCCCCCAAAAAAAAAAACCTTCTGGCACGCCTGTTCACGACTATTTCAAACATTATTGTCACGGTGACGACATAACCTGTAATTGTCTATATGCTACGTACGAACAGTGAATTAACAGTTCATGTGACAGTCAAACTCACACTTTTGAACCAGTGTATAAAAAAGAAAGAAATTGTAAGTCGTTTTTACGTGACATTTTACTCATAATTCTATTCGTTCATGTATTTGACTGTAGGGATAATGATCATTAGACATATGGCATAGACCCCCTGTTCTTAAAAGTGCCGCCCATGGGCCACTTGCGGCCCGCGAGACGATTTCATGCGGCCGGCCAAAATATCTACAATGTAATTTGAAGAAGAAAAAAAATCTTGTTTTAAGTAATATATGGATACATATATCTTAACTATCGGTATGATTACAGGTGTCAATTTTTTTCGCTCGCTCGCAATTAGCATATCATAATTATCTGTTCCCTGTCCCACCAAGGAGTTATCACAGCACGTCCTACCACGCATATTTTGAAAGGAAAAGTCAAACCAAAGAGTTATCATCAAACAAAGAAAAATAAGGATAATATTTATTTATGATACAAACCGGGAGGTGTATTCTGAAATTGTTCCTTAGTCCTTAGATGGGCCATTCGGGTGTATGCGGAGGCGTATGAGACCGGGGATGGGGGTTTCCCTATACGACTAACTTTGTCTATAGAAAATTCATAAGGGGGCATCGAATGTTTTCTTTCAGCTCAAGCTAGTTAATTTTTGGTATATTTTTCACAGGTACAGAATTATTGATTTCATCTGTTTTTACCGGGTTCTTCTTACTGCACACACTTGCGTACGCATTACATTGTGTTAAATGTGCGTATGCATTGTCTTCACTGCGCGCAATACTCTTCCGGTGTTGTGATGACGTAACACAACCAGCCACGATGCGCAGCTTAGGTGTGCAGAAACATAACTGATGAACGTCCTTAAATTAAAAAAAATCTGATTTAAATCAAATAAATCCATTTTTTTTTATCTGCCTTACACTTGGAAAGAGTTATGGGAAATACTTACCATGCATTCTTCCACTCCTTGTTAAACCTCCAATGTATGCAGACATATGTCATGTTCTTCATGGCTTTCATGATAAAATTCTGCGCCGTTTCTCGGACGACTTTTCCCCGGACGAAATACTTGATGTAACGGCTCATATGTTGCGAGTACCTGAGGCGACCCAGATACCCATACGGGTAAAGAAATGCGTTACACTGATGCGAGGTGGTCAACGAGTCTGGGTACGTATCCAGGAAATCATCAACGGTGAGTTTGTAGTAAGGTAGATCAGCAGCGATCTCAATGACGTGATCAGAACGGTTTGTAGTCAAGAAGGTTGAAGCTATCTTAATTTGCGTCCAGTTGTAATACACCTGAATGGTACGACCAAGACTCTTCTTCATGTTCTCGGTTTGAGAAAGACTCTGATTCGGTACCATATTGGTACCAAGGAATACCACGTCTGCTTTGCTTTTGCACTGACGTTTGAATTCTTCCATGGTGGCTAAGGGCACAAATTTGGACAGCACTTCGGGATCAAAGGTTTCATTAAAGGTGTGAGGGCGTTGTGTTTCTACCGTGGCTCCATGATCGAAGAACGGCGCGAGGACGACTGTCAGGTTTCGTCTTTGAGCAATGATGGAGATAAGCTTCATGCCCTGGATTTGGTTGTTTGGTCCTTGGTTGCCTAGCAACACCGGCAATATGTACTTGACATTTGACATGTTCTTGCTTTGTACTTCCTCCTGCTTTTTATTCTGTAGTTTAGTTCTCTCGGGTCCATCTTGATTCAAAATGGCTGCTAAAGGGTTTGATTTATTGTCTCTCGTTGCCTTAGCGTTCGTGTCTCGCACTTGGTTTAAATCTCGCTGCATTTCTGACCTTTCCTTCAAGTCTCTGGAGCGAGTTATTGGATACACTCTTTGATTATCCCTTATTTGTAATTCTATAAAACTGTCTATCGTTTTGTCAGCCTGTTTTGCGTGTAAGAGGGCTAAAAAAAGTTGACAAGAAATCAAGAGTACGAAGAATCCAAGAAGAGGTTTGATGCCGCATCGCCTGAAAGAACGTATGCTACTAGATCGCTGGTTAGTCCTGTATTGGGAAAGGCATCGTGAAACACAAACAAAAATAGGTCGTAAGTGATTGATATTCCAAGGCGATAATTCGAACACACCAAGTCTTTCAGAAAATGGTAATAACGGTATCCTAACATGTTATCAACTATTAGTAGACCAGCCAAATATCCAAAAAGGCCTAGGAAAAAGATTCGAATGCATTTTTTGGTAATGCTCAGCATCCATGCTTAAAGTCTTGCAAAAATACTGACGAATAAGGTACGGGCGGATGCCACGCGCATTTCTGCCTAAAAATGCCATTTTTGGCTCAAAATTTGAAAGAATATCAAAAATCAGAATTTTCAGTTTTATGACCGAATATGTAATACCTGATTAAGACTTTTTAAGTTTTTTTACCCAACATCAGTTTGCCATTTTAAACACCTTTTCTTGAGTAAACATATCATGTATATTGTCATGTCACACACAAAAAAGAAATTATCCGATAAGGTGATAGATAACTCATTTTATGTTATCCCAAATGGAACCATGTATGTTTACTGGATGCGCATTTTGACTGAAAAAAACACGATTCGAAGGTACATCTAGAGTGTATATTACATAAGGAAATTATCCCATGTATTATCAGTATAGTCTATGGGCCAAAAACTGAAATGTCCCCACCCCCTTAGGAATAATCTTAAATATTTTTTTTTCTGTTAGATGGGACCATTAACTCTCAAAATATGCTTCTTTTCCCTGAATTAAAAGGTGGGCGTGACCACAAGGGCTATTAACATGGCAACGGATCAAGAACAGTAGAATTAAAGAAAATGTCATGTATTCGTGATTAAGAAAGTACAAAAACACATTGTAACATTTGAAAATAATGTATCAAAAGTTTCTCACTTGATTAAAACCCAAATTTTAAACATTTTATAAAATGTGTCCATCATGTTTGAAAATGGCTGTATCCATGAAAACAGTAAGAACAAAACTGATATTTGAGCAAAAATCCCTTGATGCTACCTAAAAAAATAGGTATTAATATTGACCATTATTATTTTATCTTTTACAGAATACTCACTTATCATAATTTATTTTGATGGACGTGACTACTACATGTGTAGGCCGTTACCATGGTAACAAATAATTTTTTGTGTTGTATTTCTAGCAAAATACTATGGTTGTTTTCTACATGAAATTATGGTAAACATCTATTAAATTGTTGCCGTCTGTTTGATTATATAGTTAAAAATTTAGTTAATTGGAGTAGAGCTAAATTTGATTTATAAAAACTGTTGCCATGGAAACAAAGTAAGAAATTTGACCTACCAATACAAAATAAATTTTAAAGAAAATGAATTTGAACAATATCAAATGAATCATATATTATTTTCGACGTAGCTATCAGAATCAGCTTGTTCGCCTTAAAGGCCAAGCCAACCCAAATAATGAGTTGAGTTGAATCAGCAGAGTTAAATGAAATAAACAAAACAGTAAAAAAAAATCAAAATCGGATTAAAATAAGAAATTTACGGCATTTTGCATTGTTTCGTAGGTTTTGCATTGTTTCGTAAAACACTGATATTCATAACATGGGCTGCATGCAAATTAGTGATCCGATGATGTCATAAGCTCACTTTTCCTTTTGTATTTTATTATATGAAATTTCAAATATTTCATTTTTTTTTCACAGATGTTTATAAAGATTCTCTTCGTTGTATCACAATAAGTATCATCGGCTCAAGAAATGTCTTGTTATCTATCCCATTTTGATGAATTTTTAACCTTTTTAGTTTTAAGTTTACTTTATTGATTGAATAATAATAATGATATTAATGGATATTTATATAGCGCTCATATCCACCATGAATGTTGCTGAAGGCGCTCCAATATTACCCCGGCTCTAGCTAGGCTACCGATTTCGGTGCTCACAGCATTCAAGGAATTAATTCTTGCCGGTACCCATTTAACACCTGGGTGGAGAGTGGCAAATGTAGATTAATGTCTTGCCAAAGAACAGTAGTGCCGCGCCGGGGTTCGAACCCACGACCTTCCCATCTCCAGTCAAGTGTTTAAACCACTCGACTACGACACCTCTCCATTTAACTCATTCTTTTTTTTTGGGGGGGGGGTGAACACTTGGCCTTTAAAGATCACATTGCAAGAAAATGCCATCAAAATAAATATTGGCTTAATACTTATTATTGCATAGATGGCATAAATTAAACAAGGTTATCCAAATTCAACGCTTGGAAACATTTGAATTAATGATTATTATCAATTATATAACGGTAAAATACAGCCCCCGATATAGCAGCTGAAGAGCTCCTTGAACGCTGCTGAGATGTGTGACGACACACGAAGGACCAGTCCTGTCTAAGCAGACGATGTCCCATAACATCTTACACATTTTTCAGTGCCTGTTTTGTCATCTCCTCTTCACTTATTTCTCTTACTTGACTAGCGTCAGTCTTAATGTTAGTCTGTTGCCTCACTCTTAACTTCGTGTATGGTATTATTTTGATGAAAAATGCAGCGTTAAAAAAAAATAAATGAATCAGTCACTTGTAAACAAAATAAGACGCCATTGTATTTTCAGCTGCTTGCACCGGGGCATGTTCGGCGTTTCAAGAGGGAACGAATACAATCTGTGATATTATTCGGAGGGGCTTTTCAATTTGAAAGTGGGGTTTATTTCATTGATCATTGACCCTTCTCCTGTATTTACTATCAAACGGTTTTAGTTATCAGAATCCGTTCACTTTCCCTTTTAGAATGGTGTGAAATAAGGTCATGTTTAAATGTACCAAACTCTTTATAATTTGATAAATAATTGCATTGCAGTTACGTTTATTCATTATAGGACGTCGTCTGCTTAAGCAGGATTGGTCCCTAGTGTGACGACATCAAAACTTCGCTATATTTCTGATCTGGCGAATCCTCGGATATTCCAGATGCTGAGAAGAGCTTTTATTTGTGTTGTTTTATAATCATCATATACGCAGTTGACATAAAACTTATACGATTGCCATCCGTAAGCTTCCCAGTTTCTAGTGATACATTAATTGCCATATTTGTGATATTCTTTTAATAACTTTAAAGTTGGTTGCGGATGTGTTCCTCATGGACGTTGTCAAGGTTAATAGTTAGTTACACATCACGAAATATCGGAATTTTAAAATTACCACACATTCCTAATTGAACAACATGCAAGCAAATATCAGATTCTTAATATATATAATCTGAGCTTTCAATTCAAATCTTTCTAGATATTAGAAAGAAGTGTTTTTACTAAACGGTGTCAAATTCTTGCTCGCTCACAAAGTTTAAAAACTGTAAAGCTGATTTTGAGCTATACAGACATAGCGCCCACCCCATCAAAATTACGTCTGCATGGCTTTCATCATTTGGTTGACTACTCGGAAGTCGGTCTCGCCAAGGTATATTGATAATGTATCAAAATTATATTGAATATGTAAGAAAACTTGCCTACATATACGTTGTAGTATGGATGGGGCGGTCACATAGCAAATCTGCCCCTGACAGTGTCCAATTATTTTATTGTAGTGAAAATCAGTGAAGTATGATTTGGTCTTTACTGTCAGAGACACAGAACTTATGGATGATTAAAACCCTCTCTTTTAACATGTTATGTTTGCAGGTTGATGCTAATGTGGAGCTTAATATTATCAGAGCAACAAAATACTATCGAAGTACACTAATACCTCCACTTCAAAAAATAAATAAACAATAAATTAAAGTCTACAAATGAAATGATCATACTCATTCTGCAAAATTATTCAAGGATGAATCATCAGTTTTTAACATTATACTTGTAATTATTTGAATATTGGAGAATCATATATTTACCCAAAATTGTAAGTTACAATTTGCAATATTGCATACTTATTCAATGGTTGAAAAATTCTTTGATATCTCGGTTTTCTTTTAATTTGTCGTGGAAAAGGCAAACTTTATTTCATTTTTATAATATAAGTTATCGTTAACTATAACTGGAAAAATGATATATGTTATATGAACATTATATGAACAATATAACATTTATACATATCATTATGGTTCATTATAAATTCACTATGCAGTCCACATAGAATTTTCCTTTAAAACAAATATAAAGTCACGTGGATGCGATGGGTCAAAATTGAATCTCCAGAAGGTGAAACATCATATCAGAAAGTGAAAGAAATAAACAACAATATTCAGTGATGATGTGTCATGTATCCATATAGAGATAATTGAATTATACTCTTGGGAAGAGCAGACTTAAGTATTAAGAGGGTTATATGAAGACAATACTCTGTATGATATTGTGTATTGTATTATGTAAACACAATAACACAACCACAACTCTAGTGAAGTAATGTACATTTATCCTAATATGCAAGTCCATGAATGTGCAAATATGTGCAAAATTTACCACACAGTCAGCACATTTAATCTTTGTAGGAGTATAACTTTATGTTTTCAGAATGAAAGAAAGAGATGATTTTTATCTTGTAATAGATAGATGTAGTCTCTTTATAATGTGTGGGTATTCAGTAGAATTGTTAAGAGTTATGTTACATGACATCACAGCACAGCAGAATAACTTATATAGTAGCTACACTATATAAATTTATATAATTTATCTAAATGATTAATAAATTTTCTTTTTTCACCTCTGAAAATGTCCCTTTTGTAAATATACGCTCCTTTTTAATAAAACCCCTATTCCTTCGAAAAGTGCTTCTTTTCCTTTGCAACATTTTTTTAAAATTCTCATAAGCTGATAAGTACCCCTTCATCTACAATTCCCCTATTAATTCTGAGAGTTACCTGTTTTACTTAGACAAGTACCCCTGTTCCCTTTTTTTCAATAATTGATCCTTTCCCTCTAATATGTTCTCATTTTCATTTCTGTTGAGTGCCCTATTTATCCTCAATATTATTGCCCCTTTCATTCTGATGCATGGCATTTTCCTTCTGTAACACTCTTATATTTAGTCATTTGTAGAATATCATATATGTAGCGTGGAAGATGGCGAGTGTTAACTATTAACGATTATGACATGACGAAGAAGAGTCCATTCACAATGTGAATATATAAATGTGTAAAACAACATTTTACTGTGGAGTATAAATATCGGAGTAGCAGATGACAGTTGAACAAAGGTACATATATATAGTAGTGAAACGATAATTGGTGAAGACTTGGTACTCCCAGGCCCGCATGGTACATGGGCAGGAGCACAGCACAAAGGAAGAAGTCCGAAGACTAAAAAGACCCAGAGAACATAATTTCTCAACTATTTATACTATGAGGAATGAGAAAATAACTGAACATCCAGGAGCGTGAGAATCAGAAGTTTCTGGAAACATCTATTGTAATTAATTCCAAAGAGGGATTATTCTAAGACCTTTAATGACCAACTAATACAAAGGACAGGTTTTGCTGGTAGGTTTTATTCTTCTAGATTGAACCACAAAAGGTTATGTGTTTAGACCAATTAATCCCAGGGAAGGATTATTAGGGGGAATGCTTTGTTTGTAATCAGTAACTTCTTCTAGATTGAACCAGGAGAGGTTATTGTTCTGAGGTGTGTTTAGACCAATTAATCCAAAAGAAGGATTATTCTGGGGAATTAATTCGTCTGTATAACTGAAGGTTGGTAATTGGGAGTATTTCATCTTTAACATTTAAAATCATATCTAAAACAACATGTATGTATAATTTGACTCTTACACTTCCATTAAAAAAGTGATTTGGTAACTTTGTAGAGGCTTGATAAAATCTGAGCTGCCTGGCCTTACATGCTATCAGTGTATGTAATATGGTGTAAAAATTAAGCCGAAGGAGGGGGGGGGGCACATCAAAATCATCATATCCTTCACAAAAGTAAACATATGCAAGTGACCGGAAATGCCAGACTCCTTTTCCCCGTAGACTCAGTGTTAGACTAAAGCGTATAGCCATACGCTTTCGTAAATGAGAGTATTCAGTCGTAGATATTTTAATAATAGCATTATATATTTGAAAACCTTTTTATGCCTGGCTATTTATTTATCCTTCTGAACATCATTATACAAGAGAGACATCAAAATTCAACAATTTATTAATTCAAGCTTCCCCAAAGTTACCGAATACCTTTAAGTGCCCTTTTGACCCCTAAAAACAGTCATTTATTTTATAAGACGTGCCCCTTTAATATCCTTCTAATAAGTGCACTCGTTTTTTTAATAAGAGCTTCCTCCCGTGATCGAATTGCCCCTATCAACATCTAATAGGTGTCCCTTTTCCCTCTTTGCAATAATTGCCCTGTTTTTTTTTTTTGGAAATAATAAATACTCCAGCCTCCATTTTCCATTCTATAATAATAGCTGGTGAGTAGCACCCATGATATGCAAGAAGTTCCCCTTTCACCTCTGAATGTTGGCCTTTTAGGTCACCTGAGCCGAAATGTTCAATTGGGATATTGCCGTCGGCTCACCATCTTTGTCGGGTGCCAGGTAAAAATGCCAGAGGTAAAAATGCCAGAGGAGTAAATGCCAGAGGTAAAAATGCCAGAGGAAAAAATGGCAGAGGTAAAAATGGCAGAGGAAAAGATGCCAGAGGTAAAAATGGCAGAGGAAAAAAATGCCAGAGGTAAAGATGCCAGAGGAAAAAATGTCAGAGCAAAACTTGCCAGAGATAAAAATGCCAGAGGTAAAATGACAGAGATAAACACGCGATGGGTGATGTCAGGAACAAAAAGTAAAGAGGCAAAATATGCCAGCTGCATGCTAGGAGAATATAGGAAAAATCAAGAGGTGAAATATAAAGAAGGTCAAGAAGCAGACTTGACATCTGCTTGTATTTTACTTTTTAGACTATTTGGTTTGACCGCGTTTTTCTTGTCGAACTGTTGGACTCTGGACTCCAGATCGTACACCCGGCTTTTTTTTAATCGACGTACGATTTCATTATCCCGAATGGAATTTGGAACGAGAAGGAAGTCTGCAACTGAATTTTAGGTTTTAGAGAAGGGAAACGAGGTATGCAAAAATGACATCACCCTAATGTGGGACAGTCCTTTTGCGGGTAAATATGAACCTTTTGATAAACGAACCTTCGGAATAACGAACCTTCGGAATAATGCAACAAATGTTCGGGATTTTTAACCCCCAGGCACGGGAAATTAGTGTAACGGAAATACGAACCTTCGGAAAAACGAGATGCCCCCCGCATCATGATACTAACTGTATAACTTAGGACACAATACCTGTACCTGTAGTAAAATAACTTGTACCAAATGATCTTGACTAGTTTGCTTTTCGCTATCTGTACTTGTTCCTGCACTTTTTCTTTTTCAGTTCTCCCTTCTCCAACAAATGTACAGATCGTCACACAAACATGGAGCATTACAGCCTCGTCAACATTAATACAATCTGAATTAAAAGTGAAAAAAGAATATAATATTAAAATGTTTTAACAAAAAAGGGTCGTCAACTGAAAGCGAGTGGCAAACAATACATTCATGCTATATGGACCGGGGGGGGGTACTAGCATTTTTACCTCTGGCATTTTTACCTCTGGCATTTTTACCTCTGGCATTTTTTCGCCGAACCCTTTGTCGTTCGTCGTGCTAATCTTTTCAATTTTTTCAACTTCTTCCAAAAATGCATGGCAGGAATTTTAACCGAAACTTGGTCGGATTCATTCTTAGGCAGGAGGTAAAGTATTTTTTCCAATGACTGATTCTAGGATAACTACCTCCCCCCTGGGAAACTAGGCCTACCCCGGGACAACTACCCCAGGATAATTACCCCCCCCCCCCCCCGACAACTACCTATAGATTCTGGGGTAATTGTCCGGGGGTATCAGGGGAATCGTCATTTTATGGGGGAAAGTTTTCCGGGGGGGGGGAGGGAGTAATTTTCATGGGGGTAGCTATCCTGGAGGTAGTTGTCCTAGGGGTAGTTGTTCTAGAATCGGGCATTTTTATGTCGTAAGAACTTAAAACTTCCGTTAAAAAACAAAACATAAAAACAAAATAAACATTCCCTTATAAATAAACTTTCCCTTACCGAATACGATTGTGCCCGCCTCGCTTCGTAAAAAGAAGATCCCGTTTATGCTACCAATTATTATTTTTAAAAAGTTTAAATAAAATGTATATCCCTTAAATACGAATGTCCCCCCCCCCCCCCCGCCTTCGTAGAAAGAGGATCCCGTTCATGCTATATACATTATTATCAAAAAAACAAATTTCAATAAATTTTGATCGCTCGCTACGCTCGCTCGCCTAATCAATATTATACGATTGTGCCCGCGCCGCCCCTTGCCAAGAAGATTCCGTTTATGTTACAAGTTTCTCTCCATGAGAAGTATTAATATTTTCCCGCTTGCTTTCTACACTCGCCCAGTCAAAAATCAACATTCCCCTTAATATCATAATTATTAAAATCGAACATTAAAATGGGGCTCGCTCGCGAATATGAAATTAACACTCATTTCATGTGGAACAATTGTAGTGGTGCTTTAATTAGAAGTTGGCCAAAAAAAAAATATTCGAATTAGATTTATTAAATAGATGGAGGTGTCGTGGTCTATAGTGGATACGTCACCGGATTGTGGATCTCATGGTTCGCGGTTCGAGTCCCGCCACGGCACTAATGTCCTTTGGCAAGACATTAATCTACATTTACCTCTCTCCACCCATGTGTAGTAAATGGGTACATGGTAAGAATTTATTCCTTGAATGCTATCAGGGCCTTATAGGGCAGCTGGGCTAAAGCCAGGGTAATAATACTATAGGTTTTCCCGGCCAATTTCGTAAAATTATCATTCATTTTCATTTTCAGTGCATTCAAATTCGTGTGTCCCAAGCGGTGGAGTGACTTTGGTCAAACGATTTCATATTTCGTGCTTTCAAATTCGTTTTTAGGCACCAAAATTAATGGTTACCAATTTCAAATTCGGATAACAACGTTCAATTTCGTTTTGGGGCATGGATTTCCACATTTCAGCAATCAAATTAGTGAGCACCTAAAATCACTTTCAATTTCGTTTTCGAGTAGTTGGTTTCCTCAATTGAGCATTCATTTTCGTAATACAAATACGTGTAATATAGAGTGATCTGTCCATTTATTCATTAAAGGTGACTTGAAATTCTTTTTGTTATAACTTATTTACTCGTCACAATATTCATCATTTTGATCTCAACATAATTTCCTCAACAGTTGTGTTATCTTCAATAATCAATTATCCTTTTCATTATGATCATCATATTGTTTTAATCATCTTAATTGTACATTCAGTGTTTTTATATATCATCATCATTATGTTTTTGTAATTTTAATTTTGGACATTTGTTTACATCATGATCATCACATTGTTTTGGATATTTATATTTTACGTCTATAGTTTTTTTTTTTCATTATAAATGTATTGTTTTTGTAATCACCAGTTTACATTTTTATTGTCACCATAATCATCTTAATTTTATGTGATGTTCTCTGTTACATCTTTATTTCCATAATCATCGAATATTTTGTGTTCTTCATTTTACATCTGTATTTTCATCATCATGCTTGACCAACGTACAGTACATTGTTCTAAAGTTGATATTAAGCCATCTACGGGTTGGCGTGCTAAGTATCTTCCCATGTAGGCCTGGATATGACGATACCATTGGTCACACTTCTCTTGGGTGATGATATCGACGTTGTTGCGTCCAACTTGCTGGATGAGGTTGCATCGCCACTGTTGCAAATTCATCTCGGCCCTGCGTGCTGCTTCACGGTCGCCCAACCTCCGCTGCCATCGTGGACGTGCGAGGTCTCGTTTGACAGCATCTTTTAAGGCGCTGTGTGCCATCTCCGTGGGATTGAGAAATGGTGAATATGGTGGGAGTGTCTTGAGGTGAATTCTCGGGTGGACTCCATCGGCATGTTCGGGCAGTTGCGCTCTTACACGTGGGTGGGCGTTGTCATAGATGATGAAGACATCCATGTCAGGAGGAAAGAATTGGTTACACTGGCGTGCCGCCTCCAGGAGGAACGCATCAAAGCTCTCCCTTGTGACGGTATCACAGGACACGGTATGGTGCACCAAGCCCACTGCATCAGAGACGGCAAAAGTAAATTTGCAGTTGCGTCCGCGTTGGCCATGAACTGGCCACAATGTACAATTAATGCAAGTCTCAATGGATACTTAACATACTTAATTTGAATGTTGCTATTATGAACTTGTATGCCTTTATACGAATTTGAATATTCGGAATCAGCTGGTGACATGTTGCAGACGAAATTGAATAACCATTGCCGAAAATGTATGCTCATTCAGTGAATTATAATGCACGACTACGAAATCGGTTGCCACACTACTTCATTTGAATGACTAAAAACGATTTTGAATGACGATATTTCGTTGCATGACCGTATTGGACGAAAACAATTGCTTCTAATATGAAATTGAATGGCAAAACAATGAAATTGACCGGGAAAACCTATACTTCGGCGCTCAGAAACATATGTATTAAGCGCAATAATAAATGTTATGTATTGTTATTCATTATTAAATGAAAATAGACTCACGGTTGATACAGGTTGAGAACAAATTATTCTTTTAGTTGCATGTGCACCTGCCCGTCCCCCTCCCCCCAAATATTAATGATGTCGTTCACAAACAAAAGTTTATCAGTTATCGGTGGCACACAAACTATGGTTTGTCGGTAAAAAAGTGGTCTCGACACCCCCCCCCCCCCCCCCCCCACCCGGATACACCACTATGCTCGATTGGAAAATAAAGGAATATACAGACCCCACCCTCAACTGCACACTGTGATGTAAAGAGAGAAACAAATAGGATTATTTGAATCTATCCTGAGATGGCTTCAAAATGTAGGGTATATAATGTCTAAAACCTATGTATTCACTTTAACGTTTCCATTGATGCCTTCCCCTTTTCCCTAAAAAAGGTGCCTTTTCTGTTAATGTGCCCCTGTGCATGCCCCCTTTCCCCCAGAATTTCCTTTTCTGATGGTGTCCACTTTACACCCCCCCCCCCCCCCCCCCCCCATTACGAGAAGCTTTGCCGCCCTGGTCTGTGACCAATATTGATTAGTTGCAAACTCTTGATTTTAAGTCGCTACACTCTACATCAACACTAAATTTGTGATTTAATACCGTATTTAGTTGCCAGCTAACCCTAATGAATAACAACAAAATATATACATGTATGTATATGATCTTTGTGTGACATTAAAAAATAAATGTCAAAAGTACTCTGAATTTTTACAGTTTCTAATTTAGATGACAATCCACAAAGTTACAGGAACTATGTATCTGCGTATGGGATATTTATATAATACGGGTCATGTTGGGTTATTTTTTGTAATCCTGAAGTCTCATTAGTACATGGATTTTATCCACATTCCCCATTAGGCTTAGCATTATAAAATATACTCAGTTGGTTATTTTTGAAATATTCATAGCTGTTTATTATTGTTGTTTTTACTTGAGTTAATTTTTGTTTTATTATATTATATTACTTGTATTTCCTTATAAAGCTGTTACCAATTTATGCTATACCTAATTGTTTATTCCTGTTGCATCAGGACCATGATGCAAAACAGTTTTATACCGATCATGCTTTTATCCGGTATGAATAAGTTCAAATAAATAAATAAATGTATTTATAAATACAGTGCGTATTTAAAACAAGAGCCCCAGGGGGCACGACGCTCACCTGAGGTGGATCAATTCACATATGGTGCATGTTCTCTCTAGCACATGAACAACTTTCATTCTTACTCTATAGAGGTATCTCTATACACAATACCAAGTCTGAGCTTCCTACCAAGTTCGGTTAAATTCCAATCATGGGTTTTGAAGAAGCTGAAAATGTAAAAAGTTTATGGATAGCGGACAACTTGCCCCACACCCCCCCCCCCCCCCCCCCTCCAGTATGTTACCCCCACAGACCCCCTATAGGGCCACCCAGAAGAAAATCTCCATACACAATACCAAGTCTGAGCTATTCCTGGTTCTGGAGAAAATTTACATAGCTTTTACACTTGGGGGCTCTCCCCCTGGGCCCCCCTGGGGGCCACATGTACCATTTTAACACCTTTTGATCCCCTACCCCTAAGGATGATTCCTACCAAGTTTGGTTGAATTCCGATCATGTGTTTTGGAGAAGATCAGAATGTACATTTTGCCTGGCAGCGCCCCCCTCCAGTATGTTACCCCCACAGGGCCCCTACAGGGCCACTCAGAGAAATTTCATGAACAACATTCATTCTTCATCTATAGAGGTATCTCCATAAACAATACCAAGTCTGAGCTATGCCTGGTTCTGGAGAAGAAGATGTTTGAAATTTACATTGCTTTTACAATTAAGGGCCCTCCCCCTGGGCCCCCTAGGGGCCACATGTACCATTTTAGCAACTTTGGGTCCCCTACCCCTAAGGATGATTCCTACCAAGTTTGGTTGAATTCCGATCATGTGTTTTGGAGAAGATCAGAATGTACATTTTGCCTGGCAGCGCCCCCCCCCCCCCCCCCTCCAGTATGTTACCCCCACAGGGCCCCTATAGGCCACTCAGAGAAATTTCATGAACAACATTCATTCTTCATCTATAGAGGTATCTCCATACAAAATACCAAGTCTGAGCTATGCCTGGTTCTGGAAAAGAAGATGTTTGAAATTTACATAGCTTCTACAATTGGGGGCCCTCCCCCTGGGCCCCCCTAGGGGCCACATGTACCATTTAGCAACTTTGGGTCCCCTACCCCTAAGGATGATTCCTACCAAGTTTGGTTGAATTCCGATCATGTGTTTTGGAGAAGAAGATCAGAATGTACATTTTGCCTGGCAGCGCCCCCCCCCCCCTCCAGTATGTTACCCCCACAGGGCCCCTATAGGGCCACTCAGAGAAATTTCAGGAACAACATTCATTCTTCATCTATAGAGGTATCTCCATACAAAATACCAAGTCTGAGCTATGCCTGGTTCTGGAGAAGAAGATGTTTGAAATTTACATAGCTTTTACAATTGGGGGCCCTCCCCCTGGGCCCCCCTGGGGGCCACATGTACCATTTAGCAACTTTGGGTCCCCTACCCCTAAGGATGATTCCTACCAAGTTTGGTTGAATTCCGATCATGGGTTTTGGAGAAGAAGATGAAAATGTAAAAAGTTAACGGACGACGCACGACGCACGACGCACGACGGACGACGGACAAATTTCCATCGCAATAGCTCACTCGAGCCATAGGCTCAGGTGAGCTAAAAAGCATACCCAACAATGATAGCTTCTAATTAAATGTTATAATCGATGTGACTTTGAAATTTATTTCATGGTGAAGAGTAGCTTATTGTCTGTCTAGTGGTACCTCATTCATGACATTTCTGCGATGGATGACTGCGCACCAGGGTTTAAAAAAAAAAAAAGAGTCAAAAAGTCAAATTGTCCTTGTTCCAAGTGCGCGCTGATGCAACGACTGTGAGTCAAGCCATATGAATGTGCTACTTTAGACCAAAATAATTCTCCTTTGTGCTTCAATGCTTCATTGTTTAAAGTGAACCAGTGTATCTAAGCTTCCATATGACTTTGTTTCAATCCATATGGCAATCTTTAATTTATTTCAATAGCCTTCCAACTTCCTGTCCCATGATAACTAAACACTGTCTGCTCATTCGTCAATAGCACCATTTCACCTGCATACGGTGCATACAGTGTTTTTTGCGAATAACACATGGACTGAAAGGTTTACTGACCTTATAGACTAACAAGAAGAAAAGGAAGGATACGTGTTGAGAATTAAGATGGTAATTGATAGTAGACTTTTCAAGAAAGAAGATAGCTTCCCAAATAAATGTCCATTTTTAATGACTCAGTAAAAAGGCTTTCCTTAAAAAGAATGCAGATGAAGCCAACATTGTGTTATCATGGCATAAAAAAAAATTTAAATTTAGCTTGTAATGAGCCCTTTCTTGAGTTTGAGTTGACTTTATAAATGTATTTATAAATACAGTGCGTATTTAAAACAAGAGCCCCAGGGGGCACGACGCTCACCTGAGGTGGATCAATTCACATATGGTGCATGTTCTCTCTAGCACATGAACAACTTTCATTCTTAATCTATAGAGGTATCTCTATACACAATACCAAGTCTGAGCTTCCTACCAAGTTCGGTTAAATTCCAATCATGGGTTTTGAAGAAGCTGAAAATGTAAAAAGTTTATGGATAGCGGAAAACTTGCCCCACCCCCCCCCCTCCAGTATGTTACCCCCACAGACCCCCTATAGGGCCACCCAGAAGAAAATCTCCATACACAATACCAAGTCTGAGCTATTCCTGGTTCTG
Organism: Heliocidaris erythrogramma; assembly: GCA_025617745.1. NCBI lineage: Eukaryota > Metazoa > Echinodermata > Echinoidea > Camarodonta > Echinometridae > Heliocidaris > Heliocidaris erythrogramma. Next base: position 39,979,615 of record CM046860.1, on the reverse strand, counting down.
GAGAAAATTTACATAGCTTTTACACTTGGGGGCTCTCCCCCTGGGCCCCCCTGGGGGCCACATGTACCATTTTAACACCTTTTGATCCCCTACCCCTAAGGATGATTCCTACCAAGTTTGGTTGAATTCCGATCATGTGTTTTGGAGAAGATCAGAATGTACATTTTGCCTGGCAGCGCCCCCCTCCAGTATGTTACCCCCACAGGGCCCCTACAGGGCCACTCAGAGAAATTTCATGAACAACATTCATTCTTCATCTATAGAGGTATCTCCATAAACAATACCAAGTCTGAGCTATGCCTGGTTCTGGAGAAGAAGATGTTTGAAATTTACATTGCTTTTACAATTAAGGGCCCTCCCCCTGGGCCCCCTAGGGGCCACATGTACCATTTTAGCAACTTTGGGTCCCCTACCCCTAAGGATGATTCCTACCAAGTTTGGTTGAATTCCGATCATGTGTTTTGGAGAAGATCAGAATGTACATTTTGCCTGGCAGCGCCCCCCCCCCCCCCTCCAGTATGTTACCCCCACAGGGCCCCTATAGGGCCACTCAGAGAAATTTCATGAACAACATTCATTCTTCATCTATAGAGGTATCTCCATACAAAATACCAAGTCTGAGCTATGCCTGGTTCTGGAGAAGAAGATGTTTGAAATTTACATAGCTTCTACAATTGGGGGCCCCCCCTGGGCCCCCCTAGGGGCCACATGTACCATTTAGCAACTTTGGGTCCCCTACCCCTAAGGATGATTCCTACCAAGTTTGGTTGAATTCCGATCATGTGTTTTGGAGAAGAAGATCAGAATGTACATTTTGCCTGGCAGCGCCCCCCCCCCCCCCCCCTCCAGTATGTTACCCCCACAGGGCCCCTATAGGGCCACTCAGAGAAATTTCAGGAACAACATTCATTCTTCATCTATAGAGGTATCTCCATACAAAATACCAAGTCTGAGCTATGCCTGGTTCTGGAGAAGAAGATGTTTGAAATTTACATAGCTTTTACAATTGGGGGCCCTCCCCCTGGGCCCCCCTGGGGGCCACATGTACCATTTAGCAACTTTGGGTCCCCTACCCCTAAGGATGATTCCTACCAAGTTTGGTTGAATTCCGATCATGGGTTTTGGAGAAGAAGATGAAAATGTAAAAAGTTAACGGACGACGCACGACGCACGACGCACGACGGACGACGGACGACGGACAAATTTCCATCGCAATAGCTCACTCGAGCCATAGGCTCAGGTGAGCTAAAAAGCATACCCAACAATGATAGCTTCTAATTAAATGTTATAATCGATGTGACTTTGAAATTTATTTCATGGTGAAGAGTAGCTTATTGTCTGTCTAGTGGTACCTCATTCATGACATTTCTGCGATGGATGACTGCGCACCAGGGTTTAAAAAAAAAAAAAGAGTCAAAAAGTCAAATTGTCCTTGTTCCAAGTGCGCGCTGATGCAACGACTGTGAGTCAAGCCATATGAATGTGCTACCTTAGACCAAAATAATTCTCCTTTGTGCTTCAATGCTTCATTGTTTAAAGTGAACCAGTGTATCTAAGCTTCCATATGACCTTGTTTCAATCCATATGGCAATCTTTAATTTATTTCAATAGCCTTCCAACTTCCTGTCCCATGATAACTAAACACTGTCTGCTCATTCGTCAATAGCACCATTTCACCTGCATACGGTGCATACAGTGTTTTTTGCGAATAACACATGGACTGAAAGGTTTACTGACCTTATAGACTAACAAGAAGAAAAGGAAGGATACGTGTTGAGAATTAAGATGGTAATTGATAGTAGACTTTTCAAGAAAGAAGATAGCTTCCCAAATAAATGTCCATTTTTAATGACTCAGTAAAAAGGCTTTCCTTAAAAAGAATGCAGATGAAGCCAACATTGTGTTATCATGGCATAAACAAAATTTTAAATTTAGCTTGTAATGAGCCCTTTCTTGAGTTTGAGTTGACTTTATAAATGTATTTATAAATACAGTGCGTATTTAAAACAAGAGCCCCAGGGGGCACGACGCTCACCTGAGGTGGATCAATTCACATATGGTGCATGTTCTCTCTAGCACATGAACAACTTTCATTCTTAATCTATAGAGGTATCTCTATACACAATACCAAGTCTGAGCTTCCTACCAAGTTCGGTTAAATTCCAATCATGGGTTTTGAAGAAGCTGAAAATGTAAAAAGTTTATGGATAGCGGACAACTTGCCCCACCCCCCCCCCCCCTCCAGTATGTTACCCCCACAGACCCCCTATAGGGCCACCCAGAAGAAAATCTCCATACACAATACCAAGTCTGAGCTATTCCTGGTTCTGGAGAAAATTTACATAGCTTTTACACTTGGGGGCTCTCCCCCTGGGCCCCCTGTGGGCCACATGTACCATTTTAACACCTTTTGATCCCCTACCCCTAAGGATGATTCCTACCAAGTTTGGTTGAATTCCGATCATGTGTTTTGGAGAAGATCAGAATGTACATTTTGCCTGGCAGCGCCCCCCTCCAGTATGTTACCCCCACAGGGCCCCTACAGGGCCACTCAGAGAAATTTCATGAACAACATTCATTCTTCATCTATAGAGGTATCTCCATAAACAATACCAAGTCTGAGCTATGCCTGGTTCTGGAGAAGAAGATGTTTGAAATTTACATTGCTTTTACAATTAAGGGCCCTCCCCCTGGGCCCCCTAGGGGCCACATGTACCATTTTAGCAACTTTGGGTCCCCTACCCCTAAGGATGATTCCTACCAAGTTTGGTTGAATTCCGATCATGTGTTTTGGAGAAGATCAGAATGTACATTTTGCCTGGCAGCGCCCCCCCCCCTCCAGTATGTTACCCCCACAGGGCCCCTATAGGGCCACTCAGAGAAATTTCATGAACAACATTCATTCTTCATCTATAGAGGTATCTCCATACAAAATACCAAGTCTGAGCTATGCCTGGTTCTGGAAAAGAAGATGTTTGAAATTTACATAGCTTCTACAATTGGGGGCCCTCCCCCTGGGCCCCCCTAGGGGCCACATGTACCATTTAGCAACTTTGGGTCCCCTACCCCTAAGGATGATTCCTACCAAGTTTGGTTGAATTCCGATCATGTGTTTTGGAGAAGAAGATCAGAATGTACATTTTGCCTGGCAGCGCCCCCCCCCCCCTCCAGTATGTTACCCCCACAGGGCCCCTATAGGGCCACTCAGAGAAATTTCAGGAACAACATTCATTCTTCATCTATAGAGGTATCTCCATACAAAATACCAAGTCTGAGCTATGCCTGGTTCTGGAGAAGAAGATGTTTGAAATTTACATAGCTTTTACAATTGGGGGCCCTCCCCCTGGGCCCCCCTGGGGGCCACATGTACCATTTAGCAACTTTGGGTCCCCTACCCCTAAGGATGATTCCTACCAAGTTTGGTTGAATTCCGATCATGGGTTTTGGAGAAGAAGATGAAAATGTAAAAAGTTAACGGACGACGCACGACGCACGACGCACGACGGACGACGGACGACGGACAAATTTCCATCGCAATAGCTCACTCGAGCCATAGGCTCAGGTGAGCTAAAAAGCATACCCAACAATGATAGCTTCTAATTAAATGTTATAATCGATGTGACTTTGAAATTTATTTCATGGTGAAGAGTAGCTTATTGTCTGTCTAGTGGTACCTCATTCATGACATTTCTGCGATGGATGACTGCGCACCAGGGTTTAAAAAAAAAAAAAGAGTCAAAAAGTCAAATTGTCCTTGTTCCAAGTGCGCGCTGATGCAACGACTGTGAGTCAAGCCATATGAATGTGCTACCTTAGACCAAAATAATTCTCCTTTGTGCTTCAATGCTTCATTGTTTAAAGTGAACCAGTGTATCTAAGCTTCCATATGACCTTGTTTCAATCCATATGGCAATCTTTAATTTATTTCAATAGCCTTCCAACTTCCTGTCCCATGATAACTAAACACTGTCTGCTCATTCGTCAATAGCACCATTTCACCTGCATACGGTGCATACAGTGTTTTTTGCGAATAACACATGGACTGAAAGGTTTACTGACCTTATAGACTAACAAGAAGAAAAGGAAGGATACGTGTTGAGAATTAAGATGGTAATTGATAGTAGACTTTTCAAGAAAGAAGATAGCTTCCCAAATAAATGTCCATTTTTAATGACTCAGTAAAAAGGCTTTCCTTAAAAAGAATGCAGATGAAGCCAACATTGTGTTATCATGGCATAAACAAAATTTTAAATTTAGCTTGTAATGAGCCCTTTCTTGAGTTTGAGTTGACTTTAACACCTTCTCTATTCAAATGCGCAAAATCAATTGAAAATAACTCAGCAATTGTTTTCCAACTGAAGTAACTAATGCACAGTTGGTTTGACCCACACTCGCTACTTCAGCCCAAACTTGGTACGAGAGGAGTATGGCAATACTTTTTGAAAAGCCTGCTGCTCAGTCATCCGTGGCAGCAAAGTTATAAATAAGGTATCAATCAGAATATTTTTTTCACTGAATCAATAAGCAGGTCTTGTCATCATGTTCAATGCGAAATTCTGGTAGAAAGACAACACCACTTTTTGTATTAGCTCCCAAATTTTAGTAACAGCTATAGTGGTCACATTCACAGCCAACGAGCAGATTCTAATCGCTGACGGTGTTTGTTAATCTAATTGCTATATATTTTATATGGTTAGTTACATTTCCTTCTTTAGTTGAAAAATGTCTTCTTTATTAATTCTGTTTCCATGGTAACAGACTTTTATAAATCAAATTTAGCTCTATTCCAAACTAAAGTTTTGAATATAATCAAACAGGCGCCAAAAATTATTAGATGTTTTCAAAAGGACAAAAGGAATTCGTCCAAGCTTTGCGATTGTTCTGAAATTACGGCGTCGGGTTCATCGAGTATAATATAGTTGATTTCGAGTAATTTCGAGTAATTTGTTATATACCTGCGTCATAACCTGATGAGTGCAGGTCGAAAAGCTTCGTTACCATGTCTCTTTTTCGTGCCTTATTGAAATTTTGTAGTACCAAGAAATTATTTGTATTAGTATTTACTTTTTTCGGTAGCATCGAGGGGTTTTTTGCTAAAAAAATATGAGTTTTTTCTTACTGTTTCCATAGCAACAGCCATTTTCTAACATGATGGACACTTTCTATATAACTCTTATTTGGGTTTTAATCAAGTGAGAAACTTTTGATACATTATTTTCAAATGTTACAATGTGTTTTTGTACTTTTTTAATCACGAATACATGACATTTTCTGAAATTTTACTGTTCTTGATCCGTTGCCATGGTAATAGCCCTTGTGGCCACGCCCACCTCTTAATTTAGAGCAAAGAAGCATATTCTGATAGATAATGGTCCCATCTAACAGAAAAAAAATCATTTAAGATTATTTCTAGGAGGGTGGGGACATTTCAGTTTTTGGCCCAAAGACTATACTGATAATACGGGGGCATCTCGTTTTTCCGAAGGTTCGTTTTTCCGAAGGTTCGTATTTCCGAAACACTAATTTCCTATGCCTGGGGGTTCATAATTCCGGAAATGAAAAAGGGTTCGTAATTCCGAACATTTGTTGCATTATTCCGAAGGTTCGTTATTCCGAAGGTTCGTTTATCCGAAGGTTCATAATTCCGAAAATGAAATGGGGTTCATATTTCCGAAGGTTCGTATTTCCGAAAATGAAAAAGGGTTCATAATTCCGAAGGTTCGCATTTCCGAAAATGAAAAAGGGTTCGTATTTCTGAAAATGAAAAAGGGTTCGTATTTCCGAAAATAAAATAAGGTTCGTATTTCCGAAAATGAAAAAGGGTTCGTATTTCCGAAAATAAAATAAGGTTCGTATTTCCGAAAATGAAATAGGGTTCGTATTTCCGAAAAATGAAATAGGGTTCATAATTCCTGGTAAAAAAAAAGGCGAATTCATCAGGAGCAGAGGTGTAGAAACGGGGGGGGGGGGGGGCACGCCCCCACCCCTCCCTCATCGGATGGCGAAAAAATAAGAAAAAAAGAAAGAAAATGGAATAGGAAAGAAGACGGTTGGACCCCTTCCGGCAACCCCCCCCCCCCCCCCCACCCTCTTCCACCAGCGGCGTCTTAGATTAGCTTTAAGATTATTCCAAAAGACTTGTGCCTCCAATGGTGCCAGTGCTCCCACAATGGCTAGACTCTAGCTACGCCACTGTTAAAGGGAAAATTTAGGGGAACGATAGAATATTATGGTTTTATTTGCCATCTTCAAAAAGCGGATCTCTTTTCGACGAAAAACACCTCCCCCACCCCCGCAATGAATAAAAAAATGAAATGAAAAGAGGAGAGAAGAGAAAAGAGACGAAATTAAGAGGACGAGATTAGAAAAATCGAATAAGTGTTTATGTGTGTGTGTGTGTGTGAGGGTGTGTGTGTGCGTGTGTGGAGGTGTCGTAGTCGAACGGTTTACAGCGCTTGACTGGAAACGCAAAGGTTGGGGGTTTGATCCCTGTTACGGCACCTATGGCCTTTTTATTGTAAAAAATATAGCAACTTTCCTTTTTTTTAATTTACGAGCGCGCGAAGCTAGCGACCAAAAATAATTGTGCCTTTCCGTTGGGAAAAATCATAAAAATAACATATTTCGGCATATAATGACTGGAATTTGAGGATATTCGGGCACCTCACTCCCTGAATATGAGGTGTGAGTTGCCGGAATATCTGCACTTTCAAAATCCGGGGGAGGGGGGTTGGCTGCAGCAGCCCACCTTCTCGTACGCCTATGCCTAGGCCTATGTTAAGTACACAGTTGCGATTGATTTTAACTTGCGATTGTTTCAAATAAATCGCTTCAACTCCTTATAAGGCGGGGCACTGGTTGATAAAAGCCATTAATTTAGGTCAGAATGTTTTCTTCTCCATGTGTAATTCCTTATTTCTATTTTTTACGATGAGGATTGTTTTACTCTCACTGTCTTTTAGTGTTTTGTAATTCGTTATGCTTGTAAAAGTTATTTCAAACTTCAGGTCAGCGGTTGTAACTGTTAAAAACGCAGACTGTGCAGTAAAATGAAGCAACTCATTAGAATCTGTACAAATTTATTATGCTGTAAGCAGCTGTATAAAATGAAAGATTTTCTTCCATGTTTAGAAATGATGGTATTTTGGCAAAGTTAAAGAACATGTTCAATGATTTTAATCTATTTATGCGGTATAGATAGTTAGGATTATTCCCTGTATGATAATTATTTTAGCCCGACTGAAAGAAAAATTAACATTTTGATCCACTATTCTTCAAATCTGGTTGTATGTTGCTTTTAATCATTATCATTATATTCAATTAGCGATTGCACCTGACCTATATACTTACATATAATATGCCAGTATAAAGAGTTATTTTTATTCTTCAGATGCGGTGTGGTACATAGCAGTGGCTTTAACATTTTTGTTGTTGCTCACTTGTTATCTTTCTTTTCTTGAATTTGGTTTTCTTAAGAAGTAGCTGCTGCACGGCTTTTGTAAAGTTCTGTTGGAATAAATATTGTAAAGCGTCATAGATCATTTGTATTTACATGTTTATATATATATATATATATTTATGTATGTTCTTACCTATTTTTGTTATGAGTTTATTTTCATGATTTTGTTGGCTATTATTGTTACTTACTTTTGCTATCAGGGCCTCATGGAAGACCACCAATATTGGTGATAATGAGTCACCCTGTATAAATATCAGAAATAAATAAATCAATAAATCATTTCAGATATGCGGCAAACAAAATGCTGTATAGTTGTGTAAGCAAGGTCATTACTTACAGGATACTATGCTGCATTTCATTCATTTACCTCTACAATTTAAGATTTTAATCTGTTTTAAGAAATGTTAATACTTTTGCAAGGTTATAAAACATGCTCAATGATTTCAGTCTGCCCTGCTGCATAAATTGTTTAAGATATTTTGCATTATAGTTTGGTTTTACTTTTGTTTCCTTTTATGATAATCATATCAGCCTGATGATAAGACTCCTTCTTTAACTTGTTAAGATCCATCTTTCTTCGGCTTTGGTTGTTTATGGTATCTATTCATTTATTTATTATTATTACTACTATTATTTGTATTATTATTGTTATTATTATAATTATCATTATTATCATTATTATTAGTAGTAGTATTATCTGTTTTATCATTTTTATTATTATTATTAATAATATTATCAGTATTATAATTTTTATTATTGATAATATTATTATTGTTGTTGTTATTATTGTTATTATTATTATTATTATTACAATTGTTATTAAGAAGTGGACTACCCAGAATTACGATGACGATGTCATTTTGGATGGAGTTATGCGACCAGACTTAGATATTGCACCGGTTACTCTACTATTGCTTCTTTTATTTCCCTTGTCATGATAGTATAATTGGCCTATAGCCTATACGTATCAATAATATGCTTGTTATAATATGTTGTGCTACTTGCCAGGCTATTTATTAAACATAGCAGTAACTCCTTTATGAACTCTCTGTAATATTATGTTGTTGTTTTTATTGCTGTTGTTGTTTTGGGGACCGGAGGGGAGGGCTTGTAGAGTCATCTACAGAGCCATATTACAGACCTCGGCCAACTCGGTTTATTTGGGCACAACATGGCGTATATTCCTTTGTTTAGTGCTTGCCTAACAAAGCAACAAGCGCCATATTGCTACCTACATGGAGCCGAGTTGGCCAAACTCTGTAATAGATGGCTCTGAGGGCTAGGGATGCAGGACGCCCCCACCTTATTTTTAGTATACACTTTTCATAGTATTTTTTTAATCACAATTTATGTTGAATGTTGACGAAGTAATTACATCTTACATGTCTTAAAGATAATAAAGTGTCAATGTTTGGCTCGCTGGAATCCAGCAGCGTGGTGCCCGAACATCCTTTTATTTTGGGAAGCGAGATGGTCGGCTATCCTTATATGTAGGCGGGAAGGTACTCAAAATGTTATCGTTGTTTGGATTATCTGGTAACAAAATCATTATTCTATAGACAATATCTCCTTTTTTTTTACTTGCTCACTAGCGCGTAAGATTTGGAAACGGAATAGTTTGGGACAGGAACGCCCTTCATTAGGGCGAGTGAAGTGCCCAAATATATCCACATTCGGCAGCAGGGTTAAGTAATATTATTCATGGCTCATTATTACATGTTCTATATTTGTCTTTTGATGGCGAAATTGCATTTCCATTACAATAAAAAAAAGAGTTTTATGTTTTTTCTAACTCGCTTCGCTCGCTTGCAAATTGTAGAAACGGGGAGTATGATATTCTGCCAAGAGGCATCAGCTCCCCCTTTCAAAAACATTGTGTGGCCATTTTCTGCTTGTAAAGATCTACTTGGAACTTCGGTGTGTCTCATTTTCCAAAGCGGTATATACATTATATAAATAACTTCAAGCCAATTTCGTTGTAGCAAATTTAATCCGGAATCCGATCATTCACTTTCTTCAATACATAAGTATGTATTTTAATCACCGAAGTAATATCATTTTATGAGAAATAAAACATGTATTCCTGAGGCGCTCGCTCTCTACGCTCGCTCACAAATATTGGTTATTATAATAGGAACAATGATAATAATGATAATAATATTAATAATAATAACAATAATGATGATAATAATAATAATAATAATTATAATAATAATAATAATCATAATAATAATAATGATAATATTGATAGGAATAACGATAATATAATGGCTATTTCTCTGGATTTTATTATAATTGTTATCATCATTGTTATGATTATTGAGTACGAAATGAATATCTTTACACTTGACCGTCTTTCCCCTCCTCCCTATCCGAAATACGGATTGACGCCGTATTCTCTGAATTTTACGGTGGCTGATTTCCGCCAAGGTTTCTTTTCTTTGTTCAGTACGGCGTAATAACGCCCTATTACGGCGTTATAACGCCCTAAATTACGGCGTTATAACGCCCTATTACGGCGATATTACGCCCTATTACGGCGTTATAACGCCCTATTACGGCGTTATAACGCCCTATTACGGCGTTATAACGCCCTATTACGGCGTAATAACGCCCTAAAGTACGGCGATATAACGCCCTATTACGGCGTAATAACGCCCTAAATTACGGCGTAATAACGCCGTAATAGGGCGTTATACGAACCCTATTTCATTTTCGGAAATACGAACCCTTTTTCATTTTCGGAAATACGAACCCTTTTTCATTTTCGGAAATACGAACCCTTTTTCATTTTCGGAAATACGAACCCTTTTTCATTTTCGGAAATACGAACCCTTTTTCATTTTCGGAAATACGAACCTCATTTCATTTCCGGAAATACGAACCTTCGGAATTATGAACCCTATTTCATTTTTGGAAAAAAGAACCTTCGGAAAAAACGAACCTTCGGAAAAACGAACCTTCGGAGTAACGAACCTTCGGAATAACGAACCTTCGGAATTATGAACCTTCGGAAAAACGAACCTTCGGAAATACGAACCTTCGGAAATACGACATGTAACCGATAATACATGGGATAATTGCCTTAAACTCTAGATGTACCTTCAAATCGTGTTTTTCAGTCAAAATGCGCATCCAGTAAACATACATGGTTCCATTTGGGATAACATAAAATGAATATATCTATCACGTTAACGGATAATTTCTTTTCTGTGTGTGACATGACAATATATACATGATATGTTTACTCAAGAAAAAGCGGTTAAAATGGCAAACCTATGTTGGGTAAAAACTTTGAAATATTGGTAGTTTTCACAACCTACTATTTTTAGTAAATCACAGTTTTATGTCTCATTACGCATACATGTGTGTGTAATATCCAACATTCAATTGTATATTAATCAGGTGTGGGCCCTCATAGGCTTATGTATTAAATCTGTCACATTACACCTGATTATGAATTGATATTTCTTAAGATTCAACTATTTTTTTATATAAGGGCCCTTAAATCGCAAAAGGGCCCCAAGCCAAATTTCATTACGTTTGATGCCCTGAGGCCTGCAAATTTCAAAATGAAATTTAACATAATACAGTACACCTGAGTTAGATTTGATAGGCCTTACAGTACCTTGACTCGGACTAATTATACAGGAAAAGTACAGTAAGCAGCTATTTTGAAAGATGACTGCCATGGGCCCCCTGGGCGGTGTTTTAGATGGCTCAATATCCTATTTTGCGTATAGCACACTCATCTACCTTTATCCTAAGGTTAGTGATTTTATCACAAAATCCCCCCCCCCAAAAAAAAAGGGAAGATTAACCCACTGCCTACGGGAACCGGTGGTCCCTGTATTAACCCTATGGCAGTTTGAAAATTCAGTAGCCAACTGGTTAAGATATTACTTTACTTTAGAAATAAGAAGGTTTGGGGCCCTTTTTTCCATATAGGCATGGGCACCTGAAGTAACTATTTTGTAAATTTTAAACGAGGTAATGTTTTCCTGATCACAGTTAGATCCATTTTATACATATTTTACAATTCAATAATTTTTTTCTCACGTTAAAATATAAATGGGCCTTTACTTGAAAATAAGGGTACGTGGGGATTCTCTTCAAAATTTTGAGCTAGAATTATATACAGTATTGTTCAGTGTATTTAATATATTTGATTTGATTTGATTTGATTTATTTATTTCTGCTTGATTTCTCAATTCATCAAATAATGCATACGTTATACAAACTATGCGATATACAATACAATGGAACATCATGACATTAATGTATCTTAAACTACAAGGCTAACAGTAGGATTATAGAAAGAGAAATCAAACAAGAGGGTTTTCATAATAAGCCGAGGCTTGACAGCATGAAAGCCCTTTGAGATAAAATATAATTAAAAAAGTAATGAGAGAGAGAATGGGAAGAGGATACAGAGAGAAATAGGGATGAAGAGAGGAGGATAAAATGAGGCAATTGTACCTTTCCAAATATTTTAAATATCTATCTAATAACTGTATTAACAATAGAGAGTTAATCATCCGGTTTGAGAGGCAGACATGATATTAACATAATAGCAAGTGGTAAACTCGTTTTGTAAACTAATATCATATCTGCCTCCCAAAGAGGTGAAAATGTGCCAAGTCATGGGTCCTATTTACATAATTATACAAGATATTATGGGTGTACTACACAATCATTATTGTGGGGAATATTGCTTAATTAGGTGATTTTTTGCTGCTCGCTTGAAAGAGTACATTAAAGTCATGTTTTTTATTTCGGGAGGAAGGGAATTCCATACATCAGGGCCAGAGTGCCTAATAGAATTATGTGCAAGAGCAGTCCTGGGGTTAAATAAATGCACATTTTTTGATTGTCTGGTGGGATATGCGTGAATTTGTGTGTTCGATTGAAATAATGTTGCAAATACTGAGGGTAAAAGGTTGGAGTTATACTTAAACATGAATAGAGCTTTTTGTAGGAAATTAATATCATTATAACCTAATTTATTAAAATAACCTAATTTATTAAAATATCCCAATTTTTATATGAAGAATGAAGGAAAAAGTACCCTGTGGTGGACATTCAAACAAATGGGCACAACAGGCCCCAGGGCCCGAATTCCAGGTGGCTCAATATCCAGTTTTACATAGAACATATTCATCTACCTGTGTGCCGAATTTGGTGATTTTAGCCCTTTTTGCACAATTCTTTCCAGGGTCATTAGTGATTCATGATTCTGGGTTAAAAAGAGGTGTTCTGGAATTTCAGCTGCTATGAACAATGGCCGTTGTCGTGCTCTGGATTAATTACCAGTACACAAGAATTTTGCCGCTTTGGCTTTTTTTCAAAAAGTAATAATCTAATTATATATTCAGAGCATTGTTTTAAAAATACTTTCCAAAGAAATTTCATCAAACCTACTCTAAATAAATTGGACATCCTTCAACTTTACCCTGTAAAAACCGCAGTCTGATACGAGTTGTGACTTTCGAGTTAACAAAACAAAACAAAAACAAGCAAAACTGTCAAATGTTTTTTTTCTACACCTATAGAACTTGCACATTTCAAAATATTGCTGTAATTTTGTCAGTATCCTATTTACTCTCTGATCACAACTGGCAGTGTATTGTAATGTCTGCATTATTTTCCTGTTTTGCTGGATGCAGTGCGGTTTAAAGGTATTTGAGTGAAAATATGATTATTGTTACCTGTATACGGACCATGCACAATGATAATTGATATGATACGGTCAAAATCACACACAATTTATTTACTTCATGTTCACTGCACTGTAACAACAGAAACAGGGGTACCCTGATAACCCATAGCATAAGGGAACCGGCTGGCTCCTGTAATTAAGCCTATGTGAATAAGAAAATTCAAGAGTCAACGGGTTAAGCTAGAATGGGTGCGCGTATATGAAAGGTAAGGCTTTATGGGCTTTATTGAAGGTGTATTATGAAGCTGCGCGATGTCGAGTCTGCACTACTCAATTCATATTTATTCAATTCAATTCCATCTTTAAAAAAAAAAAAAAAAAAAGACATTGAATAAAAACATGCAATTCCATGTAATATATATCACATTTCATTTCAAATCGCAAAGTAAAAATATATTAATGGTGATTAAACTAAATTGGGCATAGCTGATAAAAAACCAGAAAGGTTTTGTCAGGACAGCTTCCGAAATGATACATAATTTGGTAAACTAAATGGCGGAAAACAAATAGCAAGTAAAGTAACAACAAAATAATTTACGAATTGCACCTTGCACCAACACAAGCCCAGAATACAACATGGTGGGATAGGAAAGGAGACACAGAAAAACAGAGAAAAGGGAAGAGAAGGATGAAATGGAATAAAATCTTATATATTCATACAGTGAAAATCACGTACAATCAAATGCTCTTTTAGATTACGTTTAAAGCTGTTATAAAAAGAAACTGAAGTTATATTTGTTGGAAGCGTGTTCCAAATTACAGGTACATGATGTCTGCAGGAATAAGATGCACATTCTGAATGTACATTCTATCTATGATATTTATTCTTAGATCTAGTATTATAATTATGTATTGCACTATTTCTTATAAACATATTGGATAATATTTTAGGAAGCTCTGTATTTAGATGCTTATACATAAGTATTGCACACATATATTCATTTAACTGGTATACATGCAAAATACTGAGTTGCTTAAACAGAGGTCTAGAATGGGCTTGGTAATGAGAGAGTGTTATCATTCTTACAATCATCTTTTGTAAAAGATATAAACATTTTAGTTTAGTCGGGTGGGTATTGCCCCAAACAATATTGCAATAATTCAGGAATGGTAAAATCAGTGTATTGTAAAGCATGAGTAAGACAGATTGTGGTAAGGTATGGCGAAGTTTACAGGCAACGGCTAAATAACTACTAGGTGTAAAAAAACAACAGTGGACACTTTTGATCGTTATTAGGGACTTTTAGAAGCAGTGTTGACTACAGTTCTGATCATTTTAGATTTCACTCGACGTGTACGTACCGTCGACTTCAACCGGAAGTCCACACTCAACGGATGAGCATAATAGTTGAGCTGTTCTGATGACGTCATATACGTGAACCTCGTCGAAGATTTCGGAGCACCGCAAAAACGAAGTGAACACGTTCTCGATTTTGCAAGTCAGGGAGGACGACAGGGAGAGGGCGAGTGGCGCATGCGCAGTGGCGTAGAATGATGTCCTTGCGTACCAGTCGACTAAGTGGACGTGCAATTCTAAAAGTCCCTAATAACTCCAACAATTACCTCGTATCAGCATGAGGGTATTACATTGTAAAGTTGAAGGATGTAAAATTTGTTGGGGGCAAGTTTCATGACAGTTCTCTGAATATTTAATTAGATTTTCACTTTTTTTTAAATCAAGGCCACAAAATCTCTGTTTATCGGGAATTAATGCAGAATAAAACAATTGCCATTGCGCATTGCGGCTGAAATTCCAGAACACCGTTTTAACCGAGATCATGAATCATAAATGACACTGGACAGCAATAGGTTGGCAGCTGCAACACAGAATGGCAATGGTTGTGTTCTGAATTATTACTTACTGACACACACAGATTTTGTGGCCTTGATTTTTCAAAAAGTGAAAATCTAATTAAATATTCAGAACAATATTTTAAGAAAATTATTCAGAGAAATGCAATGAAGTTTGCTTCCACTAAAATTTTACATCCTTCAACTTTATCATGTGAAAACCTCAGTCTGATACGAATTTTGACTTTTGAGTTATTAAGCAAAACTGTTAAATGTTTTTTTTTCTACACATA
Organism: Heliocidaris erythrogramma; assembly: GCA_025617745.1. Taxonomy (NCBI): domain Eukaryota; kingdom Metazoa; phylum Echinodermata; class Echinoidea; order Camarodonta; family Echinometridae; genus Heliocidaris; species Heliocidaris erythrogramma. Next base: position 39,964,353 of record CM046860.1, on the reverse strand, counting down.
TAGTACTTGCACACGATGCAAAGCAATCATTTCAAAATATTACTGTAATGTTGTCAGTATCATATTTACTTTCTGATCAAAACTGGCAATGTATTGTAATGTCTGCATTATTTTCCTGTTTTGTTGGATGCAGTGCAGTTTTAAAGGTATATGAGTGAAAATATGATTATTGTTACCTGTTTACGGACCATGCACAATGATAATTGATATGATACGGTCATAATCACGCACAATTTGTTTACTTCATCTTCACAGCACGGTAACAACAGAAACAGGGTGACCCTGTTAAGCTAGAATGGGTGCACGTATATGAAAGGTATAAGGCTTTATAGGCTATAATCGAAGGTATATGTTACGAAGCTGCGCGATGCCGAGTGTGCACTACTAATAAAGGCAACGGCTAAATAACTACTAAGTGTAAAAAAAAAAACAGTGGACACTTTTGATCGTTATAATAACTCCAACAATTACCTCGTATCAGCATGAGGTTTTTACATTGTAAAGTTGAAGGATGTCCAATTTATTTAGAGTAGGTTTGATGAAATTTCTTTGGAAAGTATTTTTAAAACAATGCTTGGGGGGGGGCAAGTTTCATGACAGGTCTCTGAATATTTAATTAGATTGTTTACTTTTGAAAAATCAAGGCCACAAAATCTGTGTTTATCAGTAATTAATTAAGAATACAACAATTGCCATTGTGCATTGCGGCTGCAATTCCAGAACACCGTTTTAACCCAGATTCATGAATCATTAATGACAGTGGACAGTAACAGATTGGCAGCTGCAACACAGAATGGCAATCACTATGAACATGGCGAACAAAGAAGTGGACAAAATATACAACTCCTCATTCAACCTTCCACAACTGCTCTGGTAGACAAAAGATTATCCCTTCATTGCTATTATGTAAAAATATGCAGAACAGGTGTCACATGCACATTCACCTGTTCTACGTATTTTACATAATAGCAATGAAGGGATGTTCTATTGTCTACCAGAGCAATTGTGGAGGGTACAATGAGGAGCTGCATTATTTTGTCCGCTCTCTTTGTTATCGTGTTCATAGTGAATTGTTGTGTTCTGAATGATTAATTACTGATACACACAGATTTTGTGGCCTTAATTTTTCAAAAAGTGAAAATCTAAATAAATATTCAGAACAATATTGTAAGAAAATTATGCAGAGAAATGCAATGAAATTTGCTTCCACTAAAATTTTACATCCTTCAACTTGACAATGTAAAAATATCAGTCTGATACGAGGCACAATTTTTGAGTTATTAACGATCAAAAGTGTCCACTGTGTTTTTTAACACATAGTAAAAGCGTTGTGAGGTTCTCAGGCAGTCGATTAAATACGGCACGGGCACTGCTCTATTGAGTTTCTTCTATCTCTTTGATACTTGTTCAAAATATATTACTCCATGCATAATTATTTTCAGTGAATGTGAAGGTTTCCATTTTGAATTGTTATATTATGTCTAGCGCGAGTCGATACGAAAACTATGGAGGCCACTCCTACGTCTATAGGCGTAGGACGTATAGCATGTAAAACCTTGTATACAAGGTTTTACATGCCGTACAAAACAAAATGTACTATTCTCAGGCAGTTTTTTACTTTTTTCGTTCTGGGACCCGTTTCATAAAACTTGGTATCAATAACAAGTTAACATGATTGTTATAAGCTATTAAAATCCTTGAGTCTGAATGGCTGAGAGCAAATTTGTCATAGAAATGGGGCAGTTGTTATTGATAACTTTTATGAATCGGGGCCCTTGTTCTGTTACGATAATAAGTTAACAAATTGGACCTGTCAATAATAGTCAACAATGTTTTGTGGTAATAATTTTAAAAACAATGCTCGAAATTAAATCATTCATTTCAAAACTTTCAAACTAACAAAAACAAAACACGCACAAGACGTCATTATGTATACATGTAGGCATAATACCACAAGTAAACGAAACTTCGACAGACTTTGCCACAAAACTAAATTATGGATGAAGGGAAACAACATTAAACCAAACAACTTCGAAACTGATAGATATTTATCAAACAAAGTGCTCGACTTGATCGCATTGCCACAAAATTTAGGAGGAAATCTTCGTACTCACATTTTTGTGTTATATCCCCAAAGCATTCCAAATTCAAAATGTCACCTTTTCAAAACGTTTGCACGGTACAAGTGCTGCATTTCTGAACTTTGTCTGTCCTTCATGCTCTACTGGTCAAACGGCATAGCCTTATTCTTTACCCCATTGTGCATTTTGTGATAAAAGCACCAAATTTGGCACATGGGTACAGGGATGTGTTGAAAACAAAATATTGGCTATTTGGCCACCTCAACTTTGGCGCTGGGGCCAGTTGTGCAGTATATTTCGCGATCCATTTAAGTTCATCATGTTCAAGTTCATCACATCCGGGAATGTATCAGCATTAATCGTACTTTTGAACATACTTAAGAAGGGAAATTCCTTTCAGCAAACAGCAGTATACTTCGCGATCCATTTTTCAATTTCATCATGTTTTAGATAAATAACACCACATTCGTGGAATTATTCGTACTTTTGAACATACTGTGGAAAATATATCAGTTATCATTAACACACACATGGATATAATGATAACGTGGCGTATATGTATGCTTGAACGGCTTGAACAAGATATGATTACTGGTATGCTATACACTCCACGTTAGTATGCATATGCAGTGACTTGTATCCATATCCCACTTCTGTGTCGTGTTTCATTTTCTTCAAGAAATTGCATAAAACCTTGTAATAAAAATGTCAAAAAGCGAAAGCGAAAGCGAAAAAGCTGCAGTGATAACTCCTTGGTCTGGCATTGGTATCCACCTGTCCACACTGACATCCACAAATCAGGAACTCCTGTGGACCGCAAAAAAACATCACAAGGACAATGGGGCGTGATCCTCAGATAGAGGAATCGGTGTCTTGATATCAGCCACAACTGGAAAGAGAATCCGTAGAACCATCTGCTGTAAAAAAAAAATGATGCATTCCAATTCTTTCTGAATTGTTTGCTTCTCGTTCCGTGTTCAAGTGACTTATCAACTCTTTCAGTGCCGATGTCACGTGACAGATAGAATTGTCATTTTCCTTCACCAATAAGCCAGGTCGGGGTTAGCGCATGGTACTGAGATTGTACAAATGACCCCAAATATCCACAGATATTTTAGACATGGAGGGTCCCTTTATGTGCACTTCAGAAAAATAACTCTGGGAGTGATAGAGGTGCCTCATGAATAGATTTTGTTTCCCCCTTTAAAAAGAATACTTCCACCTGGATATCATGGAATGCACCATTAGTGCATAATTGAATAATGATTACATGACATTCATGAGCACATATCGAATATTAGTGTCAGTGGGTTTTAGAATTTGGTACAGATGACCTTTATCTGCTCATGCTCAGATTGCATCCCCGAAGTGGCTTATTGCTCGACCACAGAAAAGGTATATGGTGGTCACGTCAATGTGTATCAAAATTTTGAGCATCGATCACGCATTCTACATAATGATTATAATTATATGATACCATAGATATTTTCAGAGAAAATTGCAGATTTTAAAAAAGATATTACCTTATTTCAACATTAAACAATAGTAAACAAATGAGAAACCAAAAAAGAATGGACAAAAAAGAAACTCATAAAGTTGGGTAAAGTAATAATGTTTGGTATCTTAACAAATGGTAATAACTTTCCTGCAATGTATTATTTTTCCACATTGCACTCTGTATTTTGTATTTTTTATTGTCTTGTCATACACATTTGATTTCATTCTGATGGTGAATGATTATCATAAAACCAGGGGCGGATCCAGGATTTTTTATAAGGGGGGCGGGGCACACAAATGCAGGTTTGTCAACTTTTGGAAAAAGGGAGACCCGTATTTTTTTGGTTTCGCTCAGTCCCTCCTCACTTGGGGAGGGGGGGGGTGGAGTTTGGAGTCCAATTTCCCGCCATAATTCTCTGACAAGCAAAAAAAAGGGGGGACACAATCGAAAAAAGGGCGGATCCTTTATGGTCAAAATGCATACTTTTCTTCCAAAGTGTGGGGGGCGGCCCGTGCCCCCCCCCCCCCCACTTTCCGCCACTGATAAAAACAGACTCAGGTTCGAACAAAAATTATGTAACTATCAAAAATTCATCCTTTTCCTCTGTAAATGTAAACTACACTCACTTTTTTTCAATTTGTAGGAATCGATGATCGAAATTCTGTCGTATTCTCATCCCACCTGCCAATTTGAGGATATATTCAGTAATTCTGTTGATGAAATTTATGCAGGAAATGGCCAGGATGAGTATCCCAGCTCCACCCATGTGAAATATTATTTGTCCTCTGAATTTAATGAAACTATGGACCGTTCGGTTGCAGAAAATTGTCTTTAGCATGATTCACTTTAAAGATCACATTGCAAGAAAATTCCATCAAAATAAATATTGGCTTAATACTTATTATTGCATAGATGTCATAAATTATACAAGGTTATCCAAATTCAACGCTTGGAAACATTTGAATTAATGATTATTATCAATTATAAAACGGTAAAATACAGCCCCCGATATAGCAGCTGAAGAGCTCCTTGAACGCTGCTGAGATGTGTGACGACACACGAAGGACCAGTCCTGTCTAAGCAGACGATGTCCCATAACATCTTACACATTTTTCAGTGCCTGTTTTGTCATCTCCTCTTCACTTATTTCTCTTACTTGACTAGCGTCAGTCTTAATGTTACTCTGTTGCCTCACTCTTAACTTCGTGTATGGTATTATTTTGATGAAAAATGCAGCGTTAAATAAATAAAGGAATCAGTCACTTGTAAACAAAATAAGACGCCATTGTATTTTCAGCTGCTTGCACCGGGGCATGTTCGGCGTTTCAAGAGGGAACGAATACAATCTATGATATTATTCGGAGGGCTTTTCAATTTGAAAATGGGGTTTATTTCATTGATCATTGACCCTTCTCCTGTGTATTTACAATCAAACGGTTTTAGTTATCAGAATCAGTTTCACTTTCCCTTTTAGAATGGTGTGAAATAAGGTCATGTTAAATATACCAAACTCTTTATAATTTGATAAATAATTGCATTCAATTACGTTCATTCATTATAGGACGTCGTCTGCTTAAGCAGGACCTATCCCTAGTGTGACGACATCAAAACATCGCTATATTTCTGGCGAATCCTTGGATATTGCAGATGCTTAGAAGAGCTTTTATTTATGTTGTTTTTATAATCATCAGATAAGCAGTTGACATAAAACTTATACGATTGCCATCTGTAAGCTTCCCAGTTTCTAGTGATACATTAATTGCCATATTTGTTATTTTCTTGCAATGTGATCTTTAAAGAAGCTTATTTCGCAATTTTCATCAAATACATTAGCTTTCTCTCAAACATCAGATTTTGCTTCTCAGTGATAGGCATATCTGAAGTGTGGATCAATTCAACCTTTTATGTTCCCTTTTCAACTGAAGTCTATAATTTTTTTACATGTCGACCGACCCGCTGGTCGTGGAGTTGGTCTGTTTATCCGGGAGGATATGAACGTTGTGATTTTTCCGAGCATTGTGAAGGTGTTCATGTTTTATGTTTTGAAATAGATTGTAAATCATCTAGAAACGTTGTAGTTGGGATTATATATCGCCAATCGAAACAGTGTTTTGGGAAAAACAAAAAGATACGTTAAATATTGTATATGTAAATATGTCCTGTAAAGGCGACCCCACCACAAGCCATGTGCTCCTGGGACCCTCGCCTCCTTCCACCATGGTTTTTTTTTTGGTGAATGTATTTGTATTTGATTATGATTATGAGAAGGAAATAAATGTATTATGAATGTGAATCTGAATTTGATAAAGAAAATTCATTTTTATACAATGGTATAAACGTATCTTCTCAATATTGGAAGTTTATGTATACTGACCCACAATAAAAAGTACCCACGACTTCATAATGGTATATCATATTTATATTGACAGACACAGAATGACAATGAACCAGGGTGGAAAGATTAACCTTTTATTGAAACATTTCACTAATTTCGGAAAACAGTGCTGTCTCTTGTCAGCGCGCATTACAGCGCAGAACACAACAAGTTGAAAAATGAAAGTCACAGATCACCCCTGGTGTTTGTGGATGGCAACATCACTGCACAGCGCTATGTGGACGATATCCTGAGACCACACCTGGTGCCATTCCTGCAGAACAGCCGAGGACTGCGCATCTTTCAACATGATAATGCCCGACCTAATGCTGCACGGCTAACCACTGCATTCTGAGGGGTGAGAACATTTAACACCATGGAGTGGCAGGCGATGTCCCCTGACCTCAATCTCATTGAGCATCTGTGGGATGAGCTTGGGAGGCGCATTGCTGGCAGGGTCAGGACTCGTGCAAAACTGATCCAGACTTTGCAAGATGAATGGAACAGGATTCCACAAGATTTCATTCAAAGACTGGTGCGCGTATGCGTCGCAGATGCAATGCCTGTCTGCAAACAAATGGTGGCCACACACACTATTGATCTGTGACTTTCATTTTTCAACTTGTTGTGTTCTGCGCTGTAATGCGCGCTGACAAGAGACTGCACTGATTTCCGAAATTAGTGAAATGTTTCAATAAAAGGTCAATCTTTCCACCCTGGTTCATTGTCATTCTGTGTCTGTCAATATAAATATGATATACCATTATAAAGTCTTGGGTACTTTTTATTGTGGGTCAGTATATATGCTAATATCAATTCATCAATAACAATATATCTGCGTTCCCTCTGACTATATATATTATTGTAAATTTGCTAATGTGTATTATCTATTTCTGTATACATTGTATATTGTATAATGTGCTTCTTAAAATATATATTTCTCTTAAAATATACACAACCCCTTTCAAATTTTATGATTCAATAAAGTTTCTAGGTGTCATTTTTATAATCAGTAACTTACGTTGGAATAGCCACATTAGTTCAGTCTGTGTCAAGATATCAAGTTTTTATCGGAATTGTAAATCGAATGAAATATGAATTGCCTAGTTATAATTGTTTACTCTCCATAATGCTTATATTTTGTCACATTTGTCTTATTGTAATTTAATCTGGGTAACATGTATTCTTGCCACTTACAAAAAATAATTATACTGCAAAAGAAGAAAAGGAAAAGTCCACCCTGATCACAAGTTAGTTTTAAAAGAAGCAGAAAAATTAAAGAAATAGATCACTGAAGGTTTAAGCAAAATTAATTTCCATTTTCTTCGTTTCTGATGAAGGAATAAATTTGTTTCATTCAGGTTTTATGTAAAAACATATGGGCAATGATTATATGTAAGGTGCATGTATGTTTGGATAATTTCTCTAGAGAAAATGGAAATGAATGATTTGGGGGGTCCAGGCCAAATGGGAGAGGAGCTTGCAATTGCGAGTTGCCCATTTGCGTTTGATTTATTACAACTTCAAAATTTTATCGTATTTTGCTCAAAATTTCACCCATCTCTTTCTTTAAGTTTTCTGCTTCTCTTAAAACCAACTTGTAATCAGGGTGGACTTTCCCTTTAAATTGCCAGACATTACAAAGATTCAAATTGCTTCGATTATGCAACGCTACCACTCAAACACTTTATCACCATATTTAATGATTATGTTCTCAGTTAAGTCTAACATTCACAGGCATTATACTAGTTCGTTTCATTAATTTCATAGATGGACCTTCTCAAAATAGATCATTCATTTCGACACACCGATATGGAATGATTTTCACTTGAGCATATTTAATATGCAATTTAAAGTGGCACTAAACTGGTAGAATTAGAACAGCGCCATCTTACAAGTATTGCTAAATTAAGATTATATTTTGAAATTTAATTGTTTTTTATTTTGAATTTTTACAAAAGCTTGTTTGGATAATAGGCACATTTTATATTTCAAACTATTTTTTTGAATTGGCAAATGTGAAATTGCCTGCAGATACTTTCTAAGCTTCTACAAACTGGGATGAGGCGTGATGATAAAATGAGAGGCACAGACACTTTTCAAATCCTGTTAAAAGATTTCATTTAGAAGCTTCAGTTTACTGTCACTTTAATGATACATTTAAAAGACAATATAAAAAATTATATTAATCAATTATCTGGGAATTACACAAATACCTTGCAAGCTCCCTATTATGCCTTGTCAAACAGGCGCAGATGGACAATGCGTGGGTTTACATAAAAATCCTGACAATATAATTTGACTACTTTTGAGAAAGCAATACAATTTTCATAATTTAAAAAAATTGTCAGTTTTGGTGTTTTGGTAATGTAAAGTACGCATACACCTTCCTTCTGACAAAGTTTGTTAGATGGGTTAGAAATCGACCCGACTTTGGGGCCCTTTTATAGGGGGCGCTCTGGGGGCCAAACCCGGCGGCCTCGTTCGAGCTTTCTTGAGATTAAAGATGGTCTAAGTAACTTTAATGGGTCAAATCTCATATGTAAAATGGAGTGACTATTTCGGGACTGGTTCCTGGCCCATCACTATGTCATACAAATTCCTCATGGCCCATTGTCCATTGATTGCCAAAATGTATCATTTCCAAGTCCTTAATTAATGCGTTATTAGAACAAAAATAGGATGATTTAAACAAAAATAAAAACTCAATATAGCTTGCACTGGATCTACGGCACGCTGAGCTGCCAAAATACACCCCGCCCCCTCCTTTCTGCATGAGTGCCAGATTAAGGGTTCATTGCTGGATACTCCACAGTACTTGAAACATTACAAAGGGGCTACATAAATAGCTCATGAACCGCTCGCCATTTCTGGTTGTATCGATCCTCTTTGACCATATCCGACCACGATGAGAAATAACTTGAGAGGAAGTACGTCGATTCTAAGGGGGAGAAACAGAATAGATTATATCAGAGATATGTTTACAGCAAGCTACACCATCATATTGAAGGTATTTAGGCCAGCATGAGGTGCTTTCATTTAATTTATAATATACTTCATTATTAAGTACACTATGTAACTCGTATACAAACTTATGTATACAAATGTTATTTTCCTATAACGAGATTTATTTTATGTAAGCATATACATATGCAATGTGGCATAGAATGGTGAAATTTATTTCTTAGCCGAAGATTGGATAAAATAGAACCATATCTCCCCCCCCCCCCCCATCCGCCCCTGATAATACGTGGCCAATTTGTTACCACTTTTATCCCTTATCGATTATCAGACAATGATTGTCATACTATTTTTTAAATCGCAACTTCCTTATCACTTTGTCTTATTTTACTGATATAAATCTTGCTATCTTTCTTAAATTGAGAATTATCCATTTTTACTGCATCTTTTTAATTTATTTTTGGTGCACCTTGGCATTCGTGTATTAGAAATGGTTCACTTGGGTCTCTTCCTATAAATATTTTATAAAATAAAAGGAATGACAACAAAGCTTTATTCCAATTACCCTGTGTGAATAAGAATAGTCATTTAGTGAGATATAAAATTTCACTACAGGAAAACGAGGGCAACATCATAGGGGGTGCTGACATATTTTGAACGAATATCAACTTTCATGGTTCTAAATTCTGAAAGCGAGTGAAGCGAGTAATCAAAAACGTCGACACATTAGCAGCGGCAATTTAATTTTCATCACAATGTACAAAATAAGATATAAAGCTCTACCCAAATATAAAATGTATGATCCGGCAGTAATATGGTAAATTAACATAGTAATTCAAAGTATCGGAAGGAGAAGCTGCAGCCCCTACACCCCCCCCCCCCCCCCTACCAGCCTCGTATGCCTGTCATGACAGCTATAAATCGGTACCTTTACAGAGCTCTTGTTCTACTAATGACGTCAGATAGTTATTGTCATTTGATAGTTTTGTGGATTGCTCGATGAGGTCGCTCGTTGTGTGAATGTTTGGCACTCCTTCACGAAGACCTTTTATTAAATCACTCTGTAACCAAGGGAAAAATGGAATATTGATATGAAGAACTTTCCAAGAGTGACGTTTGTTTTCTATGGCAGATAAATCTGTAAACAGAGCCAGGGGAAGGCGGTGAGATAATTAGCTATTTTGTTAAGTTAAAGTGGCATTAAACTGGTAAAACTTGTACAGCGTCATCTTACAGTGATTGCTAAATCAAGATTATAATTTGAAATTTAATTGCATTTTATTTTGAATTTTGGATAATATATAGGCACATTTTACATGTCAAACTATTACTTTTGACTTGGCAAATGTGGAAATTGCCTGCAGATACTTTCTAATTTTATACAAACTAGATTGAGGTATGATGGGAAATTGAGAGGCACAGACATTTTTCAAATCCTCTTAATAGATGGCGCATTTAGGAGCTTCTTTTTTCTGTCACTTAATATTTAGACGGTAGCGTAAAGCAACTTGCCGGTGTAAGTCAGAAGAAATGCTTTGCCAGATAGAACAGAAACAATCATGTACTTGCTGACAAATATTTGAGGCTGGTGTCACTACCCCCACCCTTTCCCCCGAACAACGCCTCTGTGTTAATATTACACAACTTAATAACTAACTTGTTTGTCGAATTCTGATGCAAAATAGGCAGCTTTTATGTCGGACTTCACCATGAACTTGGAGATAATTGATGCCAGTTGCGAGGGGGTCAATGCATCTATCGAGTTGCAGATGTCCCGTGCAAAATCATTGCCACACCTGTCAATAAAATGTATATTAATAGTGTTATCTATATTAATGAAGATATACATTTAGAAAAACAGCAAGCAGCAATAAAAAACACGACTTCATAATACATGTAAGTCATGAAAGCTGACAAGCTTATCAACTGGGTATAATCATGATGATAATGATTTTTAAACATTAATATGTTTAATAATAATTAGCTCATTTGAAAAACATGAATCGATATCACAGTAATTACATTAAATAGGGCCTACGTAACTTAACTGGTAAAGAATTTTGGAAAATATTTACCATACACTCTTCCATTCCTTGTTGAACCTCCAATGTATGCAGACATACGTCGTGTTCTTCAATGCCGCCTTAATATAGTTTTGCGCCGTTTCTCGGACTACTTTTCCCCTGAGGAAATACTTGGTGTAACGGCTGATGTGACTAGCATATCGAAGCCGATTCGCGTAGCCGTAAGGATAAAGAAATGCGTTACATTGATGTGTTGTGGTTAACGAGTCTGGGTACGTATCCAGGAAATCATCAACGGGGAGTGTGTAGTAGGGTAGATCACTTGCGATCTGAATGACGTAATCGGAACGGTTCGTAGTCAAGAAGATTGAAGGTATTTTAATCTGCGTCCAATTGTAATACACCTGGATCGTACGACCTACGAATTTGTTCATCCAGTCGATTTTTGAAAGACTCTGATTTGGCGCCGAATTGGTACCAAGGAAAACCACGTCTGCCTTGCTCTTGCATTGCCGTTTAAATTCTTCCATAGTGGCGACGGACACAAATTTGGAAAGTGCATCGGCATCAAGGGTTTCCTCAAAGGTGTGAGGGCGCTGTGTTTCTAACGTTGCTCCATGATCGAAAAAAGGCGCGAGGACGACTGTCAGGTTTCGTTTTTGAGCAATCATGGATACAAGCTTGATGGCTTGGATTTGGTTGTTTGGTCCTTGATTGCCAAGCAACACCGGCAATATGTACTTGACCATGTTGACCTTTGACATGTTCTTGCTATGTACTTCCTCCTGCTTTATATTCTGCATTTCATTTCTCTCGGGTCCATCTTGATTCAAGATGGCTGCCAAAGGTTTCGATTTATCGTCTCTCGGAAGAACAGCGTCAGCGTTTCCATGTTCATCAGTGTTTACAATCTGTAAATGAAGACTTGTCTTCACGTTCGCGTCCGCATCTCGCACTGGGTTTAAATCTTGCTGCATGTCGGGCCCCTTCAAATCTCTTGCGCGACTTATCCGATACACCATTTGATCATCCATCAATGATAATTCCATGAGATCACCTATCGTTTTGTCAGCCTGGTTCGCAACTAAATGGGCTAGAAAAAATTGGCAAAATGCGAAGAGTGCGAAGAATACGAGAAGAGGTCTGATTCCGCATCTCATGCTAGTAGATCGCTTATGAGTTCTCCTGTACGGGGAAAGGCATTGGGAAACGTTAAAGTCATTAGTTTGTGAGGAACTGCGGCAGGGTCGACGTTCATTTCATTTCATTTATTCATTTATTCCATTCAAAGATAAAAATACAATTAACAATAAAGTAATATATTATACATAGAATGCGGAGACAGCAAGAAAGAACAAAATGTCTTATAAAGAGCTGCCACCAAATAAAATACGCATTAACATTATTAATAACATGGAAGAACAAAACAAAATTTGTATAATAGAACAGAGGCATAGCAAAATTAATTTACCAGACAAGCCCTACACAAACAATTACCGTGCCTTGATATAAAAAAAGCAACGCAATTAATGTCTCATATCTCGACTGGGCGTTGTGGCGTGCGCCTGTAATCCAGCTACCAGTGGAAGTTATAAACTGATTCAGCGGACCCAGGTTCGAGACTGAGTCACGTCTTTCGGATGGTGACGTTAAAGGTCGGTCCCAGACGTAAATAATCATATCTGTAAAAACCCAATGTACTACTACTACTAATACTGCTCATACCTCTGAAGTAAAAACAACTTATATCTCCTTTTAAAAATATTCAATGAATAGTTTAATATTCAAAGGTAAATCATTCCAAATTTTAGGACCTTTATAAAATATTGAATTAATAGTAACATTTGTTTTGACCAGAGGTAAATTATAGTCATACGGATTGCGTGTATTATACGAGTGAGTTTCACACTTTAATTTAAAACATTTTGAAAGACTATGTGAAATACGATTATTAAAACATAAATACATAAATATGGCAATATTTATATTATACAAATCAAAGACATTCAATAATTTCAATTGATAAAAATGTGGAGCAGTATGGGCAAGAAAATTAGCATGCATTATAATTCTAACAGCCTTTTTCTGTAAAAGAAATAATCTTTGCATAGAATAATTAACAGTGTTAGACCATGAAGTATTACAATAATGCAAATGGGGTGAAATAATAAAATAATGAAATTAATAAAATATTGCGAGGAAAATATTTCAGTTTGTACAATACACCTAAATATTTAGATATTTTATTGCAAATTTTATTAATATGAATATGCCATGATAACTTACAATCAATAATGACACCTAAAAATTTTAATGATTTTGTTACTTTAACATTCTTATCATTCATTTGTACTAATACTTTATCACAATCGATTTTCTTATGAGTAAAAACCATACATTGTGTTTTATTTACATTTAAAATCAATTTATTTACAATCAACCACTGACTAATCTTTTTTAACTCAATATTAAAGTTTAAAAGCAAGTTGTCAACATTACTATCAGACATAAAAATGCTCGTGTCATCAGCATATAAAATATATTTTTCAGTGACATTACAAATATCATTTATGTAAATTAGAAACAATAGCGGTCCCAGTATGGATCCCTGGGGCACCCCACATCCTACTGTATTTAATTCTGATTGAACATTATTAATAATAACAAATTGTTTGCGATTAAATAAGTAACCTTCAAATAATTTCAAAAGAATACTGCGAATACCATAATTATGTAACTTAATTAATAAAATTGTATGGTCCAAATTATCGCAAGCCTTACTTAAATCTAAAAACAAACCAATCAATATTTTATGAGAATCAAAAGCTGAAGATACTGTATGAACTAAATCAATTAAAGCGGAGGATGTGGAGTGCCCTGGACGGAATCCATACTGGGAGGTAGATAATATTGTGTTTCTCCAAAAATTTCAATAAACGATTGTACAAACATTTTTCAATAACCCACTTTTACAAACTGGCACTACCCTCGCAATTTTGAGTTTATCAGGAAATATACCAGTTGTTATCACCGAATTAAATATATCACAAAGAGGAAAACAAATTATATGAATAACCTTTTTCACAATTGATATATCTATTTCATCATAACCTGCACTGGATTGGTTATCAAAATTACAATCTTAATTATCTCACCGGGAGTAATAGGATTAAAAAAAGCTGTTACATCAATAACTTTTAAATATTGCACATAACTATTGCACGGAGTATTGCACTGAATATTATTTGTCAAAGATGATCCAATATTTAAAAAATAATTATTAAATGCTTCAGCAATATCACTACCATAGACGGTTACACCATTACTTAATTTCAAACTATCAATTTTGCCTTGATTTTGCTTATTTCCAATAGCTTTATTTATAATTTTCCACATTTTCTTCATATCTAATTTAACATCAACAAACAATTTTCTAAAATACTCATTCTTAGTTCGCCTAATTTCATTATTTACCTTGTTACGGTATGATTTATAAGTACGCTCCCTATATAATGTAGGGTTATTTAAGTATTTCTTATATAATAAATATTTCTTATTACACATTTTCCGCAAATCATGATTAAACCAAGGCTTATCTTTGCGAGATTTATACTTAAATTCAATTTTTGGAAAACATTCATCATAACTTCATAAACTGATTAAAAAACAAACTATAATTAATATTTGGATCATTATTCATAATATTCCCTTGTACATTTTTCAATTTCTCACTAAATAATTTTATGTTAGTATCATTTACATCACGTTTTATTATTAATCTTTCTCCTTTATTTATTACTTTATTTTCAATACAAAATACTGGAAGTGGGGGTATCTTCAAAAATGTTGCTTCTTAGAAGGAACGGCATCTGCCAAAACTTTGTGGAAAAGATCTACCAACGTGAATAGACATTTTCATAACCTTTATAATAACTTATTCTCTTTTTACGACTTCCTGTTAATAATCATTGATTTCATCTTCCTGGACACTGGCCAGTGTTTGTTACTGGTGATATTTGCGAGAGAAAGATCTAAAACAATAGACAATGTAGCTGACCACCCTGTTGACTTCTGTATCGGTGTCGTCGCCGTAGACCGACAACCCACCAGATATAAATAATACAAAAGGTTCGTTAGACCGACAAGAAAATAATTGCATAAGAAAGTATAGAAAAGAAGTTAAGTTTAAAAAGTTAAACGAGAACATCAGCCCACGAGAACGACAGCCCAAAAGACCAACAGCAATGCAGTTTTATTATTGTGGGAAACAGCAAAATATCGGTCTCGTGGGCAGTCAGTCTATAGTGAACCCTCAGAAATGTGGCTAGAAGGCCCACGAGACCGAAATTGTAGGACCCAAGCGCTGACGATCTAGTGGACTGTCTGTTTCTTGGGACGTCGGTCTAGTAAACCCTCAAAAAAGATGTCACAAGCCCATGAGACTGAGACCGACATTTTTGGTCTAGTGGGCTTTAGATTTCGTGAGCTGTCGGTCTTGTGTGGGCTGTAGCCTCTATCAATTTACAATGTTTTCATCTTGAAACTTTTGTATGGTTGATTCATCGATAATATTTCTGTACCTTTCTGTGATAGGATTGACTGTGACGCTTAGTCTATTTTTTTTAATGACATTACTGTATGTAGTCTTAATTTAAAATATGTTTATGGCTAGTCTGTTAGTTTGCTTTGCACGGTGTTTTGATACGTTAGGAATGTATCCTGCTTCAATAATTAGGCCAGAGATATGTTACTGATTAAATGGCCACAATGCCTTTTTTTCATTTCAGGTTCTTGTTATTCGATCATAAGCCTCGTGATCGGTATGCACAGAGGGTTAAAGAGATTAAAGAGATTTTATTAATTCAAGGAGACCCTGAGGGGCATATGCTTACATGGAAGGGGAATTTTAGTGACTTTTCTTGAGTTCAGAAAAAAAAAATGCTCCCAACCCCACTCCACTTAAGACACCGTTGGGATTAAGGGTGCCAATGCATTGCCCCACCCCCGAGAAAATCCAATATGGCGTAGTAGGGCCTACACATTGAGTATAAAAAAGACCCCACCCCCTATTCTATGCCCCGTCAGCAATTTCGGTCCAAAAAAGTGTTCATAATTATGATACATATGCCTACCCGAATGCCCCATCTTTAGCATGTTTAGGGGCGGTCGAACAATTTTGAAGATAATTTCTCTTTTTTCAAATAAGTGGTAAGATATTTACACTCTATATTTACACTCCATTTTGTAGAACGCAGAGATATAGACTGTCAGCTATTCCATCTCTGTTAGTCATTTTTAATAATTCGTTGTAATGCAGTTAAAGTCAAACTTGTATGACATAAAGACCGCTCAACATGCTCAAGGGAGACAGGAAAAGTGGTCTTTATGCATAAGTTCCTTTAATTCACGCTTCAATGAGAAATGCTTTCAAGGGAAACGAAAATTGTGGTCATTATAGACTGTTGGTCTTTCTATGCAGGTGGTCTCTAACATGTCTAAAACAGGTTTGACTGTATATCGATTTATTGTGCAAAAATATATTTTTCTTGAATTCATGCTTCTTACTAGATCGTCTATCTCTCTTTCTCACGTTTTATGCTCTTTGTACTGAAATATTTCACGATATTTATGCAATGGGATCTTACATTTAGCAGTTCTATGCAAATTTATTTTTCGTGCAATTCTTATTCTATCTATTTCTTCTGTTTTTACCCTCTTTTCATTCTACTTATCTTATTTCTTGTTTTCCTATATTGCATGATTTTCTACTATGTAGGGCCTATATGTCTGTTGCGATATCACACTATTTTTATTTTTTATTTTTGTAATATTGTAATTTTTCCGTATAGAAAGAGGCTGGCAGATTTATTTTTTTATAATAAATGCAAGTTCATGTTTCATCAACCTTATACTTGCCTAATGCAATGATACTCTTAATGGGTGCTGTGGATAATCATCTATAGTAGCTTTGATGTTTTTCGATTATATACAGACTAGACCTGTTGAGTGATTCCTTCGTTGTACTGTAGTTATGCCACTCTACCTCATGCAATATTTTTTTTAATTATCCATTTACTTGTGGTTTTGGGATGATACAGTCGGAGCAATATAATCATGTTACTCAAGATTGCTTCGTGGATGATAATATTTCTCTCTCCTTCCTCTTTGGTCTTCACCCTTTCCTCTCATTTTCTGTTTTCCTCCCTCTATAGTCTGCTATCACTATTTTCCTCCCCTTTCTTCACATAATTTACTACAGGCCTACATTACACAGACCTTGATAGAATAGTGAACACGACTATATACGTTTAAAAACCGCATAACTATTGCCTTTACAATAATTTCGCTATCACTGCATGGAAGCATGCTTCTTGTTTATGATTATGCCCACAATTTTAGTGTGTGTTGATATTTTTTACACAGTGCTGGGGGGGGGGGGGTTATCCCATCTTCTGCATCATCATTATTATTCCTCTACATGTAGATGTTACAATCTTTTATTAATTGTACCTGTACATGTTCTCGTGCGAATGCTCCTTATTTTTCTCCTTTTCCCTTCATCAATCTCACCCTCTTCTCTCTTACTCCCGGGGGGGGGGGGGGGGGCGACACTCAACTATATTGCTGTACAGACTAGACCTGTTGAGTGATTCCTTCATTGTACTGTAGTTATGCCACTCTACTTCATGCAATATTTTTGCATATCGCTTGAGTAGATTTCGTTTTGATTTAATCAATAGGTACGTTCACACGTAGAGCGATAGCATCGATGCTATCGAGGAGTCGATGCTATTTTGGTGAAGACCAGATAGTGTCGAGACCAAACGCTGTCTGAACGCAGATAGTCACGAGATAGAAGCGAGTTTCCAAACTATTCTTGCAGCGAGTTTAGCAGGAGTAAATCTCAGGATCCAGCGACAAAGCATCGACGCTTTGCGGTAGACCACCCACCGCGCTTGTGACTGTCGTGTGAGCGCAATCGCTGCTATCTTCACTCGCTGCTATTATAATTATATCTGTTTCATGTGGTACTATAATATAATGCAATGTATGTATTTTTTTCTATTATCATTCTGTCTGTTTCATCTGGTAGTGTAATGTAATGTATGTATTCATGTGATGTATATAGGGGTATAGTAGGGTAATGTGTATACTGTGTGGTAAGGAAGGGGGTTGTTGTTTTTTTTTGGGGGGGGGGGTTCCTTCTTTTTATCTTTTTCTTTTTTATATATGTGACCAGGCACCACAAAACCACCCAAAAGTCGCACTGTGTGATTTTCAGTTAGAGATCAATCAATGTGTTTTGGTTGGCATGCATGGTCAAATTTTATTTTTGGGTATTTCCTGAAAGAGTATATTTTTTCTAAGTAATCTAAAATGTGGAGGCACCAAACAATCTAGAAGTGGTATTTTTGCCAGCTTTTTATCAGACTTATGTGTGTCTTCTCTGGATTTTGTTGTATTACTTTTCTTTTTCACGACCCTGAATACTTGTCTCATTTTAATCTCCCATAAATCTCCCGGAGTAAGTTCTTGCATCGATACTTGTGCACTATGATAAACAGGATATGTCTATGTAGTATGCCAAGTTTTAGGACAATCTGATAATCCCTTCATAGAAATTTTCATTGAGTTCTAATCCTCCATTTGTCACCTTAGCACAACACTTCGCGAGTCAGAGTGCTTCAATAGACTGCAAACTTTAAACCCTTATTAAGAAGTAACATTATGAGGCACTGTGCATTCTTCTATTTGTACATTGAGTTATGAACATCCAATGAGTTATATATCATTTTAAAGCTGAGAATCTGCTCTTTCAGAATCAGACCTTAACTAAAGTATGATGTGGTCTTTAGATATTGATTTACATGTGCTTACCAGAGAATATAGTGTGCATGCATGTGTTTTATTTTGGCATAAGATTGGAGTTCAGTC
This sequence comes from Heliocidaris erythrogramma, assembly GCA_025617745.1. Classification (NCBI taxonomy): domain Eukaryota; kingdom Metazoa; phylum Echinodermata; class Echinoidea; order Camarodonta; family Echinometridae; genus Heliocidaris; species Heliocidaris erythrogramma. The sequence continues at coordinate 39,945,480 of CM046860.1, read as the reverse complement.
AATTTTTACATGTACAAGGTTTATTAAAATTAAGTATTATAACACATGTATTTGCTACTTGATTGTATTATCTATATTTCAAGTGAATTGTTATTGTGTTATTATGTTGATTTATGAAGACAAATGAAATATTATTAAGTACAAAAGCTTCGCATCATATGATACACAAACTTCCGCGCGTTTGACCATGCATAGAAGCAAGTCGATCACGGCCTGTCTGAACGTACTGGAAATATTTTTGAAACTTACATAGCATTGATGCTAACATAGCATCGATGCTATGTACTACGTACTATGTACTACGGCCTGTCTGAACGTACTGGAAATATTTTTGAAACTTACATAGCATTGATGCTAACATAGCATCGATGCTATGTACTACGTGTGAACATAACTAATGATACATGGCTCACAGCTGTTGTAACACTAATTGATGAACATAATGGCATGTGTCTTAGGAACTGTGTATACACATGCATTCTAATAAGAGTCGTTTTAAGCTTCTCCCTCAGTAACCTCATGTTTCAGATTGCATGCATATTTTTGTTTCTTTCTATGTGGGATTACGCATAGATTCTTAAATATTCATCATGCCGGGTATGGAGTACATGTATGAAGAAGAGGGGGAACGTCAGGTTGGCATTCTCTACGGCACAAAGTTTTAATTAATTGGGAATGCTAATGTATTTTAGATTTTTCCATTGCATGTGTGCATAACAACACAACGTGTACTAGTATTGGTATGCGGCTGTGTTGTAGGATAAATTTTTTGGAATTATACTTGGAATTAGCTTTAGTTATGAATGGGGAAGGGAGGGGCTCAGGTATTCTGAAGTACATGTTTGAACAAGAAGGGTATATAACGTCACTGTAATACATTGCAAACAGATTGGCATCCTCCACAGCATAAATAAAAGTTGAATTAATTTGGGAATGCAAATGCCACCACTTTTTACGGAATGCAAATGTACTGTAGATTTATTCATATATGCATAACAACACAATCAATGTACTAGTATTGGTATGCGGCTGGGTCTTAGGATAAAGGTTTGGAATTATATTTGGAATATAGTTTAAGTTATGATGGGGAAGGGAGGGGCTCAGGCTCTCGCACTACACTGTGTATGTGTGCGGTAGAGCATGTTAAGCAGGGTTTGGATGTTTGTTGGGGTGATGTTGGGTGTGTCGTGCTGTGTGCCGTGTTGTGTGTTGTGTGTATGGCTGCCATCATTTTTGTAATGAAAATACAAACCTATATATATTCCAATCTCGAGAGTTAGTTTTTAGATGCTTTGATTTTTTCACTGACATTGGTGCAACAGTATTTGATTTGCTAGATTGTTTATTTGATAAAACGCTGTCCTGCTCGAGTTGTTTGTTTAAAATAGTTCATATGTTATGGGGGGTTTAAATTTCACAGTTAATGTCAGGGGTATAAGGGACAGACACAAGAGGAAAACGATTTTTGATTGGATTAGAGAGAAAAGAGGTGATATAATTTTACTACAAGAGACTTATAGTTCACAGGATATTGAGGGAGATTGGGAAAAGGATTGGGAAGGGCAATTCATTTTCAGTCACGGGACAAACCTCAGCAAAGGTGTACTTGTTTTACTAGCCCCAGGATTAAATATCGAGATGGAAAGGGTGGTGAAAGTTAATGACGGAGGCTTTATATTCCTCAAAGGAGACTTAATGGGGGAAATGTATTGCTAGGAAATGTTTATTTCCCGATAAGGGAAAAGGTACAACAAGAAGTAGATTTTTAACAAAATTTAGATAGCTGTATTTCTGAGCTGTTGTCTTGTAACTATTCGATTATTTTTGGGGGAGATTTTAATGTAATAATAGATAAAGACTTAAATTATTTTGGAAGAAATGTTAACGTGAGAACTACCTTTGTAGACCATTTGGAGATAATATTTAAAGAAACAAGGCTTAATTGATATATGGAGGAAACAGAACCCACGAATTAAGGAATTTACTTTTAGACAAAATAATCCATTGGTCCAAAGTCGTCTAGACTAATGGTTCATCTCAAAATGTTTAGAAACTAGAGTGAGTAATTGTGATATAATAACGTCAATAACTCCTGGCAATTCGAGCATCTTTTTTTAATTGAAACCTACTAGGAGCTATGAAAGAAACGGAAAGTCGTATTTGAAATTCAATAACAGTTTATGCTTAGATAGAGATTTTGTTCAGGGAATGTTAGACATGTTGGAGGAAATACGAACGATAGAGAGAAAGTGGTTAAAGGAATTCGAATCTGAATCGTCTTTTGGGGATTTTCTTAAGATGAAAATGAGAAGTTTTGCAATGAAGTTTTCAAGAAAAAAATTAAAAGAGAAAAGGACTTGTATAGAACAACTTGAAAATGAAAAAAAAAATGCTTGAGAAAGATTTGGTAACTTCTGCTGAAAGTTCTACAATTATTAAAGACATTGAAAATAAAAAAATTCGGTTAAAGAAATTATATAATAACAGTGTAGAGGGACTAAAAGTTAGGTCAAGAGCAGCTTGGTACGAAGAAGGTGAACAGAATAAAGAATATTTCGAACAGTTACTTCAGTGGAACAAAAGGAAAACAATTATACGGGAACTGTGCAATGAGAAAGGGGAAATAACAAAAGAAAGAAATGTTATAATGGAAATAATTCGATCATTTTATGACAATTTGTATTCTGAAAAAACCCTTGATAGGAGATGTATTCATTGATAACATGTGTAAAGGCGGATTCACACCAAACACGACACACGACAAACGACACGACAGCACGACATGCTACACGATAAACGGCAAAAAACAGTGCACACCGCTCACGACATTCGCTAAAGAGTCGTGCTGGAGAGAGGGTGATGTCGTCTTTGATGATGAGCATGTCGTGATAGAATTCATTTCAAATTCATCATTATAATCATCAAAATAATTTTAAAGATAAGACGGAAGTTTTATATTTTTAAATCTTGAAATCATTTATTCTTTATTTGGATGTTCTAAAAGTTGTTAAATTGGTCATGTGACTATGTTGAAGAATTACAAAAGTGATATTTGCTGTTGTTTATTCGGAATAATCACAGCTAGGTTTTCTTTCTTCATCTTTAGGCCTACATAAAATTGATAATCTTTGCTGTCTATTGGGAATAATTCAAGCAATTTTCCGGGGGGGGGGGTGGAACTAAAAAACAATTATTTTTTTTGCCATACCTCCAAAATTCGCTCAGTGGGGGGCGGGGAAGGGGGATCCAGTTCCCCTCCATAATTCTCTGACAAGCCAAAAAAAAAGTTTTTTCGTTCTAAAATGGGGGGGGGGGCACAATGCATATTTTTCTTCCAAAAGAGGGGGCACGGGCCGAATGTGCCCCTCCCCCTAAATCCGCCACTGCTTTGGAACATAAATTTGGTGTGAAAATGGTGGTATTCTCCGCGGCACACACCCATCGCACACTATATGGGGAGGGGGCAGTTTTGTCTTATACATTCACTCTTTACCATATTTTATGCACAAAATGACCAGAAAAATATATTTTCTTAACTGAAAATAGTTGTGCAGGCTTATATATTTTATATGGATTTTGGGTACCTCCAAACATTAGGAAAGTACTTGAATTTCTTGGTGGACTAACGGAAATTTTTGTTTTCTTTTTTCTATAATTATAAGTTAATCTCAACCTCATGGTCGCTTCCTATGTGTTTATATTTTAAATATTTCAGTGTATGACGGAACAACTTTTTATTGTAAAAATCCAACTGTGTTAAACTTTTTACGTGGTTGCAATAAATAAATAAATAAATAAAATCTTTAAAAAATCTGCTGATATTTTCTCAACAAAGCAAAAGCTTTACCCCATATTACGGTACATCTTAAAATGACTCAAAAGAACCTATTTTCAGAGTTTCATTAAAAAAAAACACAACATACTTTTAAATGTAATTCCCCATTTCTTCTCCCTCTCTCACTCTTTCTCTCTTCCCGGCCACCCCCCTCTCTCTCTCCATGTCCCTGCCCCTCTCTCTTTCAAAATTTTTAACCAGTTCAGTGCCTATTGTATTCTGTTTGAGAGCTGAAAACTTAATTGGACGATACAAACAATACAAAAACCAATATTTAAAAGACTAAAAAAAGGGATTTAATACTGTAATTCAAATCTTTAATGGGATAAATTACTACAAGCACCTTTAACACATAGACCAATATGGATTTCCCTTAAAATAGTACATTAAAAAAATCATGCAAATATGAAACAAAATAAACTAAATGTCTTATCAATTATGGTATTGTAAGGTATGTAACTAAAGTTCAAGCTCCATTAGAGTGCAAATTAAATTCATCCCCCAAGAATGTATGATGTAGTAAGCAAATACAATTTGCTCTGACACCCACTCCCCTCTAAAATACTTGGGACATGCTGTAAAATGCACCTCAGTCCCGATATTAAAGCTGCAATGGCCTAATGATTATGTAAGGGGGGGGGGGGAGAGGGGCGGACGTAACTTGATATTCAACGACATTAACCACAGTTAGATTTTGAAATAGAGATTTGGCAAAAGTTTAAATGTCCCCACTAAAGAAATTACTTATTGCAGACTAATAACAATCTAACCGGTGGTAATGCATAACATGTAGCAAATTAAGGAAGAGAAGTAACGTACATGTAGTTGTAGGGGCAATAAAAAGACTGTTATTCAGAAAACTGAAATGAATGGATTCTGTCAACTTCATTTCGTTATGCCTTTGGTGTGTCCTTGCACACTCCATTGTGAGATCATTTGTGGACTGAGATGGGGGGGGGGGGGGGCAGGGGGTACTGGGGTCCTAGGATGGGTGTGGTGACACAGGGAGTATTGATATTAGCAGCCGATGGACTGGGGGAGACACTGCTATTTGAGAATGATGAATGGCTTAAAGTTCATTCCCTTCGACCTCTCTTGTCCTTGAGAGCATCCTTTCAGCTACCAGGTACAATCTCTGGTAGATGTGTTCCCTACAAAATGAAAAAGGAATTAAACAATGATATAAGCCTTCCAAACATCATTACATCATAGCTACAAAGTGACTAGTACAATTGTATAACATTTTTTTTTCACAAAACACATGCATCAAAGTAACTAAACATTTACTTGAATGAACAGAACTATAATAAGATGAGAAAACAGTACTTAACATAGCAAGGGACTATAACACAAGTATGCATGATCAATGTTTATGTATTAAATGTTATGGTTGTGTAGGACCATGACAAAGCTTATGTTAGTAAATAGAAGATCAGGGTATAAATTATTTCCCTATTAAAACGAAGCAGATCAACTATTTGACACGACTTTGAATGAACACCCATCCCCAATTTCCATGAATTCATGCACTGGGAAACAATTGGATTGTTACATGTATTGTACTATAAATAAAATTGTACTTACTCTCTAGGTAAGGATGTGAAATCAACAATACTAGTACGTTACTAAGTGTTTTCCCTTGATGACGGGAATCGGGAGTGTGATGACCTGAAATGATGATGCACCAGTTCCACTTCTCTTCCCTTGTTCTTCCTCATGTTCTTGGACTGCAGGAAACAAGCCTATACATTTATGTTGACCAAACGACATTCAGCACTTTCTCCTGTAAATTTCGTGAGAAAGGAAATTAGATCATTATTGTATTTTTGCCAGGATAAGAAATAACAAAGCAAAATGAAAATAATAATAATTTTCTTTAAAAGACAAAATAACAATGCTGACAATAATAATGATTTAAAAAATTAAAACAGTAAAGAAATCATTTGACCAGGTGAATTCCGACGTGCTTTATGTTTTAATTATAATAACATAATTGATGGGGGATGTACTGTACGTAAAGTATCCAAACGAATCTTTAACTTCATTTTAGAGTTGAATGAAACAAAATAATTACCAGATCTTTCAAGCTTGCTGGCAATCTTTCAGCAAAAGTGTCTCGCCTTTAATATCCTCGTCTTTGTACAGCGATTTGCCTGGGTTTCCAGAAGTTCATCATGGCCCATTCTTTTATGCTGCAAAAAATAGAGGAAGAAAATAACAAAAAATAAGGCTACAAATAAACGGGTTCATAAATATGTAAGGTTCTTTAATGTTTCTTCATGGAATGGACTTTTATTTCATCTTAGAAATCCACATGTAGTCTCATATAGAATGGGTGGTCTTGTGATGTAAATTTTATATAATTTTATTCAACTTGAAAAAAAAAAGTGAAACATAAAATTTGACCTATTTCAATCTATCAAAAGTTTATTTAGTGATATATGGCAAAAGATAAATCATAATAAAGACACTAGTGATATATAATTTGATTCATAACTTGCTATGCTCCCAACAAGTGATGGGATTCGTACCTTTTTCTTAATGTAGCAAGTAGAATGTACATAATACATATACATTGTAGATCTACATCAACTCTAGATCTAGGGGTGGATCCAGGAATCAGGATTTTGTCAAGGGGGGGGGGGGAATATCTCAGAAAACTTTCTGACAAGCAAAGAAGAAAAAAAAGGTTATCAGATTTTTTTTGATCCAGTTTCCCTTCAAATTCTCTGACAATCAAAAAGGGCATGCCTCCCGAAATCTGCCACTGCTAGATCTTTGACATCCCTATTGCAGATTTGTAGCCCTACTGAAGAAAAAAAATCTCTCTGAAAATTTTAGTTTTATTGCCTTATGTAAAATTGATCTAATGATTATTTTCTTCCTCCTTTTTTATTGTTATTGTCCTGTAACTTAGACTGCTTCTAGATCTACTGAAAATGCTTTGATTAAAACAAAAAGAACTACCTAAAACAAATAACAAAACAAAAAATATGGAGGAGTCTAACAGTTAGACTAAAAAATGAAGCCTAAAAAAATGAAGTCAAACTCTAGACTCTACACTGTACACATCATTCTTTTTTATACTAAACAATGCCAAAGAAAAAGAAACACTAGGCCTATAATCTATATAGATATCTAGACCTGCAAACAAGAAAAAGGATCTCTGACTTAGATCTAAGTTAAATCAACATAGTCTAGACTCTAATTAGATATGTTACCTAGTCAGGGACATGTAAATTGACAATAGGCCTAGATATTCAGAGTATAGGCCTATAGAGACTAGACGCTTGCCTATTAAACTTAGACCGAAAGCTTCAGTCTCTGTTCGTCGGGTGTTCCGCTGGACTACGTCTTGCTTCACTAGGTCTAGGAGAAGGTAAAAAATAAAAAAAATGTTAAAGACTCCTCCGAACAGACGGTTTTCAGCTGTCTAGCCTTACTTAGAATCTAGACCAATATTATTTGGCCTAGGCTCTAGATGTGGACCTAATACCAGCTTAGTAAAGTACAAGCCCCCGTCCCCAACCCCCCTCCCCGAGGCCAAAGTAGGCCTAGCCTAGGCTCTTCATAACAAATTAAGAACTAACAATAGTGTGACTATGTCAACATGTGACTATGTCAATTTGATGGTCTACGTTAAAATTCAGTGACAGGTTCGAAATTTGCAGTGTTTTTTGTTTTGTTTTGATTTGTTTTGTTACGTTTGTTTTGGGGTTTTGGGTTGTTTTTTGTTTGTTTGTTTTGGGGGAGGGGGTCTCTCTCTCTCTATCACTCTCTCTGTAGATTTTACAGGCACTAGGCCTAGACCATGATAGTCATATGCAGACCATAGTTAGGTCTGACTTTAAACGGATTGATGGCCATATATGCCCCCTCCGCTTGTCAGGCCAGATACACTGCCTGGACTCCTGGACCTGGAAATGGTCTTGGGACCGGGCTTGAGTTAAGCTTTAGCCTTTTGGGCCTAGATCTAGTTTAGTTTAGTTTAGTTTTTATATGTTAACGTTAGGAATTTTATATCTAGAGTAGACAGCTGGATCTATTCTAAGTTACATCTGGAGCCAGGGATCTAGATCTAGATCTACTCATTGAATTTGCTCATAACCTAGCCTAGGCTAGGGCTAAGTAAAGTTTGGTTTAGCCACCATTCATTCAGTCTGCAGTCTTAGTTAGATCTACATAGCCTAGGCCTACTGTAATCTGTATTGTTTGTTAACGTTGGTTTTGGTCTTTGTAAAGTTGGTCAAACACTGGTCTTTCATAAGTTGGTCAAACATTTAATATATAGACCTCTCATCAAATTAGGCTTAGTTTTACTTACCGAAGATAAATTTTCAGCAACCTTTCAACCAAAGGATCAATCAGACAAGTATGTATAACATGGAAATCTCGTTTTGGTTGGACTCGACGAAACATAACCAGTGCCGGGGCCGGAACCAGTGCTGTGTTTTTGTGTATAGCTCTATGGTACATTTTGTGCGGTGCGATAAAATAATTTACACGTAAAATCCCATAGAGATATGAGCTGGAGAAATGAGAAGTTTCTGCCATCAATTAGCAGCCTTGGATAAATATGACGTCACTGCAAATCCTCCACGCTAATTGGTTGGTGGCCAAAATGTCGTTTTGTCGTGCTGGGAAAATCGCTCGCTGAGCGATTTTCTGAAACGACTAAAAACCCCTAAAAACGTCGTGCACGACGTTTCGGAAAATGTCGTGGCAGTGTGCACGGTGTCATAGGGTTTGCATTAGAGCGATTTTTCAGAAAGTCGTTCATGTCGTGCTGTCGTGTCGTTTGTCGTTTGTCGTGTTTGGTGTGAATCCGCCTTTAGAATATCCCCAAATTGGATGATGGAAGCAGAATTTCTTGTGAAGGGAAAGTTACCATAGATGAGTGTCATAAAGCGTTAAAGAGTATGAAAACTAATAAATCTCCTGGAAATGATGGATTTACAATAGAATTTTATCTTACTTTTTGGCCACAGTTAGGGAAGCGTTTGGTCGAAGTTTTTAATGAAGCTGCTGATATGGGAAGATTATCGACATCCCAGAAACAAGGTGTAATCACGTTGATTGAAAAAAAGATAAAAATCCATTATATATTAAAAATTAGACCGATCACATTATTAAATGCAGACTGCAAGATGCTTTCAAAGGTTATGGCAACCCGAATTAAAGATGTTTAAAATGAAATCATTCATTTAGATTAAGTGGGTTATATGAAAAACAGATATATTGGAGAAGCAATACAATATGATATGACAAGACGATATGATTTTTCATGGTATTAATGATTTTGAGCAAGATATTTTTTTAATTGCAGTTAATTTTCAAAAGGCTTTTGACTCTGTTTCCCACAATTTCCTTTCCAAAGTTCTAGAATTATTTGGTTTTGATCCGTCTTTTTGTTCACGAGTTAAAACAATGTACAATGGAATCAGTAGTTATGAATGGAGGTTTCTCGACCGGATATTTTGATATTAAGCGAGGGGTGAGGCAAGGTGACCCACTTTCTCCATATCTGTTCCTCTTAGTAATTGAGATATTGGCACACACATTAAGAAATGATAATGTAATCAAAGGTGTAGAGTTTGGTGATTTTGACATTCAACAAGGCTGATGACATGTCTTTATTTGTTAAAAATGAAAGTTCCGTTTTGAGAATAAAAAATATTTTCCAGGCTTTTTCTGAATTAAGTGGTCTAAAAGTTAATATTGAAAAAACAAACATCATGCATGAGGTTAGGAAAAAGCATAGGGGGTTCACAAAAATTTCCTATGGGAAATAGAGTAACAGAAATTAAAATTTTAGGAGTCCATTTTTCATTAGATATAAAAATTAGGGAGGAACTTAACTATAAAGAGATACTTAGTAAAATAAAAAGACTTTTGGGATGGTGGAAGCAAAGGGATTTGACCGTGACGGGGAAAATTCATCTACTTAAAACGTTTGCTCTGTCAAAACTGAATTATGTTATTTCAGCTTTAGTTGTTCCGAAATGGGTGGTAGCTGAAGTTAAGAAATTATGTTTTGAATTCATATGGAATGGGAAAGATCGTATAAAAAGAGCAATCTGCTACCAAGACTATGATGATGGAGGTTTAAGAATGATCCATTTTGAATTATTTGTGAAAACCCAAAGGCTTATGTGGTTAAAGAGACTTCTATATGGAGAAAGGAACATGGGATGGAAACTGTATTTTGACCATAGCTTTAAGCTATTAGGAGGAAGATTTATTTCCCTTTGCAACTATGATGTGAAACTATTTACAATTAAAACACCAATATTTTATTTAGAAATGTTAAAAGCATGGCAGATATGGAGAGCTGCAGGAATATTCAAGACGGGGAAAAATAATCCAATAATTTTTAGTAACAAAAATTATCTTCGTAAAAGTAAAATTATTTTTCATGAAGAATTGTATAAGAAAGATATCTATTTAGTTAATCACATTTTCGATAAGAATCAAATCAGACCACTGGCATACTTTCAGAATTTAGGTCTGTGTAGTGAAAATATAGCTAATATTTGGGAAATATGTAATATAATTTTAGAGAGCGGAAAATATGACGGGGGTCAGACAACTGCTACTCAGTAGATGTACGAGACTATACAACATTACCTTAAAGATATTTGGAAACATGATCCTACTGAGAGATGTATCATCTAGAAAGGTGTACGATCATTTACAGCTTTGCAACATTCATACACTTTACGAATTCGGGATGGTCAAAATAATTTTGAATTTTCAAAAAAGGAAATAAAAGATATTTTTGTAAGACCCAGAATCACAACACTTTTATTAAAAGTTAAGGAATTTCAGTACATATTACTTCACGGAGTAATTTATACAAAAGAACATCTGTTAAGATTTGGCTTTGTTGAAAATGACCAGTGCTCTTTTTTGTAGACAAATGAATGAGTCATACTCACATTTATTTTGGGATTGTGTATTATGTTGTGACTTTGTGGTAGGGAGTGATAGAAAGATTATTAGAACTACAAAACGTACAGTGGGAAACTATTTAGGTTGGTATAATGGGAAATTCATTTAGGATTAAGTGCTGCAATACACTAATTTTTATAATTAAGTATATCATAATTATTTCGGTCACGTTCAGAGGGCGCAATTCCCAAACTAAATAACTTGTTTAAAATAATATTGGAATATAGGGATGAGGAAAAGGTGTTAGCTATAAAAAGAAACAAGTTAGGTAAACATCTACAAAAATGGGAAAGCATTGAACTACATGTACAACCAGTGTCAAGTCATTTATCTTTTAATTCATCAAGACTGATGGCAGTCAATGTGTATGTGTGCAGGTGTGGGTCTGTTTAGCATTATGTCCGAGGACATTTTCGGACAGAGAACAATGAATTTGTGCTTTATTCCGTCGACTGTCCGAGGACGAGGAACAATAGAGGAACAATACTTGTCCTCGGAAGTAAAGCCATTTAAACCTCCGTGTGTGTAGGTGTGTATGATGAGTGATGTTTATGTGTACGATGATGAGGTGTGTGTGTGTGTGGGGGGGGGAGATATTTTAACGTCTGTTATATTATGTAAGTGTCTTCATTCAATTTTGTTTGTTCTTCAGTCAATGTATGAATTGTTCATGAATTAAGTTTACTGGAAAAAAACTGTATTTTGTTATCAGTTAAGTGGAAAAAGAATTGCATTTTGAAGAATAAGATAAATTTTTGTGATGAGATCAGAATAACAAATTATGGAAATATTCATGGGGTAGGGGTGTGCCTTTGGTTTTGGTTTATGTATGTACTTTTGTTGGGGTTTCTTTGTTTGTTTATATTGCTTTATGTGTATTGATGTATTTTCAATGAAATCTCTAATACAAACATTATGGGAAAAAAGTACACAAGCGCGACCATGCACAGGTTTTCCAAACACCCCCTATACGCGTTTTATCCATTGGAGTATTTTTGCGTGCTTTCTTGAACTTTTACCCCCTAAACAAGAGACTTGTCGCACAATATCCAGACAAGTATTCTGAAAAAGATACCCTAAACGCGTAGGATGGGGGTTGCATTTCCGGACACTTAACAAAAATTAGCCCGTCAATTTTGCTGTCAGATTTTACGAAAAACATGCATCAAGTAACACTAAAACCAGTGAATATTTGCAATTCACATGATTTTCAACCATGAGAATTGTTTGATTTACTGTTTAAAAATGACCTGTCCGGATTAACAACCTGTCCGAAATTACAACGTCTGGGTATATATGACAAAACTCAAACATACCCTTTTTTCCCCGATTTTTTGCCTTTTTGACATCCTAAACGCGTTGCGCTGCATGTGTACAGCAATATTAGTTGAGTGCCTCCCAACCACCCCCCCCCCCCCCCGGGCTCTTACTCTCCCTCCGTATTTTCACCCACTCTGATCTTCTTCCTCTCTTTTCATACGATGATTATGTACGATTATTTCTCATATGATCTCATATATTCATACTTGAATATGGTAATTATTACTCTGTCAATCATATTCACTTGATGTAGCAGGACTTGATGAGGTTGACATGTACATTATCATTGCTGTTGCTTTTGTATATATTGTACATGAAGTTGCCCTTCCGAAACACGTTTAAGTATTGCCAGGTCGAAATTCCTATATAGAGACCCATAGGAAACCAATAAGAAATTTATAATGGTTTCTGATGGTTTTGTTGAATTCCTATAGGAACCCATAGAAGGATTATAATGAAGCACAGCTGTTTAAATGTGCAACCATAAAAAGCCATAAAACCAATAGAAAGCCCAGTAAAGCCCATTCAATAATTCAAGGGTGCCATGCAACTATCCTGTTGGCCCTATTGGTTTCTATTGGATCCCGTACACCAATCCAGTCATAAAACCAATAGATTCTCGTCTATAGACAGTATTTCTATTGGTCCGGTGGGTTTTTGGATGTTTCTATTGGTTTCTATAAGTCCTATAATCACTCATGAATATTCATGATGAAATTTGATAAAATTTGAAAAACTAGTGGAAATAGATAAAATACATTTAGATTTTAAATGTATTTAATAGGATTAAGCTTTGAACTGTGATAGAAATTGTACTTACATTAATTATTGTAATGTACACATTTTCAAAAGGCATTTTCATATTTCAATAATAAAAGTGTAATCTAGTTTTAATAATAAAAGTGTAATCTAGTTAGTAACCATTTAGTAACTATGTCCCTATATATAAAATGAATGTGACACAAAGGCTTAGTAGCTCGGTTATAGGATTATAAGAAATTGATTAATTATTGTCACGTGATTGTAACAATCCTGTAAAGTTATTGGTCATATAGACAGCTTTAGGATTTTCTATAGGGCCTTATATAAAAACCTACAGGATTTCCTATAGGTCTTATAAAAACCTATAGGATTTCTTGGGTCATTCTCCGAAAAAGTGTGCAATTAGAGATCTACAAATAACAAAATTTCAAGATCAAAGATTTCATTAAATTTCATTAAATTCTTATGAATTCTGAAAATTTAATCCCTTAAGAATACAAAACAGTCAACGGGTGATTTTTGGCTATACCCACATTTTTTTTCAAGAATTATTTCCTAACTCAGTGACCTTCAACTGGGCGTTGTGGCGTGCGCCTGTAATCCAGCTACCAGTGGAAGTTATAAACTGATTCAGCGGACCCAGGTTCGAGACTGAGTCACGTCTTTCGGATGGTGACGTTAAAGGTCGGTCCCAGACGTAAATAATCATATCTGATTGATACACGTCTGTAAAAACCCAATTACACACACACACACTTTTTCACATTTTGAAGCGAAATCACAGATACCAAAGGTATTATCTTAGAAAACTCTGATAGTCTGCTTAATTCTTGCTTTAAAAATGTCAACACTTATGTAAAACTATGCAAGCTAGAATATGTACAAACATCATGGAAACATTTTGGAGCCAACCTTGATCTTTTCTGTAAAAAATATGATCGTGATTTATAAAGTGAAGGTTAAATACAAAGCAAAAACACATATATAATATATTTCTGCTTGAAATATGTAACCCTAATTTGAGTTTCTATTTGTAGTTTAATTTTATCAGTAATCTCATTATATATGAAACGTTATGAATCAGGTATTACATTTGTGATAAAAAACAAATGACACGTAACATCGCTGCCAGATTAAATAAATTCCAGATGCAAAGAAGAACGGTGCATGGTAATGTATTTGACGCATCAGAAGTTCCGTTAGTATATATGCAGCAACATACCCAGCACCAATAAATGCATTCTGACTTGTAGAATATCAAATTATGACTGCATTCGTAAAATCAGCATACATCTATCCGTGAAGAACGATCTTTACGTAAATAAGTGATTAGATAATTCTAGTTGGAGAAGATTTTTATGAATGTAATAAGCATAAATTCCATTCCCCATTGTTCGTAAAATCAGCATACATCTATCCGTGAAGAACGATCTTTACGTAAATAAGTGATTAGATAATTCTAGTTGGAGAAGATTTTTACGAATATAATACGCATAAATTCCATTCCCCATTGTTCCTGTAATAAATAATGTCTCAAGAAAATTATAACGAGAAATGAGCTTTACATAATTATCTCATCAGATAAATGAAAGGAGACAGAAGATAGGGAATGTGTCAGCAGAAGATGTTAAAATTTCATTATTAATAATTACATTATATAGACATACATATTTTGTAGATATGGGCTATATAATGAGAAATAAATATCTTGTCAGAAACATTGCTAATCTGATCTGATACGTTACCCTACCTATATTTGGCAATATAAGAGCACACATATCGACAGGTGTTAAGCCACTGTTCTAAAGGCGCTGTCACACTCTACCGTATAGATGCAGCGAATGAGGAACGTATGGACTTTTTGGGCATACGCTGACATACGCTGAAACACGCTAGGGGTACGCTGGAATACGTTTGTAGTACGCCGGGGTAGGTCGTTGTACGCTGATGTACGCTGACGGCCAAAAAAAATTTTGAACATGCACAAATTTTCAGCGTATGCCGACGTATGAATTTTACGCATACGTTCCTCATACGCTGCACACGCTAGAGGTACGCTGAAGGTACGTTACTCATACGTCGAGTACGCTTCTCATACGTTGAAATTGAGTGGGTCAGGAAACCTAGCGTTAGAGGAGCGTATAATGAACGTGTGTCTAACGAATGGCTAACGTTATGATGGTAGTTCTAACGACAGTCTAACGTACTCAACTTATGCCTAACGTGTTCTGAGCGTACAGCCAACTTATCCCATGCGTATTACATGCGTATTTGCAGCGCATGGGGGTATATAAAGTCTCACATTTCCAAATATGTATCAGTTTGTACCAGCAGTTCAGAGATGGAGGTTGCTGTGCTGCAACATTACCAAGATTTGTTACAGTTGGCAGTTGAGTATGCTAGACACAGAAGAAGAAGGCGTAGAATGAGACGTGCAATCTGGGTGCCACCTTTTATACCCCCTGGCCAGGTGAGTTTCTTGAGCTTGCCCTCCCTCCAGAGTTCGCAGAGGATGAAACCCTGGTCTCGGAACCTCGTACGGATTCCCCACCTACCCCCACACTGACAGAATTTTTCCAGCCCCCAGCATAGTCTCGCGCGTAGCGGGTAGGATCCTCATTCCCAATCTTTCTGAGGCTCCCTGCATTATTAGTCACAATGAGCATTTGTGTCAGGTTTGCCCCGTACTTGTGCGAGATGGCAATCAGGTCGCCCCTCTCATCTTGAATCGGAATGCTGTACCCTCTATGCCACCTAGAGGCAAAGGACTTCCCCGGTCTTCTGAGTCTGTGGTTGTGGATCCTGATGGTATTCTTCCCCCTAAGGATAGGAATGATTTTCATTCTCTTCATGCCGAGTATAATGGTGTGTTTAGTCCTTCATTCGAGGGCTATAATGGTGCTTCTGGTCCGTTCCAGGGTGTGATGAACATGGGCCCGGTACAACCACCACAGCGCAAGGGCCGCCTCCCCTTATATTCCCGTGAAAAGCTTGTTGAGTTGCAGGGCAAATTCGATGATCTGGAAAAGCTCGGTGTTTTCGCACGCCCTGAGGATGTTGGCATTACGGTTGAATATGTTAATCCGTCATTCCTTGTGAAAAAGACAAATGGCGGTTCCCGGTTGGTAACGGCCTTTCCTGATGTTGGACGCTACTCCAAGCCGCAGATCTCAGTTCTACCAGATGTTGATTCCACCTTGAGAAAAATAGGACAGTGGAGGTACATTATTGCTTCTGATCTTGCAAGTGCTTTTTACCAAATACCTCTCTCACGTGAGTCAATGAAGTACTGTGGTGTTGCTACGCCTTTCCGAGGTATCAGAGTGTATACCCGTTGTGCCATGGGTATGCCGGGTTCTGAAACTGCATTAGAGGAATTGATGTGTCGAGTACTTGGTGATTTGTTGTGTGAGGGGTCGTTGTCAAGCTCGCAGATGATTTGTACTGTGGTGGCGACACCTCACAGGCCCTTTTGCGGAATTGGTCCCGGGTTTTACAGGCTCTAGCCTCCAATGGACTTCACCTTTCTTCACCCAAGACTACCGTCTGTCCAAAGACCACCACTATCTTAGGATGGGTCTGGTCTGAGGGAACTCTCAAAGCAAGTCCACACAGAGTGACAACCCTGTCAACTTGCTCACCTCCCTCTACTGTGAAAGGCATGAGGTCTTTCATTGGTGCCTACAAAATGCTTGCCCGTGTGCTCCCTAATTGTGCTTCCTACTTGGGCCCCTTGATGACTCCATTTCCGGTATGAAATCCCAACAAGGCTGAGTCTGTCATTAGGTCTTCTCGGACTGTCACTCTGCCACGTCGATCTGACCAATTTTGGATAGTTACTGACGGGTCTGTTAAGAACTATGGTCTTGGTGCGACCCTGTATGTCACAAGAGACCAGAAACCCTTAGTTGCGGGATTCTTCAGCGCGAAGCTTCGTGGCCGACAGATTACCTGGCTCCCTTGTGAAGTAGAGGCACTATCCATCGCCGCTGCTACCAAGCATTTCAGTCCATACATCATACAGTCATGTCACCCTGTCTGCATCCTTACTGACAGTAAACCGTGTGTCCAGGCCTATGAAAAGCTATGTCGTGGGGAATTTTCTGCCAGTCCGAGGGTCTCTACATTTCTCGCGACGGTGAGCCGGTACCAGGTTTCCCTACGTCATCGGCAGGCTCAGCTAATGTCCCTGCCGACTTTGCAAGCAGAAATGCTCCCCCATGTCATGATTCGAAATGCCAGGTATGTGCTTTCATCTCTCAAATGGAAGTCTCCGTTGTCCATCTCGCTTCCATTGAAGACATTCTCTCAGGGAAGACTCGACTTCCATTCACGTCCCGCCATGCATGGGGAAAGATCCAGACTGAAGGCCCAGCCCTTCGCCGCACACATGCTCATCTCGTGCAGGGTACTCGCCCATCTAAAAAGCTAACGGATATTCGTGACGTGAAGCGATATCTCCAGGTTGCCACCATTGCTAATGATGGCTTACTAGTAATCTGCCGCTTGGCTGGGCGAATAGCCACATCATTACGCTCCATAAATGGAGTGCCAGCAAGAACGTCAACATCGAGATTCTCAACGACTAATCCTTCGAAATGAAACACATGGCTATCACGGCAGAAAGAGAGACGGGTTTCACCAGTGACCTGCAAGGGGAATGATCCATCAGCCTGGTGGGCTGACTGGGAGGTGGGGACATACACTCAAGAAATGGTTACTTGGGCGACCAGCCTGAACACAGAGGGGGCAAGACTTGGCAGGCTTGGCACGAAATCTAGTTGGAGTCTGCGATTGCGCACGCCGGGGAGCGGACTGGTTGCGACTGTGGGGTGGAAAGGCAGCAGTACGCATGGCCCTAGAACACTCAACCGACTCTAAAAGGCTAGTAAGGGCTTGGGAAATCTCAGGCTTGAAAGAGGCAAGGGTTCGTGACCGGAGCTCTGTGCCATACCTCTGCTTAACTACCTTGGGGAGGTCTGGGTGCAACAAGTGAAGCCACTGCAAAACAATGAAATTCTCGATTGTCGGTGTGAGCTCTTCATCTTCAAGGATAGGATCACCGTGTTGGGTGATACCCCCACCAGATGTCAACAAGTTATCCTCGACAAAGGCAAGTATTTTCTGATACAAATCCTCTGGTCTCTCGTCCGATTCCAATTTTATGTCACAAAAATCAAGGAAATGGGCACCTGTAGATTGGAACCCATAGTGGAGCCTTATTGTCGCCCAGATGTCATGCAATGACGTGGAATTGCGAACAATGGAGTTCCTAGCGATCACAGGGCAGAAATTGGCTATCTGGCCAAGCATTAGATCTAACAGGTTAGCCTTTTGTTGGGCAGTTTTGCGCGACTCTGAAGGTGTAAGATTTGATTTTGTCTTCTTGCCCCATGTAACCGATTCATTCAAGAAGGGAGCAAAGTGAGGGTCTAAGTTCAGGGTATACAGGAGATTCTGTCTCCAACTCTCAAATGAGGTAATGGTTTCCACCTTGCCCAAGCACCATTGCTTGGGTACTTTGGGCATAGCACACGCCATTGTAAGGCTGTGGGACTGGACACTAAATTAAAGTTCACTGATACTACTAGTCCACGGTAAAACTTACATTTACGCTGCACCCGGATGTGGCTTTGCCAGCAAAGTTCCTCCCAGCATGGAGCAAGTATTACTTAGGCTGTAGGTCGAAATCCAGCGCTGCCACCACGAAATAAAAGAAGAATCGGGTGCAACTTTGTAGTACAGATTGATAAAGGATTAAAGCTTTATTATAGTGTAGCGGTGGTAGTGTGTCAGACAGACATATACATACAGTCAACGCAGATGGCGCTGTGGTTATAAATAGCAATCAACCACTCAACTGGCGCTGCCCGATATATTCAACCAGTAACGTATTTGATTGTAACGTATCTGATGTGCCGTTTCTTTTCTCACACTATTTTCAGAAAACTAATAATTTTCTTATGTAATTTCCGGTGTGTGATTAAACATTATCGTAGGTATTAAAAAGTATCTGAGTCTTGCGTTCATTTACAGCATTTACTTCTTTCTGACTCGCTGAATATTAATGAGTCAGAAAGAAAGGATCTTGGGTATTTGATTCCAGCTTCATCGTGACTTGGCCGTGAACCAGAATAGCCTGGTGGTTATAAAGTCGCTGCCCGGCAAGCAGTAGATGACATGTTCGAATCCCGCATGGTTCCAATATTTTCTGACTTGTGATTTTCATTACAGATCGAGCATACGATCTTTAACACTGGGAGTAAAAATTTGTTTACAAATCAAAATTCCTCCCATTAAGCTTCTTCATTTACTAAGATTAAGAACTTGTTATATGAGCACTTCCTTTCCTGGCGACATGGGTTTTTTAAGGTGATATCACACTTCTGCGTGTACATGTATTTGTAATATTATCCTGGGCGTCCTGATAGCTCTATTGATATATATTTTAGAGGTCAGGCCTCTAGGATGAATTAAACCAAAAAAAGTGGATTTCCAAGGGACAAATTAGCAATTTAAACTGTATGAACATGCTGGCGAGACGAAAATCGCACTTTTGCACACTTTTTTTGGAGAATGGGCCTCTTATTGGTCCCATCGGATATCATACAGATTATCGGCCCCATAGAATTCTATGGGTCTCTATATACCATTTCCATATAGAAACCTATATAGGCCTATATGGGTCTCTATCAGTCCTATAGAAAATCTGCCTATGGCGGACCGCTGCCGCTGCACTCGCCCGTTGCCCTCGGGCTGTTCACATCATTACCCTCTTCAGACGTAATTGAATAGCATATCGAATCATTTGATACTGAGAAAGGCAACATCTGCATGGGTAACATTCCTGTTATTCTCAATCTAACCTATTGTACAGTCTGAATTGTGGTATTCTAGGCATATACGCCTGTCCCTAACACCCTTTTAAGAATTCATTAGTCATTTGTTTTTACATTCTAATTATTGTTAAATAATGCATTTTTAAATAACAAAGTGTCTCCAATTCAATGGGACTCACGATTCAGCCTGTTGGCCTACATTCGAAAATAACTATAGATAAATCCACCGACATTTAAATGAATTCAGTTGCCGCTATACTGAATATAGCCCCGCCCTCTCTCTCTCCCTCTTTGTTTTTGTTTTGTCTCTTCTCTCTCCCAAACCTTCCTTCCTATTAGATTGGTGGCGGATGGCTCGACGGATCTGGTTCATCATCTGGCTGAAACATACTTGTAAAGGGATGTCTTTCAATCAGCCTCGTCGGGCCACCCGCCACGCGTTTCATTATGGACTCTCCCGAATTGGTGACTACGTTATGAGGCGACTTTTCCCTTTCCGTCATCGTTATTATATCCTTGCTGATTCACTTAGCTTTTCTGGTAGTTCTTATTGACGAATAGTCCTACTGCTTCTTGCCTTTTTTATTTTTTTTTTTTTCTTTTCGCCCTGTAATAATTACTACGGTATACAATAATCACGGACATTCATTCTGAAAATTTACTATCTGTTTGACCCATCATGCCCCTGCCTTTCATCTTTGGGGATTTATATTTATATGTTAACTGCATGTTTAATATTATTACCAATCGAAAATCTGTCCGATCATTATACATGTTTGCATTCCTGCATCCTGTATCTTATTTTTCTTTTTTGCGCACTTGCACCGGCACACACGCACCGTACTATATTACGAACCTATGGATTTTAAGAACGGCTCTTTTATTTGATCAATGCTGAATGATAACTTAAATGATCAGAATTTGAGTATTGAAAGTAATTATTATACGGTGGATGAATTTAATTCTATGTTTAATTCACCATTATCCTTAATTAACAATATCAGCAATGACTTTAGTTTACTTCACTTGAATATAAGAAGCCTAAATAAAAATTTTGATAACTTTGAAATGTTTCTTTCTTTGATTGATAAATGTAAATTTTCGCTAATAGCATTAACTGAAACCTGGTTAAATTCAAATTCACCCCTTATATATAATATTGAAACTTATACGTTACTTCGGGCAGATCGTGAAAATGGGAGAGGGGGTGGGGTAGCCCTCTATGTTCATAATACTCTTAAATTTAAATTGAGACCAGAATTCACTTAATAGGGGTTGAAGATTTATTTCTAGAAATTATTGATAAGCTTAAAAATAAAATTATTGGTGTCGTATATAGACCACCCCATAATATAGTAGATTCTTTTTTTGATAATATGGATAAATGTCTTGAACAAATTTGCAATGAAAATAAGGATAATTACTTCATTGGCGATTTTAATATTGATTTTTCTACTCCTCTTAATAATCAAAGTCATCGGTTATTTAATATTTTATCTTCGTATGCATTCCAATCCCACATTAATAAGCCAACCAGAATTACAAATTCCACTCATTCAATAATTGATAATATATTCTCCAATGTCTGTACTAATAATTGTTCTTACGGAATAATGTACTATGATATTTCGGATCATCTCCCAATATTTATGATTACTAAAATAACTGATCTCCCATTATTGCAGGATAGATCTAATAAATTTAAAATGCACAGGAAAGAAACTCAAGATAATATAAATTCCTTTAAAATGGATTTGAGCAGTGAAGATTGCAACGATGTTTACTGCGAACCTGATGTAAATAAAGCTTATGATAATTTTCGAAACAAACTTTTAGATTGCTATAATAAAAATATACCCTTAGTTCGAACAAAAATACATAGTAAACGTAATCGTCGTCCATGGATTACTAGTGGTATTTTAAAATCTATTCGTACAAGAAACAAGTTATATAAAATTTCATTATGCCATCCCTCTACTGAAAATCATGCCAAATATACTCGTTATCGTAATAAACTATAATCTATTATTCGCTTATCCCGTCGTTTATATTATTCGAATAAACTCGAAAACAATACTAACAATACAGATTTACTATGGCGAACCATTAACACAATTCTTGGACGACAGAAAAATACACAAAATATTAATGAATACCGCCCTAGCGGTGGGTATGATGAGATAATTAACGAAGAAGATAAAATCGCAGATGCATTTAATACTTATTTTACTAACGTTGGACCTAACTTAGCATCTAAAATACGTTGTGATAATGCACACTTTTCTGAATACCTCTCTTTTAATACAGAAAACTCTTTATTCTTTAATCCAACAAGTATACACGAAATCATAGAGATTGTTAAATCATTAAAATCAAGCAAATCAAGTGGATGCGATGAAATAAGCGCATCCTTATTAAAACAAATCATTCATTATATATAGCCGCCCCTTTATCTCACATTTTTAATTTATCCCTTTCTTTAGGCAAATTTCCAAACTCATTAAAAACAGGAAAAATAATTCCAATTTACAAAAAAGATGACCCTTCCCTCATTACTAATTATCGCCCCATCTCCTTGTTATCGAGTATTTCTAAAGTCTTAGAAAGAATAGTTTATAAAAGATTGTACTCTTTCTTAGATATTAATAACTTACTAATTCCACAACAATTTGGCTTTAGAAAAAATCACTCGACTGACTATGCTATTGTACAACTTTGTGATAAAATTACTAACGCTCTATCTAAAAAGGAACATACAATAGGTGTTTTTATGGATTTGTCGAAGGCGTTCGATACTATAGACCATCAGATTTTAATTTATAAACTACAACATTATGGGATTAGAGGGAATACTTTATTATGGTTTAAAGATTATTTATATAATAGACATCAATATGTAGCATATAAATCTGCCACGTCAACAACCTCTAATGTTAAATGTGGAGTACCACAAGGGTCAATTTTGGGCCCTTTACTCTTTTTGATATATATAAATGATATTATTAATTCTGCTCCAATCCTAACCTATGTTCTGTTTGCCGACGATACTAATATATTTTACTCGCATGAAAATGTACATACCCTAATTAAAATCCTTAATCTTGAGTTAGCTAAATTATCTCGATGGTTTAAATGCAATAAATTGATGATTTGATACTTAAAGAAAAAAAAAGCCACTAGATTTTTAGGAATTACAATAGACTCCAATTTAACATGGAATATTCACATTAATAATGTATGTACCTCCGTATCAAGAGGTATAGGAATTTTGTATAAATTAAAATATCTTCTTCCTAAAAAAGCTTTATATACAATATACAATTCAGTAATTTTCCCCCATATATCGTACTGTAATTTAGCATGGGGTAATAGCAGTAAGACCAGAATTCAATCTCTCTTTCGACTTCAGAAAAGGGCTTTGCGCATATGCTCGTATTCTCATTATCTAGCGAATACAGACCCTCTATTTTATTATTTTAAAACTCTGAAAATAGATGACATTCATGTTTTTCAAACCGTTATCTTTATGTTTAAGTTTTCAATGAAAATGTTACCATTGGTATTTCAACACACTTTCACATACAATACTAATGTTCACTCCTATCCTACACGACATTCATCTGATATTCATCTCGTAAACCCCATTACCCTACTGGCCCACAGAACCATAAGACACCACGGTCCCGACATTTGGAACTCCCTTCCCGATAACATACAATCTGCGTCATCCTTATTTAAAGCCTTAATGAAAAAACATATCTTAACACAACATGACCATTAAATCATCGTGACTGTTGTAGTATTATTTTTAATACAAGTTCTGGACAATCTTCAGCTTAAAAGAGCCATTTTCTCTTTTTCTCTCTTCTTTTTGAATACGGAAAACTTCTAGAATTAAGCCATGCACTCACGCACATGCACGCACATGCCCGTACGTGAATATTTTTTTTTCGGTTTTATAATCTGCAGACTGTACAAGATTTATTTTGTCCATTTATTTAACGATCTGCAAACAATTATCAAAATTATGTATGCTTCCTGTAGCTTTTGCCCTTGAGGCCGCTATCCAGTCAAGCTATTTGCTTATGATAGACGGTCTCCTGCATGTCAAAAATCCTAGTTTCTGTTGGAACATTTTACACTTGAATCAATGATTTCACTATGATATTCAACTTGTTTTTGTTTGTTTTGTTTTGTTTTTTGCATAATGTATCTTATGTTTTTTTTTGTACATTTCCTATGATTATTGTATATAATTGTAATCTTCATTGATCATTCAATAAATGCAGAAAATAATCTGCCATAATCTAACCCAGACCACCCTCGGTGGTCTGGGTGCAAATTGCATGAATTGGTTGTCATGGGTCGGACGAGCTTTCATAACTCGTCCGGCCTGGCAACGCATACAATAATTTGGGTATTGCACCTGATTTTTGGAGTGCGGCGGCTCGTGGGTGGGACGGGGGATGTCTTATTGAGGCCTGTACGGGATCCGTGTCCATGACTTTCTGAAAAGGACCCTAAACAAGGATTTAATTCGAGAGATTTTGACGGGGTCAGTTTTCATACCCTATCATCATGGAAAATCCGCGAAAATTTTCAGATTTTTAGATTCTTCACACTGATTTTTTAGATCTTGCATATAGTATGGTACACCCTATATTCGAGGAAGTTCTTCTTTCCTGTTTTAGAGGTCCCCAGTTACCCGTCTGGTGGTGAAAAAAAACTGACAAACCTTTTTACTCGTTTTCATGGATGCGGATGCCGTACAGACCTCCGATGAGAGATACACCCCCCCCCCCCCCCTCCCCCGGGGGTGATAGTTGTTCGTCATTGAGTAAATATTTGCATTATTGGCATGGCCTTGCTCTTTTGTTGTTTATGAAAATAATGTTAATGGCATGCATTTCATACTTATTTAAAGTCTTCTTGATAGTATAGTCAACTTCAGGTGCGCTTGCACGGGACCTTTTTCTTGGAATGAACCGTAGAATATTAATGTTCTAAGTTCTTCCTCATCTCTTTCTTGCTTTCATTCTTTTACTCTCTCTTTCTCCCCGGGTCTCTCGCTCTATGTTATACTCTCTAGTCTACCGTTTTCCTACTATTTCATTCTCCCTGACGGTCTTTTCCAAGTTTCTATTTCTAGCCGGCCGGCCGCTGTTTCTCCGCCTCTCTCTCTCTCTCTCTTTCTCTCTTTCTCCCTCTCCCTTGTTTCTTTCTCTTAACACGACATTCAACGGTGACAGCATTCAACAACACCTTTTTATCATAAAGAACAAAAAAATATGCTAAAATAAAAAAGAAGTCATTACCGGATGGGACAATGCAGGACGGGACAAGTTTGGTCTAGATCTACACCTAAAATGCCATAATAATCAACTCATTGATTGTGGGCGTCAACGGAAAGACAAGGAAATATTGCTTTTTGAAAATAAAATACCCCCAAAAATTTAAGTAAGACTTGAGCAAAGACTAAACTCCCCGGTTGCGTTTTTTCTCAGTAACTGCACTTTAATTTCTCTTTCTTACCCTTCTCCCTCCTTTTCCTATCTTTGATGACCTTATACCGAAGTATATTTTTAACATTTCAAATGTAATATTTAAGAGTTTCATTCAGTTTGTTTATGCATGATTTGTGTAGTATACGCATAATATTCTGTTCATTCTTATTTGATCGTTTATATGTTTTATACGTTTGACTCCCAGGGGGCTGTCCTCATTGCAAGGGGGGTATCATGCGTGACCAAAATATCACGTAAAAAGGGTTGTTTTTCACGAGGCACGTTATACGTACGTAACGTGAATAGGGTCCCAAAATCACCAAAAATCAAGAAAAATGTATCTTTTTCAAAGTGATGAATTACGCATTTAGGGTCATAAATAAATCAGCTTACAAGGGAAATTCAACACTAGAACAAGTTCCATTTTAGCTGAAGTATCCCGTGAATTATATATCAAAAATATCCACCAAAGTTACGAGGCCGTGGGCCAGGTCAAAATTGCTCCCGTTTCGCACGTTTGCGCTTATATGCGTTACAAACAATTATTACTTACTTAGGGTAGCAAATTACCCGACTCGTGAACGGGTAATCGTTACTTATTTAGGGTGTATTTTTTGGCACCACGTAAATACTTGCTAACTGTACTATCACACCGGGCTTCCCGACCGTGCCACGACAGTCCCGACTCAAAAATATGGAAAATCGGGTGAAAAGTCGTGGCCAAGTCGGGAAGGTCGTGGCGTGATCGGGGTTAGTCGTGGCATGTTCGTGAGGGTCGGGAACGGTCGGGAGGGCTGTCACGACTTTTTAGGTCGGAGCTTAATAATCGGGAAACTCTCACGATTCTAAGAAATCGTGGCTATAACGTGGTGAGGACGTGGCGCGATCGGGATAGTCCGGGCACAGTCTTGGCTCAGTCGTGGTGCAGTCGGATTGGTCGTGGCCCAGTCAAAATGAAAGTGAGGTCTGCTTGCAAATCGGCTGTATTTATAGGTCTTGGCGCGGACGTGGTAGAGAAGGTGATAGATCGGGGCTGTGGCGTGGCTCAGTCGTGGCGCAATCGGATAGATCGTGGCGCTGTCTTGGCGAGAACGTGGCACAAACGGGTACTGTCGGGACTCAGTCGTGAGAGTCGTGGGTATAATCGGGGTGCTGTCGTGGCTGGTACATGGCTGGATCGAGACTGTCAGTCCGATGGCAGCAACGGGAATGTATAATTTTTTAACCGGGATTCGGGTATTTTTACACGATTCTACCCCGACTCATACAAATGTTTCAAAAATTATAGAATCGGCGTTGTCGGGACGGTCGTAGCAGTCGTGGAGTTTGGTGTGATAGGGGCTTTAGGGTGCTTTTGGTGAGTCTTTGGTCACGCATGATACCCCCCTTGCAATGAGGACAGACCCCCCTGGGGTTTGACTTGGTAAATTGAACAATTTCAGCTAGGCTGTACAGGCCCTATATGTTCTTTTATTACAATTACAATTAGCCTACAACCGGTACCGTATTATAACGATATCTTACAAGCAAATTAGGATTACATATGTTTATGAATAGGCCTACCAATAGTGATCGATGATGATGTGGGCTCGAGCAGCTCTTTAATTGGAAAACCAATAGTGAATTAGTTAATTGATCATGTGCGTATGTATACATAGTATAGTACGCGTGATATCAATGATCAATGGGCTACTTTGTGCCAGATAAGACTGATATGATTTTCTCCAAAATCGTTATCGGTAGGCTACTGAACTAAAGACTGCAAAAATAAATGTAAAAAAAAATATATTTCCATTTATAATTGTTTGAATGTTTCCAAATTCCACTTTTTGCACAGGCAATTTGCACAATTCCACTTTTTTACACTCAGCTCGGTAAGCATGCCATTTTTGTAGTTGCTAGGCCTACAGTACAATGTAGGTCTATTTTGAAATGTATGGCTAGAGTGCCCAAGTCTGCGCAGTGCCCATGTCTGCGCACACGCGTAACTGCGCGATTCTAATAAAACAAAACACGCAACGAACACAAACTTTTCATCTTTATCATAGCGATAGGTATTCATGCAAAAAACGAGTCAAAATAATGAAAAACGGTCTTATTTCAGACATTTTATTCACAAGCCTTAAAATGTTGTCTTTCACGTCAAAACTCCCGAACTGCGTGTAAAATGAATGAGTGCGCAGACATGGGCACCATTGTTTTTTTCAATGTTGAAATGACACGACCACCGTTTCTTGTGAAAATGGCATCGTTCTTTCTCTAATTTTGATGATATTTTTTGCAGACTTACTCTTTAGAATATCAGGAATAATATAAAATTAAGCTTTAGAGGAATATTGAAGAAATTCTTGTTCATTTTCAGATCAAAACCTTAGATGCGCAGACATGGGGCTCCCCATCATACATGTAAGATTAAGACGACATGTCAACTCAGTTAACGGGTACGCGTAAGAAGTGAACCTTCCTCATATAGCAATACTGCAAAGTGTTGACGCCCTCTACGTTCGTTGGTACTACACATAGCTAGCGCGCGCATGCAGCGCACATACGCGCATTAATATATTGAACGTTAATAATTTAACGTCAACGCGTATGCGCCAAGGCCAATAATTTATACGCGCTTTTTTTGCGCTTAATTAAAATTAAAAAAATTGCGCTTACTGCCTGCACTTGCCCTTCAATTCAATTCTAGGAGCTTGCTATACTAGGCCGCCCTAGGCCTACTTCCATATCCTTTCTAATTCTTTTGAAGTTTGAAGTCTAACCTTAGAATATAGGCAGAGTGTTTGGTGGTAGTATCGAAAAACCAAAAACTCAAACATACAGCATCTGTTGAGTAGGAGACCGGTGAAGTTACAACCTGTCTAGGACCAGGATCTAGCCATCTATTCTAGCTGCGGTGCGCATGACGTTGGTGGTGAGTGAATGTAGGCTAGGCCTAGTTGAATATAGGCCTAGGCCTAGTTGGTGAGTGAATGCAGCGAAGCAATGGCAATGTGTTGGTGCAGTGCAGTGGGTATCTGACGGTTGTTTTTCTATTTCTATTTCTGAAATCATAGACATAGGCTCGGTCTATTGGTTTTGTAACTTAACCCAATTATACTCTAGGCTAGCCTAGAATGTAGTTTTGTCTGTGTATGCCTAGGCCCCTAGGTCTATTTTGATGAACTTTATAAAAAGTTAGGGGCCTAACTTAGGCCTAAGTTAGGCTTTATTATAGCAGAACGTGGGGTCAATTACGACATTCAACCCCCGGCCGGGATTCCAACGCTTTATTCCTTTAAATGTGTCCGAACTATGGTCACCCCTATCAATACCCAGACGTTGTTAATCCGGACAGGTCAATTTTAAACAGTAAATCGAACAACTTTTCATGCAAATTTTCTAGTAGCCTAACTTAGATGGATGGTTATTTGCACGAGGATATGATTTTATGATGCATTCGTCATAATGTGATTATTGCAACTCGCAGGACATAAGCTAAGGCAGCAAAAATAAAGCTGTCACGTTTGCTGTTGGATTTCACAAGTCAAATATAGGCCTATAAAGATAAAGATGACATTGCATCTTTGCAAATTTTTTGCTGGACAATATTCTGAATGACAATTATTCGAAGTGGTAAGTGCGATTTGATTAATATTTTTTGTGAAATCCAGCGACAAACGTGACAGCTTTATTTTTGTTAAGTGTCCGGACACACAACCCCCATCCTAACGCGCAGCGTTGGAGCCCCAGGACCAGGTATGGCAGGCCCCATACAACTATCCAAAGACAGTCGACCTTGCCCATTTTATTGCTAATCGCATCACTTAATTTCGGCAGGTAAGATAGAAATTTGTACTTATACTTAAAGAGAATTAGCCTACTGAAACTATCTAGCAGGCTCTTTGATTTTACGATTTAACGATTGATTCGATGAAAAAAATGGAATTTCCTCGCCGAGCCGATCTTTTCCCCGTACTGTACCGTCGATTCAAATGACTCGATCGCACCGTGACCGTGTGATATCGAGTCAGCGACGGTATACGGTACATTTTACACATAGCCTAGTGCTATGCGATCGAGTCATTTAAATGATGCGATTAGCGATGAGCTCCCTGGAGTTACCCCCCCCCCCCCCCCCCCCCCCCATCCTGGACCGAAAATTCTGTCTCTCGTTCGTTAGCCTCTTATTTGGATAGGGTCGGCTCTTCACTTAGATGAGCTAACGAATGAGAGACAGAATTTTCGGTCTACCCCCATCCTAGTTAGAGTGTGTGAACTTCACGGTATGAAATCTTGTTGGGACGAACATTTACATGTACATAAAAAAAAATTACAATAGATCTAGGCCTAATAGTACTATACACTCTGCCTCTGGTAAGATCTACATTTTCAACACTATTTTAGATCTAGATCTAGGCCTACCGTAGGCTATAAATATTGTTAAATCATGATCCAAATTATAGATCTAGGTTTCATTGTAACTTAAAGTTTCAGAACTTAAAAAAAGTTAATGTACCACTCGCAGACTGAAGTGGTGCCCATGGCCATGCGTGTCCCAAAAAACAACGTCGAATATTAAGGGGCGGATTTCCAACCCAAGGGCAAGGCGTCGACGACGTCTTTGGGAAAAGGGGGTGTTTTTTCAGTCTTTCTTACATTCGACGTTTTTGAGAAAAGAGGTTACCAATTAGCTGGTTCTTCGACTTTTTTTTTTTTATTATTATTTTCATTCAAGTGTATGATTTCAAATATCAGGCCCGTAACTAGGGGGGGGGGGGTTCGGGGGTTCGAACGAACCCCCCCCCCCCCCCCCCCCCCCCCCGTTGGCGAGCAGAGGTCCGCTTTAAAAAAATAAATTTAAAAAAACAAGAAGCGAGGGGAGAGATGATGAAAGTGAAAAATAAAGTGATCAAATATCGGTCTTTCCGTCTATTTAATACATTTTATTTGATTTTGTCCCGTAACTTCCTAATCTGGCAATTCTATAATTAATCAATGTCGTCTTTCACCATTCATTTTCGAATTTTGTACATTATGCCATGTTGCGATCGATTTTCTTTCAAAGCGTCATTCAAAGACTTATTCAAATTCGTTTGTAGTATCACCCCCAAACTGGCGAGCAGAAATTTGCTTCAAGAACAACAACAAAAAGAATCATTAGGCGAAAAAAATATCCAAAGTGACATCAGAATAGTGATTTTTAGGTTAAATTATTAAAAACATTTCCATACCAACTGGCTTCGATAGGGGAGAGGCGCACAAGAGGATCACGTGAAAGGGGAGAGAGGAAGGAAAGTGGAAAATAATGTGAGATAATAACGTTTCCAGCCGGGTTTCCTTCAATTTGAACACTTGCTATTGTCCTGCATCTTAATAATAAGGCCTAGACAATATACGTCTTTGGCCATTCATTTTCGGAATTTATTGTTCATTTAGCTATCGATTTTGTCAAAGACTGAAAGAGTATAAAGAGTTATTCAAATCGTCACCCGCTCGTTGTCTTTTCTATGTGACGAATTTAAATGACAATTTCTTGAAATCGACTTCCCAAAGATGGATTTGATGATAAAATTTTGCAGCGGATTGCCAGGTCGGACGAATTCGAATAAAATCTGATGAAAATGAATGAAATACGGCAAAGAGAAAGGTCCACTTTTTCCAATGTTGAACCCCCCCCCCCCCCCGCAAAAATCCTAGTTACGGGCCTGAATATGTCATGCAATTTATGATGTACCGTAGCATCTTTATCCATATCCATTTACACCATTTTGGGTAGGCCTACACTGCGCTATACCAATTACGCCATTAGGGGGTACGTTTTGCATTGTTCTACGCCATTTACGTCATTTACATTGTCATACGCAATTCACACCATTTAGGGGTATATTTTACATAATCTTACGCCATTACGCCATTTAGGGGTATACATGTATTTTACATTATCTTACGCCATTTACGACATCTAGGGGGGCGGGGAATTTGACACCAAGGATTACGCCATTTATTTAGGGTCCAATTTTGAGGAGCTCGGAAGGGCATGGGTACCACTTCAGTCTGCGAGTGACCCCCGGGCTTTAACCTTAAAAGTTAGATTACATTTCAACTTGATTTTCGGCTGGGGTGGGGACATAGGGTGTGGGTGTTTAAGTCCAGACACTTTGGAGGGGGGGGGGGGGTATATCCGGACATTTAACAAAATTAAGGTCGTGTCCTTTCCGTTGGATAACAGAAACTGGTCTGGACTCTACATGGACATGTAGGTTGTGGTGTTTGCCCAATTGATTTCCCCAAACAATTATAATTTAATAGTCTATGCCTCCAAAAACAACATCTACCATGGGTTTTTTTTGATATATTTAAATTGCTGTACATGCATCAACATAGCGTTGTATTACACTGTGTAACATTGATATTTGACATTTATGATATTGTTAACCTGTCAAAGATTCATGAAATATATTGGCATCTTGTAAACTTGTTCAGTTTAATGTTTGAAATGATCTGTTTTGATATAAACCAAACTGTCCGGCCACGCATTCTCAATAAGTGTCTTATCTGTCGAAATACTTTTAGCGTCTAAAGCGGATTTTAAAAAATATACATGTACATGTTAGATATTTCCTTTAAAACTGCTGTAGGCGTATTAATTATTCGCTTATTGATGTGTCATTGATTTCTCTCTGTCTTCATTACCCCAAAAATGTACACAGGGCGCACCAGCTTGTGTGCATTGACATTGCAAGTACTTTATTGACACAGCGAGACTACTTCAATGGTGCTGGCGAAAGATTTCCTGAGTGCACAAACGCTCTCGGTGATGCGAGACAAATTTTCACCATGTAAGTGAACTCGATGATCATGGAAATGATAATTTTAACAATTTATAAAGAAATGATTATAGATTCGAATGTAGATATTAGATATTAGGTATTTTTCCCGAAGGCAATAGTCCCAGGGGATATTTGTTTGCGGCAATAGTTATGGGGTAGGTCTGTCTAATGTCCTGACACGAATTTTATAGAATGGATTTATTAATTGACATCAAACTTGAGTCACACCGCCAAACCGACTCCGCACTGACTCCAACCGACCTATTGTTGGCCATTCAGGGGAATGTAAACTTTGCACAAATATTCAGAGTTGAATATGGGTTACCTTTTCATTTATTCGCAATGTATGTATAACTGTTTAGGTTTTCTAATGTTTATTTTCTTTCAGCATTCGGTGTAGATGACGTGAATCTGAGACCTATTGTTAATGTCTTCAACAAATTAAAGGTTGGTTAATTTATTTCAATGCTACTTAAAAGATTCGCGAAATATTAAAAGCATCATCAAGAAAGCAAATCTACATGTTATATATCCTTTTTGTATCAAAGCGTTATACACAGGAGTTTTTAGCTGACAGCCCAGTTACCTTCTCATTAAGGATCACCAATGTGCAGTGTTTTCAACTTATAAATACACATGTATAAGGTTGATTTTGGCGCTTACATTTACTTAACATTTTCCAAATTATTATTTAATGTTATAATGTTTAATATAAATAATTTTCCAACTCTTGGCTTTTAGAATCATACATGGTTATTGACTTGTGGTATGCCTTTGCTGATACTTTCAGGTAATATACACCTACGAGATATTCACACCAATTTCTTGAATGTAGCTCTTCAGGTAAATCGTAGTTTCCTGTCATTTTTGTCGGCATGAGTGGCTCATAATATCTGATTTGATAATTTATTACCATTTTTCCCCTAAAAGAATAAGCTACCTGCGGATACATATCGTCAGGTGGTGGGCCTCCTACTGCAATACAACACATTGAATACTACCGAGAAACTCTACCATAACGTAAGTGTTACTGAAATATCTATGATCTACATATATGTAGTTATACTTCGATTATATAAAGAAGTTTCTAAGATGCCCTTGGTATAAGCTATTTGGAAAGGAAGCATAAAAATTTTCTCTCTCTCTCTCTCTCTCATCAGCAATCTTTCGAATAAATATTTCCCTTAAGTTCGTATCAATTTCTATCAGTGTAAATTGTTTTCGTTTTTAGCTGTTATCATAATAGTTAAATAGTCGCCTCTTTTCATGTTGGTATTTTTTTCTATAAAGAAAACGTGCAAGGCCCCCTCTTTGCACAGTACATTTTTACAAGCTAGATTCATGTGACATGAAAATACTGAATATACACTAAAGGAAAAAAGAAACTTATAAAAGTTCAAGAGATCACCAAATTAAATTCTCTGCATGGAAATGTACCAAATTTGGATATAATGTTGATTCAATGCATGGCTTTAAATGACAGTCAATAACAAAAAGTTTTCTTCAATGCCACAAAAGAAATGTGCACTGAAGCAAAGGACTCTCTAATCCCCAAGTCACAAAGACAAACTGCAGCCTTGTACACCATATGCATGTCAATGAATGAAACAAAAGAATTTCAAAAGGGATTTGCAAGTTCATATCCAAACAGATTAATAGCCAGTATGTCCACCTCTAGCTTGCTGGCAAGCTGTACACCGTCTTCGCATGCTTCCGATCAGATTCGCGATGGTAGCCTGGGGAACATTGTTCCATTCCTCTTGCAGTGCTGCAATGAGCGTCTCCCTATTGATGGGTTGATTGTCACGCCTTGACACACGTCGACCAAGCTCTTCCCAGAGATGTTCAATTGGGGAAAGGTCTGGTGAACGGGCGAACCATGGCAGAACATCAATATCCTCTTGCTCGAGGGGTGCAAATCCCTTTTGAAATTCTTTTGTTTCATTCATTGACATGCATATGGTGTACAAGACTGCAGTTTATCTTTGTGACTTTGGGATTAGAGAGTCCTTTGTTTCAGTGCACATTTCTTTTGTGGCATTGAAGAAAACTTTTTGTTATTGACTGTCATTTAAAGCCATGCATTGAATCAACATTATATCCAAATTTGGTACATTTCCATGCAGAGAATTTAATTTGGTGATCTCTTGAACTTTTATAAGTTTCTTTTTTCCTTTAGTGTAGTTATGATCGACATGTAGTTTTTATACGATCGTAATACAAAGAATTACAGTATGCTTATTACATCATTTATACTACATGTACATGAAAAATAACTTTTGTCTGTTATGTAGAAAACTAACATTTGAACTCGAATTTGAAAAACAAAACATATTGACCTCGTACACCAAATGGTGTATTCAGGTTTATTATTTGCAAGAGAAGTGGTGTGATCGAAGAAGCAAGAAATGCCTTGATGAAATCATACATAAGCAAGGAGAGGAAAAAAACAAGGGGGAAAATTATGCTCGGTATTCATTTTGTACTAAATTTCGTCTTGGAAATCCCAGTCTATATCAGGATAATTAAAAGACATACTTCCCCGCCCCGATAAATTTGTAATACCTAATATTCGGAATCGGGCAACCGACACCTCATATTCGAGCAAATGACGTGCCCCGACCATCCTCCCGTGTTTTTTTTTCTTTCTTTCTAAAAATCGGCAAGAAATTTATTAAATACAGACCCAGCTCAGTAAATTACATTCCATTTTCAAGATTATTTCATATCCCTTTGGCAGATACTCGTTGAAAATCGATTACTGCATACCCTCAGAGTATATGAAGGTCTCCGGTTCGAATTGTTAGATGTCTTGCACGATACGAAAAATCAGGGAGACCACGTTTTGAATGCTGCACAAACCAACAGGTAGACGTATCATTTTAATTCAATTCTTATAGCAATTCTGAAATTGTTATAAGGGAACAAATTTAGACACTTGTTATACTGTTCCAGATGTCGTCCAGTGCGTACAGAGTATTAATTTTGACAATCTCACTACCCGTCTCACTTTTGGTGTCGAATCGTTTGAAAGAAGAAAACAAAATATGATCGCAATAACGAAACACGCGCTGGACGTCACATCGAATACTTAAAGGCATGCATGTATTGCTACAACAACAACAACAAATAAACAAAAATTTAAAACTGGTTTTGCCATCAAAATAATGCACATGCATGTACATAATGCTTTTAGATCTGCCAACATTGAAATTTATTAATATCTTTAAACAAACACCTCGTGATTCTTTCTATTAATGTACCACGTAACGAAATAGAGGAAAATACGTTCAGGAAAATCTAGTACTCACATTTTTGCGTTATTCCTTCAGCAGTCCAATTTGGAAAATGATGCTTTCACCCCTAGTGGAGTACGAGTCATTCATCATGTCATCTATCTCTCTGATGTGTGTTTTACCTCAGTGAGCTTGGCTCATTCGCTAGATTTGAGAAGTACGCAACAACCCCGACGTTTACCCGAACACAAATGAATTTTCTCGTTAGCCTTCCCACTGGCAAACCAATTTGTCCTGACTTTCTTTTTGGCGCCTCTTTCCATTTCTCTCTGAGAAACGACACCCAGAGGAGTAACAGCTAATCAGTGTTGTCGACTGTGGGAAGTCTTCTATTAAAATGGTTGGCACTTGCAGAAATTGCAATGCTCTTTTTGGACTGGATATTCTGTAAAATGTAAAGATTGCTAAAATAATTAGACATATTCACAGGTTTATAAATTTCTGTTGTAGGCTCGCTGGGTTCAAGTTGTTACCTCATTTTCATTAATTTATTCATTATTATATTTTTGCTAAAATTATCTCTCGTTTCTTTTGTGGTACCGAGTTTAATTTGTTCAATCTTAATATACATGTATTTAAATTCTTTTTCATCGTATTTTGTGTGTGTGTGTGTTCTTTTTTTTTCTGTACCCCCCCCCCCCCCCCTTTATTATTCCAGTTACTACTAAATGATGCATGATGCCTTCCCGCAGCAATTATGTGTTTTATTACACTGCCCCACCAAAAAGCTAATAAGTAACATTGAGTGGCAGTCAACATAACAAATGTGAAATATTTCTCTAATACCGTAGGTGACATTTCTCACTAGACAACTTTACCAATGCATTTAAAATCTATGCATACTTAATGATGGTTTATTTTGACGACCCAAAAATAGTAACATATGATGTATAATTAAATACTATCGCAAAGAGTTTAGAAATATCAACCTAAAGCTCACCGCACACTATACACTTGACTACTATCCGATTTGGGAAATGAAGTGCAATTGCATTAAATATAGGCATTTTAACAAATAAAATGTACCTGATACAGGTTCTGAACAATAATATGAATACTCGACATAGTAACTTGGTATGATATCAGCCTTATATCCGAAATAAGGGCCAAATCGGTTTCAAATCGTAGACCATCGCAGGACTGCTCTGACGTCACTGCGATTCGGAGCCGATTTAGCCTTTCCTCCGACTAGAAGGCTCATAATAGGTCGTGAGTTCAATTTTAATATCTACAAGAGTAATACAAGACTATTCAGAACCTCAATCAAAATATTTTATGCGTTTAGTATATTTTCCTAATGGGTACATTAGGTCGACACCTAACAATGCAGTTTATTTCGTCATAATAGCGACCCCTACATTAGGTAGACAGTTGGTACATGAGGTCGACAGTTGAACAAAGAAAGAGAACAAAAACTGTCCTCCTAATATACCGTTTAGTTGTATATATCTAATGCTATTACATTATCTTCCAAAATGTGCGTGGGCTTAAAACAACTTCGATACCCTTGTTCATCATCTACTGAACATCAATAATTTAAAGAAACTGCACCTGTATTTTCGAAAATCTTTGCGATCGTGCTTTAAAAGTAAGTTACATCCATGACCCATACATCGCATGAGATTAAATACATACTGGTCTATTTGATGATAATTTTAAATCGTTTGATCTCCGCCTTTTCCAGGCGTGTGAACGAACCCATGAATGATGAAGGCATAAGAGAAGGTGACATTCAGACCGATAATGAGAAGTCCATGCAAAGCTCATCATCAGATGCTAATGACAAAGTAGTGCAGTTACTGGATGACATTAAGGAGCGCCCATCCCTAGAGTTTGGCCTGAGCAGACAACTGTATCAAAAGGTACTAAGGTATATTAGTTTCAAACCTCGTTGGCACCCCCCCCCCCCCCCCCCCCCCCCCCCCATCGTAACCAGGCAAATCAAATTGGACGCGGTATGTGCTTTAAGCGAAATTAGCGAATACATTATGAAGTAATATGAATATTAACCACCCCCCCCCTTATTTTGTTGTTTGAAATGTAAACATTAAAGTTCATCGCACATTATCTGACCCCAAGAACGTACAATAGGCATATTGGAAACATTGCACCATGACTTTTTTGTATACATTTAATCTTCCTTTATATATTATAATATGTCGCACAATCAGTGATCCTATATTATTTTGCACTCTCATTATCGGCTTCAGATTGGCACCATACGCGCAGTCCAACTTAACCCACAATAAGTCACTGTGGCGTTCGTTACATACTTTTCCAATTTCATTTACAGAGCGCTGAATTTATGTTAAAATTGAACATGCATTATATCATGGATCCCCGAAAATTCAAATATATTATATACATATATACAAGGATATCAATTTCCATTTCTTCATAGATCCCGACATCACTCCATTACTTGAACGTTGAAGACTCATCTGCATCTGACGAACAGATCATCTCTTCCTCCTGCGAACCGAACAACGAGGTGTTAATCGGTGAACACCTCGACACGCCAACTGAAACGTTGGGTGACGACCGAAGCGACAAAAGCGGCACCATTTCAACGAAAATGGCTTTTTCTGAAAGAAGCAGCAGTTTGAGTAAAGCGCGAAACCGTGATATAACCGATAATGAGGGTGCCTTGGAAGGTAGAAGAGAAATGGAGGGAAATAAATTATGTTCTACCGGGGAATGTGTTGCAAAGAGGCGCAAAAGAGGGATGGTGAGTGGAAGTAGAAAACGCGCGCGCCGGCTTGGAGCGCGGGAAGATGACATGATGCTGAAGCAGGTCGGAAGTCACTGCATCGTAATCGGGGTTAAGGATCATGCAATGACTACGGACAGTAGTGATTACAACACCCAGAGCGAGACAGACACCATGGGAAGCGAGCCAATGACAAGTCAGGATGATGACGAGGAGGGCGCTCTCGTCATTGTTGAAGAAAAGCAGCCGTCATCGTCGAAGCCAAAGAAGGTGAAGAGAAGCCGATCGGGAAAATCGTCTGCGAATCTTGTGAAAGTAAGCGCTCTTTGCAGGAGAGCGCCGATGTTGGAGAAATGCGAGAAGCGCAACAAGAAAGGAAAGAGACTGAAAGAAGATGGACCGCTAGTGGTCTTGGAAAAAAAGATTCGCTTAACGCTCAGTCAGAATGACAACATCAACAATTCCTGTAGTGCGTCAGAATTTTCCGACGAAGATGTTCTGAATACTCACCTCGAGGGCCAGTCCCGTTCTGAGGGTATATCTCTCCCTAGGATGGTGCGATGTAAGTTGGATGATGAAAGAACAGTTCTGGACATCCTTAGCTCTGCAGATTCGGAAGATTGCAGGTCGGAGAAACAGACAAGCACGCTTTCCGCTCGACAAAGTAAACAGCTCACTCAGGGTAATCGGAAGCACCCATATCCTGACAGGTCTTCATGTATTACGCCCTTTACAAATTATTTAGGTCTCCGACCAAGCGGATTAGAAGGGAATCTTTCATTTCCTACGCAATACGATACAAACTACCTTCTTAAATCAGATAAAAGGGCATCGAGATCTGTCCACAGTTCAGCCAAATCGCAACCAGGATCACTCGCAAAGAGAGGTCATTCCAAGTGCACTCGCCCGCAGTACGATCCGAACTTCCCTTTTTCTACCGCTGCATTCTCTGCTCTGTCCACAATTGCTGAAGCTACCAGCTTCGAGGGAAGCCAAGAGTCGAGCCAAGACGACATCCTTGAATATTCTGAGTGTGACACAGGATCGAGCCAAGACAGCTGCTGGGAGCGAGAAAGGGCTTACGGTCTGGGAACCTTTGCCCAGGATGACGCCGATGATATATCCTTCTTGAACCGTCTTCTCCGCTTTCCAAGTCCACCCAGCTTTGGACGAAATGATGGCGTCTGCGGCAAGAAGAGGAGGCAACGCCATAAGCCTAACAAAGAGCGCAGACCGAGGAAGCCACGACGAAGCAGGCGAATTCGGGGCAAAAAATCACGGGAAGGTGACGGCGATATGATCACTAATAATGCAATCAAGCCAGTCACTGGAAGAGCGTGCACTTGTTGTTCCTAATATACACTTTAATGATGACACTTTGAATAATTTAGAGTCATTCAACGCTCACAGATGTGTTACTCCATACATAATATTACTGATAGACACTGCAATACGTCAGAGTAACTTGCTCCTGTCATTAATGCATTTACTACATGTATAAGCCTATTAAGTCGTCAAAGACATTGTAAAATTAGGAAAAAGGGGTACCAAGTGGGAAAGAGTGAGACAAAAACAGAGAAAGAGTGAGACAAAAACAGAGAAAGAGTGAGAGATAGAATGTAATCATAAAATAGGTAAGAGAAGGAAATGCTAAAATTGTCAATTTTAACAAAACAAATATTAAATCAATAGCCTAATACAGAATAATTGAATATTAACTATCAATTAATTTGCAGTTTTCTCATTATTTCTATTGTAATCTGCCGAAAACAAACTCCCGGGGGGAGTCTGAATTCCCATGGCAAACACATTCCAGGAGAGCGTGGATATACTCTCTCCACTTCTCATATACATGTACATGTAATAAGTCAGTTAAATGAAATTAGACTTTTTGTAATATAATTGACTTATCTGTTGAAATAAACAAATCCCTTGGCATGTACACATTCCAGAACAGCTTGGATACTCCCTCCACTGTTCATATACAGGTATTATGTCAGTGAATTGGAGTGAAATTAGACTTCTACATGTAGTTATCGAATTGACTATGTTTGAAGTGAAAAAGAAAAAAAAATCACATTGGATGGCACAGCTCCAACATACATGTACCATCGGCCATTAACCAACGAGTGAGAAACTGTACATTACATCTATAACGTGATTGTAGTTCATGGTGTAATTCAGACTTCATGTAACATGAATCTGTTCAATGACGCTATTTGAATTTTCACATTAAAATACTGTCAATAAAGTAATAAAGTACATAGGCCTACTGCATAATCATACATATATCTTCAATATAATAGGCCCCAAAATAAATGGAAACCAACAATGTAAATTGAGGAAAAATGTCTTTATTTGGACCGATTTGGACGTCTACTTGGCACAACAGAAAGTAACACACAAACACATGAATACAGGCAGAATTCCCTTGGACAGAATATAACTATGATTGCATGGAAAAAGGCACACATAATATCAATTATTTCAAGACAATACTCCTGTTATTCTGTTAGCG
This sequence comes from Heliocidaris erythrogramma, assembly GCA_025617745.1. Taxonomy (NCBI): domain Eukaryota; kingdom Metazoa; phylum Echinodermata; class Echinoidea; order Camarodonta; family Echinometridae; genus Heliocidaris; species Heliocidaris erythrogramma. Next base: position 39,904,930 of record CM046860.1, on the reverse strand, counting down.
CTATAAAAACGCATTTTGTCACAACACAAAAATGGTATTAAAGAATCAAGGTAATAGACATTGGAAAGGACTCGGAGAAAACATAGACGAATGTAATAATTTGTGTGAAAGGTTATGGACGGAAAGTTAACATTTTGAACAATTGTACATGAGAAAGAAAAAAACAAATATATATATCATATACTGTGTTCATATTTACATGAATACAAAGCTATGTGTTAAACATGTTAAAATATGTACAGAGAAAATTAAATAGTATGTACATTTATCTTTATAATTTGTGATTGCAATTTCATAAAGTATTATTTCAATCTACAATATTGATGTTTGTTACATTTTTTTATCATCTTTCAAAAAACTTACATGTTCATATACATTTCTTTCCTGTAAATTATTTCTATTCTTGATTTCTATTTTCAAAAGAATGATATGTATGAATGCATAAACTATATTGTTTCTTTCCACGGTGCACTATTTGAGTTTTTTACCGTTACATGAATTTCTTTTGTCTTGAAATTGTTCTGTTTATATTCATTGTGTTATCAATTTACATACTTATACAAATAACAGACCTGAAATTAATCATACCATTAAAAAAAAAAATTAATCATATTTTTCGTTCACAAAATACATAAAGTTGATCTATGAACAATAAGTTATATCTTTAAAATGTGATGGTTTGGATGAGTTTTATGTTTCTTCTATTAGCAATGGAAAAAAAGACTAAAAACTACAATGTACAAGTGATAATTTTAAAAATTTGAACATAAAATTCAATTCTGAAATTATAAATTTGAACATAAAATTCAATTCTGAAATTATATGTCATAAATATAACAATGTCAAGTCAATAATAAATAGTTTGGTCAATATAACTCCTATATGACTTGTTAATAAAAGTTTACCTGCCTTTCACAAAATGTTACTCTTACAAGGAAAACAAATCATTTCATTCATAAATTAGCATGTAACTATACAGAAATATTTTTGTCCATTATTTTTTGAAATCGTTTGCATTATTTTTCATAATAAAGGAAATTTGCTATTCCCTTTGAACGAATGTATTTATAGTTTTGCATCTATTCAAAGTATTTTACATTTTAATGTATTATTCACTTTATTTTTGCAAAATGTACTGTCTGCTACTTACATGTAATCATATGCAATGATTTTCATCTGAATTTAGTTCATGATATATACAATAAGAACTACTTTCGAAAAATAAACTCGAGGGCAATTTCAAAGGCCTATTGTACTGCCCAAAGAAATCAGGTTCGGATTATGTAATACACCATTGTAATGTTAGCACATTTCTAAAGGTGATAGACAGGTCTATTGAAATTGGAGTTTATTTTTCGAAAGTAGTTTTTATCGTGTTATTCTCTTTAAATACAATATTTGTATTGTCTTTACCAAGTCATTCACATGAGAAATAATTTGCGTCAAAATAAGAACATTGATGAAAGGAAACGTTTAATTTGTTTTTAAAAAAAATCATACTTTACTACATGTAGTTGATGAAAACAATGTGAGACACAGTATATTCAAAGCTGAGTGGTATAACTGATCTCAGTTTGGGGAATTAGGTATTAAAGGGAACATTTCATGAATAATAATAATAATAATAATATGTCCATTTATATAGCGCAGCTACTATACAAATATACACTACTGCGCTTAATACAAAGTATCACATTATTACTCCGGCTTTAGCCGAGCTGCCATGATAGGCGTTAAGGCATTCAAGGAATTTCTTCCTACGGTACCGGGTACCCATTTACTTCACCTGGGTGGAGAGTGGCAAATGTAGATGAATAATCTACAATAGAATTTTAATGTCTTGTATGTTTGAGTTAACAACGTATATTTATCTTTAGCTTCACATGACAATAAAAAATATGCTAAACATTATTAAAATAATATGCAAAATAGCCTGCACTTGGGCAAAAAGTGTGAAAATCTTTGATTGATGCTCGTCTTTTCGCTATAGGTACTCATAGGATAACAGTTTCAAGAGGTAGTAGAGTTCTGGTTATGGTGAACAAATATTTTTTGACTTTCTCATTTCCTTTCTTTTTTTCCAAGGAAGAAGCATATTACAGTAGCAATGTCAAATAAAACAACCGTTCTTGAAATGCCCTCATATTCCAATATGACTGGATAAAGTTTTAAACTTTGCACCAAATTTTGATGCCATATGAAAGTAAGTACCATAATTTTTCACCGTTTTGTTAGATGATTATTAGCAAGACTGTGTCAATTTTTTGTTGTCATTTGATAACAAAACTTCACAGTACACAATTAAGTCTTGTCTATTACATAATCAAGCATTCTTAATAACTTTTAGACTGTTTCTTTCACAATGCAATCATATGACCAGTACTCGACCCTCTTAAAACCAAAACAAGGGATTTTATATTACAAAAATTATTTGGCGATGGTTTTCAGTCGGGGTTTTAATCTAATTCCTCCTCATCCACCGCTTCTCCCTTCTTGAGCTTGGAAATGACCTGTAAATGATGAAAAATAATATTAATATGAGAAAACAAGAGTTCCACTTCTTTTTTCTTCTTTCTTGCCTAAAGTCTTGGGCATGTAAATGAGCATCCAAAAATCTTTTAATCATTTTTTTTTTTTGGGGGGGGGGGGGGGCAGACAGCCCTGGAACACCCCCCCCCCCCCCCTCTTTGGGGTGGTATTCTGAGATTTATTTTATCTTGATTTTAGTGAAAAGATTTTAATTGTCATAAATTTTAAATTGCAACAGTTCATTGGTGTTTGCGCAGATGAAATCCGCGTACGCAGCCACTTCTGCGCAGTCATTAACCAATGATGCGCCATAAGCGTACATTTTGTTAGGACAATTAAAATTATTTCACTAAAATCAAGATAAAATAAATCTCAGAATACCATCCCTAGACAATAACTCTGAGGACAACTACCCCCTCTCCCCACCCCTTCCTCCAATATCTATCCTCAAGATAAATACTCCCCCTGGGAAAATTAGGAGGTGGACTTACATCCTTGAGTCTCGCAATCTCCTTATTGTCAGCATTCTTAGAAGCATCGTTAGTGATAAGCTTCACACGGGAGGCATACCTGTTAAAAAACACACATAGAAAAAAGACTTTATAATTGCATATTCAATAATATTTCCAACCTTTCCCTATATTCATTGGGCCATGCAATCTTATATGAAAACAAAATATATACACAAGTTTGAAAATACAAAGGAATGCAAATATTGTATTGGTTATAAGAAGCCATGTGCATGATTCATTCTGCAACTGTAACAATGCAAACTGCTGCTAATTTTTAAAATAAAAAAGGGTGCAGAGAATTCTCTTATGATGAAGTAGTTGTTGGTTACTCTTAAGACAGATGTACATTGTTTTATTCATCAGCCATGTATCCCCCCACCCTCCCTCCCTCCTCTGAAGAATCTTAGATCTGCCATTTATGTACTGTAGCTTTCAACAAAGAGTTGCAGAGGATTCTTTCTGTAAACACTAAAAGTGACCGACATAACCACTGACATTGAACCCACTAGGGCAAAAAAGGATCAAGTACTCTACAACTTGGCCAAATAAACGTGCAAACAGTCAACAGAAAATGTCCTTTCATAACCCACTTGATAGCATCTTGTACTCACGTGAGGGATATGACGGTCTCCTCTGCGTTGTAGTCTGCGGGTGAGATGTTGACAAACATGAGAGTTTTGGCGTTGCCACCGAGGGAGTCCTGCATAAGCATGGTGAGCTTGTTGTTCCTGTACGGGATGAAGGATTGCTCACTGGACAGAGCAGAGATCACGTCGGCCAGGGCACTCAGAGATTTGTTGATGGAGTTAGCTTCCTGTTTTACAATAAACGGGCAATAGACATTGATGAATAAAGACACAACCCAAAAAATTGTTATATACATGTATCACGAGCCTAGTTTGGGGAAAACAAGAATCTTTCTTGCTTTCCATATAATTTCTATATGACTTTCCTTCTAAAGGTACAGGTACATGTAGGTTATTAATCTTAATTTCTTAAACATAAAGGATTACTCTGAAAACTGCAGATTAGTTATAAAATTTAGTGTATATATATATATATATATATATATACAAATTATGTATAACAATGCGCCCTTCCGGCTATTACCATAATGGCTTTATGGCAACACAAGGACTTGGGACCCTTGTTGTATATATATATATATATATGGACTCTAATATGGAATCTAATTACAATATGGTAAGAACAGTGTGCAGAGATGGTTGGAGGAGAGAGGAGTGAAAGACGGGTCGGAGATAGTGGCAAAGGCTTCAAACAGAAATGTTGTGGAACATTACGATCCCCAAAGTTAATAAATACATGTACATGCATCATGGATAGAGAGAGAGAGAGAAGCTGAAAATAAACAATGATCAGAAACTGCTAATGTACCTTCAGTTGTTCTGCCGTAGCCCCGGTCTTGGCTGAACGCTCACTACCAGCCAAATCTACCAGGGTCAGCTTGCCCTTGACAACAGCACCGGTCCCAAGGTTGGTACTCTCTATGATGACACCGATGACGAGATGGGATCGAGAGCTCTCTGCATTCATCTCTGGAAATACGAAGGAGAAGTTATTGGGAGTAAGGTAAGTCATTTGTCGTAGCAGAACGTGATATACAAATGATTCATGGGAAGTACCAATCAAACATTGTATATTATAGGTTATGTTATACCATTATTATAAACTTTAGAAAGAGACGATGAGAGAATGAGAATGGGATTGATGGCTCTCTGCATTCATCTCTGTAAATATGAATGGGTAGTTACGGTAAGAAAGTTGACACATTTGCCACAGCGGAACTAGGGTGGTATATTATTATACGACACATGCTCTGTCGACAAATGCTCCACAGTCAACTTCCTAAACTAACCGAATTCCTAACTTCCACCCTGGTCCAATCACTGTACCTAACCTTGGGCAGTATTCTGAACACTATGTTATCTTTTATGTTAAGGAAAACGATGTTAATTGTCATAACAAATTGAAATTGCGCGCAATAAACACTAATCATTGGTGCTTGCGCAGATGTCTCTATTAAATTTACGTGGGCACAGCCAGCTTTGCGCAATCATTAACCAATGACTTGTCCTGATTTTGATATGTTATGACAACATCGTTTTACAAACATAAAAGTTAACATAGTTTTCAGAATACGGCCCCTCATCCTAACCTAAACCCAATTGCAACCCTAACCCTAACCTATCTTTGATGCAATATACAATGTAGCCCAGAGCAAACGGTTGCAAGAGCAAATGTCGAATCACCATGTTTTATGGGAAGTAACTATGTATTTATGTGTTATGCAAACAGTCCTGGACCATGTTTCATAAAACCTACATGTATTAATAAGTTACAACTGTTATAAGCTACTGAAATCAATGAATTTGATTGGCTGAGAGCAAATTTTTCATGGATTTGTGTTATTTGTTATCAATATCAAGTTTTATCAAACCGGTCCCTGACTTTGGGATGTAATTGACAAAGGCATCCAAAAATAAGAAAATTAGGAAAAAAAGTGCCTTCCATCCTCGCGGTATATCAATATCAATATTCATCAAGAATATATATACAAATATACATCATATATCAAGTAAAGAGAAAACTCTGATTTGGAATTAACTAAGTCTTATATTGGTGTCAACATCAGAAATTTGACACTCCCCTTAAACTTTTCATGCATGTACATCTGCATCATTTAGTGCTGTAATGTACAGCCCTGGAAAAAATTATTAGACCAAGCTTCTGGAATAAGGGTACTATAATATGCAAACAAAATTATAAAAATGATTTGTCTTTGTACTTCATTGAATGAATACCAAATTCCAGCAATTATACCTTGCTTTTATGCTATTTTATTTCCGTCTTACCACAAAAATAACACTATCAGTAACCATTCTTGGTCTAATAATTTTTTCCATGGCTGTAGGTCTAACGTGAAGGTCAAAACTGAAGTGTGTACACGAACAAGTCAAGTTTAATGTTTTAACTCTCCAACTTCACAGCCAAGTGTCAATAAACCCTTGTTTGCATAATCAGCTGCATCAATTAACATTCACATGAAAACGAGTGAAATCAGATTCAGTTCAATTTTTGGCTGTCAATTTTATATACCACCATCTATTTTCTTTTATTGTCTTCTTTATTATAATGACAGTAATCATGATTTGTAAAGCTTTTTTAAATGTTTTGGAAATTATTTGGATCCAGTATTAGCTCACAGTGCAGTTTGAAGAATAAATTCTACCAGGTACTCATTCACTACACCTGAGTCGAGAGTGGCAGATTATGTATTGCTCCAAAGGATATTAGGGCTGTTCCGCAGCTTAATACTGCTGTGTATAGTGTTCTTACACAACAGAGTAAAACTGGAGACAATAGAATGTAACGTTCATATCATACTGCCGTGTCCTTTATTGCGCGACCTTTCACTGCGCTTCTCTCATACAAGAGATATGCATGCATGCACGTACGTGAAAATAGATTTACATGTAGTTTCATAAAAACTTTGTTACATCATTACAAAATCCACAACCTTCACAGCTCCAGTCGAGACCTTGTCGTTCAAACACATTGAAAAGATTTCTGACTCACTCGTAGAGGCGACGTGCCGGTTGGATGATCCCTCCTCAAAGAGACCATAGAGCTCCTTGGAGTTGCCAGCTTCCTGGATCACGGAGCCATTGATGTACACCATACCCTTCTTATCCTTCTTGATGTCCAACTTGGGAGGCTGCAGATCATTACGACAAAGGATTATTATTAGTTACAGGGTTTCCAAGAATTTCATGAAAACAAAATTCCCTGAATTTTCCCTGATTTTTTTTCCATGATGGCGTTTCGAAAGTCCAGGATCATTACTTGAACCTATTTCCAGTTTGAAATGTGGATTTTCTATTTTGGACATGAGACAAAACAATATACGAAACTGACTACTTTTCTTGGGGGGGCCAAAGAAATTCCAGGTTTTTTCACTGATTTGAGTGGTTTTTCTCAAATTCCTTGACTTTTGCCTGACTGGAAAACAACTTAAAAGGGAACTAATTTTCCAGGTGTTCCCTGATTTCAATGATAGCTGGGAACCCAGGGTGAAATGAACAAAATGGTCTGACCAGTTGAATCCCTCCAATCGAGTCTGGCAGAGTTCATTATCATGTCAGCATGCTTGCTCTCTATTTACTTTGAATGTATGGCTTCATTCTTTACTTGTTTTCTTTTTCAAAGTCCTATGGGATGCACAAGAAGCATTGTTCTCGGATTCGTTGCCCATGCGCGCGCCAAAGAGAATATATGATTGGATCGGATTCCGTGCGCAAAGAGATTTCCAAATATAAGCCAGTCCTTAAGAATTGAAATACTAGCCTAGCCATTTATGTGTACATGTATACCCTAAACAAGCTCTTATTGATTTCATATTGATAGGTCAATAGGTCAATTTCTAAATTAACTAAACAAGAAAGTAGGAAAAATAATTGGATTAGATAGTGTGCTGTGAGCTTCTGATCGCATGACAAAAGATCACTTACTAAACAATACAGTAATACACATCTTTCAAATATCGACATGCAGATGATGCAAATAAGCGAATGCGACAGATGTTGTGGATTCTCAGCAGAAGGGTGTTTAGAGACAGTGGCGGATCCAGGGGGGGGGGGGGGGGCACGTGCCCCCCCCCCCAAAAAAAAGAAGCCCTTTTTTGTTTTGCTTTTCCGGAGAGACACAAAAGTACTGAGGAGCTTTTTTTTTTTCTTTTTTTTTTTTATGCTTGTCAGAGAATTTTGGACTGAAAAGAGAGGCACTAAAATGCTGAGGACCTTTTTTTTTTGCTTTTCAGAGAATTTTGGAGGGAACACCCCTTTTTTTTTTTTGGTGTGTGACCCCCCCCCCCCCCCTTCACCAAATCCTGGATCCGCCACTGAGAGAGAAAGGTCGATTTAACATTTACTCACCTCTCCCTTGGTCTTATTGTAGAGATCAATCAACTTGTCATTGTACAACTCCAGCATGTAGGAGTAGACTCTGAATGAGAATTTCGACCTGCAAAGAAAGATCAAAGGACGCTGTTAGGTTTAGGCAACTGAACAAAAGCTATGATCGCGTACAGGAGACAGACAGACAGACAGACAGGAACGGGGGACAAAGAGAGAGAGAGAGAAGTGAACAAAAACGATTGTGTACAAGAGATGGAGGGACAGAAAGAAAGGGAGACAACAAGGGCCCCGCTTCCTAAAACTTGTTATCAATAACAATAATTGTTATAAGCTACTGAGATAAAAAGAAGAATAAAAAGGGGGAGAGAAGTACAGAAAGAAAGAGAAGGGAGTGGAAAAAATGAAAGGCGAAAGAGGAATGATAGTGAAACAGCAAGTGAGGAGGTGAGGAGACAAACACAGAGGAGGGTAATGATAGAGAAAGAGTGGGATATATATATAGAGAGAGAGAGAGAGAGACAGCGAGAGATATGGACAAATAGAGAGGCAGAAAGAAAGAGAGAGAGAGACTGATAAATAGAGGGATGAACAGAGGAAGATTGTATTTGTATGATGGAGAAAGAGAGGGATGAAAATATATACAGAGAGACACAGAGAGAGAGATAGACACACACACTCGCACACAAACAGACAGAAGACTGATGAAAGGTAAATAATGACAAACACATTGTTCAGCTCCTATCGGAAAGTAAACAGTTAATGTGCAATTGAATAAATAGGACTTTCTTTGTGAGTATAACATAAGTACATGTAAATATGAAGAGTTCATAAGCCAGCAGAACGTCCAATTTGCTCTCCAATTATTCATCTGCCATATGAAAAATTCTCAAATTATATGTCATGCATTCACATTTATTCACGTGGATAAGTTACATCCTGCTACTTGCATTGATGTTAGATGTCGTGTTTTCCCTTTTCGATTTGAATATTCAATACTACACAGTAATTCATAATCTTGAAATTGCAAAAAATCTTTCTAATACAAATGCCGTGATATATCTAACATACATGTATATTTAAACCATAACACTTACATTGGTAATCAAAGATAAGATAAAATGATATGAAAAAATCTATAAAGCATTTCCAGTTTCAGTTGCTCTAAAACATTTTTTTCAAGAGTGAAAAATAGGTTTACCAGTATAATTATTTTGGTCCTTAAGCTCTGGACACATAGAAAAGGAAAATTAGTATTATAGCCCTGCCTATGGACTTACTTGTTTTCTTCAATGAGCTCATAGATTTTCTGGAAGGCCCTTGGAGCGATACCAGGGAATTTCTGTTCCTTGTCTCCTATCATAGTGAAAGTCTTTCCTGAGCCTGTCTGACCGTAGGCAAAGATACATACATTGTAGCCATCTACAGCAGACTGGATCAACCGCTGCAAGAAACAGAGAGAGAAAAAAAGTGAAAATTATACCCCAAGTGCTTAGAAATAAAATGTAGATCAGTAAGCTCTAGGGAACAACAGGTTACAAAGTCCTATATGAGGGACAAGGTACATGTACATGTGTAATTAAAGAGAAGGTTGAGTTCTGGGAAAGGTGAAAAATAATATGTGAGCTTTCTTATTCCTGTTATGTCAGTTTGGAAGAACATCATAGTAGATATGTCCCTTGAAAAGGATTGCTTTTTAAATACCCTCATATTTGGAATATGACAAGAAATAGCTGAAGTGTTGGGCCCAAACATTCATGCTACTTGCGTGTGCAGTCCTATATACCCATTTCTGTGTGCAGTGCATGAGCTTTTCAGCGAGATCGTGTCAATTTCTTATCATTTTGATGATTCCAAATCCCCACGGCATACACCAGTTCTTATGTCGACATAATCAAACTTTCCCAATTGCTTTGAGACAGTTTCTTTCTCAATGTAATCCCATGACCAGAACTCAACGTTATCTTTAAGGATGAATCATGCCACGAGCCATAAGTGCCAAGCAGAGGGTACTATACAAGCGTACTATACAAGAAGCCACCATCATCATCATCATCATCATCATAATCCTGGAGATAATGACTTACATCTGTATCTTCAAAGATATCTGCTTGGGTGTTTTCAGGCATGAAGATGTGGTCAAACTGGAACTCCTTGTTCCCACGTGAAGCAGCGATTTCAATGGTGTACTCATCTGGTGCTTTGATGACAGAATAGTTGCCCTGGAGAAGCGCAAGACACAAGTCAAAATATATTATTGAACAAGTTCATCAAGATAGTTTTAAAAACGTTAGGAATTAGTTCTAAGACAAATCCAAAGGGTTTCAACAGTTTTTACCCTTCTGAGACAATTGACCACATTTTGTGGTATGGCTCAATAACCATTGATTCATAGCTCTAAAAAATATACCAGATGCATGAGAAGAAAGACCAAACATTTCTTGCATCTGATTGGCTGAGAGCAAATTTGTCAGTAAAAATCACAGACAAGACACTTGATTAAACCCCCCCCCCCCCCCCCCCAAGGAAACGTCTGAGGAAGATGTCTGGAACATAGACACTGAAACTGTCACAGGTAAATACCCTTTGGATAACTAATTCCTAAATGCCTAGATAGTATTAATAACATTTGCAGTTCTGCATCCATTCTGAACATGAATAAAAGATATTCTCCTTACCAGGGTCCTTCCAAGCAGTACATGAATCACAAAATATAAAGTCAAACATGTAACTTTGGAAGTCATAAAATGTTTCATGCAAATACTGTCCTTTAAACGTGTCTAAAGTGCACTAATCACTTAATCATTTCAATGTATTGGTTCATAAAAGTTAGACTAATGCTTTTTCCTAATGCACAGAAACAGATTTTTTTTTTTTAATTATGGTATGAATAAGGGGTACAATTCGGCTATGATTTATTGTATATTATTTTTACAGATGTTCTTCTTTCTTTCACACCTGAGTGGATCTCCTACCTTCGGTATATTTCAAATAAAGTGAGATTCGATGAAACACAAAGTTCTATTTCCAGATTGTGATGCAAATTATTGTTTAGCCATCTCAAGGCAAGAATGAAATTTACAGAAGGTCCACTTTCTTGAATGGAAACTCACACACCCTTGTTAAGAACAGTTCACATACAAGAGGCATAATATGAAGGCATTCTTACTCTATCTTTCTCAGAACCACTTAGAGGTCTTGCTCGGCAATAAACACGAATCTTGCCTTTCATGTCCTCTACCATGTTGTAGTACTTCTTCCTCAGAACCTGGCAATAAAACAAAAAAGAAAAACAACTGTCAAGAGCTACTACCAGTGATGTAGTCAAGGCCGGCATATCCAAGTCACTAGGCCAGTGAAACGTATTACATTTGAAAGGTTTCGTACACGTGACCCCGTCCAAGGACAAGATTGCGGCCACGAAAATATGGCCTCGAGGCCCGACTCCAATACAACGCTGGCAATTACAAAAGAAATTATAATTGGTATAATGAAATAAGTGTGAAACATCAATCATATGAAATTACATGCTGATGCAACCCCTCATGTAATCTTTCATTTTTCCATAAGAATGCCAAATGGCTGAAATATCATTATTCACTATAAATGTAAAATGGTTGCATTATAGAAGTTATGGTAATACATATCATTAGTAAATAAAGAAGCTTAATGGGAGGAATTTTGGCATTACTCCCAGTGTTAAAGATTGTATGCTCGATCTGTAATGAAAATCACAAGTCAGAAAAAATTGGAACCAGGGGGATTCGAACCTCTCATCTACTGCTTGCTGGGCAGTGACTTAACCACCAGGCTATTCTGGTTCACGGCCAAGTCACGATGAACTGCAATCAAATACCAAAGATCCTCTTCTTTCTGACTCATTAATATTCAACGGTTCGCCATGGACAATAGTTAGTAAATGAAGAAGATTAATGAGAGGAACTTTAATTTGTAAACATATTTTTAGGCATTACTCCCAGTGTTAAAGATCCTATGCTCAATCTGTAATGAAAATCACAAGTCAGAAAAAACTTGGCTGTGAACCAGAATAGCCTGGTGGTTAAGTCGCTGCCCGGCACACAGTAGATGACAGGTTCGAATCCCGCTGGTTCCAATTTTTTCTGACTTGTGTTTTTCATTACAGATCAAGCATACAATCTTTAACACTGGGAGTAATGCCTAAAAATTTGTTTACAAACAATACATATGTGCTTATGAAGTAAGACAAAAGAAAACAATACAAACTAACTCTGTAAAAAAGGTACCTTTTCAACTGTCTTCAAACACGGTTAGGGATATTGTCCAATATATGGCAATCAAATGCTAAATAGTGGCATCCATATTTTTTCAGTGGTTATACAAAACATTGATAATGTATCTTACAGAATGAATTACTCAGAATGGTCTACTTTGCCTGATTGTGAACTAAAGAGAAAAATGACTGAACATTCGAAGCCAGGAACATTAAGAGCAACATTGTCCAGAAACTATTTGATACTGACCAGTGGCGTACCCAGGGATTTGTAAAGGGGGGTGTCTTTTTACTCCAAAATTCTCTGACAAGCAAAAAAAAAAGAAATTAAAAAAAAGGTTATCGGCATTTTGGGGGTTTCTCTTCTTACTCCGAAATTCTCTGACAAGCAAAAGAAAAAAGGGGGGGTTAGCAGCATTTTAGGGTTAAAAACAAGCTTCTTTCATTTCTGAACACCTAAAACGCTGCTAAAGGGGGGTGTTTGAACACCTAAAACACCCCCCCCCCCCTCGGTACACCTATGATACTGACCCTCTCACTATTGTAGTTATCATTAGCTGCTTTAAGTTCCTTCTGAAGTTCCTTGTTCTCCTTCTCCAGGGTGGTACATTTCTCTTTGAGTTCTAGGGCTTCTTCAGCAGCCACGCCTAGCGCTGACATCTGAGCTGTCAGTTTGGCAACCTCCTCCTTCAAAGAATCTCGATCCTACATGAGCCACACAGAGCAAAAGCAGAAGTGTTGAAAAAAAATCAAGGCTGTTTGAATTCAGGTGGTATTACTTAACAATGATGATAATAATAATATGGTCTCATTTATCCAAAGAAGCCTCATCAGCATTAATACAGTGCTTTCTGAGTGCCCTGCAATCATATGTATTAGGTCTATTCCCCAAGCATTGCCTGGATACCTGTTTAATACACCTGGGCCCCGTCTTATAAAAGAGTTACGATTGATTGCAAATGATATGCAATTGATTTCAATCTCAACTCTGTACCAAAGAGATGGGGAATGCAAATGATACCAAGTTAGGATTTATTTGAATCAATTGCAACTCTTTATAAGACAGACCCCTGCTTTGAGAGGGACAAACATGGGTAAAACTTCAAAAGTTCAACTTGAAGTCTCCATCCAATGTCTTGCACTAGACATCTACAGTTCTGAAATTCTTCTGATGTATAATTGGACATAAATAAACATAAATGTTTGAAAAAAACACTACTAAAAGTCTTGAGTAAAATCATTATGGCACACTGTGTATAATTTGGCAGGTGTATTCTTTAGAAATGATTTAATCAATACTTTCTTTGAAGCAGCCCATAAGTCATTGGTGCAGCCTATAACTTATAATGGTCATTTATTAAATGTGACCCGCCACCACGAAACGACCAATAAGTCGCAATGGGAGTTCAAGAGTAAACAGCTGTAAAAGGTGGTTTGGGTGGAAATTTTGATTTTAAGTTTTTTTATATTTTCTGAAAGTTCATTTATTATCTATCATCTGGCAAAATTTCAGGTTAAAATACCTTGTTGAAATATGTTTTTACTCTCATTCAAAATGATCATGTTTTCCTTGACATTCAAACCCTGTGTGTCAACTTGCTGGGATTGTACTTCACATTGCTTTTCTTGTATAGCTTAAAAACTATATGCACTGTCTGATATTCAAAATGTAAAGAAACAAAGAAATATATCTGTTCTGACGGTATAGAAAGTTTACACCCAATCCAATTACTAGTAGTACTTCACAGTGTATGCTAGGGAGTTTTGACTCAACCTTTTGTGCGACAAACAATAGGACACAGATTTGGCACTCTTAAATGGTCACTCTTCTTTAGAGCCCGATTTCTCTATTGTTTTGGTCATTAGCCTGTTTGCAAGACACATCGACAATCTCATTGTAATTTACAAGGGTTTGCTTATCCACACAAGACAAGTTATATATCATTTTAAAGCTTAGAATCTAAGTTTTCACACTGTTGAAATTTTAAAAACCCAAATTTCCGACTTATTGGTCGTTTTGTGGTGGAGGGTCACAAATATAAAATAGTCCCGAACCGTCATTTTAATGTTACATATCTTAAATAAAATGTAACAAGCATTTTACGTAACAAATCCTACTCTTACCACTAAAGTGACATATCTCTATACAATTCATGTTCTTCTTAATTATCTTCTTTTTTTTAACATACCTTTACGGGAAAGGCATAAGCACTGTATAAATAATTAAAATTCAAACAATTTTTGTAAATGATTAAAATTTAGTCCCATACCTTTGCAGTTGTCTTGAGTTCTGCTTCAAACTCTGTTGCCTTCTTGGCTTCCCTCTCATGTTTCTTCGTCTCCATTTCAAGTTTCTTCTCCAAATCCTTGACCTGTTTCTCAATCTTCTTAGTGGCATTTTTCTGTGGATAGATGAAAGATCAAAGGCATATCATACAGTAGCACGGAAAATAAGTGCAGAGCAATGCAAAGGCGAGGATGAATGCAAATATTTTGAATTTCCTTTACTTGCAGATCTATATTAAACCATATATGCATCATATTTAATCACCCAGAAATGCCATTTCCAATGAAGAACATGAATCAATGCCTTATAAAAGCAATGATGACAACTTCACCAACTCTATGTATTCTAAGATTCAGTCATTACATAAATACACTTTTATTATATGAATTACTAAAAGAAAATTATTAAAAACACACCATCAAAATAGGTTCCTCACATGAAGACTAGCAACATGAAAATAGATTTGGGTTTTTGCGGGAATACAAAGAACTCGCAAGGATGCTAATTAATCTATATTTAACCCAGTAACCAAGGAGGGAGTTAATAGGTGTAAATAGTCTTAGGCAGTGGGGCAGCATGGATCCATACATTGAAGGGACACCAGTATCATTTGGGGGTGGGGGCACAAGTCTAATACTTGATAGATGAAATGCAAATCAACAAGGCCATTAGACAGGGGAAAAGTGTGGGAGGGGATTGTAGAGTCTTCTTTTCACATTCCATTTATTTTCTTCTTTATTCCTTTTTTCCATTTGATTGAGAGGACTATGGCACTGGTCTAAAGTATGATTGGTGAGGGGGAGGGTCACTTACATCTCCTGCTCCCGCTGCTTTAGCCTCCTTGACATCATCCTTGAGTTGTTTAGCCTTGGCCTGTTCTTCTTGGACCTGCTTCTTGAGGGCCGCATTCTGATCCTGAAGCATCTGGATCTTCTTCTCCGTCTTGGCATCAGTCTGGAAAGGTTTTGAATGTGAACAGAGGGGCAAATTTGGTTACATGGTGTTGGCTTCGGGTGGTATACAGAAAACTATTGCATTCCCCTTCCATTGCAAAATATCATATTTCCTCAATACCCTTACAGTTGCATGTGACTTGGGGGGAGAGGATCTCATTGTTACTGTCACCGTCAACAAAACCTAAAATATAATTTCATCTTCATAATATCCATCCACTCTTTCCAGATTGTATTCTCCTCTTTATGGTTAACCCCCAAGCTCTAATTCCCCTTTCCCCTTCATCTCCCTCTCACCTTGGCTCCTCCTGCTTTGGCCCCTGCTGCGGCTCCAGCTCCTGCTGCTGACAGTGTTTTGATCTTCTTCTCCAGGGCGGTGATCTGGTTCTTATTCTGCTCCAACCGCTCCGTGTATTTCTTCTCTGTGTTCGCCACCAACTCCTTGGCATGCTTGTCTTTCTCTGCCAACTTCGTCTTCAGCGTCGCCTAGAAAAGTGATGAAAATATGATTACATTATCATATTTTAAAGATAATTCTGATAATGGGAAGAGGTAACAATTTGCTTGTGAATTTCCTCATTTGTTTACCATCAAAGGGAAAGACATTATAGTACATGTCACAATGTCAAATGGGAAGGGTTGCTCTAGAACTACTCTAAATTTCAAATGTAATTAGTGAAATGTTTCCCATGGGGAAATGGGTTGCTTTTTTAATCAAATAAGTGCATTAATATCTGTGAAATTGCTTTTTGTATATTTCTGTAATGTTTATCATTATGAAGATTCTTAGATAATCAACAAGTAAACTTTCACATATCTCACCACACAATGAAATATTACTCTAACATTTCTATGAATATATATATAAAACAAAGTATGAAAAAAATACAGTCATAAACATTTACTTCATGTTTATTTCCATTGTCTTTTCTTTATAACTCTCAAGCTTTTTTTTCTTTGATTTACATGTTCATTTTTCTCACCAAATTATATTATCTAGAATAAATGAATACATGTAAATTATCTTTACATCATATTACATGTATATCTTAATGCATTTAAAAAATGTTGGAAATAAAAACTTCTCATATGTACCTGATGTTTCTTGTTGGCCTCCCTCTCTTTCTCCAAGAACTTCTGTGTGCTGGAGAAATCCACATTGATCTTATTGGCTTCTGCTGTCTTGGCTATGGCCACCTTCTGGGCAGCATCCCGCTCTCTCTCAAGCTCTTTCTACATGGTCAAATTCAAGCTCACAAGGATTAATGGCTGCATTGCATTTCTTCTGAAAATGAGTATTATGAGCCTATGTGGTGCTTAACACTACAACTCTTAACATAGTTGAAGCCCAACCATCTGATTCTTGCCCACACACAGCTACAAATGTTTATAATGATAAATTCTATACCTCACATCTCTATAAATCAATGCTTAATTTTAGCGCAGATGCCCTGAACAGTCTTGCTTACCCACATTTCAGGGTAACGTGCATGAGCTTTAATGCACTATAATTTCAATCATATTATTGTAAAACTAATGAATGTAATATAAGGTTGTGATCACTTCAGTATGTCCCATAATGCAATATGTCCTAATGCCATTCAGAAACTGCCTTAGCAACCACTTGTATAGATAAAGGCCACCTGTATATAAAGACAACCCTTAGACTCCAAAAATCAGTGCCGCTCTCTGAAAACTATACATACTTTTTTTTTTTAATGTTTGGAATAATAACAACTCTCTTTATCAAGACTGCTTTTCTGGTTCCCCTTCAGCCATCTACATTAATCTGTTTAATAAATAAATTGTTTAATTTGGAGGCAAATTTGTAGCACCCTGACAAGTAAATGATTAATACCTGTCAAATACCTTCCCAATGAAAAGTGAGAGACAACTGACAATGAAAGCAAAGAAATTTTGTACACTCACCACTTTACTGTACAGACTGTTGATTTCTTTGGCAGTATCAGGCGGGACGTCCTTCAATTTTTCTTGCTCCAGTGTCTCGATTTTCTTTTCATAATCTGCAATTTGCTGTAGAGTAATGATAAATTCAAAGATAAAATAAAATTGTGAAGTAAATAAACATTTTTGTTCAGTGAATACCTAAAACATGAACAATGAGTCTCTTTAAGGCAATTCTTTCAGTTGCCATGTCACTTTCCCTCATTATGAATACATGACTCATTTTTGTGTACAGATAAGGTCATTCTGAACCAGAGACATTATTTCGCTTCAGCATGTCAAAATTTGAATGTAAATAATCTCACAGCAAATAATATGGGTATGACTGGATTCCATAACCGTGGAGGCCCCAACAAGTACATTGTAGATCTTGAATACACAGTTATTTTCTTAAACTTTCTGTGACTGCATATTCCTGAAGATCCTGACATTTCTTTGGGCAAATTTGCTAGAGGTTTTATTTCATCAAATATGTAGGGTTAGGGATGTGGATGCCATATGTTTTAGGTTGGGTTCATTGTTAGGGTACAGGTACGGTTTAGCTTTGGTCCAGACTACAAGTTACATGTAGAAATTGTCACCAGAGCATATGCTGTACCTTGGTCTGCAGGGCCATCTCTGCCACCAGCGCTGCCTTGGCAGCCTCCACCTTGGCGTCTCCTCCCTCTGAGTCATCGGCCTTCTCCGCCTTGAGCCTCTGGATCTCCTCTTCCAGGGACTCCACCTCTTCCTTGGTCTCTGCATGGGCTTCTTTTTCCTTCTGAAGCTCTTTCTCCAGGCTGTCTATCTTCATCTGGAGCGCTGTCATCTGACCACTCATACCCTGATAGAGCAAAACAGATTCAATTGAAACAGAAGGAAAAGCTTGAAGTGTGGATTGCAACCAGATACATTTCTGTAAAACCCAAAACTTTTGCGTGCATTTAATGTTCGCAAATTTCACGAGTAGTTCAGACTCACAAAATATTCATGCCACAAAATTATTGAATTAAAACTAACACAAGATTGCATTCTTGCAATTTGTGAAAGTCTCTTGCTGCTATAACGGCTGTCGTTTATAATTCGCTAAACTTTCATGTCGCAAATATTTCTGGTTTTACATTAGTTTACCGTGTACCATAAAAATCATTTTGTAACAACTTCAATTGGACCATACAAGACCTCTTTAGAAGAAAATACAAGCTGTTTGAAAATGATGGGCTATGAGACACTGGATTTCAATATTACTTAACTATAACATGTCACAAATTAATATTTCCCTACATCAATAAATATTTTCATTTATGCTTTGTATTTTGAAGGACTACAAATAATTATACACCATAGTGTAGCTGTAAGATTGCTCATACATGTAAATAAATTTTTAAAAAGAATGGGACATGCAAGCATTTAATTCATGATGTGCAATGTTCTTTTGGCTTTAACATTCCATGCATGTAGCATATTCCTGTTTTAATTCATATTAAAAATGGATAAGGAGCAGGTTTTTTATTTTTAGACAACAATGTATCTCTGGATACAGCAAATATTCAAAATTTTATATTAACATCGAACAGATCAATCAGACCCTAGTTACTTACTTCCATATCATCATCATCCAAGTCTATATTAGCCACAGCGATAGCTGTAGCAGCTCCTGCAGCTCCTCCTGATCCTTCAAGCTCCTTGATCCTTGCCTTGAGATCCTCTATCTTCTCCTCCATGTCCTCCTTGCTGTCCTCGAGCTCCTTGTTCGAGTCAGTGAGTGACTCATTTTCCTCCTCCAGCTCCTGGATGCGGGCCTTAAGCTCCTCCATCTCCTCACTGGAGACACCCCCGTCTCCTCCTCCTCCTCCTGAAAATGATAAGGATCAAGGTAATAAATGAGAGGTAAACAATAAGGTGATCTTTTGAGGCAGATGCAAACTTTTAGCAACTCTTCTCGTCACCTCTACCAGATTCTAAGCACATGGCCTTTACATCAAATTCTAGTAAAAAGTGAAAGAGCCCCCGTTTCTGACCCCACCCCTCTATTCTGGTTTTCTTAAAGCAACAAACGTAAATGAAATTCTTTTGAAAAAGAAAATGTGCCCTTTGTGATTTATTCCAGACTTTTGCCAAATACACCAATAATCCAGTTACATGTACATGACGGTAAAACAAAATTATTGAACAACAGGAATAAGATTTAAGTTAAAATAAAGAAAGAAAGAAAACATAAATAAATAACAATTTAAGGGAGGAACAGATCAGCGTCAAAGGCAAATCAATATAAGAACATGGTACATATTAATATTCTTCAAAAATTATACCCTAAGTAGTTAAAAAGCTCGTTTCAAGATTCATGTCCCTCATCGGTATGATATAAACATAAACATAGCTGCAGCAACTGAATTAGAATTCAACATAGATGACGTTACCTCCAACAATGACTTGCGGAGTCATCATCCCTCCAAATTCTTCAGGTAGCACCCCTGTCTGTATCATGGTGAGTGCCATGATGTCTGTCTCATTGGTGAAAACCTTCTGATTGGCTGCATTAAGAGAGTCATAATCTTTGCTTCTAAACAGGGTCAGAAACAAGAGGAGAAAGGGAGAATTTTTAAAGTAATACTGCCAAATTTATACATAAACTAGATTATTTTCTTGATGATGATAATAATGCAATTTTCTGTTTAACAGTCATGAATGAAACTTACATGTATCAAAAGTGTATTGCATACTGGCCAAATCTGAGAAAAATTTATCCATGAAATGCTATACAAATGTTGACTGCTTTGAGGGGCACGGTTCAACTATGGCCCGAGGTGAGCTCGCAACTGTGCTATGCCCCGTGACGACAGTTGAGGGGCATAGCACAGTTGCAAGATTACCGAGAATTTTAACCATGACGTGAAAAAGAAGCAGTCAACATTTGTTTTATATACTGCATCCTTCGTTAGCTCAGAAATTCATTTTCAAAGACAGATGAAATACAGTACCATAACGTAATTCTCATCAAATCGCTCTTTCAAAAATTTTGTTCGGTATACATGCATGGTGCGGGCCTTGCGCCCGCGTATCTAAATTGCCATAGCTACGCACGCGCATACAAAGACATAAATTTGCATTGTACACGTGAGCAGAACTATGTCAATAGTTTTCACCATACCGCCCGGCAGTCCGTAGTGAACTTCATGCCTGTAAATTTGACCAATGAGAGGCCTAGAATCTAGACATGCAGTATATAAATACAAACTTTATATATTTTTATTTTATCTTGTTAACCAGTGGATATGATCTGATTTTAATACAAAATGCCCAAGTTATCTTGGGCTTAGTATTTAAGAAATTGACTACATTTTGTACATGGAAAGATAAATCTTGAACTTGAATCATATCTGCAGGCACACCTCGTTAAAAACAAAAAGAGAAGAAAAAGTTCTATATTTACCCCTCTGCATCTTCTTTAGCTTTGTCTCTTTCTTCCAGCAAGCCAGGTTTAGCCAGCTCAGCTTCTTCTAGTCTTGTTGCTACCCTCTCCTTAGGGGTGATCTCCTCATCATTTATCTCATGTGCCTGATAAACAGAACAAATAGAAACATAATCAACAATCAAGATGGTGATAAAGATGAATAATTTAAAATCATCAAAGATAGGATAACGGTTAGGGTTAAGGTTTCAATTGGGTTTTAGGTTAGATTTAGGGTTGTGTATAGTGTTTGGTCCAGGGTTGAAGTTAAAATGGTAGTAACGTCCTTTGGCAAGACATTAATCTACATTTGCCCCTCCCCACCCAGGTGAAATAAATGGGTACCCGGTAGGAAGAAATTCCTTGAATGCTTGAGCACCTTATCATGGTCGCTCGGCTAAAGCCGGGGTAATAATATGATTGCAGGGCCCTCAGGGAGAACAGTATATAATACTGTTGAGGCTACCCTGGGTAAACAAGACATATTATTATTATTATTATTATTATGTGTTGTTAAACTATCATTTAAGAACCACCGATTTAAACCACCTCCAAGCTCACCTGTCTGACCACTGCCTGGAGAAGCAGCCTAAGATTCCTCTCCTCCTTATCATCCTTCCTCGTCCTAGCCACACTAGTTTTCTCTTTCTTCTGCTTCTTCATCTCCTTTTCCAGGGTCTTGAGCTGAGCCTCCAAGTCGGCTATCCGCTTCTGAGCCGCTGCTAGGGCCGCTACCGTGGCAGGGTCTGGCACTGTGACCTGGACAGAATGCAAGAATCATCATCAATTCATAACCATCATCTTTGGAGGTGTTATTTTAGACAGGCTTCTATGGGGCAGGCTTCTACTAGGTTCCTACACTGCTAAATTTAAAAAACTGCTGTCACTGATTTTCAAATTAAAAAAAAATCCTTAGACAATGCTGTACATGTGACTTTCCAACGCTTTTCTTCTTGAGAGAAATTTTGTGATGTTAATGTACTTTTGGTTCCATTCACTAAACTTGATCCCTTCTTTGTCCAACAAGCTGTCAAGCGGTGTTCATCAATAACTAGTTTTTAAAAAATACATATTTTTGATACTTTATGGGGGAAGTTCAGAAAGGAAGGGCAAAAAGAGATAAAGATAGGGGAATAGTGAGAGAAAGAGAGAGAGGGAGAGGAGAGAGAGAGAGAGAGAAAGAGGGGGGGAGTAATATTTAGAAAATAAATCCAGACCTCTACAGTTTTGACAATAGGCTCTGGTGCACGGACAGCCTCTGGCTCTGGTATGTTGCCCTCCTTGATGGCAGTCAGGGTCGTGACCTTCGACCCAAGGTCAGATTGCTTGTTTTGCACCTCATCTAGTTGGGTCTGCAGCTCTCTGACGCTCATAGGTCTGCAAAAAGTTTTTAAAATCTCTAGGATGATATCACATAATCTTACAAATTCCTTACTACTCCGTTTGCAAATATATTTTCTTTGTGTATTGTAGTGAGCACTAGGAACATACAACATACCAGGGTTTGAAAAACACGAAAAGTTTACATGTACATTTTCATAAGGGAAAATGGGTCAACATACAAGACTATTCAGAACAGCTTATTCATCCTGTGATACAACATTATGCACACACTGAGGAAGTATAATTTCCATTCATCCATGCCCCTCCTCTTTAACATTTTCGCTACAAACTTTGTGACACTAATTGCATGGAGTTGTAATCTAAATTACTGCTCCAAAGCTGAATTGTATTTTTAAAAATTCACCAAAAGAATGTTTGACTTATCCCAGTAATGAGTTAACTGAACGAAAGTCAGTTGAACATATATATCCTGTCCTAAAGCACCCTTTTTGTAAGGTTCACAAAAATTATCAGTTTGTTTTTCTTTGAGGAATGTGTTGCTTTATACAGCCCCTGGTTAACAGTATTTTCATGAGCATTTTGCTCTGCATTGATTCTACTTTTTAACAGTAGCCCTGGGGAGCGTTTCATCAAGCGTTTTGTCAGTGATTTTTACTAACAAATTTGCTGTCAGCCAATCAGATGCAAGGATTTCAGTAGCTTATAACAGTTGTCGATGAAAATCACTGACAAACCCTTGATGAAACGCTCCCCTGGTTGCGAAATTACACATTAAACGAAACATACGTCTCTTCTTCTGTTGGCTCCCTGCCATTCTTCTCCTTAAAGTCTTCTTCCCATTTATCGATCTCCTCTGTCAGTTCTTCCTCCTCCTGTTTCCTCTCTTCTTGATCGTTCTTCAGTCTCTCTATCTGCTCATCCATCTTGTTCCCGTCTCCTTCTGAGGCTGCCTTAGCAACCATCTGAAACTGAGCTTCTAGGGAGGCATACTTGTTCTGCAGTACAGCATACTCCTATAGAATGTATGAGAGAGATAATAAAAGAAGAGTGAAAATACTAGAAAAGGAACAGATTTTGGTATGCCTTCAAGTTGGTGAAAGAGATTCACCAGGATGTGTATGTAATATTGTGTCAAATTTATTCTGAGCATCATAACTGTTGCTTGTGCTTAGAAAAACTTTAACAATCTGGAAAAAAATTATTTTATTGCAAATGAATCCTTCTTCAGTAAAATCTAACTTGGATATGTTTAGGATAACTTGAATTATAAGAGTAAACAACTAAGAGGAAACAACACATTGATATCAAACACAGGCACGAGAAGAAAACAAAATGAGTGTATAATGGCACTTCTGACGCTCATGTCGGTAAATTGCTTGCTTGGACTACATATGGACTATCAACTCATTTCATATTGTTGTTTTCATTACACACTGATCTGTGTTCTTCATCTTCCTATATTCACACCTATCAAATACATGTAATAAAGAGAGACAAAAAGACATTTTTCAATAACACAAGTATAAAACATGCAATAAGAAAATTGCTTGGAAGACTATGAAGCCAACACCTTTTCCAGTCCTGTGTAACATTTTCAGTTGATACTTCATGACTGAAGCTCCGACATTTGACCTCGCAACAACGGCTTCTGGCTTTATTTCATCATAGATATAGGGTTAGGCTTAGGGTTGCAGTTGGGTTTTAGGTCAGCTTTGGGGTAAGGATTAGGATTAGGATTAGGCTTAGCTATAGTGCTTGGTCAAGGGATGTAGTTAGGAATTCACTTAGTCTAGGATACTGACTACAAAGCAATTGCCACTGGAGCATGTGTCGTACAACAAATTGGAGAGTGAGCCTGAGACTGTACTTGAGACACACTCCAAGCGCATGTTACATGTCATATGACAATGAAAATGTCTACAACAAGCTAATCCAACCCTCACCTTCTGTGACTCAATGTATTTGTCTTGCATCTCTGCCTTCTCGTCTTGAAGCCTCCTTCTCTCCTCTTCCCTTAGTCCGGCAGGAACAACCACTGGAACTGGAGCAACATCCACCCTGGATGATGACCTCTCTGTCGTCGCGACAACTTGTACTACACCTGATGAAGAGGATTTTAATGCCTCCAGTTCTGCTCTCAGTCGCTCCACCTCTTCCTTCTCAGTCTGTAACTCATCTTGGATGATCTGATGGAACATCAAGAAAGGTGATGTCAATCAAAATTTGGAATTTTCTGACATAGTTGTGAAAGTAGTGAACTGTTTTTCAACATTTCCCAGAATGTAAGAAAAAAATTAACTCCCAAGTAAGAGGGAAATGTATGAAGTCATCAATTATCATGCCTACAGTTCCTAAGATAGGATATAAAGCCTTAGTTATGATACAAAAATAAAATAAAAAGCAAATATTCACTTATAGCTATAAGTTACTGATACATCCTTACATACAAAAATTTCCTTTAAATATTAGGATTTATACTAATTTCCCAAATTTCCTCTCATATGAAGATTACATTATTTGGAGACATATACAGTACATTTTATATTATTAGCATCTTACCTTCTTCTCTTCATTTGTTTCATCCAACTCCTTCTTGGTGGCAGTCACTTGTTGATGTTCCTTGTCAATCTTTTGAGTTAAATTGCTTGTCAACTCCCCCTGCAAACCACAAAAGCATGAGAAATACAAAATTCCACAGCTCAGTTATTTGTTCATTGACCTCTATTTTCACCCAATTTTCTCTAGGTCTGTCTGTCTCACTCTCTCTCTCCCTCATTCTATTTTCCTGTGTCCTACACATATAAATGTGTTGTACAATTGCTTCATTTGTTATAAAATATTATATGGTAGGATTCGTACAATAGGCACAAAACTACATTGTCGTCCACTTTACTCTATTCTAGAGATACATGTAGTGGTTGGTCATGAGTGATGGTAATGTTTACATGTATACATGTAGAGACATTCAAAGCTCTCGTTTTGCTTTTATGTTTACAATTTCCTGCCTTCTGCACATTTGTTTTTGCAAATTCTTGTTTCAATAGTTCAGATTTGTGGTAAGATAGATGTTACCTTCTCTTTTTCCAGCCTTTCGATCTCCACTTTGTTGATTATGAGTAATCTTTTCTTCTCCTTCATCAACTCCTTGTTACGTTGACTTAAGCTCTGAAAGAAACATGAAAGAAAACTCTCATTATCATCTTCTTCATTTTCACATTCTGAAATATCATTTAAATGCATCACCACTGCTATCACATCATCATTATCCTTCTCAGAGTGATCATATCAGGCTGTTCCTTGACTCTCTGATTGCATGAAGATGCCTTTTCCCTTAATGATCCTTTTCGGTATAGCTGCTTTTAATTGCCAACATTCAACATGTACATGGAAGTGTAAAATTCCCATTTATGAAGAGGGTATTACATTATGCATCACGACCAGTATAAGACAGTATTAGGTATTTCATTACAACTTACACTAAAAAAATATATGCCAAGCAACAAGGTCAGAATGCCTGTATGTGCAGTAGGATTTGGAAAATAAGGAAAAAAATGTATGATAATAGAATTTTAAACCATGTGAACATTTCTTATATATCTTACCGTCAGTGTTTGCTCCCAGTATGACTTGTGACTATCTAATTCCTTCCGATGAACCTCAATCACTTGCCTAAAAGTCACCACTTTCTCCTTGTACTGAGACCTCAGGGTTATGACAAAGACATTGAATTGCTCCTGTGGAGAAAAAAGAGGACAATGTATATGTACAAACAGCACTAAAGCTAAACCCAGTACCAAGTACATTTTTCAAACCTATAAATCCTGAAATTACGAAGTCTCCATCTACATGTACATGTACAATGATCATATTGCAATTTACAGGAAAGATTTTTGCTCCTGTGGAGAAAAAAAGGACACTGTATGTACACACAGCACTAAAGCTATAGCCAGGAGTATGATCCTTCAACAAAATCCACTGTATCAGAAATAAAACAAACGCTTTATATCAAAGGAAATGATAAAGTTACCCCAGCAAATCAATACAAGTACAGATTTGAAACCTAAAAATCCTGCAATTACAAGTCTCCATCTACATTTTACAATTGATCATATTGCAGTTTAAAGAAAAGATTTGGAAAGAAATTATACTGAAGCATTTGCACCTTAAGAGAGAACATTCTGTGCTTTAAACAAATGAAATGGAATAAGGTCTGAATGAGAAAAAGAATGTAATTTCTATTTGAGCAACATACTGGTAATTATAAGGTAAAGATCCTTGAAATCAACAGACAAGGACACAAATGTTCTATGGAAGCAAATAGGAAAACCCTAAAAACAAGCACCATCTCACACACCTGTGTTTGATCTTCAATCCGCCTGTAGTTGTCCTGTATCTCATGAACAATGCGCACATGATTTCCCTTCATCTTCTTCATATCTTCCATAACCCTTGCGATGCAGTCCCTGGCGTAGACGAATGGAACGTAAGCCTGCTGCTCGTGTTCCATCTGGGGCTGGGTCATACGGGACCGGGATGTCGTGGATACGAGGCTCCGATTATCTGCAAGAATAGGGTAGAAAGATGCAGAACCGTAGAGGTATCAAATTAAAAAAGGAAAAAAATTAAGAAAGTTTTTCTTCTGAAGCATCCCTAAAATGCATGCTTAATACAAGGGTACATGTAGGTCTTAAAACATTCAAGAAATAAGATCTTTAGCTGAAAATGTCCATGCAATAAAAGAACAATTTACTTTCCATATATATATATTTATATATATGATTTTTTTCAAAACTTCTTATTTGCCCTCCCATAAAAGTAAACTACAGTCAAACCTGTCTATAGCGCCCACCAAAGGGAAACGGAAAAAGTGGCCGCTATAGACAAGTGGCCGCTATAGACAGGTCGGCGGCCATTTTTAATTTTTGCACATACACGCAACATCTAGTATAGGCCTACATGCCTATCCATATATATATCACTTAGGAAAACAAGCTATAGATCTACATATTTGACGTATAACATGTCATATGACATATAAAATGCCAAATAATGTGCTTTGTTGTCAATAAATGAGAAAAACAATAGGCCTAGATATACGAGCAATCTCTGTAAAATTAATTACAGTACCACGTACGTAGTCGCCCCGCGGTAGACTGCTGTTCTTGATTTTTATAGTCTAAAAACGATGTATAATCATGCTTTTGCTTCTTGTCAAAAATTACAATAATGAGTTTATCTTTTGAATAAAATCATGCAATCAATTTTCATTCAATAAATATTTGCCTTTTGAATGGTTTAAAAGAAGTTTTAACTGTTTTTGAGAACAGGCGATAGAAGGTGCTCGCTTGATTCGTCGAAAGTGCGAACGTCGACAATGCAATGGATCGCTGGTGGACGAGTTTTCCTGCTGTTTTTCAGCAGGACAATTTCGTACATGAAATTGTTATTATTGATCCTTAAAAAAATAATAGCTGGGTAGTATTTTATTAATTTTACTTTCTTAAAAAAAATCACTCCTTTATTATTTTTTTCGATAGCTACATGTATAACCCTTTAAATTTTTTTTTGATAAATCTTTTAAAAAATAAAAATTAATATTGAAGTGTACGAGCCTGTGCTATTGCGCAATGGCGATCGCTATCAATGCCGACCGTGATAGCTTTAAGAGAACAATACAGGTGCCCAAGATCGCAGCTGGATGGTGCGAAGATTACGTAAACGAACAATACTAGTGCTTAATTCTTACTAAAAAGACTTTTAATCTCTAATTAGTCGGCAATGTGGTAAAACTTTTAGATCTTCTTGGCCATTGTAGAATCTATTCACGACGTTTGTGTGAGAGTGTGACTGAGCTAGGACTCGGTAAACACATCGCGGCTTTATTATGCCTAACTTTTTATGGCAAAAACTATTTTTGTGCATAAAACTACGGCTCGACTCGATATTGGTGGCCGCTATACGCGGTCAGATATTGACCGAGGGATACATTATGGGTGGACGCTGGCCGCGTTAGGCAGGTGACCGCTATATGCAGGGTCTACAACACAGTAATATCCTGCGGGGGATTTTTTGGTGGCCGCTATAAGCAGGTGGCCGCTATAAGCAGGTGGCCGCTAAGACAGGTTTGACTGTATATTAGAAGAGAATTATGGCCTGCGATTTAAACAAAGTAAGCTTTTGCAAAAAATACATAAACATATCATTCTCATAGCATTCAAATATACATGCAAATTTTCAATCTAGTTGAATTTCTATGGTGTTTGATGTCTAGAAGAATAGCCAAGAATTTCTAAAAGCTTTAAATCACTATCCGCAGAAACACGCAGCATGAAAATATTAGAGAAAATTTACATTGTTATTTCTGGATTCCAAGGACAAAAGCCACTCCATTTAACAACTATTCCATTAAGTAATGAAGTATCACAGCCTTATTTCAGATGGTTTCCAGCAAAATTACCCTTACATTATAATAGTTGGGAGCACAGCCATATTAAAAGGATCAAAGAGGAAATCATAAAATAAGCTAACTCACCTTCTTCGTGCCTAGTGCTACTCGAGGGCATGACAGCAGGTGACCTTTGACCTTCCATGACACCATCCATCCTGTGATCATCAGATGCCTCCTTGACGCTGATGACAGAGTGCATGCTGGGTACGCTGCCAGTATGCCCTCCCTCACCGGGGGTGCGTGTCCGAGACGTAGTGCGGGATTTGTGGGCAGTTTTAGGACGATGTCCTGCATTGTCATTGAGGTCTGCCATGCTGTGGTCACTCCATGCTGTTAAGAGTTTTAGAGATACACATACATGTATGACATGAGATTACATTAGATTACAAAATGTTTACCATTTGCTTGTCATACATTATATACAATATTTTGACTGATGTTGATGATTTCATTTTATAATGATAAAATAAAATCATCAACATCAGTCAAAATACAACAAATAGATAAAACAATAAACATTTTGATAAAAGGAACTAACAAAATAGCAAAGTCCTAGACATGGTAACCAATTCACAATAATTAGACTCTAATCTAACATGTCTTTTCATATGACAATGCAGCTTGTATGGTCATTTGTCTATAATTAAATATGTTGATTTAGATACTGATTCTTATTCAACTGTCCATTCTGTCCCACAGTGACCAAGATGTAAGTTTCTTATTTTCTTATCGTTACCAATATCTATTAAGCACTAAGAACTATTTTTGATATGCGATATAGTTTAGGCAAGCAACATGAGGAGTATTGTCAAACAAATGGCCCTGTGCCCAATATCTATTTCGAGACACCCAGCCTGTACACATAAAGCACATCAATCTATGATTAGATCTCTAGTGCTTTTATACATATAACTAACCTTCCATAGGCTCTGGAGTGTGATGCACATGACCAACTGGCTCAACATTTGGTAGATCATCCTCCGTGGGCATGACCTTTGCCTTCTTTTTACCCATGATGCCATCCAGTGGACTGAGTCTTCCACTGCTTGGGGTCACAGGTCGGTCCAGAAGACTACCTGGGCTGGGGGCCCGCGGAGAAAGGGGCCGATTTCCTGGGCTTGGTGCCCGAGGTGAAATTGGTCGATTACCCTGCTCAAATCAGACAAAAAAAGAAAGAGTTAGCCTATAATAATGAGTGTGCATTTGTACAAATATAACAAATTTGTTAATTATGATAGGTACAAATAATCTATTTAAGTGTGAAATGAAGCCCCCCCCCCCCCCCACCCCCACCCCGAAATCATAACAATAAAATGACCCAAAGAAAAAATATGGGGGAATTACCAGATATGGGGAATTTCCAGATATGGGCACATACATGTAAAAGCATTCACATCTGTAAAAATTAAAGTGAGAAAGTTTTATTTTAAAAAGAAAAAACAACTACAAGTGGCTAGATGACCAAATGAAAAAAAGAGTTAACTGTGAATCAAATGATGCAAAGTGCATAGTGGATTTGGAAGACAACTATTTTTTAAAAAATATAAATCAGGGCTATTGTGCAACTTGAAACCAGTGTGAAACACTTAGCATGATTCCCCCCTAAACAGCAGACAGCAAAAAGTCAAGCAATGCTTGTACTATTCACACGCAAACTGTCTGAAAGCCACTCACATTGGTCAGCCCGTCAGTTTCAAAGTCTCTGACCGACGTCAGGCTTCCTGATACTGGTGTTAGGTGCTGTACGGGAGTTGACACTCTGTCTCTCTCTGAATCTCCATCAATATCTTCTCCTACCCATGCTGTCAAATAAGGAATATATATACATGTATAAGACAAAAAATATATTACATAACAATATGATGATGTCACAAGCGGAGAGTAAGTTTAGATAAAATCTGAGAGAAATTATCAATTTTAACTTGCTTAATTTCACCATATCCTAAAGTTATAGAATTATATAATCTACATGCACATGATGCATTACATTACATGTTCAGATAAGAAAGCAAACTGTACATCCTTATTTGTTTTTATTCCTTTTTCTCTTTTTTCTTTCTTTTTTTTTTTTTTTTTTTTTTTGGGGGGGGGGGGTGTGATCCCCTTTACATCTTTACATTTTGAATGATGTGCAATTTTAAACATTTTATTGGAATGCAAATTTCTATCCTGCTACATGTACAAGCAGGACACATGGGTAGACCACACTTGCTTTTAAATATTTCACTTATGATGCCATAATAAGCTTGTGTGATATACCTTTGTATCCCACTCAAGGGCATTTAATATAAATTTATATTAGAATATTGACTGGCCTTGAAGGGGATACAATATATTCCCTGAACTAGATTTATATTGCCAGAATCAAAGACAAGAGCTATATGGATATAGGGAATATATGTTGTATCTCCAGAAAGTAAGAGCCATTCAATATTAAGTATTATCCACATCTGACATCAAGATCAAACAAGAGATATTTTCTTACATAGTACACTGTGCCAGCATCTGTGAGTTAGCTGCAACAAACTGCGCGTTGCACCAACAGGCAATACAGCCTACAATCTATATTGCCCGGTTTTATAACACGTAAAGTCCACAGGCTTTTGCAAAAAAGGGGAATTTAAGAAATATTCCCCTCTAAGCCACGTTGCCATTTAAGACGAGGGAATATCATTTTGTAAAACAACAGAGCAGATGTCTGATACGGAAAATAATATATAAGAAACCTCATTTGGAAATGAATGTTGATATAGGATGATGGTGATACAGTGGAACCTTGTTATAAGAACACTGTTATAACAAACTCTCGTTATAACGAGGCACTTTTCTTGGTCCCACTCCTTCGTTTTTCATTGGTTTTTCAGCACTGATATAACAAAGTTTGAAAATAACAAGGAAATTCCCTTGGTCCCAAGGAATTTGATATAACAAGGTTCCACTCTATAGATTCTAAGTGGTAGAGGCATTCACTTACAGTTGTGTGATGCAGCAGAGGGCGGTCTCTCTATCTCCGCCTTAGGGTCGAGTGTGGGTGCTACCCTCGGAACAACCTTCCTCTTCTTATTGGCTGATCTCTGAGCAGTAGCCATGGTGATGAGGTTGTCCTCTTGCTCTGGATGGTGAATCTTCTGACTGTCTTTTCTTAGTTACATACATGTAGGCCTAATTTATGGTAGAGATCGAACAGAGGAAAGAAGAAACAGAAAAAGAAATATTTATGAGTCCCTATTTATTATAGATCTCCCTTTTCCTAGTTACAAAGCCTCCTTCGACTATCAAAGAGATCAAGCGGAGGAAATAATACCTGGGATAATATCTTGGATGTAGGCATTTAAAGTTAAAAACTTATTTGCCTCTCGTTGACATCTGGGAAAGAATCTAGACGGGTACACTTTTCGTGGCGCTGTTAAAAGAACATGGACAGGCAAAAGACTCTTCTGGATCAAATTTACCTTTACTTGACGACCAAAACTTTAACAAGTTGGATTTGAAACTATTTAGTGACGTGCTCTCTGCCACATCAGAGGAAAGGTTGCTCCATTCATTAATGTAAATAAAAACAGAAAATTGGGTATACTTGTAGAAACAGTTAATACTGTAGAAATATCAAGGAATGCTGCAAAGAAGAGAGAAGAGGGAGAGAGAGAGAGAGAGAGAGAGAACTGAGAATAATATATATAATCACAAATGCTGACTTGATACTTCTACATCAAAATAAAAATTAAACCATTATCAGTAAGCCAGGAGTAGATGGGGAGTAGATCTATATTACATACATGCAGATCTTTATTCATTTATCTTGTTTTTAGGCCAATACATGTAGGCCTATGTCTATTAGTATACCTTATGCACATCAGCAAGAAAAATGGTACATTGCGTTTTATTTTATGAGATACTCCTTCCAAGCGTTTGAAAATCTACATTTGATTATTTCTATAAGAGATAAAAATAATGTAGACTTAGAGCTGGAAGGTTAAATGCCAAGCCAAATTTTCTTAATGAAGTCAACACCGTCAAATCCAAATTCTACTAGGCCTATCTGAAAATTATTTATGGACCATTTATCAATTATTAATTATATTATAATTAAATAGCTGTAGGCCTAGATATAGGAACATTTAATACGAAGGTCTTCATTACCACAAATTACAATATGACTATGATCCTGATGATGTAATGTACACAATGTCAATGTATAACTTAACGTAATGTAATGTAACTACTTCAAACCAACATCATCATGTACATTTTCACACCCAGAAGCAGCAACCAGGTTCCACAGGAAAAAGATCATTCCAACTCAAGTTAAAGCTCAAAAATGAGGTACACAAAAGTCAAAAGAGTTTAATATTTAGTATTATAATTAAACGACCCCCCCCCCCCCCCAAAAAAAAGCATCCTTATAACGTTAAATATAATTATAGTGATACTGATTGCGACTAAAACTCATGATAGACGACTGAAACCTCACATCTCCCGGCTCCCTGCATACCACCGTTAACTCATAACACTTGTCACATTTGACCACCAACCATATCTATAGGCATAGCCATAGGCATAGCCATAGGCTAATTAGGCCTACTAGTATTAGTTTTATTACTATTAGTACCGTACCACCACCAGCTCGCTCTGCCTCACTTTAACTCGCACTCCGATCAGGCAGTCAGCAGGTCAGGCGAAGTCCAAACTAACAGCCTTATTCATGACATAACGACACATTAACAAACTTACTGTATCAAAATTCGTGTATCCATGCTGAAAAATTAAGCTAAAGTACTTGTAATTTAAGTCAAATTATAACGTATTTTCAGACCAAAACATGCTCGTTTTACTCCCGGAACCAATCCACCATTTTGGTCCAGCGGGTCCAGTTGCTTGGCAAAGCTGTCATTATTTACAGCGTGACGTCATCGGTACGGTCTATTTATTATGCTAATAAGGAAAGTGCGAAGGCTTGATAATCAAGTGGCATGCTGTGCAACGGTGTGCGGACAATAAGCCAGTTCGGGGTTAGCGCATGGTACAAATGACCCCAAATATCCACAGATATTTTAGACATGGAGGGTCCCTTTATGTGCACTTCAGAAAAATAACTCTGGGAGTGATAGAGGTGCCTCATGAATAGCTTTTGTTTCCCCCTTTCAAAAGAATACTTCCACCTGGATATCATGGAATGCACCATTAGTGCATAATTGAATAATGATTACATGACATTCATGAGCACATATCGAATATTAGGGGCCGAATATTAGTGTCAGTGGGTTTTAGAATTTGGTACAGATGACCTTTATCTGCTCATGCTCAGATTGCATCTCCGAAGTGGCTTATTGTTCGGGGTTTTTTTATTTGGCAAATCTATTACTATTGATTGATTGATTGATTGATTGATTGATTGATTTTATTTGCCAAGCCTTCAGAACATAATAAATTTGTACATAGTAGAATAACAAATTAGCAAGCTTGAACAGGATAACCCACGAAAGCTCGAAAGCTTATTTCCAGTGTAAAAGCAGGGTACATGATAAATCATGCCCCGGGATCATGCCAGATGTCTTCCTTTGATCTTTGGTTTTAAGATCGAGTAGGAATCATAGGTAACAATGATTGTGTAGTTCTCTGATTAAAAACATGAAAAGTAATATGAAATTGAAAACTACTGTGATTGAATGTTCAAAATGATGGATGATATTATTCATGCCTGCTTTTTTTTTCAATATGGATTCGAATGTAAAATTCAATGCTGATAACGATGGCGCCGACTGATTTCTGTCTTGTGCCCCCCCCCCAAAAAAAAAAATAATAATAATAATAAATAAATAAATAACAAAATAACAAAATAAATAAATAAATAAATAAATTTAAAAAAAAAATAGTACGTGGCCCGTCATTGATAAAATGCATTTTGATCAGAGCAAACTTTGGGGCCGGAAACGTTCGTTTGGTGTTGAAAACCAACTACAGGAACAGTAAATTGAGATAAATATGGTAATGGTTAAGACCCATCAAAGACCGTCATCGTGAGGGGCCCCGTATATGTTTCAAAAGGGCCTACGGACCAGCCACTCACAAAAGTCGAATAAATTGCTTAAATGATTTTCTCGAGATATAGAAGATCAGTAGGCTAAATGGCTATTTATTTTGATATCAAAATACGATGCATTGTGGGTATGATAATATGGTGGCCAAATTTGTCAGGTGGCCACAATTCTGATTTTAGTGGACCAAAATAGCATAATTAAACTGTAGTGGACATATTTTCTTTCTAAACTTGAAAATGTGTTCTTCAAATAATAATATAGAATATCAATCAAGATACCGGGGGGCACCTAACAGGACATGGGAGCCCTAAACCTCAATAAGCCTATTACGGCCCCATTGAGAATGCTTTTTAAAAAATCATATATTTTCATAATAGCCTATGCACATGATGTGCCGAACTTATTGGCGATAGTCATGTTTGATACACGGCGGGCACCTACAGTATACAACTTCCATTAAAAAGTTCCAGGCCCATTTTTGTAAATATAAGGGCCCATATCAAAGGGACCATAGCTCTTGACCTTTAATAATATTGTTCTTTGAACTGGTCTCAGTACAAATAAGTACATGTATATTTCCCAATAGGGGGGGGGGCGGAAATTTGAAAATTGCAAAGTTCAATCACCAATTATACATCAACTCATTACATAGGAGTACCGTACCTGTATATCTGCGCGCGTGCTCAATTTCGAACTCGAAGTGACAGGTGTCTCTTGTACAAATTAATATACGTATTTCCGCGAGGACTGACGTCACTTGCCGGATCAATTTGTGGATTCTACATATGGCGAGCGAGCAAAGCAAGCGAGCAAATTTTTGGCACTTTAATTTTACAGCCTTTACTCTTTAGAGGAAATATTATTACCAAAATATACGAGATAACATCTGATATTCGGGCAGTCCGCTCTGCTGCCCGAACATCGGGTGACTATGTTTGTTTGTTTATTCATTGGAACATACATTTATATTCGAATTGAATTGAATTCTGAATGTTAGTATATTGAAAATTGATATTTAACACACACAAAAATAGAACACTGGAGACCGTAATGAGCGAATTGCTTGATATCGACGAATTTTGCACTGTCATCCGACTCTCCTTTATAGATGCCTGAAAGACGTCTTTCGAGGATGGCGCTGGGCCAGCGCTACAGGGTGGGGGAGGGGGCAAGGGGGCGGTTGCCCCTTATGATTTTTCAAGTGACCACCCTCCCCCTAAAAAAGAAACAGAAGAAACAAAAATAATATATATATATATAGGCTCTATTTTATGTTAATATACATGTATATTTCGTTGGAATGACCCAGTTGTGGGTCGGTCAATGGAGGTGCACACCAGCTTTGATTTTTATTATCAGATTATTCATCAATTGTCTATTGTTTGAACTACTTTGGTTATATTTTTTTTGTATTATCATCATCATTATCATCATCATCATCACCATCATCATCATCATCATTGTTATTATTTGTTCATCTAAAACATGAATAATCTCAGTTGTGGGCAAGGGGGCACTATGCCTGCCCACTAATATCCAAACTCGACTCTTTGAATTGCTTTAATCGCATGCAGTTCATGAGTAGAGCAGAACTGCATATTATGCAAAGAATAGAATTAAAAGAAAAAGAATAGAAAAAAAATATGTGATATAAAAGAGAATGTAGGAGTAGGGTATAGCAACTTGAACTGATCAAAAAGAAATTTTCCATTCTCATTATGGAGCCCGGGGCAAACAATGAAATTACCCCCCCCCCCCCCCCCCCCGTGTCTAAACTTACCTACGTTATTGTACAAGCGAGGGAGCAAAGCGAAAAAATGTTATAACCGTAAACAACGCAATTTCTTGTGCATTTTACCTAGAAAATTTTGCAATTGACCACCGCAATTGAGCGGTAGAGAAGCTCAAATTGTAATTGATAAACGGTTTTCTGTTCACTCACTTCTATATAGGGAGCAAAAGTAACAAAAACCCTAGCCTATAGACTTGAGAAAGAGTCGATAAAATCAGCAAGGCTGCCTGAATTTTAGATTCCTCTCAAAAGTTGAACCTTTGCAAATGCTGTTTTATACACTTTATCCTATATATTGGGGGCGCAAAATATAGCAGGAGTCATATGAAACTTACATGGTATAGCGAGCAAAGCAATTACATTTTTATTTTTTCAAATTCTGAACCATTTAAGCTATTTAAGAACTATATACTGGGCAGTGGCGTATCTAGGGATTATGGCGCCCGGGGCTTAAGTTGCGCCCCAATCCCCGAGTCCCCAAAGTTATTTAAGTTATTGTAGAAGACGTGAGGGAGCAAGGCGACCGAGCGGCAATTTTTCCATTTTTAACCATAAAAACGTAATTCCCGGTCCATTTTACCCAGGAAATTTTGCAATTGACTACTGCAATTGAGCAATCGAGAAGTTCGAATTTTGTACATATTAAACGCCCGGTTTTCTATTCACTCTTTTCTAAAACTGGGAGCAAATTTAACGAAAACCCTTGTAGTCGAGAAATTCAGCAAGGCGACCGAAAGTTGGGATTTCATTCAAATGTTGCAAATGTTGCAAATGCTGTTTTATAAAGTTTATTGCGGGCGCAATATATCTATCAAGATTCAGATGAAACTTATTACATAAAAGCGAGCAGAACAACGACAATTACATTTTTATTTTTCAAATTTTGAACCCTGTTGGAACATTTTACACTTGAATCAATGAATTCACTTTGATTTTCAACTTGTTTTTGTTTTTTGCATAATGTATCGTATGCATTTTTTGTACATTTCCTATGTTTATTGTATATAATTGTAATTTTCATTGATCATTCAATAAATGCAGAAATTATCTGCCCAAAAAATTAAAATATATACGGGGGCGCAAAATTACGAGATCCTTAACGCTAATAATTAGGCAAGGGAGCAAAGCAACTTAGCTTTTGAAAAAATTTGCATTTCCAACCCTCAAAAACTGTATTTCTAATGCATTAACCGTTCGGATTTGGAGGGGGGGGGCATAATCCGTAAGCAATATGATTTTTCTTAATTTACCCCGTTTCCTTTCTCTCCCCCCCCCCCCCTTGTCCCCCAAGATACGCCACTGATACTGGGGGCGCAAAATTACGAGATCCTGAAAGAAAATAACTGTGCCATCAGTCTGCAAAGCGACCGAGCTTTGAAAAATTTTTGCGCATTTCAGACCTTCAAAATTTACATTTGGGGCGCATTATTCATAAGGATTAAGATTTTTCTTCATTTCCCCCTTATTTTCTTTCTCTCCTTTGCTTTTTTCGCCCCCTCCCAGTGCCGCCCTGCCCCTAAATACGCCACTGAGCGAAGCGACCGAGCCGGGGGACTTTTTCAAAAAAATGTCTATTAAACTTGCATTTTAGAGCATCCCAAAATGGTTTTTAATGAAAAGAAGGAATGCATGGATCTACGCCATTGGACAGAACCCCTTAACAATGCAAGCGAACAAATTTTCTTCGATATTTTCGCATTGAAATTATGGCATTTCTTATTTCCTTGCAGTCTGCAAAGCGACCGAGCTTTGAAAAATTTTTGCGCATTTCAGACCTTCAAAATTTACATTTGGGGCGCATTATTCATAAGGATTAAGATTTTTCTTCATTTCCCCCTTATTTTCTTTATGTCCTTTGCTTTTTTTCGCCCCCTCCCAGTGCCGCCCTGCCCCCTAGATACGCCACTGAGCGAAGCGACCGAGCCGGGGGACTTTTTCAAAAAAATGTCTATTAAACTTGCATTTTAGAGCATCCCAAAATGGATCTACGCCATTGGACAGAACCCCTTAACAATGCAAGCGAACAAATTTTCTTCGATATTTTCACATTGAAATTATGGCATTTCTTATTTCCTTAATTCTAATCATTAAATAATGTGATGGTATTTAAAAATCAAACATAATGAGATTGGATAATCATAAGTTTTAAGGTAATGTATAACAATTCTTGTTTATTTTATCCAAAATATTGGGGGATGATAATACATGCCATATATGTAGGGTTCTGCTCCCTCAAACAAATAAAGGGCTTCCAAATTTTGGGACTGGCCCAACCGCCCAAAATGTCCTTATTCGGCCACATCTATGTGTGGCCGGCCCCTTTATTCAATAACGGCTTCAAAGGCCCCATGAATGACAACCTCCCCCCCCCCCCCCCCCCCCCGGATCTGCCGATTGCACTTCTGTAGGTTCTGCTCCATTTTGTAAGGGCCGGGTTCGACCTTATCATGAGTGCTTTTACATATTCCCCATACCTTTGCTAGACTCCTACTCCTACTCCTACTGCCGTCACGGCCGTCACGGCCGTCACGGCCGGCCCCCTCTTTTCAAATAAATTCTTCAGGAACGGCTCGAAATTTCTTTGGAAGGGCATTATCGTCAGCGCATTTGCACTAAGCATTTCAGACACTGCGTTTAGGCTGCGATTGGGGGGGGGGGGGGGGAATAGGTTGCATTCCGACTTAATTTTCCACAAGCCATGGCAGGACCGGCCCGGGTTTCGCACGTGATTGACCCCTCAAATGTCAACCCCCCCCCCCCCCTCTCTCTCTCTCTTCTTTCTTTCTTTCTTTCTTTCTTTTCCTCCTTATCTTTTTGCCTTATTTTCTTTCCCCTTTTCTCCTTCCTTCCTTCCTCCTTTCTTCTTCTTCTTCTTTTTCTTTTCCCTTCTTTTTTCTTTTTTTTCGCCGCCAATAGGGGGGGGGGGCCGATTCGGCCCCCTGTTCCGCTAGTGCATGTATCTACAAATTACCATTATGGTACTTTGTACATAGGCCTACAATTTCTCCTGGAATGCTGGAATTTCAAACTATGATAGTTTGAAATTCATGCAGCATTCCAGGAGAAATGTTGAGCCTGCTAAAATCAAAGTTCAGGTATAACGAATTAAGGTACATTGAGATAATTCGTTTTTCCCATTCCGAAACGGAAAAGGAAAAACAGAATATTGAGTAAAAACCGTTTCAATTTTCTGTTTTTCAAACAGAAAAACGGTCGTTGGTTAATAATTTTTTTAAAGTTAAAAACTTGAAAAACGAAAATATGAATAAACCAATCTTTTTTTGGTTTTACTGTTTTCCTAAAAATTCAGAAATGAGTAAAGAAGAAAAACGGAAAAACAAAATCTGAAAAGGTGTTTAGTTTTTTAAGTTTTGAAAAGAAAAAAGAAAAAAGAAAAATATAAATCAAAAAAAGGTGAGCAATTTCTCATTTCTGCTGGAAAAAAAATGGAAAAACAATTTTTAAGAAAACAGTAAAACCAAAAAACAATTGGTTTATTCATATTTTCGTTTTTCAAGTTTTTAACCTTACAAAAATTATTAACTAACGACCGTTTTTCTGTTTGTAAAACTGAAAATTGAAACGGTTTTTACTCAATATTCTGTTTTTCCTTTTTTCGTTTCGGAATGGGAAAAACGAATTATCTCAATGTACCTTGAT
Source organism: Heliocidaris erythrogramma (assembly GCA_025617745.1). NCBI lineage: Eukaryota > Metazoa > Echinodermata > Echinoidea > Camarodonta > Echinometridae > Heliocidaris > Heliocidaris erythrogramma. The sequence goes on along the minus strand of CM046860.1, from coordinate 39,864,789 downwards.
TATAACGTTCCTCTCGATCGGAATGTACTAGCTCTACTGCCCAGTCACTTAATGGAGTTTGTGATTAATTGAGGCATCGACATGTACAGAAAGTTCTATTATTTTCGTTAAGGTGAATCGAAGTACAAGTTTTTAAAACATAATCTCTGTTTGATTATTCTATAATGTAGTAGGGCCTACATAGCTGGAGTTTAACTCAACATCACTGCCATTGCCGAGCGGCTCCTACTCACTATATAACATCTTGAAGCTTTTGGTTTACTGAATGCTTTTACTGAAAGTCAATAAATTCAGATTGATGGCAGGGCCGTGCACCGGAGGGGGGGGGGGGGAGCAGGGGCCCAGTGCCCCTACTTTTTCAAGTACTCCAAAAAATTCCCCCTTTATCTCTGATAAGTGCCATCGTTTATTACTAAGAGTGACCCTTTTCCTTTCTATAATAAGTGCCCTTTCCCCTTAATTTGATAAATGCCTTTTCCCCTTCTGAAATGTGCCCCTTTTCAAATGAGATAATTGCCACCTTATCTCTCCAAAAAGTGCTATTTCCCCTTCTGATAAGTGCCCTTTTTTCTCCTTCTGAAAGTGCCCCTTTTTAAATGAGATGATTGTCACCTTATCTCTCTAATAAGTGCCCTATTCTCTTTTGATAAGTGCATTTTTACTTCTGATTGTTGCCCCTTTTCTACTTTCCCCTTATGATAGGTGCCTCTCTTTACTTCTGGTAAGTGCCCCCCCCCCCCCTTTTACCTCTTATAAGTGCCCTGTCTTTATTTGTGATAAGTGCCCCTCTTTACTTCTGATACGTGCCCCTTTTACTATCTAATAATTATGTGCCCTTTTCCTGTTCTCGTAAGTGGCAGCTTTTTAACTCTTATATATAGTACCCCTTTCCACTATTGATAAGAGCACTTTCCTCTTCTTAGTGCCCACTTTTACTTATATTTCCATTTTTTTTTTTTTTTTTTTTTTACAAAAAGAGCCATATATAGGTTCAAAGAATTGGTACGGCTTTATGTAGTAAAATGTACCCATATTACTACAACTACAATGGGAAAGTACGTCCATGCACGTTGACAAGGGTTTCTTTCGTGATTGGTTCGAAGTGTTTCTGATGGCGGAAATTAACCAGTTAAATGGTTTCTTAAAAGAATACAAGTTTCAGCTTTGACCTTTCTATTCTGGCTTTCGATTAGCTGCATGGAATTCTGGCCAATAAATTACCTTGCCTCATGAGCGGAAAGCCCAGAAGCAGAACTACTTTTTGTTGCCAATTTGAATTTTACGCAAATGTTTCCAAATGATGAATAATTAATTGAAAAAGATATTTGTTTGTCTCCTTACATATATTACCTATGTGTAATTTTAATATACTATTACTAATAACTATTATTCAACTGAAAAATTGTGAAAGAAAATTATTTATCGATATTTGATTCCCTGAAAATTAGAAGATCTCTTGTGTTTGTAGACTGATCACTCAATAATCAGATCTGTGCGTCTGCTCGTATACTGCGTCGATGCTTGTCATTCAGGTACGCGGATGCAACAAAGTAGGCGAAACTTATTGACATATTAGTACAAATTAAGGAATAGATATAATTTGGAATGGATCCCAGGACACTGCGGAATCACGGGCAATGAAATAGTAGACTCGTGTGCGAAAACTGCTCTATCCAAAAATATTGAAATATATCACAAAATAACACTTTCAGAAATAAAACTTATAGTTTAGAGTTCCAAAGTACTCTGGCGAGAAAGATGGAATCAATCAACTTCCAATTTAAAAGAGCTGCAGTCACCAATTACATCCACTTGCACTTGTAACCTAGGTAGAAAACAAGAAATTATACCCGATCGTCTTCGAGTTGGAGTGATAGGTCTCAACCATGCTCTATTAAGACTAGGTATTCATTGGTTTCTGTGACAGATGTCAACAGGTTGAAACTGTCGGCCAATACCTTATAGATTGCCCAAAATATATTATCCAGAGAGCGATGCTCCTCTCTGAACTGAATGAACCAATGAAAGAAAAATAATTGAGTATTTGAAAAGTAGTGATCCCCAGATACAAAGGGCTATTACACGTTTCGTTCTGCGAACGAAGCGTTTTTCGGGGAAGGTAGGTTTTAACCCTCCTTTCTCCCCCTTTCACAGTAAAGAAGAACTAGGGATACTAGTATTGTGTAATTTATGTAGGTCTGAGTTTCAACGTTAAATGTATTTTGTTCCTTTGTGTATATTATAAGAGTTATGTCTTAATGTATAAATGATGCACACAGTTATAGGGGCATTTAGTTTTAAGTTTTAAGATGTATATAAAGTATTAAAAGTTTACTTGATTCTAAATGTAAATTAAAAGAGAGAAGGAGTCAGACAGAAATAGTGAATTTGAATTACATGTATAATGTCATTGGCAACAAAACAATAGTCAAATTTGACTGATTGCCGATACCATACAACGAAAGAAGAAGAAGAAGAAGAAGAAGAAGAAGCTGGCGTGCATTAAACGGAAATTTGAGATGAAAATACCAAAATCATTGTTGATAGTTTGTTAGTTGTATTGTCGAAGGAAACCTGCAGTGATGGATAAAGTACAGTTTAATACACAGGTAATTACACGTTGTTACCATAAAATTATGACACGTTGTTACTTGTTAATGTTAGTACTTTTTTATAGTACTAGAGACCACTCATAGCTACATTCCTATACTTCGTGTGTATAATGTAGGCAGTCATACACCTCAACTTTTTAAAACACCACTGCACAAAAGTCACCAACATTCACTCAAAATCGGCATTTAATTTACAAAAACCGACCCAAAAATATTCAAGAAATACAATAAATTCAACTCACCGATGTTGGAAAATATATTTCAAAAAATGAAATCCGTAATTTACTCTCGATTCTCGCGAAACGAGCTATCGGAGTCATTGTGTACATTTCCTTGTCGCCGCGGGAGCTGACATCTCCCCAAAAGAGTTTTGTCCTTAAAAATTCGGTCCCTATGTGGCATCCACGGAAAGTCCCGATTTTCTGTGTGCGCGATCGTAAAGATCGATGTGCGCTTGCGATCCCGAGTTTTTCGTGGACAAAAAATTTATTGGCCGATTTTAGTCTAAGACATCGGCAGTATGTAAACAATACGCGATCGCGAAACAAATCGGCGGGGATTTCTCCGGTTTTGGACAAGATTTTGACTTTGGATTTTGCTGAAAATACCAAAAGTTCTTCCTAACGGCCATTTGATGTAGGAGTGAGATTTTTAAGGGCTGAATTTGAAAGCAAGGTATTTAAAATATTTATCTTATTTTTCCCCCATACCTTCAGTACACTCCCAGGTACATTTCTGTAAAATAGTTGGTATTTTCTGTCGCATGTACTAAAGGTATGGGGGGGAAAATAAGATAAATATTTTAAATACTTGCTTTCAAATTCAGCCCTTAAAAATCTCACTCCTACCTCAAATGGCCGTTAGGAAGAACTTTTGATATTTTCAGCAAAATCCAAAGTCAAAATCTTGTCCAAAACCGGAGAAATCCCCGCCGATTTGTTTCGCGATCGCGTGTTGTTTACAAACTGCCGATGTCTTAGACTAAAATCGGCCAATATAATTTTTGTCCACGAAGAAACTCGGGATCGCAAGGGCACATCGATCTTTACGATCGCGCACACAGAAAATCGGAACTTTTCCGTGTACGCCATAGGGACCGAATTTTTGAGGACAAAACTCTTTTGGGGAGATGTCAGCGCCCGCGGCGACCAGGAAATGTACACAATGACTCCGATAGCTCGTTTCGCGAGAATCAACAGTAAATTGCGGATTTCATTTTTGTAAATATCTTTTCCAACATTGGTGAGTTGAATTTATTGTATTTCTTGGATATTTTGGGGTCGGTTTTTGAAAATTAAATGCCGATTTTGAGTGAATATTGGTGACTTTTGTGCAGTGGTGTTTTAAAAAGATGAGGTGTATGACTGCCTACATTATACACACGAAGTATAGGAATGTAGCTATGAGTGCTTCAGTACATGCGACAGAAAATACCAACTATTTTACAGAAATGTACCCGGGAGTGCTAGAGACTAGAGTCTAGAGATGATGTGAATTGAAAAATGGATGTTGCTGAAAGATCCTGAAGGACAATGATAACTCTATAGAGCTCCGACACTAGGCGGTGGCGGAACTTCTCCATTTGAGATGAATGCCTGAATTAGCTTTAGAATTGACAAATGTAAATCGTAGACGTTGTGAGGTGATGGTGATCAGATGAGACGATAGACTAATCACTATTACTACAGTGAAGGCTTGATGCCTAGGCTAGGTTAAGGCTAAGCCTAAGGCAGTAAGGGCAGGCTAGGTGCAACCACATCAGCAAGCAATGCCAATGGTCATATTGACCATTGGCCTAGGATCATAATTACATGTGTGTATACTGGGTATTGGGGATACAGATGTAATTTTGTTTGAAATGGAGGTTTTTGTGGGCAAATTGATACTTAAGTATCATTCTTTAAGTATCATTCTTTAGATTTTAAGTTATCAGTTCGTTAAGATACAAAATGTAGAAAGTTATAAAAACTTACATTTACAGCCCTCTTTTTGGTACTTGTTACCCACACCTCCATACGGATGACGACTGCTCTCAATATGTTGCGCACATAGTGAGGCCGCTCTACATGGTTACGCACCGTAGATACGTACGCAGAATGTTACGCACACAAGCTATTCTACGAAGACCTGGAAGGGCCAAACTGACGACGTAAAAAAAAAAAAATATTACGTACGTACGTAGTAATATTTTTTATTTTTTTACGTCGTCAGTTTGGCCCTTCCAGGTCTTCGTAGGAGATCGACGAACCGATCGCGCCGGTACTACTACGAGCGCTGAGGGCTCCCTTCATCATAATCGTGAAAAATACAAACTGGATGCTGACGGGACAGTCTCGATAGCAGTTATCGACAAAAAGGACCCAAAATTTCAGGAAACCCTCTTCAAAGGTCACAAAACAACCTGGTAAGTTTTAATCATCTATTATTCAACATAAGTATTTGGATTTAAGTAAACTGCAATATATGAGTTTCAATTAAATATAGCCAAAAATGCACAGTGATGCAGTTTAGGTATGGGATGTGTGTTGGCTGCGTTACTACACAGTTGGCAATGGCGTGTACCTATGAGTGGGTTCAACCACTCATAGGTACACGTAGCCAGGATTGGCTTCGTGAATGTAAAAAAAAAAAAAAAATTGGCTATACGCCTTCTACATCACGAAGCCAGGCGTTCTTACCCAGCAATATAACTGCGCACGGGTTAGCAGGACTGGAAAATGCCCTGAAATAGCACTTTTCTGATAACTCTCGCGACCGACAGCTCCTTCACCACAGCGTATCGTCTTGGGAAAACGTTTGTGTGTGTGTGTGTGTGTGTGTAATTGGGTTTTTACAGACGTGTATCAATCAGATATGATTATTTACGTCTGGGACCGACCTTTAACGTCACCATCCGAAAGACGTGACTCAGTCTCGAACCTGGGTCCGCTGAATCAGTTTATAACTTCCACTGGTAGCTGGATTACAGGCGCACGCCACAACGCCCAGTTTAGAATTAGAATGTCATTTTGATCGTACGTATTTTTACAAAAAAATCCAAAAAAGATCGTAAGAAATTTCCGAAAACTCGCCAGTGTTTGTGTGTATCCATGCCTCCTCTTGTCATGCAGATAAGGCATGACAATGGATACACACAAACACTGGTGAGTTTTCGGAAATTTCTTACGATCTTTTTTGGATTTTTTGGTAAAAATACGTACGATCAAAAAGACATTCTAAGAACGCCTGGCTTCGTGATGTAGAAGGCGTATAGCCAATTTTTTTTTTTTACATTCACGAAGCCAATCCTGGCTAGGTACACGCCATTGCCGACTGTGTAGGAACGCAGGCAGAATGCAGGCGGTACTAATAATGCATCACTGTGCATTTTTGGCTATATTTAAGTTAATACCTGTGGTTGAAATCTATAAAGAATTATCGTGAATAATAGATGATTAAAACTTACCAGTTTGTTTTGTGACCTTTGAAGAGGGTTTCCTGAAATTTTGGGTATTTTTTGTCGATAACTCCTATCGAGTCCCGTCAGAGCATCCATTTTCTATCTTTCACGATTATGATGAAGGGAGCCCTCAGCGCTCGTAGTGGTACCGGCGCGATCGGTTCGTCGATCTCCTACGAAGACCTGGAAGGGCCAAACTGACGACGTAAAAAAATTAAAAATATTACGTACGTACGTAATAATACTATGTACGTACGTAGTAATTATCACGTACGTACGTAGTATTTAATACGTAGGTACGTAGTATTATTACGTACGTACGTAATATTTTTAATTTTTTTACGTCGTCAGTTTGGCCCTTCCAGGTCTTCGTAGAATAGCTTGTGTGCGTAACATTCTGCGTACGTATCTATGGTGCGTAACCATGTAGAGCGGCCTCAATAGTGCGCAACATATTGAGAGCAGTCGTCATACGTATCGATGTCTGTCTAACAACTACCAAAAACAAGGCTGTAAATGTAAGTTTTTATAACTTTCTACATTTTGTGTCTTAGCGAACTTGTAAATTCATATGTATAGACTGATACCTAAGTATCAGTTTGCCCACAAAAACGTCCATTTCAAACAAAATTACATCTGTATCCCCAATACCCAGTATACACACATGTATATGATCCTAATGGTCAATATGACCATTGCTTGCTGATGTGGGTGCAACTCAGATTGGCAATGCAAGGTTAAAATATAGACAGCGCTGTCGGAAATAACAGCGCTGTACGAGCAACCCATTCTCTAGCGTTGCGAACCGCGACTACTGAAGTGCGACTACATGCTTTTCGCTGAAATTACATATATTTTTCTCTAAAAATTAAACTAAATAAATCTTCAACTATTGATTGATTGCATACATTGATTAAGTTAAATTTAGTTAACCAACTTATAACTATACACAGCGCTGTCGCAAAGCGACAGTGCTGTCATGGCTGTACAAGGTGGCCATTCAAAAGCGTTGCGAACCGCGACTACATGTACAAAATAGCGACTACATGCTTTTTGATTGAATTACATCCTTTCTTGAAGTAATTATAGTACCAAATCAAGCTTAAACTATTACTCTATTGCGCTCCCTAACTCAAATTTAGTTAACTAACTTATAACTTACCAAAACAATGATTTATTGCGTCGTCTGCCATGTCTGCCCACAGTAGCTGTACTATCACCTCTGCCGTTTGTGCAGTGTGGGCAGACATGGCAGACGACGCAATAAATCATCGTTCTTTGGTAAGTTGTAAGTTAGTTAACTAAATTTAAGTTAGGGAGTGCAATAGAGTAATAGTTTAAGCTTGATTTGGTACTATAAGTACTTCAAGAAAAGATGTAATTTAATAAAAAAGCATGTCGCTATTCTGTAGTCGCAGTTCGCAACGCTTTTGAATGGCCAGCTTGTACAGCGCCGTCGCTTCGCGACAGCGCTGTGTATAGTCACCAACTTACAACTTACCAAAAACGATGATTTATTGCGTCATCTGCCCACAGTCGAATGGCAGAATGTAATCGTGCTGCGCTTTTTGAAAGGTCACACCCGTGCGTAACTAGTGTACACAGCGCTGTCGCGAAGCGGTACCGCGATGGACAGGTTTTGGCAGTCAAAATTTTATACCCTGTGGACATTATGTGATGGCTTGCTGGGGATTGAACTTCAACAAATCCATCCAAGCAATCTATTTCATGTGAGTATAACGCAAAATTGGAAGTTTAACATACATTAATTTTGTACCTTGTTTTTAGCGGCATTGAGGGGTGTCGCAACAAAAGTCTGTGTGTCCTTGTCAGACGCCGTGCTTTGCATGGCGTCTGGTCGGGCTAATGCAAGGTTAGATAACCTCGCACTTTGTACCTTCGTACCACGATGAATTGCCTCTCATAGTCATAGCAGATGTGGAAAGGAGCAAGATAGCTGGCCAAATATAGCCTGAAAATTTCACTTGATCAAGATGATAAAGATCTTATTGAACAATCTGGCATGAAATTAGGTAGGAGAGTTACACCCTATCATGCTATGCCTATGCATGTTAAAATGCTACACAGAGTAATAGTCCACTTCTCGCAAAGAGTGTAGGGTGTAAACCCAGTGTTTGGTGTGCCTGTAAATAATACACAACTGGAAGTGCTACCATAGATAATAATCTTCAGAACTGAACTCGAAGGAGGCAGTTGTACTGTAGTTGTACCCAAGGAAGGAAGGAGGGAGGAACATTACTTTTTAACCCATTGGGTATGGTACAAATTGATTTGGGTAATTAGCTAAGTGCTAATGTCTGGATATAGTTGAAAGTTCTTGCCCTTTATGTAATTTCTTTCTTTGTACATTGTTTTCAAGTTTGTTTTTTTTTTCTCTCTTTATTTGCTCTTAATTTTAATAGATGGTCAACATGAGGAAGACGGTGAAAAGGGCAAAAGTACAACTTATTCATCGTTTAACTCGCCAAATTATGGTGATCAGGAAGAAAAAGTAAGTATAAGCAGTCAGATGGACAGATGCTTTGAGATTCAACCAAAATAAACAAGTCAAATATGATCTTAATTTTTAAAGAATATTCAAAAAACTTTACATAATGTATTCTTTTGATGTTGTCAGTAAATTGTTTCAGAAATTATACACTGGCTCATTGTGTGGCAGCATTCATAGTTCTAGGGGGCGTTTCATGAAAGGACTTGTCAGATATTTTATCCAACAAATTTTCTCTCAGCCAATCAGATGCAAGGATTTCAGTAGCTTATAACAGTTGTCGGATGAAATATCCGACAACTTCCTTTCATGAAACGCTCCCCAGGAAATATCAAGAATATATTATGATGCAATTATGAGAAGGATGAGTAATCTGTGCCAAGGAAAAAATGAAAATACAACTAAAAATGCCAAATCCAGTTTGGAAGAAATATACCACATGATATCACTCATAGATGTAATTTTTTTCCTTTTTTTTCTTTTTTCTTTCCTTGGTGCTGATCCTTTCCATGGGCATGTTAATTGAATGTTTGTATTGAATTTTTAGAATTTTTAAAATTAAGTCAATACTCTTGAAACATTTTTAGTTTAGCAATGTGAGGACAGTGTGGACGACGTGTACTTTTTTAGTTTGCTGTGTTAAAAAAAACAACTGTCATATACTTTTCAGTATATTTGATCAGATATTTCATATAGCCTGATAAAATAAACAATATTATTATTAGTAGTAGTAGTAGTAGTAGTAGCAGTAATATCAATATCGTTATTAATTCTGTATTTCATAATTTAACCAGGGGATCTGGTAAGCAGCTTTTAAAGAACGAACGGAGGGCAGGACGACTAGTGAAAGAGATTGAAGTGATCAAAGACCTTCCCTGTGACGAAGTCACAATGACGGCCATCATTAACAAACAGTCTCTACAGGCTGTGCTGGACAATGTGAGTTTTCTTCTGTAGAACTTAAAATTTCCCCTTCTTTAATAAAATACTTAGCATAAAAAAGGATTTTAACAAATGAATGCATTTTTTATATTTTTAGAGTTGACTTTGTTATCATGTCTCTCAACTCTTTTATAATAATGTATATTGGCCTTTAGTGAACAGTTGTAAAGCAAATGTGTCAGCTCCTCATGATTTCAGAAAATGCTTGTAACACTGTCATAAATTGTTGTGACAGTTTTAATAGAAGTTGGTAGATTGAATACCCTTACATGGCATGCCGGTAGCCGGAAATGTTTCAATATCATTGTGGATGCTTAAAAAGTGTTTTATTTATTGTTGACTTCATACACTGCAGGCCAACTCTACTGCACAGGAAAGAGGTACAGCCCGTCTAATCCACCATAAGCTCATCTCCCAACAAGTAGCTACCTTCAAAGGCAAGTGCTGTAATCATGTTTATTATGACCTAATAATTAGGTCTAATAATTAGGTTCATACCTGACTGGGACTACCATGTTTTGAGCTCTCTAATATTCTGAGGCCCATAGTGCTTCCAGCATGCTTTAGTTTTGATAGCCCGTATTCTCGAAAGCCACGTAATTTTAAGCCATGCTTAAACCTTGCCTAAGTGTGCAGATGTAAGCCAATGAATTTTGGAGTGCCAAATGTCACCCACTTAGTCCTATGCATATCACCATAGTTCTGTGACTAAATGTAAATACGAATACTTGTCTTGATGGAATTGATTTCTGATCTTCATTTCACACACAAACACAATTTTTAAAAATTACTTTTTGTTACATCAATATATTAATTTTTACAGAACTTTGGGTTAACAAATGGCCTTCCATGAATCAGCGGCCTAAGATAAGCCAGGATTACATAATCCACCACTTGCCTTTGAAGTTATATAGTCAAACAAACTACAAAGGATATAAGAACTATGCCCTATCTTGATTGTTGCAGGCCAACAAGTACCAAGCTCAAAAAGAGTTTAGTTAACCTAATCAAAAGACCCAAATTCCGTCATTAACTTAGACCGCTGTCGAGAATACGGGCCAATATCTTTTTTCTCAAGTGAAGATTTCTTATATAGTATTTACTTCTTTTTTTATCTTGTGTGCAGATCTTGTCACAGATGACCTATTAGAAATTGGAAAGAGGAAGGAAAAACTACTGAGCCGAACTGAAGAAGGAAAGACAAGAAAAGCAGAAAGAAGAGGGTCAGAATCATCACATGATGAGGAGGATTCTTCGGAAGAAGGCAGTGATGCAAGTGAAGCAAGTGATGATGATGATGATGATGAAATGAACACATCTCCTTTCCAAAGTATGGATGCTGGAAGATCGAAAAAGTTGGAGACAACAAGCCTCTTGGAACAAAACCAGAGATTAAGAGAACAGATGGAGAGCAGGCATAAAAAGTCTGGATTCTTTGTGATGGCTCGTAGCAAGAAGGACAAGTCAAAAGGAGAGAGTGATGGTGACGAAGCAGAGTATGAAGAGGAGGAGGATTTGGAGAGCTTAGAAGACATGGATGATGACCTAGACGAAATGGGAGAGAACTTTAACTCTGAGTTTAGGGAACTCTCAGCGGAAATGAAGAGAGGTAGGAACAGTAGCAGTGGACAGATGGAGAAAGAAAGGAAGAAATCTAAAGGCTTGGATTCCTTGTTTGTGGGTAAATTATCTGGAAAGGGCCATGATTCTGGAGAAAGGAGTAACAAGGGCAAGAAGAATCGCCCAGGGCAGAAGGAACGACAAAAGTAAGTGTAAATTATATCATATAATCATAGTTTACTATCTACATTTTAACTTTGTCATGTGATAATGAGAGGGGTTAAATTGCCCATTAATTGCTGTCAAAATGCCTTTAAAAAGATGGTGGAAAGTTTCAAGCCAAATAATTGCGTAGATTGTTAAAAAAATCTAATATTGCATCTTTGTTTTCTATCTCAATTTGACAAAATGCATAGACGAATGGCATAAATCATTTACAAGTAGCAAGTTGCTATAAAGCATGTCTAATTGGAAAGAGCAATGGCCTTGGAATTGGCCTTGATAAATGACCTACAGGCTACAGCCATAATACACTGTACATGGGAGCTCATCTGGATGTTATGTGCACACCAGCAAAAAAAAAGTACATGGGAGCGATTTAGCTCAGGGAAGCTCTTAAATAGCTCTGGTTAAAATTTTCTTTAAAAATACACAAAATTTTAAGAGTGGGAATCTCATTTTCTCAGTAGCAAATTCAAAAGGAGTAAAAAAGCAAGTTTATCACTGGTACACAAATAACATGTACTTATTTTCTTAACAAGATGAAAAGATAGATTGAGTAATTGATCAGAAATTTTCTTTTGTACGACAGTGTAATATATTCATCCCTTATTCCTCGTAGGATTAACATCAAGAAGCAGCTCGACGTTTTAAGGAGACCCTCGAAGAAGGAGCCTAAAGCTGGCAGCAGAGGTGTGGCCCTTGTGGATCTGCCCAGTCTCGACGCTAGAGAGAAACCCCAGCCTAAGAGGAAAGTCATTCCAGGGATCAATGCACCCTTTGAGAAGACCAAGACTGGAGGTAGGAGCGTATTAGTGTGAAAGCATTCTAACCATGCAGTAGACAAATAATAATACAGTGAAACCTGTGTATAGAGACTGCTCAAGGGAGACAAGAAAAGTAGTGTTTATTGGTTGGTGGTCTTTATCTACAGGTTGGTTCAATGTGTGATTCAGTGAGAAATACTGTTCAAGGGAAACAAAAACTTTGGTCTTTATGGAAAGATGGTGTATCTATATCGGTGGTTAATAAAGCATGTTTCACTGTAATAAATTTTTTATGATATAGCGCCTTTCCCCTTACAATAAGCCAGTTCGGGGTTAGCGCATGGTACAAATGACCCCAAATATCCACAGATATTTTAGACATGGAGGGTCCCTTTATGTGCACTTCAGTAAAATAACTCTGGGAGTGATAGAGGTGCCTCATGAATAGCTTTTGTTTCCCCCTTTAAAAAGAATACTTCCACCTGGATATTATGGAATGCACCATTAGTGCATAATTGAATAATGATTAAATGACATTCATGAGCACATATCGAATATTAGTGTCAGTGGCTTTTAGAATTTGGTACAGATGACCTTTATCTGCTCATGCTCAGATTGCATCTCCGAAGTGGCTTATTAAGTGAACGAAAGGCTTTGCATTGCATTGTAGAATCCTAGCAAAATGTTCTTTATTTTCTATTTTCTAAATCTAAATCTTCAGATGCATCCGATGAGAAGTTGCTACCTTCCCAGCGCCCGATGGCATTACCAGGGTCCAAGCGAGGCCGGGGTGGAGGGAGGGCTGGGGGAAGAGGAGGAGGAGGTGGAGGAGGGAGGACACTCATGAAGGCTCCTGCACAAGCTCCAGAGATCCTCCATCCATCATGGGAGGCCAAGAAGAAGAAGAAGGAACAGGAGTCTAAAATCTTGCCTTTTGCTGGGAAGAAGATCACATTTGATGACTGAGGTTGGAGATTGGGGGGGGGGGCAGAGAAAGAGGGTTGCGCGATACATGCTTTGGCAACAATTACTCCGCAGTCAATATCCTGCACTCTCAGAATTCTTAAATTCAACCCGAGACCAAAACACTACCTAACCCTAATCATACATCTGTAATGAAAATAAAGCCCAGAGCAATTGTCGTCGGATCAAATGTCGCAGCACCAGAAAGAGGGGAACGGTATATAGAATCATCAATTTTTTGCATTCATAAGCTGTAACTTAATGTGTGAATGTGACTGGTTTGCCCCAAAACAACCGATTGTCTGAATTCTTTGGTCTGTATATTTTCTGAAAATACTGCTTTCCAATGAAGTATAACACTTGAAATTTACTCTGTCAGAAGCATCCTTTGATATAAGGGAGAAATTAGTAACATCAGTGCAGAAAAATCACCTTCCCCCATTTCCTAGGTGTTCTGGTTTGCAACTTTGCATGTACTTGTGGCTGTTAGCCATTGAATCACACATCATACTGGTCAAATCAGAAACCATTTATCACAAAACAAAACTTTTGCAAATCTTGAATATTATGTGCTTTAATTTACAGTCTTTGGTAGCATGGTGTTTCCATAGTATGCAGTGTACTGCATGCTTCTCTTTAATATGGGGTGTTGCAAGAAAGTTGCAATCAATTGCAAATTGTAAAGCAAATTAGAACAACCATTCTGAATGGTTCAGGGTCTGCCCATTCAAGAAGATGCGCTTGCAACAATGATTTTGATTGGTCAGTACCGATCAGTTGCAACTTTCTTGCAACACCCCATTAGTGTGTACATTACAATGTACCTATACTTTGGCAGCTCGTGTATAAAGGCTACATACAAGCTTTCCAACGGAAACAACAAGTGAGGGGGAGAGAGGGGGCTGGCATGAGGTGAGGTATTAAAAAGAATCAATGCATGTTTTAGTTAAAAGATTCTCCTAAGGCTAAGCTGATCAAACCAATGAATGGAAGTGATTCTCTGGCAAGATCTACATGGGGGGACCCCGCACTTTGGATGTTGAAAGCATTTTAAGTGTTAAATAAGGAATAAATTATACTCCAACATTACAGTTTTCTTTATTTTTACATTTATTTGTGTCTTACTCTGCTCATTTTACATATTAACACTGTATACCATATATGAATTATGAAAATAGTTTAATTGATAACAATAAATTGTATAATTTCAATTATTTAATCCAAACCAGATACAGTGGAAACTCGCTATAAAGAGCTCCAATAAAAGGAGATTCCTGAAGAAATAACAAGGTAATTTTCATGGTCCTATATAAGGTCCACTGTACATACATACGGTATATGAATTGATTGGGTGAATCTATTCTTTGGTAACAAGTCACCTCAATCATTTTCCAATTCACGGCAACCTGATTTCTGCGATGCATGACATTTACCATTTTTTTCTAGTCTTGCAACTTTTTCTCTTCCAGCTTATATTGCTCTTACACATTAAACAATTTTTTTTTAAATACACAAGGTAGTAGAATGAGTTACACATTCATGCAATGTACTACATGTATAATTTTTGTCAAATTCATTTCAAATCTGAAACTTACATTCACTTTGGAGAAGGAAATTTACCGATAATAATAATACATGTAGTTGCAATTTATATAGCGCCTTTTCCACTGGATACATTACAAAGCGCTTTGAGATGTTGGAGGTAAAATATATACAAGTTACCAAGCAGTGACAGTGTGAGTTCAATGAATTTAAATTCAGAACCATGCACAATTACAAGTGTAAAAGTTACCAAATGGAATAGAGTGCACTGATTTTCAATAAAATGCCCAGGATTTTCAACATCTGCCATATGAATCCTACTTTTTTATCAACCCTGGGCCTTTAACAGCATTTAAAGATCTTTCATGTTCTATAGGCTAGTCTGAAAGTGAAAGATAGATGGAACAAGACTGAAAGATACAGTCTTCCGAAGTTTAGTGCTTACGTCATAAGCGAGATTTTTTGTGCCTGTCACTATTTGGTCAAGTGAGGGCGATATGAATTTATTTGGAAGCCATATTTGCGCAGGCAAATTCAAACGTCATTTCGGGGTTTATGCTGTTATTTAGATTCCTTTTGGACAAGCCAATGTTGTAAGTGTTCATTTTTATGTTATTTCCATAGTTAAATGATTAATGCAATGTTTAGAGCTAATGTAGTGCCGAAACAATGATGAAATTATGTGTAATTTGAGGCAGGAAAAATGGCCCTGATGGGCGTGTTCAGTGTGTTGTGATAAAGGTGCATGCATTAGAATTGCGTGCTGTAGTGAATTTGTATGCACAGACAAAGGATAACGTGTATGACGCTGTAGTCTATAAGCTGAATTACAGCGATTTCTCATGAGTTAAATGACTCTTTATAAGTTGAATGCTAAGAAGGCATATTAAATAAGAATGAAGTCATATTTGAAGAACTTATTTTACTAATAAGGTTGAATATTTACAGGATAAATTGCTATGAAGTAAATAGTGAATCATGACAATGAATAAGACACATTGACACAATGTGTAAGTACAGTAAAGAGATTTATTGTTTATTGAAGCTCTGAGGCAGGTTACATTTTGATATAAAGTACATGTTTAAGGATACCAGAGGACAATTTGAGATATTTGTTGGAAATACAATTTATAGATTATAGTGATACTGATATAGACAAAGATTAAAGGATATAGTAAAACATTCAAGATAGAAAGCAGGTAAAATAATGAGAGTTTTATGAATATGATGAAGAATAACAATCATTATTTGCATGCTATTTCATTTACTGTTGTCATGAAATACTTTTGATTTCTTTGTTTATTATTAAATCTGCAGATCGAACGGTTAGGCAACGTCAGTTGTCAGGACCAGTCTGCTTACTGGAAATACGTCAAACCCGTGTCATAACAGGCTATTGTTTCGTTCGTCCTAGAACTTAACGTCATGTCCATGAACAGCGTTACCCGGAAATTTTAGATGCTGAATTTTATTCGTCACATATTTAGTTCGATAACAAATCGACTTCAGCGCTACACAGGACTGTGTCAAGATGAGCGTTACTGATGTGAAATCGGAAGTCAAGATGACTGCAAACTCGGATGTCAACCCTGGGGACTCTGCGAGTCAATGTGGAGTCAGCGTGACCAATAGTACTGGTAGCAGTCGTGCTAGAAGGAATACAGCCGCTAAGAAGGCCGCTTTATTAGCAGAAGCTAACATCTTAAGGGAACAACAGGAACTAGAGTTTCAGCAGTTTAAATTGTCACAGCAAATGTCACAACTAAAATTGAAGTCTCAGATAGCGAGTATTGAAGCTGAGGAGAAGGTTTATGCGGAGTTTGAACGGAAGATCAAGTGTGACGATACAATTCCTTATCCAGTGGAGACTCCTGTAGTAGAAAAACAGAAGTCATCTGTTCAACAGCATGATGGATCGGTGCGATTTACTCAGTCGTCCGATCAAGATACTCGACAACCAGACCAGTCACCATCTAATAACGATTTACCTGCATCTCTTCAGGTTATGGTGGACATGATGCAGCTGCCTAAAGCAGAATTAATGACATTTGATGGTGACCCCCTTCAGTTTTGGGAGTTTTGGCATGCCTTTCAAGTGAACGTAGATGATACTTCCATCAGCAATGCAGCCAAGTTAACAAGACTGCTGCATTATTGTCGCAGTGATGCCAGGAAGGTCATTCAGGCCTGCTCAGCTATGCCACCCGATGAAGGTTATGTGAGAGCTAAACTGTTGCTGGAGCAGCGCTTTGGAAATCGACACAAGATAGCAGATGCTTGGATTCGTAAGGTAACCCATGGCAACATGATACCACCTCACAATGGTCCCGCCTTGCTATCTATGGCTGATGAGTTGCAGGTGTGTTATCAAACCCTAGTCGCTATGGGTCACGAAGCTGAAATGAGTTTTCAGACTTTCCTAGTCCAGATTGTAGAGAGACTTCCAACGCATCTCCGATATCGCTGGATCAGGAAGACCAAGGACATCTGGAGGAATGAAAACCGACAACCAAGCATGTCTGATATGGTGTCATTTGTGGATGATGCAGCAGATGAGGAGAACGATCCAGTTTATGGGCCTGCTGCTTGGAAGACAAAGAAAGATCGTCAACCTCAACATCGTCAACCTCAAGGGAGGAAGCCATGGCCACAGAGATCAAGTAGTCACTCAGCTAATATAGACAAGGCCACTTCAAGGACTGACTTTCGTAGATGTTATTTGTGTCATGAAGGTCACACCCTCTTCGGATGCCAGAAATTCAAGCAAATGAAACCCATGGAGAGACTGGACTTTGCTAAGAAAGCAGGTCTCTGCTTTAATTGTCTTAACAAAGGACATATGACCAAAGATTGTAATCTCAACAGGATGTGTTCAGTTGATGGCTGCAAGATGAAACATACCAAATTCTTGCACATCGTACGTACACCACAGCAACAAAAGGGAAGTCCTCAACAGACAGAAAGTGCTCAGCCTTCATCACAATCCCAGCCTGAAGTTCATCTTGATGCTCAAAGTCATGTCACCGGGGCCGGAAAATTCAAGATCGCTCTACCGATTGTTCCAGTCCGGGTATATGCATCTGAAGACAACCGTGCAGTTGATACCTTTGCTCTTTTGGATCCAGGATCGACCAATTCCTTCTGCACAGAAGATTTAATCAGAAGACTCGGTGTAAATGGAAGGAAACAGACACTATCACTGTCAACATTAGATCAAGCCAATAGTCAGCTACAATGCACTGAAGTCAGCCTGAGAGTAGAAGGCCGGATGTTAAATGAAATGATTAGTCTCCCTAGAGTGTACACTAAACAGACTATCAACATTAATTGTGACAACATCTTGAAGGAAGATATCACAAGATGGCCGCATTTGAAGGACTTGGATATTTTGGATTCAGCTAGACTCCAGAAGGTTGAGTTGTTGATAGGCCAAGATGTACCTGAAGCCCTAGCGCCTATAGAAGTTAGACGCGGACAGGATGGTCCTTTTGCAATAAGGACGAAGCTTGGTTGGACACTTAATGGACCTGTCGGGCGCAAAGAATCAAGTCAACACATGGCAACAGCTAACTTCATCAACAGTGATGTATGCCTAGATGAACAAGTTCACAAGTTTTGGAAAATGGAAGGGAATGACATAATGGAGGATAGAGGAATGTCCATAAATGACAAGAAGGCCGTTCACATCTGGGAAGAGACCATCACCAAGGATCAAGGTCATTATCAATTGGCCATTCCATTCAAGGAATGCCCTCCCGATCTTGAGAACAACAAGTACATGGCTGAACGACGACTTCAGAGCCTTAGAAGGAGGTTAGAGAAGGACAAAGACTTGCATGACAAATATAAGGAAGGCGTTAAAAATCTCCTAGAAAAGGGTTATGCCGAAGAAGTAACAGATGATGCACCGGAGCCTGAGGGATCTACTTGGTATATCCCACACCATTCAGTATTACATCCAACGAAAGGAAAGATGCGCATTGTCTTTGATTGTGCTGCCAAACACAAGGGTATTTCACTGAATGATGCCGTTATGCAGGGTCCTGATCTCACCAACAAGTTGATTGGAGTTTTGCTTAGATTTCGTCAGGCACCAGTTGCTCTAATGGGTGACATCGAAGCTATGTTCCATCAAGTTAGAGTTCCCCCAGCAGAGCGAGACAGTCTAAGATTCTTATGGTGGCCAGATGGAAATCTACAGGCAACTCCTAAGATATACAGGATGTGCGTGCATTTATTTGGAGGCACCTGGAGCCCGAGTGTATGCAGCTATGCACTTCGTCAAACAGCATTAGATGCACATGAAGATGACAGCAAACCTGAAGCAAGAAAGGCTATTCTAAAAAATTTCTACGTTGATGACTGTTTGGTTTCAGTTGAAGATGTGGATACTGCAACAAAACTTGCAGCTGACCTGATGACATTGTTGAAAGATGGCGGCTTCAGATTGACTAAGTGGATCAGCAACACTCCATCGGTATTAGAGTCGATACCAGAAGATGAGAGAGCCAAGAATGTAAAGGGACTAGATCTTAATCTTGATGCCCTACCAGTTGAGAGAGCTCTTGGAATGACATGGAATGTAGAGCTTGATTGTTTTGTCTACAAATTCACACCCAAGAATAAGCCAATGACGAGAAGAGGAATCTTGAGTGTACTCTCTTCAGTGTATGATCCAGTTGGTTATGCCAGTCCCTTCACACTGAGAGCAAAGTTGATATTACAAGAGCTCACAAGAAGTAAACTTGGATGGGATGAGGAGATTCCAATCTTTCAGATGCAGCAGTGGACTGATTGGTTACAAGACTTACCAATCATGGAGGAATTTCAAGTCAATAGATGTTTGAAGCCCTACAATTTTGGCCAAGTGATGAACTATGAGCTGCATCACTTTTCTGATTCCTCTGAGATGGCATATGGAGCAGCTTCGTATCTTGTAGTGAAGAATACTGAAGGTCATACACATAGCAGCTTGACTTTTGCTAAGTCCCATCTTGCTCCATTGAAGAAGATGACAATTCCACGTCTGGAATTAACAGCGGCAACACTTTCTGTGAAGTTAGATGCTATGCTAAGGAGAGAATTGGAGTTTCCCATCAGCCGATCAGTATTTTGGACTGATAGTACGATTGTGTTGCAATATGTCCGCAATGAAGACAAGAGGTTCAAAACATTCGTCGCCAATAGAATTGCAACCATCAGAGAAAACTCAGAACCAGCACAGTGGCATTATGTGAATTCTACTTCTAACCCAGCAGACGACACTACAAGAAGCATGGGAGCAGAAAAATTGAAGTCGAATACAAGATGGTTAACTGGACCAGAATTCATCTGCTTAGATGAAAGATATTGGCCTCAAGACCCAACTTCAAGCTGCCCCATTAAAGACGATGATCCTGAAGTTAAGACTACAAGGGATACTCAAGCATTCACCATTGACACAGAGCAACATAATGCTGTAGATAAACTCTTGAGTCATTTCTCATCCTGGTTCAGACTTCAGAAAGCAGTGGCATGGATTTTGAGATGGAAACAGTACTTGCGAAGCAAACTTCAAGGCAACACCTATGATGTTAAGGGGCCTTTAAACACCACAGACATGAATACTGCAGAAGAGGCTATCGTCAGATACGTTCAACATCAGAGCTATCCTGACGAGTACAAGGTGTTTCAAGAAAATGCAAGACTTGAAGACGGAAAGTCATCGACTCGAGTTCCAAAATCTAGCCCACTCTCAAAGCTCGACATTAAATTCACAGATAAAGGTCTGATGTGTGTAGGAGGAAGACTCAAGAATGCACCTTTGAAGGAAGAAATTAAACATCCGACGATTCTTCCACCTATGCATCATGTCGTAGACCTTTTGGTGAGAAAACATCACATCATTTCAGGTCACTCTGGAAAGGAATATGTACTATCTCTACTTCGAGAAAGGTACTGGATTGTGAAGGGAAGAACTGCAGTTCGTCGAGTCTTACGAGATTGCTTTATTTGCAAACGACTGCGTGCTAATCCAGTAGACCAGAAGATGGCGGACTTACCTGCAGACAGGGTGACACCAGAAAAACCACCATTCTGTCATGTTGGAATTGACTGCTTTGGACCCTACTTCGTGAAGCAAGGGAGAAGCCAGGTGAAAAGATACGGCTGTATCTTCACTTGTCTTGTAATTAGAGCAGTGCACATAGAGATTTTACATTCTATGGAGACAGACTCTTTCCTGAATGCCTTGCAGAGATTTATTTCAAGACGAGGAAAACCAGATGTTATGAGATGTGATAATGGCACCAACTTTGTAGGTGCTGAGAGAGAGCTAAAGGAAGGATTGCAAAATTGGAATCAGAACAAAATCCATGACAATCTACTTCAGAAGGGAATTGACTGGAAATTCAATCCGCCTTTGGCACCGCACATGGGTGGGGCATGGGAAAGGTTAATCAGAACCACGAAGAAAGTTCTGAATGCAGTTATGAAGCAGCAAGTTCTGAATTACGAAGGACTATCGACACTATTGTGCTTAGTGCAGTCGATTATCAACGGGCGTCCACTAACAGTAATTTCTGACGACACCAGGGATCCAGAGCCATTGACTCCCAATCATCTACTTCTGATGAGGCAGAGCAACATACTCCCACCTGATATGTTTGAGAATCACGATCTGTACAGCCGTCGACGTTGGCGTCAAGTTCAATATCTCGCTGATGTATTTTGGCACAGGTGGATACGTGAATATCTACCTACTTTGCAGTACAGACAGAAGTGGCTGAAAGAGAAAAGGAACTTGAAAGTAGGAGACATCGTGTTGATCGTCGAAGATCTACCCAGGAACAAGTGGCTCATGGGAAGGATAACAGAAACCTTTCCAGGGAAGGACCTGCTCGTGAGATCCGTGAAGGTGAAACACAGTACAGGCACGCTTATGAGACCAGTGCAGAAAGTGTGCCTTTTGGAGGAAGTTGGAAGCATTAAGTCATGAATTGCTGGATGTGCTGTGTTAATTTGGAAAAATTAATTTGGATGGATCAGTCATAATTTCAATGTGAATCAGTGATTGAAGAGAAGTGCTATTTAAATGAAATTGGAACTCACTTGAATTCAGTAAAGAAATGGTGAAAAAAGCATTATATTAATTAATTGTTACTGTTGGAATGAAGAAGCATTTGGAACATTTAGAGAAAGAACTGATTCACAAAAACTTGATTTTGAAAACTAGAGAAAGGCTCTAAATGATAAATTTGCAAATTGAATTTAGAAATGAATTATTTAGTGTGAAGACTAGAAATGAACTCAAAAACTCTCAATTTGCAATTTTTCAATTTGCAACTCACTATTTGCAAACTCATGGACTCAGTGGACTCGGTTACAATATTTTCTATACATGAATTGTGATTATTTGATCACAAGTGAAACATATATTTTCACGATATTGCATGTCCTTGTACGTGTATTTGTCATATGCATATTCGGAGAGAATCTGATCGACTTGCTAAGGTATGAGCTTTCAAGGCATTGGTGCCTTGACTTTGGTTTCATGAAGTATTTTGACAGGGATAAAAATTAAAAAAAATATAAAAAACACAAAAGGCATTAATTTGGCATAAATTTTTGTATTTTTAATTGTCTGAATTTGGCTAAATGGGACAACTTCACAGAAGTAAACAAAAGTCACATTGCTATTTTTTAATTAAAAAAAAAAAAATTTTCTCGGTTTAATTTGTGTCGGCCAGATTCTTGCCAAAATGTACATACATATAATTCAGCAGAAGTAATGCAGCATCATTCCATAAGATTAAAGGAGTGAGCTTCATATATTATTTGATTATATTTGTTTGCATACCTGTAGATAAGTACTCAGGATGTGCAATATTAGGTTTTCAAATGTGTAAAAAGGGCACAAGATCTATAGTATGTGCGATTTGGTTGTCATGGTTACTGTCAATGTACAATTTCAAGCTGATATCATATCATGGAGAGAAATTAGTATCAATTTAAGCCCCATGAGGTTCATAGGGGCCGGAAGTGTAAGTTACTTTTTGAATTGGCTTATGTTCACAAATTAGCACATTTATAAAGAGGGTATTGCTTATTTGAAATCGAAACAATTAAGAAGAATTACAGTATAGCGTTGGTTTGAACATGTTTGGTGTAATTAATCATGAAGAGTTAAAGAGTACAATTCATGTGTATATTTATGTGACGGTTGTCATAGCAACTATATTGAATTTCATTTAAAGGATGATAACTTCAGAAGGTATCTGGATTTGATTTGTAAATATTCAGGAAGAGCTTCATATTTAAGGGGCCGGGATGAAAGATACAGTCTTCCGAAGTTTAGTGCTTACGTCATAAGCGAGATTTTTTGTGCCTGTCACTATTTGGTCAAGTGAGGGCGATATGAATTTATTTGGAAGCCATATTTGCGCAGGCAAATTCAAACGTCATTTCGGGGTTTATGCTGTTATTTAGATTCCTTTTGGACAAGCCAATGTTGTAAGTGTTCATTTTTATGTTATTTCCATAGTTAAATGATTAATGCAATGTTTAGAGCTAATGTAGTGCCGAAACAATGATGAAATTATGTGTAATTTGAGGCAGGAAAAATGGCCCTGATGGGCGTGTTCAGTGTGTTGTGATAAAGGTGCATGCATTAGAATTGCGTGCTGTAGTGGTTTTGTATGCACAGACAAAGGATAACGTGTATGACGCTGTAGTCTATAAGCTGAATTACAGCGATTTCTCATGAGTTAAATGACTCTTTATAAGTTGAATGCTAAGAAGGCATATTAAATAAGAATGAAGTCATATTTGAAGAACTTATTTTACTAATAAGGTTGAATATTTACAGGATAAATTGCTATGAAGTAAATAGTGAATCATGACAATGAATAAGACACATTGACACAATGTGTAAGTACAGTAAAGAGATTTATTGTTTATTGAAGCTCTGAGGCAGGTTACATTTTGATATAAAGTACATGTTTAAGGATACCAGAGGACAATTTGAGATATTTGTTGGAAATACAATTTATAGATTATAGTGATACTGATATAGACAAAGATTAAAGGATATAGTAAAACATTCAAGATAGAAAGCAGGTAAAATAATGAGAGTTTTATGAATATGACGAAGAATAACAATCATTATTTGCATGCTATTTCATTTACTGTTGTCATGAAATACTTTTGATTTCTTTGTTTATTATTAAATCTGCAGATCGAACGGTTAGGCAACGTCAGTTGTCAGGACCAGTCTGCTTACTGGAAATACGTCAAACCCGTGTCATAACAGGCTATTGTTTCGTTCGTCCTAGAACTTAACGTCATGTCCATGAACAGCGTTACCCGGAAATTTTAGATGCTGAATTTTATTCGTCACAAAGACAGAACAGAACAAGTGAAAACTTTTTTCCCTTTGATCAAGAAAGAATACATTTTTTAACCCAGTATATTTTTATTTTAAAAGCAACTATTAAACATTAACAAATCACAGTACATGTAAAAAACCACCCCTGTAATTAAATAGTATTAAGAATTCAAGGCGAGTGCACAGAATTACAATTAATGATAAAAATGAATTTGATCAAAATTTAAAATCTACCTAGTTACACTATGAACATGACGAACAAAGAAGCGGACAATTTATGCTGCTCCTCATTGCACCCTTCACAATTGCACTGGTTAACAAAAGAACATCCATTCATTGCTATCCTGTAAAAATATGTAGAACAGGTGTCACATAATAGCAGTGAAGGGATGTCCTTTTGTCTACTAGAGCTATTGTGGAGGGTAGAATGAGGAGCTGCATAAATTGTCCGCTCTCTTTGTCACCGTGTTCATAGTGTTACCATCACTTTTTTTTTCATTGATGATCATGTATCTCAAGATATATGACACTCAACATTCATATTCCCTACAAATGTTCAATGAATACATTTGAAAATGAACAAAGATTAATATGCAAGTGTAATGAAAATAGAGTAGCACAGCACATGTATGTGTGTGGTCAACAGCACTTCTCCATTACTAAGATACTCCAAATTAATGATTTTTGAGCAAGTGTGATAAAAGGTGTTGTAGTGTTGGTTATATTACTGTAAATTCTGAATGATGGCCAATTATGCAGCAAAACCCTTCCAAAAATTGGAAAATTCATTAATCATTCCACTACATGATGCCACGAAATAGAACCATATGTGTGGCATTTTTAGTCATTAATTTGGTACAATGACTGACTTTTTTTTTCTTGATGCAACTACATGTACATGTACATCCAAATGATCTAACCAGCAAAGTAATTTTTACTTCCTTTAAGTTGGTAACACCGATATATAAGAAAATCCCCACTAGACAAGGTTTTCTCAAGAATGCAATCACTATCGGATCCAGCTTAAAGCTGTAAGTGTGTTAAGGTATACCCCCAAAATAAACATTTTTTTAAAGATTGATTTTTGTTTTATTCCCTTACACGTTATACCAACACTGCATTCATTTTGAGACAATACATAGAATGTTATAGAAATATATCTCAATATTATATTCTATAAAAAATAGGCACTGTGTCGACCTAAGTATTGCTACAACATGATCCTGTTGTGAACTAGCAACTGTAAAATTTACGTGTACTTTCACAATTTTCACGCACACATATTCGCTTATATACAAGTATAGCAAGGCAATAAAATAGATTTTGTTTCAGTTGTATGTTTCGCACAAATAAAGACCTGGGCCCTGTTGCATGAAACTTTGATGTCGTGATTTATCATGTCATGATTCATGACATAAATCCCCAAATCACGGACATAAACATAAATGTCAATGGCATAGCTTTATGCAGAGATTTATGTCATGATCGAGATTTATGTACGATTCACTGAAAGTTTTATGCAACTGGGCCCAGGGGTGGTATTGTGAGATTCAATTTAGCTAAAATAAAATAAAATCTGAGAGATAAAATGCGCTTAAAATCTTTTTAAAAATCGGTATTCTGAGAACCATTTTAGAGAGATTTTTATCTCATCTAAGAAACGCCCATTTATGATGCCTTAACCAATAAGAAATGTCTTTAGATTTCACTTTCATCATGCTCGGCCAATAGAATTACTCGATGCCAGTCTCTGGAGCAAGAGAGCGTGAATGTGTTATTTAAAGCACAAACACGCTTTTGCTAGGATTTCCTTGAAAAGGACTGAGGTAATTTCGGAGGTTTTAGAACACCATCACAAGCATCGTTGCTATGATATGATATTAGTTGACAAAAGTCTTGGAAGTATAATTTGATAATCATATGAGAATGTTGCTAGAGAAATATGGTCCATATATAAGGCATTTTTCGTTTATATCAATTGCACGCTCGCATCATACATTGTACTTGCCCGAAAATTCCGCGCTTACCATGTTCTAGTGATAAATAAGCCCCTATCCTGTTTAAAGTCTTTTTATTTTATCTTTCCCATAAAATATGGGTGTAAGCTTTTAGAGCTGTGCATATCATCTATCAAGTGTATAGGCATTTGAAGAGGTAGGAGGCAGGGAGACATGAAATAAACTCAGAGATAATAAGTGGTCTCAGAATACCATTGTTTTTTAAAAAGATGAAATAAAAAATTTCAGAGATAAAATGGTGCTCAGAATACCACCGCAGACATTTATCTTTTCACTTTGCAACAAAGAATATAATCAATTTGACAGTCCTATGTAGCCAATAGTGGAACTAAAAAACTTCTTTCCGTTGAAGTTTTTTTATTTTTATTTGTGATCAAATGCGGTCTCTGAACAATGTCAGCTTTTTTGCCAAAATATTAACTTTGGGGAATTTGCATAATTTGCATATTAAAATCAAATGTGTTTTTCATCTTATGCAATACAACCTGTGATACATCAAATGGAGGTTGTATCACGGAAATGTATAACACTGTTAGGGTTAAGTGTAGCAAGCACACTGTTGTCTTGCACTTTTCAGCATGCTTTATAGATACATGTGGCCATTTGGATTTGGATTTATTCGGCGACAAAGCTGAAATTGTTCGGAGACCATGTGGGATCACAAATCAACAAAAAGAATTCTCTAGGTTCACTATGTTTTTATTTTTTTTAAATAAAGATCATTTTATCTACTATAGTATTTATCTACCTACCTATCTCCATGAGACTATAAAAAAATGTTAAGTGGACTAATAAACCAAGACATGGCAAGAATCTGCTCCTTTCTGAAATAAAATACAGTTCAAACATCACAAAACTAGTAGAATAATTTGATTTCAAAATTTGAACTACCGGTACATGTATTTCTCCTATATTAAGGATTGATTAGAGGTACATGATCATGCATCTGATATCACAGCATAACAGACCTCTGAGCTATGGGGCCTTGGTAGACATCTGCAGTGTGTACAATAGCTAAGTGGAATCAGAGTACATGTATCTTCAAAGCGGACATAGATCTACAAGTAATAAACATATATTACATGTAAATAATCATTTTTGAAACTACAAGTGAGGAATAATGCCCACATCTGTTCAAGGACAACTATAAAATTATACGCATAAAGCCATATAAATATTGAAGGTTTCACATCTGTTAAATATTCCATGCCATCCTACAGCACTTTCAAAAGTACATTCTGTGCAGCATCCACCCTTTGACATGCAAGAAACAGGATATTATTAACAACGTCAAATTAAAAAAAAAAATTTCCAGTGCTCTACATGTATGTCCACATGAGTTACACATACAATGCATATACAGACATGCCAACTAGTACGATTTCCTCACCCAGTTTCGCTCCTATTACACTTGATTAGGGGGTACCAACATCTATGGATGTCTGGAATTAATTTGGAATACAACATTACCATAATGCATCGCACCTGTCTCCTCAACAACCTTTTGTTGTCCAGTGGCATTAACTATTTATGGCTCTGGGTTACAAGAACTGTTCTAAATTTTTGTCTGTGATACACAATGCCATACCCCCTTATCAACCGTAAAAGGTAAGGAATACGATTTTAGGTTGGCAGCACTGCATATATTGTGACTCAGTAAAGCAGAGGATGAATGATCTCTATCAACAAGAAGTGTTCTTTGAGGTCTTTGAAGATTGCTCATGACCTAAGCTTGATGACCAGGTAGTGTTTTCAGAGGCTTTTGGTAGCATCTTCAGAGTCCTTTAAAATAAGCTTTCGATAAATGACAGGTACATGTAGTTTTCTCAGAGGACTTTGGTAGTGTCTTTAAAGGTCTTAAAATAAGCTTTCTATATAAAAAAAATGACCAGGTAGTTTTCTCAGAAGCATTTTTAGATAGTGTGTTCATAGTCCTGTAAACTAAGTTTTCTAAATTAATGACCAGGGAGTTTTCTCTGAGGTCTTGGGAGTGTAATCTGAGTCCTTCGATCATCCCTTGTAACCTTGCGTTTCCATCAGTGATCAGGTAGTGTCCTCTGAAAAGTGTTCTCAGAGGCCTTTGATAACTGCATGAAACCTCAGCTCCTGGAGTACATGTATATAGTGTTCTAAGAGGTCTTTGGTAACCACTTGATACCTGAGCTCCCAGATTTTGTAGTGTTATCAAGGCCTTTTCTAACATCTCGAATCCTGGGCTCCTGCAGTTTGTAATGTTCTGAGAGGAATTTGGAGGTGTCCTCGGTGTTCTCAGAGTACATGTAGTGTCCTCAGAGTCCTTTGACCATCCCTCGTAACCTGAGCTCCTGGAGCTCTTGACAGACCCACTCCGAGATGATCTGCTTGTTTCCGTCAGCGAAGATGCGGATGAAAGGGTGCTGCATCAGATCCTGAGGCTTGGGACGGTCTCCTGGTCGCTTCTGGAGGCTAGGATGGGCAATTGCAAAAGAGAGGAATAAATATAATTGAATGGAAATTTGAAAAATTCTAAATGAACTGTATTGACATAAATGTACACTTAAAATGTACAAGTAAATAAATCAGAATGAGTCCAAATGAATTGAAGTTCAAAAGGAATTAATCTAAATGGATTATCAAATCCAATGGTAGCATGTTTCTCATCCACATTCTGAATCAATATCAAATCAATTAAACTGAATATTACACCAGCAAAATCACCTTAACCTTTACTTTAATAGGATTCTTTGGTGAATGAGAATTGCAGTAAATTTCTACACTTTTCAAATTAAAATAATAAAACAAGCAAACAAATGGAATGATTTAGAATGTGGATGAGAAGCATGCTTCTATTGGAATGTAGAACAGAAAGAATCAAATACTTGGTTGAAATATTATATGGCCTGGCTAAGTCGTCATTTCGTTTGCGCCAGTATCTACACTAATGGAGCCTGTGAAGGCAATTGACCCATGTACGCCAGTTATTAAAAGTATTGTTTGCACTATTTATTTTGCAATCACATTTTTAAAGGGATTCTGTAACTTTGTGGAGGCTTGATTTAATAAATTGTTGAATTTTGATATCTGTCTTGTATAATAATGTTCAGAAGGATAAATAAAGTCAGGCATATAAATGTTTTCAAAGATATGTTATTATTAAGATATCTATGACTGAATACTCCCATTGACAAAGCGTATGGCCATACGCTTTAGTCTAACACTGAGTCTATGGGGGAAAATGAGTCTGGCATTTCCAGTCACTTGCATATGTTTACTTTTGTGAAGCACATGATGATTTTGAAGTGCTTTTTTTTCCCTGGGCTTCATTTTTACACCATATTACATATACTGATAGCATGTAAGGCCAGGCAGCTCAGATTTTATCAAGCCTCTACAACGTTACCAAATCACTTTAAACGATATCACTCTTTCATGACTTGCAAAAGACTATACACGTCACTGACTCCATTATAACGTCAGCAACGACGCCTCTTGTGAGCCGGGGCTTTACGGATAAATCCTGCAGGTCCTTACCATCTGTTCACAAAGTCAACAAAAGGTGCTGAGAACTTGTCACTAGGTAACCTTGGTGGATGCTAAAGAAAGAACAAACGAACAAACGTCAAGGTTTATTATGGACAACCACATACAGAAACATGGATACAGTAACTATATATGGGGGGAATCGGTCATTTGCTCATGCTGGACCTTACCTGTGGAATAAACTGCCACAGGATATCCGTTATATGTCAGGTGTAGACTGCTTTAAAAATGCCCTGAAAACTCATTTGTTCAAAACGGCTTTCCAGTACCGGTAGATTTACTTTCACACTGTTGTTGTTCCATTTTCGTGTATTTTTGTGCACTTGTAAGTTCTCCATTGCGCCTTGAGCACATTAGTCATGTGGAGTTGGTGCATTACAAATACTCTATATTATTATTATTATTATCATCATCAGGAAGCAGGATTATCAGGGTAAACATAGTTCTTCTTTTACATGTACCAGTACATTAACTCCAAAATGTATTTTGAAATTGTCAACAAATCAAAATAATGCACTGCACTTATTTTCCCCTACTGAATGGTCATAACTTATTTTGGCAAAGGTCAGCATTCTGGCTTAAGAGTATCGAAGGTACATGTACCTGTATAGAGCACGAAAATGTACTTTACCGGTAAACAGCATACTTAACAATTTTTTTTCAATGCAATATCCTTTACAATCACAGTTTAAACTGAGCAAACATTATGGAAATTCTGACATTGCATGATTCATTTAATTCTGGATTAAAATCAATCACACCTAAAAAGGAGACTACAAGACTGTATACTGTTGATGTGCATGCATTCTTCAACAAGAATTCTGTTACACAGCTGAAAGAATAAATATGAAACTAGAAGATATGCATCTAGCTCTATCAGCTTACCTCATGCACGATGCATTGAAGAAGATCTATTGGCTGTGCAATAAAAATAATATAAAAATACAATGAATTAAAGAGATTTATCTGCAAAGATTAACCCTTTATCTTTTTCCAATCAAAATATAACAAAGTAACATACAAAGCCAAAAATATAATATACATGTAGAGAGAAACAATGAATTTATAGATACATGTACATGTACATGTATAATGATGTGTTTGTAAAGATTGGACTTGGCCTAGCCTACATGTACTAACAAAATTTTGGTTTGGTCGGCTCCATGTTAACCTTATAGCACCTGAGGATTACGGGTATTGTAGTCATTTACTCACTGAACTCAGTCTCGATAAACCATCTTGAGGCATAGACTCTCTGCTGTACGCAAAAATCTTTCCACACTAATACATGTACATCGCTTCAATGCGGATTCTAAATGGCTTATGTGTCAAGATAGCACACAAAATTTCAGCGCCCAATATGCCCTACAATACGCGTGCTGTAGTGTTACACAGGTCAAAATCCACGGGTGGTCCCGCGCCCTTCAGTGAGTAATAAGAAGGGCGGTCCCGTGCCCTTCAGTGAGTAATAAGAAGGGCGGTCCCGGGCAGTGACTAAAAGGTTAAAAAACATGACCATGGACTATAGTAATACTAGCACATACAAGAATAAGTAGCGTTCATCACTTACCGATAACTCATGCTCTCTTGGTGTTACCTGTGAAAATAACAAAAGAAAATTAAAGTACATGTAAATATCCATTCAACCTTTCTTCCATTAAAAATTCATCAATTATTGTTTTCTGTAACAATTTTCATATCAGTAATTACATATGTGCACTACAGTACTAAAAATACATTATGATAGATGTATATACAAGTAAAACCAATTAACTTGCTAATATCCAAAATGAAGTTAAGAAAAAAGTGCATAGCTGAAAGGTACACTGCACAAATTGCAATTTCCCTTGTTACATCACTTTTCACTATTTAGATTTTATTTCAATTTATCCTCTAGGGCTTATCTTCATTAACCAAATACAGTAATTCTATGCATGCAGCTCGTATTATTTACAAATATGGACCATTTTGTAAATATGAAAACACAAAAAAGAAGTAACATCAGGTACTTACTGGGTATGGAAATCTACCAGTTGCCATCTGCATGAACAAGAAAGCAGACAAGGCATTAGCGATAATGTGTCTCGCCCACATGCGATAACTAGAAATATCGTGATCTCTGTTGCCATGCAACAGGTCCCCCAAGTGCATAAATCTGCATAAGTTATGCTTGCATATATCTACATTACTGTTTAGAAAGTGACGTTTACAAAGTTATGTCATAAGAGAGTCTTGCGGGTAAACTATAATGTTTGACCTGAAATGACCTTTGACCTTACCATGTGACCTCTGATGGCAGCATAACATGCAGGTCCCCCAAGTGCTTCTAAAACTCAAGTTTGGTTGAAAAGTGAGTGATGGTTGCAAAGTTATCTGTCATAAGAGAGTCTTGCAGGTAAACTTTAACGTATGACTTTTGACCTTATCATGTGACCTCCAACGGCACCATAACATGCAGGTCCCCTTAGTGCATCTACAACCCAAGTTTGGTTGAAAAGTGAGTGACGGTTGCAAAATTATCTGTCATAAGAGAGTCTTGCAGGTAAACTTTAACGTATGACTTTTGACCTTATCATGTGACCTCCAACGGCACCATAACATGCAGGTCCCCTTAGTGCATCTACAACCCAAGTTTGGTTGAAAAGTGAGTGACGGTTGCAAAATTATCTGTCATAAGAGAGTCTTGCAGGTAAACTTTAACGTATGACCTTTGACCTTATCATGTGACCTCCAACGGCACCATAACATGCAGGTCCCCTTAGTGCATCTACAACCCAAGTTTGGTTGAAAAGTGAGTGACGGTTGCAAAATTATGTGTCATAAGAGAGTCTTGCAGGTAAACTTTAACGTATGACCTTTGACCTTATCATGTGACCTCCAACGGCACCATAACATGCAGGTCCCCTCAGTGCATCTACAACCCAAGTTTGGTTGAAAAGTGAGTTAAGGTTGCAAAGTTATCTGTCATAAGAGAGTCTTGCAGGTAAACTTTAACGTACATTGTATGACCTCAAATGACCTTTGACCCTACCATGTGACCAACGGCACCATAACATGCAGGTTCCCTCAGTGCATCTACAACCCAAGTTTGGTTGAAAAGTGAGTGACGGTTGCAAAGTTATCTGTCATAAGAGAGTCTTGCAGGTAAACTTTAACGTATGACCTTTGACCTTATCATGTGACCTCCAACGGCACCATAACATGCAGGTCCCCTTAGTGCATCTACAACCCAAGTTTGGTTGAAAAGTGATTGACGGTTGCAAAGTTATCTGTCATAAGAGAGTCTTGCAGGTAAACTTTAACGTTAGACCTGAAATGACCTTTGACCTTATCATGTGACCTCCAACGGCACCATAACATGCAGGTTCCCTCAGTGCATCTACAACCCAAGTTTGGTTGAAAAGTGAGTTAAGGTTGCAAAGTTATCTGTCATAAGAGAGTCTTGCAGGTAAACTTTAACGTATGACCTTTGACCTTATCATGTGACCTTTGACCTTATCATGTGACCTCCAACGGCACCATAACATGCAGGTCCCCTCAGTGCATCTACAACCCAAGTTTGGTTGAAAAGTGAGTTAAGGTTGCAAAGTTATCTGTCATAAGAGAGTCTTGCAGGTAAACTTTAACGTACATTGTATGACCTCAAATGACCTTTGACCCTACCATGTGACCAACGGCACCATAACATGCAGGTTCCCTCAGTGCATCTACAACCCAAGTTTGGTTGAAAAGTGAGTGACGGTTGCAAAGTTATCTGTCATAAGAGAGTCTTGCAGGTAAACTTTAACGTATGACCTTTGACCTTATCATGTGACCTCCAACGGCACCATAACATGCAGGTCCCCTTAGTGCATCTACAACCCAAGTTTGGTTGAAAAGTGATTGACGGTTGCAAAGTTATCTGTCATAAGAGAGTCTTGCAGGTAAACTTTAACGTTAGACCTGAAATGACCTTTGACCTTATCATGTGACCTCCAACGGCACCATAACATGCAGGTTCCCTCAGTGCATCTACAACCCAAGTTTGGTTGAAAAGTGAGTGACGGTTGCAAAGTTATCTGTCATAACGTTTGTGACGGACGGACGGACGACGGACGGATGACATTTGGATCCCTTAGTCTCGCCTTCACCTCCGGTGGGGGAGACAAAAAGCAAAGTTGACATGGATACAGATGTACAGTGAAAACTCGGTATAAAGTGCTCTGATATAACAAGATTCCTGATATTACAAGGTAATTTTGCTGGTCCCAAATCTTTATGTTCTTTTATTTTTTTACCCTGATATAAGGAGATTCCAGATATAACTAGGTAACTTCATGGTCCCAAGGTCCTCGTTATAGTGAGTTTCTACTGTATTCAATATAGGAGAGATATACAGTGTGCAATGTGCTAAGTCATAATCTGCCAGTGGCATAGATCACTTTCATTTTTTCATTATTTTCATCATTATTAGCACTCTACCATCATCATCACCATCATCATCATCATCATCATCATCATCACCATAGTCATCTTAATCTTCTTCCTTATCATCATCATAATCAGTAGCAGCAGCAACATATCTACACAGCAGGCACTATGAACATGGCGAACAAAGAAGCAGACAAAATATACAGCTCCTCAATGTACCTTCCACAATTGCTCTGGTAGACAAAAGAACATCCCTTGATTGCTATTATGTAAAAGTATGTAGAACAGGTGTCACATGCATATTCACCTGTTCTACTTATTTTACATAATAGCAATGAAGGGATGTTCTTTTCTCTACTAGAGCAATTATGGAGGGTACAATGAGGAGCTGTATATTTCGCCCACTCTCTTTGTCATCATGTTCATAGTGAGGATCAAACAACTGTAATCAACAAGCCATCAATATTTTTGCAGAGATACCTGTACATTGCAATTCAACAACTTAATACAAACAAATAGTATGTGCCACTTTCACAGCTCAGTCAATAATCCAATAGACCACAAAACCTCTACATACATGTATGAAAGCATCTCAGTATGTTACCTCTAATAGGAAGACTCCTAGACTCCAGACTTCTGAATGCACTCCATACTCATCTCCTAATACCCTCTCAGGCTGAACAGAACAAAGATTGTCAAAATGAAAATGATTATCATCACTTTTAATACAAAAGGAGAATAGTGATCAGATTCTTATTTCTCTTCTACTTAATAATCTATTTTATTTTCGTAGGCCATATATTTCCAATACCTGTCAATCCCAAGTAGTATATGGGTTAGAAACAGCAAGCACTGACACTAGTTGCTCAAGAATGTCTCCATAAGATATTCAATATTATTACCTATACAGGGCATTTTTAGCTGCAAAATAAAAAGCTGTATTTAACACGCAACTCCGAATCTGTCACCGGAGCGGTCAATATTTGCCATATTGCCCTCTTCCGGGTTTTCCCAATAGACCAATGTACTAAAAAAGAGGGCAACTTTTTTGCCATATTCCACCCTTTCTTGTCAGCGTGCTTTTAATCAAAGTGCATACGCGCAGTATTGTGTACGCGTTAAAGTGTACAAAGGTTTAAACAATGGATACGCGCGAAACAATTTACGTCACAATTGCTTGGCCCAGATGACATATCTGTATGAATAACTTGAAATCAAAAGGACTGACAGGCAAACAGACGTGTTTGTAATTCTACAAAATAGGCATATAGATGATTATAGAGTCTAGGTAATAATAATAATATTGACTGGCTCTACTCTCAGTGGATATCGAAAATATTGCCCTTAAAAGAACAATATTGACCTCGTCTTCGACTCGGGGCAATATGATTCTGTTGCGGGCAATATATTCTGATATCCCCCTCAAGCCATTCAATATTATATAAATATTCAATGCAATTTTTTAAATTGAAATGTGATAACCCTGCAAGAGAATGTTAGATCCACCATTGAAACCAGCAACTGAATATTTGTACCATCCATGTATCTATTACTGCATTCCATATTTGATCTTTTCCCGGTGAATCTTCAATGGACTTCCACGACAGTAAACCATCCAGATTCTGTCCATTTCTTCTTTTTTTTTTACTCACTCTCTCTGACTCTCTCTCTATCTCTCTCTCTCTCTCTATCTCTCTCTGTCCCCTTCCTTATCCCTCAAATCCACACCAGTGGAATGAAAGGAATGTCTATGTTTTTATTATTGAGGGTGTATTATTTGCTCAACGGATTGGAGTGCGCGACACAGAAACAGTCCAGGCAGTGATATAATGAACTTGGCATAGGAAAAGATTCAGATACTTACTGCCATATATGCATTGGTTCCTATGTATGTCCTTGTAATGGAGCTGACTAGTTGAGCGCTGACTCCAAAGTCACATAGCTTGAGCTCTCCTTGTGTGTTGACTAGGATGTTGGATGGCTTAACATCTAAAAGAATACCATGGGATTGGAAAAGCAGGATAGTACAGCAATAATATTCTCGAACGAAGGCTTATGTCTACATTAGCTTGAACTATACCCCCGAACAATTTTGATGCTACTGTTGTGTTTGTGTATTTTCTATGCAACCTACATTTCATCTTATTATCTTACACACTTTCTGTTGTATTTTATTTTTAATTTCCTTAATACAGTATGTCAAACATATTTTCTTGGCCAATCTTTCTTTCTTTTCCTCATCTTCTGTTTATTGTACTTCGTATATTTTGTATTCTCTGTCAATGTTATATTGTATTCCTGGAAATGCAATAAAATGAAAATGAAAAATACATATACATCTGCTATAATATGGCAAAATGGCCTGAGACCTTGAAAAAAACGCTTGTTTTTTAAAAAGACTTAACGAGGACCAATGTAATGTACATAGAAACGAAAATTGAAAATACATAGCAGACTTACCTCTGTGCATAATTTTCAAGTTCCATAGATAATTCAAGCCTTTGACAATCTGTAAAATGAAAATTTAAAAAATAAGCAAATATTTGTGTCAACACATCAAACAAATTCGCTCTGAAATTGCAATCAACTACAAGTTGATTGTACTGTACTTGCTACGTATGAATCTAAGTTTTATATAGAAATCCACAACTCTAAACATTAAAATTTAGTAAACACTATATATTACCAAAACACTTCCTGTTGGAATGCATTATCATAAGCAAAGTTATGTCCTCCCCCTCCTCCCATTCAAAATATTCTTATATTCTTGTGACCACTGGTGAATTTCATTGGGGGGGGGGGGGGGGGGGGGGGGAGGAGGGATTTTTTCAGAACTGTGCCCTCTCCCCTTTGCAAAATCCTGGATCGGCCTATGCTTTGACTCCACTAATGCCGTTATATTCAACTTACCGAGACCGTCATTCTCCCTAATATTGATTCTGGAATGCAGCGATACATTTCTAATGAACCTCCTGGAAGAGAAAAAAATACAAAGAGGAAGTATTCATAAAATGGGATATTCAAGATTTTAAATAAATGACGATCTCTGCTCAACGAATTTGGAAGAAATCGTGTCACAGTTGAGTAACGACCGAAGAAAGGTGGGGAAAATCAAACTTGCAGATACCCATGCACAACATACAGTCTGATTTGTGGGTTGCACTTTTCAGCTTATAATTCACTGGTCAAAAAAACACATCCGCATTTACAGCATGTAAAGTAATTCAAAATTGATTATTAAAAGCCAGTTTCTATCAAAATGCAACCCATTACATAAATTTTTTAACAGATCCTCTGTATTAAAATCAATGATCCTATCAGAATACATTGAAAGTTTACACATGCATGTATGCAATATTGCACCTATTTTAAATAAATGTTAACTCTTTATGCCAAGCTGCTGGAAGAATCATTTAGTAAATGATGAAACAGCAAGGCATGTTACAACCGGTAATGTCAGAATGACGTATAATGTAACAACGATGCACAACGGAATACTATTTTCAGCTGAATAAACTAATTCATAACGTGGAGAAGGTTTACGGTTCACCATGTGGTTAGTCCTGAAAAGGACTATTGAGTAAGAAGAAGGAAAGGCGAGATGGAAATTCAGAGAGTGTAGAGTAATCTTTCTTGAAAGTGTGAAGTCCTGAAAAGGACTGTAAACAAGATGAGAAGGCTCTGGTTCTCTCTTGCCTTTCCTTTTCTTCTCCTCTCAACTTTTCTCCACTTTCTTCTTCTTACTCAATAGTCCTTTTCAAGACTAACCACATGGTGAACCGTAAACCTTCTCCACGTTATCAGTAACACCATGCAAACCTCTACCTTCAAACTAATTCATGGTTCTAAAGTTAATGGAATGGATTAATTTAAAGTTACATGTAAATTAATTTACCAACTTAGAGTCATAGACTGTACATGTATTTTTAATACCATTTTAAACACACATGCTAGCATATTGCTTGCCCATAATAATTATGAAATACCGTGCATTTAAAGTGCTTTGAACGTAATGCCTACTAACATATACATGTACCTATAAAAATCAATTTAACATTAAAAGCAACCCATCCATTTACTTCATTGCAAGAAATTAGTTCATTCACCTGAAAAATAGTACTCCATTGTGTGTCATTGTTACATGTACAGTATGTGTACATTGTGCGTCATTGTTACATGTACAGTGCGTGTACATTATGCGTCACTGTGACAATACCACTTATAACAAAGCATCCATGCATGTCGGTATTTCTTGCAAAAAGTTTCTCTTATTTCAATTCAACATGCACACACTTCCCCCTAAATGGGTTTTGATTACTATTGTTGCTAATCTCATCTCATTTATCAACAGATTATCAAAAATGAATCTCACTTCATCACATCCTGATATCTACAAGTCAGGTCCGCTAGCTATTCATAAGGACCGCTATTCATAGAAAACCGCTGTTAAATGAATAGCGATCCTTATGAATAGTTATGAATAGTGGTCCTTATGAATGGAGGTCCTCATGAATGGCGATGTAATTTGTCTATGGTTTGCTCGCTATTTAGAAGGACTGCTAATCATACAAAACCGCTATTCATTTAGTCACCCGTTATAGATAGCGGTCCTTATGAATAGCGGTCTTAATGACTAGCGAGGTTACCGTACCCCTTCAAGCCATATCTTAGTATTTTGCTTACCATCCATAAATTCTGTACATATTGAGATCCTATTCTCTGTGAAGAAGGCACCATAGAAGCCTATGATGAAAGGTGAATCACACTGAAAAGGAAAAAAAGGGGGGACAGAAAGAAAACAAAGCATTTGTACAGTGGTAAATCTTCCAAAACATTTTCCTTTGGACTGTCAAAATCTAGCCTGATCATTGAAAGCCATAGAGAAAACAAGAGATTCTTGTAACAGGGCTAACACAATGTACATATTTACATGTATATGTACATTTGATGTGTTTCCATCCATTGTAAATTGACCTCCTGACAATTTAAAAGAAGTGTTTTTGTAAAATGCAGTGAATGGGCTGAATGCATAAACTAGCAAAAGCCTAGAATTTTTTTTTTTTTTTTTTTTTTGTGGCGGTGGGGGGGGGGGAGGATTTTTCATACATGTGTACTTCAAGTAATGAGAAGCTGCACATGGAATCCTGGGGGGGGGGGGGGGGGCTAGACCAGGCTAGTATGCATTTTGCCCATTGCCTTGATTAACCAACAAAAAAACATAATTTTGCTGCAAATAATTAAGTTGTAGTCACTGTTATAACAAAAGCAACATTTACAATAAGCCTGAGTCATATCGAATATTTCATAAACCGGGATTCGACAGCTTTGATTCGATCGAATACCGGTTAATCGATAAATGATGTGCGGTGAAAACAGAGTTGCACACAGTTGCACGCAGTGTATGCACCATGCACCGGTGACCGGTCCGCTGGCATCGCGGGCATGGGCTCTCGCTGCTCGAAATTAACGATAGCCCGCTAGCCAATGGCTAGTAAAAATCACAGCGGACGAGCCAAAATCTTAAGTTTCTAGTCCGTATGGCTAGCTAAAATGTCACTAGTGTCGCACGAAGCGATGCTCATTGTCGACACACCCGACAATGATTCAAATTCAAAGAATTAATAATCTTACTTTGTCTTTGGAGAGCTGAATGGAACACGTTTGTTCGATGCCAAAAAAAAAAAACAATACGAAATAAACTTTTCGTCGCTCAATATAGACTCGACTTCATTCAGCTTCAGAGATCATTCAGAAGTAATTGCCAATTTGATGAGAGTGTGATATTAGTTATTGCGAATTAAGTAGGAACACTCGTACTCATGCCCGTATTTATCATGTTCAATTATACAATTGTCAAATTGACAATGCAGAGAGAGTGCAAGAAAATTATCGTAAACTTCAGTTCGTAACGACAAAACGATTTTTCCATAGAGAAAGCACAGGTAAAGCGCGACGTCCTCCGCGAGCGAATTAGCGAAAGTTAGCCAACAGTTTGAACTTTGAAGTCGCCTTCACGTTCTCTGCTAGTATATATGCTGTACGTTACGGAGTTTCTTTTTTTATTTGATTTTTTCATGGCGGCTACGGTAGTCAAAAATCTGGCGGACTACAAATCGATGCACCGAATTTGCCAAAACGTATTCGGGAGTCGATGTCTTCGATCGAACACCGGCTAACCAATCGATTCGACTCAGGCTTAATTTACAATGCCCACATATCATCCCCATGGATACCCAAAGGCACTGAAAAAGGAAAATACACTTGAATACATGTGAAAACAATGAACTCTTTCAATGCCGATTACATAGACTTGTCATTTTCATTCACCAATGCCTCGGCCACAGGAAAGGTATATGGTGGTCAATGTTTATCAAAATTTTGAGCATAACTCAAGCATTCTAAATATGATTATAATTATATGCTACCATATTTGATTTGATTTGATTTGATTTGATTTATTTACCACCAACAACATTTAATTACAATATATTTTTTTTACAGTATTACAATGATATTTACATATATAAATGAAGAAAAGCATTGGTTGGTATACATTTGCAGATAGAATTGCAGATTTTTACAAAGATATTACCTTGTTTCAACATTAAACAATAGTAAACAAATGAGAAACCAAAATAACAATGGACAAAAAAAAAGGACCTCAAATATAATTTCTCATGCATAAAGAAGGGTAAAATAATAATGTTTGGTATTATGAGAAATGGTAATAAATTTCCTACAAGTTTTGTACACAATATTGTGTAAAATAATAGATGGTTAGTGAAGTGCAGACATTTGAAAAGTAAGCATTGATCACATTTTGGTAAATTTTGAAGAGAACTCTAAACCTCTTGGCAGAGTAAACACAAACATAAAATACATGTACATGCTCATAAAACAAAATAATCAAGGTTGTAGCAGAGAGATTGGAATTTTTGTTTTATTACACAAAGTTTCATTCATTCTAAACTTGCTTCTATGAATAGCAAAGAGGGGGAGGGGAATGATGTTTCATTTATTACTGTCGTGGGTAAGGTGTAAAACTACACATCCATGTCTAATGTACAATACAGTCATGTACATTGTCAGCCCATGCTCATTATCTGCTTCATGAGCCATGTAATTTTCTCTGTGTGAGTCATTTTTTCCCCATTTAATTATTAATTCTGTCCTCACCTTGTAAAATATAACAATCAGAGAAGATTCTCTGTGCAATTTTACAATAATACAATGTAAGTTTTGCTAAACTCACGAAATGATAAATTGCACACTGTATATGTAAATCCATGCATCTCCCAAAAATATGAACATGACCAAGTTTACTATGATCACATAGTGTCATGTCCGTTAAGGTTACAAAGAGTCCATTTTTTTCTCTTCAACTATTCAGTGATATTTTGCTGTGTATATCCTTGAACTGATAGTCAAATGTGTCTGATTCAATTACCAAAATATATTTTAGGAATCTTTGCTTTGATTAAAACTGTCTGAAATAACCAGGTAATGGGCAGACTGTCATGTCTGTTATGCTGCAATTGCCCATCTTGTAAAACAAAAAATATGACATTTTGCATGCAAGAAGTAATCACTCTTACTCTATATCTTTCTCTGTCTCCTCTCTCTCCCCCTCCCCCTCTTTCTTTCTCTTCTCTTGGTCCTCTTTCTAACCTAACATACTGCATTGTGGCTACTTCTTCACTTCTCTTCGTCTCTCCCACTCTCCCTAATACTTGTACAAGCACTTCTTCATCAACTTCATCCCTTGATAATCCTACCCCATAATTTAGATGTAAATGAGGAATTATAGCAAGCCTCTGAATCCAAGTAAGTGTGCATACAGCCTCATTATTTCTATGGTAGAGTCGAGTAGTTTGAGCTATATACTTTAAGTTTATCTTTCTTGAGAGATGAGTTCTTTTTTTTTTCTACTGCAGATTATTTTGCAAATGGATGCAAGTATTTAATTCTTGCCCATCAATCTTGGGTAGCTTTACATAATTTTTTTTTCACATTTTTTCATCAAAGGCAATGGCCTGTAATGTATTCTATGTATGGCACTTCATTGAATTCATTTACATAAAAAACTCATTATTCATAATTCTCAATGTATGTTACCATTGTTTGATAGGTAATATCAATTTGCAGAATCAATCAATCAGTTAAAACACAATTATTAGTAACCATAATTTTTAAGTGTATGCTCAGCTACATCCACAGGCAGTTCTACATGTAAATCTATGATGAAAAAAACAAGGGAATGCAAAAGAAGATATGCAATGAAATGAACTACACATACTGCTGGTCATTCACCTTAATCAATATGATTTCTGTAAAATATGCAACTGTACCCATACCTTCCATAAAATACAAACAAGCATTTCTGTTCTGAAGTCTCCATAATCTGTATCAATAGGGACTACTGCATCAAGAAGATGATTTTCAAAACAGAGTAAGATGAAAGAGAAAACTTAAAAATGAAAATGGAAAGTGGAAAATCTTGCAATCAACCAATTTCAGCATTGCTGACTTTCCTAATCATCCATAGAAATGAGGAGGCAACGGAAATGAGACGTTATAAATATTCAATTAGGGAAGAGGGATAAACTCTTGAAATTTATTCATGAAAATAAGTCCTGGAAAGCATAACGACCAATCAAAATAGAGAACACCTCAGCGTGTGAGATTACAGCTGTCAGAGATAGGTCTACGAGCTTGAGGAAGAGAGGGACAGAGGAGAAAAGAGCAAGACAGAGCATTTTCGACACAAATCTTCCAAAATAAGGCAGCATTTTTAATAGTGGCTAGCTGGAGAGCATCATTAGATGCCCGGATATTGCCTGTGTTCACATTCAGAGCTCTTCATACCAACTGTTGTGCACTGGCTTTGGAAATGGTTCAGTTACATATATTTGGAAAAGGTTTCATGGTAAGTAAGCACAGAATTCTACTTTTTGTGATATATTTCAAGTTTTAAATGAATAATTTTTAATTTCATACATGAGTATGTGATGTGTCATCATGCCTATTGATTTCAAAAGGACATCAGGATAAATTTGATACAATTTAACATCTATTGCTTTCTAAATAAAAGATTGAATGTGTAGCTACATGTACATGTACATGTACATGTACATGTATTAGCTAACAGAATTTTATTTTCTAGTTTACTACATGTAATGTGTTGCCCTTTTACAAAATACATGATAAATGAGCACTTCATTACAATGTACAAACAATTCATGTTTCCAATAAAATTTAAGGCCAAGAAGGGAGTCAGAATAGAGACTGTCCATCTTGGTCAGTGAATGGGACACACCAGCTGAAACACATTTGTAAATGGATAAAGGGAAATTTAGAGCTAAAAGTGGATTTTTAAAGCTTTGAAATTTAGAAATGGAGCGATACTCCCAATGGAAAGGCCTGCATTTTTTCTCATAATTTACAGGTATGTTTCTGTATAGAATAATAAAATAAAATATATAAATCCGAAGACAAAAATCATACAAAATATGTTTCAGTATTCACTGCAGGCGT
Organism: Heliocidaris erythrogramma; assembly: GCA_025617745.1. Classification (NCBI taxonomy): domain Eukaryota; kingdom Metazoa; phylum Echinodermata; class Echinoidea; order Camarodonta; family Echinometridae; genus Heliocidaris; species Heliocidaris erythrogramma. The sequence goes on along the minus strand of CM046860.1, from coordinate 39,821,391 downwards.
TGTTTTTATTATCATTTTTATCATTAATACTATTATGATCTTTATATTTTGTGATTATTTCATTACAGTTAATGTAAAGTTAAAGAGCTTATCAGTTTGACTATCATCATATTGTTTCAAATTTTACATTTTTCCTTCCTACACCATGTACATGCACCGAATACAATGAAGAAGAAAAAAGAGAGAGAAGAAGAAAAAAGAGAGAGAGAAAAAAAAGGATTGACCAAAAATTCACTTAGCATGCTTCTCTGACAGAACTCTATTTGTAATATCAAAATAAGTACCATGTTATCACAATATCACCATATTTGTTACTGATTTAATTCAACAGATATTGCTGCAAAAACACCCAGACTCCATCAACACCTCAAGTCTGTAAACCTACTAAGCCAAGATTGGACTAAAAGAGGACAAGTAACTTCCTTTGACATAACGAGGGCTAAAAGAGACGCATGCATACAATCTGACCGAACAGTTCTTTCAAGTGAAATTGGATAAATTGAGTAATATGAAGATACAGATTCTCTATCTTGTTGAGGTGACATCACTTTTCCTAATCCTCAAGAGCACCATGCTACAAGCTACTACCCCATCATCTCCTAGACAGTCAGGGAAGGGTGATCCAGTTTGTAAAGGACCAATCTTCTGTCCAATCTGTCCCCCTGGACCACAGGGTAGCCCAGGTGTGGCTGGTCCTCCTGGTCTACCTGGTCTACCAGGCAGAGATGGTCTAAACGGAGTCCCTGGTCCCTCTGGAGTACCAGGCCTCAACGGTCCTAGGGGTGACAAAGGAGACAGGGGAGACCCTTGTGGAGGATGCTTTGTATCAGACACCAAACAGGATGCGGGTGCCTTCTACAGACAAGGACAAGCCACAAATCCAACCCTTGCATGGCTAGGCACCCTCGCTACACAGAACCAGATGTTTCGATCGGCTTTCACAGCCGCGAGAACATTTGACCTACACGGTCATGGTGATGGACCCAAGGATCTGAACTTTGACCTTGTCCTGGCCAATGTCGGAGGTCACTTCAACAACAAGACTGGCCATTACAAGTGTGCCATCAACGGGACATACTTTTTCACCTTCAGCATTGGACACAATCGTGATACCCTTGTCATCCTTGTGAAAAATGGACAGCAAACTGTCGGAGTACATGGGGACTCTGGGAACCGTTTACGACAGTCCTATACAAACAGTGCGATCATAGAGTTGGTTGTGGACGATGAGGTATGGCTCCAGATACAGCCAAGACATGCAGTTAGCGGCACTACAGACAGATTCACAAGTTTCACAGGATTTCTCCTCTATCCCACCTTACCGATCAGTGATTGACTACAAAACACAAAACAATTGTTTATTCTTCTTCTGGGTGCATTTACACTGTTATCCATGACATATATTATTGTAGTGGTCCAAGAAAGAGTATATTATAGCTACAAATCATGCTTACTTAAGCCAGTACTTTTCCACTTTCTAATTACTACACAGGGGCAGTAGAAAGGGAGGGGGTGGGGGGCAATATTGCAAAAAAACTATTCTGAAAAGCAGAAAAAAAGGGGGGAAACAGTGGGGGGGGGGGTGGACCCACAATCCCACATGATCCCTGGATCTGCCCCTGCTTCAAGAATAACAGAAAAGTGATTTGTAATAAAATGCGTAGAATCCTTCAAAATTTGCAACACAGGCTATTGATAGTGGGGCTATAATTGTCGCTACAATCTCCTTCAGAGCTGTATTATACAGCACTTTGGATGGTGCTTGGTAATTTTTTTACTTTCTGATTACGAGAAGGATTATAGCAATTTGTGATTTAAATGATCAACTTCTTTAAAGCTGTTTATGCACTTCTTTGGATGGTGTTTGAATTGAATACACGAGAGGAAGAAGGGCTCAAGTCCATCAAAACAAATTTAGTGTTATCAATAAAAAATATGTTGACAAGTTTAAAAGACAGAATGCTTTCATCTTTAAGGAACCTTTGATACATGAGCATTATTTAAATACGTAGATGAAAACTCTCTGTCTCTTAAAGGGAAAGTCCACCCCGGTATTAACTTGATTTGAATAAAAGAAAAAAAAAATGCGAGAAACAGGTCAGTGAAAGGTTTGAGCAAAATAAGATAAGAAATAAGAAAGTTATGATTTTGTGAAGTTGTAATCAATCAAATACACACTGGCAACACCGTGGCGTATCTTGCCAGCTCATCTCCCATTTGCTCATTACAGAAGTATCTCGTAAATTTTCATTTTCTTAGTTTTTGATGAAGGAATAGATTTGTTTCATACAGATTTTGTGTTACAAAAACATATGAGCAATGATTATATCTAGGTGCATGTATGATCGAAAGCAGTACGATAATACACCACAGGTGACTGGTGTACTTTCAATGGAAGAAGAATTAATTTTTGTTTTCTTAATGACTCAAAAGCTGTTGTAATGAAGTTCTTTCTCTCATTTAATTATGCCTGAGATTTTCATGACAGTGAGAAATCATGTATATATGAGGATCAACGAGAACGACTTGTAATCGAGATGACATGATTTCTTCAATCTGTATTATACATTCATGTACATCATGATATAAAAATAACAGCTTAGCCAAAGTATACACTTTTTTTTAAATACTCATGTAACTGTTATACTATACATGTATGTGCACAAGTACTATACAGTACCATGTCTACTCTAGTCTTTATCTTTAAAAAATTTTAGGACATGAATGTCGATGTCTAAGCACAGTAACTGTCCTATTCCATTATCATTGCATATAAAAATTTTGCACAACAAAGATCACATAATTAATAATAAGCATTTCTTCACTTGTCCCGAGTTACACAATAGTTCACTTTTCCCCTTACAACATTGACTGGGATCTTATGATACGGTCTTGATCTCACCTTATAGAGAATCTGTAATTCTGATAAGATTTCCTTCTGAGCTTCTGGAGTGATGTCAAGTGGTATAACCTGGTAGAACAATACAATAATTTCATCAATATTTTTTTCATATGATTCATTCAATTGAATTGAATAGAATTGATTAAATTGTTCTAGTTTATTGATAAACAATTTAATAAAAAACTAACAATAGCAGTCAAGAGGCTGAAACAAATTGAATTTACAGAATGTGAAAACATAGATTATGATACATCAAAATTGACTGACTTTAAACTAAAATGTGAGATATTGATTACATGAAAGTGCCATTTACTGCGCCAATGCATGTATATTGTCATAAGTAGACTAGAAATGAATGCATTTCCCACTGTTTTGGTAGGAACACCATAACTTTTAACAATATGTGATTCTACATTTTCTCCAGGCTTTTTCTCTTTTCCCCCCCAAAATATAGAGTTAGGGCTTTGGTTGCAGTTGGGTTTTAAAGAGAAGGTTGAGTTCTGGGAAAGGTGAAAAATAATCTGTAAACATTCTCATTCCTTTTATGCCAGTTTGAAAGAACATCATAGTAGAAATGACCCCTGAAAAGAATTACTCTGCAAATGCTCTCATATTCAAAATATGACGAGAAATAGCTGAAGCGTTCAAGCTGAACATTCATGCTACATGTGTGTGCAGTCTCATATACCCATTTCTGTGTGCATTACATGTGTTTTTTCAGTGAGATTGGGTCAATTTCTTTTCATAATGATGATTCCAAAACATTACACTATAAATCAATTCTTATGTGGACATGATCAACCTTTCCCAGAACTTTGCTTTGAGACAATGTCATCAAATGTTTGAGACAATGTCATCAATGTCATCAATGTTTCTTTCACAATGTCATCACATGACCAGAACTCAATTTTATCTTTAAGATAGACTTTAGCTTAGGCTTATATACATGTAGTGCAGGGTCCATGGTTAAAGTTAGGAGGTCCATTAGTGTGAGAAATGACCACATTGCAATTGTGGATGTAGCACATGCGGGAAGAATATATCATTTTCAAACCTTCAGCTGTAACATTTCAAACTTAATTTGTGTGTCTCTCACATGTTGAATATCAACATGAACAATTTAATGATCAATGTGCTTTTTATAGGAATGTACATTGAACAAAGTGTTAACATGATAATTATGTCAACATATATTACTTTACACTGTATTTATGTATTACTATATTAAAGAAAAATGTGTTTGTACATTGTATTTGGATCTGTGAACATTTTATACATTTTGTACACAAATTTCATTTGGTAGAAGCTGTGTTAGGATAAATAAATTAATGCTGATGCAAACTTGAATTGATTTTGCCAATTTCTCATAGAATAGGGACAGTTAACAAGAGAACTGTTACTGGGTTTTTGTAGCTACATGTAGATCTGATTAAATAGGGCTTCATGAGCCAATGTTTCGATTGGAGTGGTGGGGGGGGGGGGGGGGCTAATAGTGTCAGGACTTCAAGGTAATGTACATACATGCTCTTTTATATACATGTATCATTATCATGTTCACTTTTTTTTTGGGGGGGGGGGGGTTGAGAAGAGGTAACCTCGCTTGTCATAAGGACCACTATCCATAACGCGTGACTAAATGAATAGCGGTTTTGTATGAATAGCGGTCCTTGTAAACAGCGAGCAAACCATAGACTCGCTATTCATAAGGACCACTATTCATAGCTTATCATAAGGACCGCTATTCATAACGCGTGTTAAATGAATAGAGGTCCTTATGAATAGGGAGCGGCCCCGGTTGAGAAGGTTCTAAAGGGCAAAATAAAGTCCATAGCCTGGGCAAATCTTTAAATATAGAATTCATTATTTTGCATGCCATCATTAGTAATCATATTGTTATTTCTCATACTCTCTTTTCATTTAATATTATATACTACATTTGAAACATTCAATCAACTTATATCAATTTCAGCTAAATCAAACAATAAAAAACTAATCTCTCTTTTCAACATCAAATATATTCTACTTAAATTTAAAAAAAATAACCTTGATTAAAAAAAAAAAAAATAAATCACTTATTAGGTCATAATGATTTCCTTCCATGTATTAATGCCTCTTACAATATTTGGGCAGATGAAGGCAACATCCCATGCAATATTAACTGAATTCAGGTTTGAAATGATCTACAAAACATCAAACTTTTAGCATTTCAGTGTAATAGAGTACCGAAGTGTGACGTCATCAAATTTTTATTTTTGTATTTCAGTATTTTTATGACCATATTTAGGTAGAGCATGATGGAAAACTTTCACACATAAAATTTGACATGAATCAGTTCATGGTGGCCCAAGGTATGGCTATATGAATATCTAATTAGCCCCATTGAAGTCAGTGTAAATTGGCCTGGTTCTTAACAGTTTATAGAACCAGGCCAATTTAACACTGACTTCAATGGGGCTAAGGAGGTATTCATGCGGCCATATCTCGGGGCCCAATGAGCCAATTGCCACAAAATTTGGGCTCTGGATGTCTTTCACCATGTTCCTTTGAGATATGGTATAAAAATTGTCAAAATGAAAAAAATAGCTTTTTGTGACATCATCACTTCGGTACTCTATGTCAGTGCTCTGATGTTTAAATGCTTAAAGATGAATTGTAAATTACACATTCCTCCTTGTTTACAAATTTTGGTGATAAAATTCATTCGTTGTTGATTTCTTGTGGATTTCTTGGAGATTGCAATTTACAAATTGTCAAGCTAGTAAGTTAACCACCTGCTCTTGTAAATTTCACCCAAGTATTTCCTGTGCAATATACCACCTGTCAATCAAATGTACCTTCCATGTTCCTGACCTACTTCTTTCTTCAGATTTAAAACTACATCATAGGTGTGCAAATGTTCTCCTTTCGGATAACTTGTATCCAATAAAAACATTAAAAAAAAAAAAACTTATATAGGGGTGCCAACATAGGGGTCCGCTCGCTATTCATAGAAAACCGCTGTTCATTTAACATGCGTTACAAATAGCGGTCCTTACGAATAGTTATGAATAGTGGTCCTTATTAATGGAGGTCCTTGTATAGAAAATGAAGGATGGTAAAAAACCACAATACCATAAATGTACATTTACAAGAAGAGTGAATTTGCCTCTAACGATATAACAGAGAAATCTTATGTAAATTGGAATTTGCATTATGTTGCCAGAAGAATTATAGGTGGGGAACCCCCAGTCATGGTCAATTTGGTTTCCCGCCTTTCTTTTTATCTTTATAGGAATCTATTGAATTTGTTCGTGCATGAGTGCACCTCTTTTGTTCTGAGGAGTGGACAGGTCAGCACTGGGTGTGCAGTGGGGAGTGCTATAATAGGCAGGGGTTGATGTTGGAGCTGTGCAAGTAGATGCACAAGTGCATTTTGTTCTCTACTGGAGGAAAACTGGAGGAAAACAGGAACAGACTTTACTTGATGATTGGTAAAGGTTTTTATTTCTGTGAATAAAGAGAGCATTATCTCACAAACCTACCGGTTTCCCCGAACCCTTTCACTTACCTTCACTGCCATGACATTATTTGTTGGTACATGTTTCGCTCTGCAGAGACAGAAATAAAATAGACACCAACCATTTCATGGAGATGAGAAACAAAAGACACACATTGATTTCAGGCAAAACTGAAGTGTCACAATTCAAAATATATAATACAAATATAGAGCAGTGATACTTTTTTCAACTCAGTTTCATTCACTATGTCTCTCTCTCTCTCTCTCTTTGTAACTAGTGGAAAAGGCAAGGTTTTCCATACTTTCATTATTAACTTCCTTCTTGGTATGAAATACTGAACAACTTTTGGGTTCCCGAAACTGGAAGTAGTTTACTACCTTTTGCATTGAGATCCCTGTATATTCAGTGTACAGGAAAACAAATGAGCTCTACAATGTCTCCTTACAAGTACATGTATTAATGAAATAAAAGCAATACAATATTTGCTCCAAAATGAACCGCAGTTGAAGAAAATCTGAAAATCAAAAACGGTGCTGGCTGGTAATAATCCCTTTGGAATTTGGACAAAAGTAAGATAGCTGTAATATTTATGACAGTTACTGTTAAGAAGTCAGTGACAGAACAAATATGCAAGTAATAAATAGTGAGCTTTTAATATCTTACTTGTAGACTTGTCCACTGTGACCCCTTCCAAGGACTTCAAGGTGTAAGATGTCTGTTTCTACTATCTGCAGGTCAACATGAGACAGACAGAAAGGTGGAAGAGAGAGAGAGAAAGACAGACATGTATACAGTCAATGAGAGAGAGAGAGAGAGCGAGCGAGAGAGAGAGCGAGAGATCGAGCGAGAGAGAGCGTGAGAAGAGAAAAACAGACATGTACACAGTCAATGATAGAGAGAGAGAGAGCGAGAGAGAGAGAGAGAGAGAGAAGGGAAAAACACACACACAGACATGTATACAGTCATTGCGAGAGAGGGAGGGGGGAAGAAATAAGAGACATGGAACAGAAGAATACAAAGGAGAGGGGTGGGAGAAAGGGAGAGACAAAGTGAAAAGAGTGAAACAGAAAGCGAGCGAGCGAGCGAGAGAGAGAGAGGGCCAAGGACAGAGAAAGACATTCATGTAGGAAAGAGACATATCAATATAGACAATGAAACAGAAAGGCAGAGATACAAAAGGAGGGACGAAAGAATAGACAGAGAGATAAAGTGACATATTTTTATTTTAAAAACTTCCGTAATTCTCACAACATATCATATATCTAAACCTTTTCCTCTTTAGTCTCATACTGTGTTCATCTGTAGGGTAAATAATAATAATAATTAACAATTCTTATATAGCGCGCATAACACTTTGCAGAGCATGTCTCTATGTGCTTAGAGAGTAAGAAATGATAGATAGAGAGTCACTGTACAGGGTTCAGGGATTAACAAGAAGCTTTAAAAAGATAGGTCTTCAGGGCAGATTTAAAGTGTTCTAATGAATTAATAGACCTACATGTAAGGGAAGCTGGAAGAGCATTCCATAGAAATGGGGCAGCATAGGCAAAACTACGCTCACCGTAAGTTTTTGTATGCAGATCAATACAGTGCAATCCAATACAAATTCTGTCTGTACAGGACTGGTAGCCTCTCATTCAAATGAAGGTTCTTTTGTGTATTGGACAAGTTCTTAATAAACAATTACAATATGATGAATATGGGATATAACAGTGAATTCATAGAAAAGAGAGAAATTGGAACTGCTACACACTTCTTCATCACATCCTTAAGTAAATATGATCAATCATGTCATTTTGAAAGCAATTGTTGTTAATAATGTAATGTGAAAAATTATTGTAAACATATACAATTCAGCCAAAGGCTGCAAAGCATTGTTGAAATAAAACCATTTCTGAGAAGAATTGAGAAACAAATGAATGCCTACCCTGCCACTTGCTAGTATTTCTCTTAATTCGGCATCATGCCTCCTGTAAAGAGAGAAACAGAGAGATAGAGAGAGGGAGAGAGAGAGAGAGAGAGAAGAAGAAGTTAATGGAGGAAAAAAAATACACCAATAGCAACAGCATAAAACACACATAAGCAGTGAGCAAATTTGCTAGATGGAAAACTAAAAAGGAGCACCGTTTGGCCAATGGGGCTAAAACAATTTTAAGCGATTACCCCATATACTAAATTTTGGTCAGTTTGAAAGGGTAGGGTTTAAACTTTTTAAAAGTTTGGTGATTCAACACAGAATGACCCCATGATATACACACAGAGTTACATCAATACATGTATATCTTAAAGTTTGCTCTTATCTCAATCAATTTAAGTTCAAGAATTGTTGTGACCACTAGTCCAATTTCCATGTAAAGTACCCTCTTTTAATGGCAAAGTAGTCGTATTAGAAGGAAAAATTTTGATATCAATTCATCTTACCCATATCCTAAACTGATCCCACTGTCTGCTCCCTTGGGTACTGCTCCTGCTGGTCTTGTGTTGACCTGATCAGAGGGTGAAGGAGAGAGAGGGGAGGGGGAGTGGGAGAGAGGGAGGGGGAGTGGGAGAGAGGGAACGAGGGGGGAAACAGGGGAGAAAGAGAAAAAAACAATAAGGTTGAGAGGGAAAGAGGGGATAGACAAAAATATTGAGAGAGAAGGGGAGGGGAGAGAGAGAAGGGGAGGGGAGAAAGAGAATGAGAGATAAATAGAGGGTGAGAGGGAAAGAGATGAGAGGGAAAGAGATGAAGGGGAAAATGAAGAAGAAGAAGAGAGAGAAGAGAAATATGAACAATATCTGTATGGACATTGTTTATAATACACATAAAGTTGAAGCTTCATAAAAAAAAAAAAAAACATCATGAAAAAATATGGTGGTCTAATACGTCAGCAAAACGATTTCTTTTGGCCATCGAGAAGTTTGGTAGATGTTTACAAATCTCTTTTACATATTTATACTTCCTATACACAGTTCTTTAGAGACAGTCTGGGGATGTACAAATATTCTCAATCCTGTTTTTTCATTTCATTTGTAAATTACATGAAATACAAAACTCAAATCCCTTTTTTATTCCAGAGAATATTCTGGTTACAAGAGACACATCTTCATAGCCTGCTTATGCATCTTTACATACATGCATATTCTAAAATGCAAAAAAAGGCTTCAATTATCTGTTAACAGTGGAAACCCCAAGTGGTATTCCGTAAAACTATGCTATTATCTATTTTTTTTAGAGAGAGGTTTGTTAATTGCCACAACAAATCTCAATCACATGGAATAAATGCTTATTATTGGAGGTTGCAGCAATGGCGCTCAGAACTTATATGCACAGACATTACCAATGACTTGTCCTAATTTAAATTTATTTATCATTAACATACATGTACTTCCCACTAAAATGAAAGACAACATACATATATTTTTCAGGATACCACCCCCGAGAGTTGCGGATGATATTATAGTATACTTGTTTGTTGTTTTTTGTTGGAAAGGGGGGGGGATGTCAATGAAATATGAGTGTAAATCAATCAATCATACTTACTGTGAGATTATGTATATTTTTCCTCCCTCCTGCCTTCACTGTTGATTAATAAGAAACATACCAATATGATTGTGATATTACAGCCATGTACAAAATAATAACTGCACAAATAAGCTTACAGTACATGTATTTGAAATTACAGAGGTGTGGGGTGGAAAGTTGTGTAGACACAAAAATAAAAAAATACAATTTTGAATATTGGTCAATAAAACACATTTCAACTGCATGTACATGTATCTCCCTCTTGCTCTCACTCATCAGCTGCCCCCCACCCCCCCCCCCCCACACACACACATACTTATACATGTACGTGTATGCAGACCCTCTTTCATTAACTCTTCCGGTGCCAGGCCAAATACCCCTCCAAAGCCAAGGGTTTTGTTGGGTTTGTAAATTTCGCGAAGAATAAGCTGTGTTTGATATTAGAGCGCTCATATCTCTTTCCCAATGCATCTTATAATGAAACTTTGTACATATGAAATATTGTAGAGTTTATGGTCTTTACAATGGTGTTAGTCTTTATACAATTTTCTGTTCATATATGTAGTAAAATATGCCGTATATGAAATCATTTTTTTCAATCAGGAAAATGGAGGGAAGCCTACTGTTTGAGAGCAAATTAACTGAAAGTTCTAAGAGATTAAAAAAAAACAAGAAATATGACAATAATGGTCAATGTTTTACCTTTTGAATGACATATGAATTTCTCACCCCCTGATTTGTTCACATAATTTGAAGGTTTAATTCTGCTTTAGTCAGCTGTGCGCACATACAAACGCGACTCGAGTACCACGCGCTCGATCAGCTGGGTGGTCCAGGTCATTGCTCTGTATAAATCGGTGTTTTGTTCGCGGCTGTTCTATTATAGCAATGGGGGGCAACGGAGAAGGGAGGGACAGAAGAGCTGCTATTTACGAATCTCACTCTGAGTACACAACAGTGCGTACACGGGAAGGAAGAATTTTACACTTTCTCAATCGACATGATTCATCCATTTCATCCACGGTATGCAACATATCACTCCACAGCTGTAACGACTGCTCAATTCGCATTCACGGTCGTTCAACACACACATTGGATTGATGCACCCCGTTTTAGAATGGCACAGTCCAAATCGAGCCTATATACTAAGCCTGAGTCATATCGAATATTTCATAAACCGGGATTCGACGGCTTTGATTCGATCGAATACCGGTTAATCGATAAATGATGTGCGGTGAAAACAGAGTTGCACACAGTTGCACGCAGTGCATGCACCATGCACCGGTGACCGGTCCGCTGGCATCGCGGGCATATGTTGTATGGGCTCTCGCTGCTCGAAATTAACGATAGCCCGCAAGCCAATGGCTAGTAAAAATCACAGCGGACGAGCCAAAATCTTAAGTTTCTAGTCCGTATGTCTAGCCAAAATGTCACTAGTGTCGCACGAAGCGATGCTCATTGTCGACACACCCGACAATGATTCAAATTCAAAGAATTAATAATCTTACTTTGTCTTTGGAGAGCTGAATGGAACACGTTTGTTCGATGCCAAAAAAAAAAAACAATACGAAATAAACTTTTCTTCGCGCGCTCAATATAGACTCGACTTCATTCAGCTTCAGAGATCATTCAGAAGTAATTGCCAATTTGATGAGAGTGTGATATTAGTTATTGCGAATTAAGTAGGAACACTCGTACTCATGCCCGTATTTATCATGTTCAATTATACAATTGTCAAATTGACAATGCAGAGAGAGTGCAAGAAAATTATCGTAAACTTCAGTTCGTAACGACAAAACGATTTTTCCATAGAGAAAGCACAGGTACAGCGCGAAGTCCTGCGCGAGCGAATTAGCGAAAGTTAGCCAACAGTTTGAACTTTGAAGTCGCCTTCACGTTCTCTGCTAGTATATATGCTGTACGTTACGGAGTTTCTTTTTTTATTTGATTTTTTCATGGTGGCTACGGTAGTCAAAAATCTGGCGGACTACAAATCGATGCACCGAATTTGCCAAAACGTATTCGGGATTCGATGTCTTCGATCGAACACCGGCTAACCAATCGATTCGACTCAGGCTTACTATATACGCAGCATTACATGCTGTACGTGCTTTATATACATGACATCTTTTTTGCTATGTTTCTTTTTAATTATGCAAAATAGACGGCGGTTTTTTTCGACCAATCAGGACGAACCTGATATCACAAGAAAGAGTAACATCTTGGCTATTTGCTAGTCTTTGCCCCCATACATTTTGACACGTAAGTCAGAAGCTATAGGAGGAATACGAGAGCAATGAGTGCAAAAAAGTGCTTCTCCTCACACAAAAAGCATGAAACCATGCATTTTCAGTCGAAAATAGACGGCGGTTTTTTTCATTCAATTAAAAAAAAATAACTGATATCATGAGATGTAGAATTAATCAAAGTTTTATAAACCGTTTGCCCCCCATGAAAAATCTTGCGCGGTTCTCGAGATATGATTTAAAATGTGCCGAAAAGGACGTGTTTTCGCCAAATTTCTGTCGAAAGATCGGGGATCACGACCGGTTCGCGTTAAGTGAACATGACAAATTCATATGTATATACATTGATGGGGTAATATAGAAAATAGAGCGAAAATAATGCTATTTATGTATCAAATGCTATTCCCAATCAAAATTGTCGACACTGAACAAGTGACTGGTAAGCATGCACAAAGGAGGCGTGACCTGCTTTGCCTATGCCTTCCATAAAAGGCATGGCGCAAAATGAAAGGGCCAATCAGAGCATAACAATAGCGTCCATAGACATGTAAGCTACAGCAGAGCATTGTTCACAAACTCCACTGCACTATGTGCGCTCAATCGTGCATTTTCTTTTGCGTAGTCTTCAATATGAGACCGTGTAACTATGTTTGTGTTTTGAAATAAAATACATGTATCGAGAAAATGAGAGTTCAAAAGGAAAGACGCATGTATAGAGAAATCTGAGTCACATATCTTGGATCAAAGTTTATGGGATATATGTGAGTATTTCCTACCTAAATAGCGAGTATACATTTGAGATATATCCAAAATAAAGATGAAAAGAAATTGGCTTTGGGCGTTTTGAGGTATACTTTTGAAGAAAAAAAAAACATTTTGCATCGTGCATAACACGCTCGTGGCTTTTCTCAAAATCAAGTGATTCTTCGTCCACGTTCTATAATAGGCTGGGATCAAACCGATAGCACAACATTGATCACAACAGTAAACAAAATTAAACTATAAAACAAATGAGAGAAACTGCCACGCTCTGATCCCCGATCTAATATAACCAGAAGTGAGCGAGTCCAATTCTGAAGAAAAAATATTTTCTTTCGGGTTCGGGAAAAAATTCAAATGCTGCTACACCCCCCCCCCCCCCTTCCCACACACACACATACACACTTACACACCACCACTACTCTCGAGTGTCAGATGGCGCAGCCCGGCGTGAATCCCGAACTCGTATACCCGGGAAGGAAATTCACGCCCTCTGGGAAAATATTGCTCCCCCCCCTCCCCTTCTGTCAGCGAGACTCGAAGTAAAAGTAAAGTTGCTGGATTAGTATCGCGAAGGAAAAAATTCCATCGGAGAATAAAATTAAATTGCTCGTCCCTCTCTCTCTCCCCTATCTCTTTCTCAACTCTCTCTTCACCTTGTCCTTCACAGTCACTATGTCTATTTCTCTCATCTCTCTCTCTCTCTCTCTCTCTCACACACAGACACACATACAAACACACACCCTTTCAATTTCTCTTGCGCTCTCGTGTGAATCGTTTGTTTTATGCTACAGATTTTTTTTATTGATTTGCGGAGAAAGATTCTTTGTAAGTGAGAAGTTCTAATGGTAGAAAACTGGCGTAGATAAACTATCATTACTTTTTATAATTAGATTATTTAGATGGTTATATATATTTTGCTATACTAAGCACGACTTTATTAGGCAATTCTGCTTAGGTAAAAATAGTTTAGAAGAAAAATACAAATATTAGCCATCATGGTATTTCCTGCGATCATCGATCATTAGCCATTATCTATAGCAACATCGAAGGATTGAACTTTCTTTTCAGGAGTCTATAATCCCGCACTCTACCATCCCCCGTTCTTAGAAATTGGGGCACATGGATGGACCATTATCCAAAACACCGGATTAGGGTACATAGAGTTTCATCAGGACTCTATTCCCCACCCCCTCCTCCAGCTAATGCCACCACCACTATTATTTGTGCACTCTTATATAAACGCATTGATGTTATAATATAGAGCTTTAGATCATCTCCCCTCATCATCATGCTGGTCCCCACCCGACCATGCACCCCTATCGCCCTCTCAATCTTCTCCTCTCACCAGGCTATCACTCTCTCGCTCATTCAACTTCTGTTGTGTTCTCGTGTTGAATCGTTTCTTGTTTGATTCTATTTTTTGTTTTGCTTGATTCTTATCAAAACCCACCTCCAATATTTCTCTTAAAAAATAATGAGAAATAAAGAAAAATAAAATAATATAAGAATATTAAGATTAAATTAAGAATAAATAAGAAACTATTGAATATTGAACTTAGCAATAATATTTGTTTTCGCGACATAAGAGGGCGCGGGGAATATGTAAGTTAGAAGTATCAAGTAGAAAGTAAAAAAAGCATGCAGAGATAAATGAGCATTACTTTTCGTTAGATCAGATCATCCCATCATAATGTTTGCTCACCCCTGCTCTGTCACTCCATCCCTCTTACTCTCTCTTTCTCAACTCTCCATTCTCTCACATTCTTTATCTCCGATTTCGATGTCTATATTCTGGGCGGATTTACCAATTTGATCACGCAAAGAAAGAAATAATGAGAGGGAAAACAAATATATGAATAGGCAAGTATAAAAACCGAAAAAGAGAGAAAGAAAAATATAGGAAAGAAATACGGAAAAATAAGAGAGGATTAGAAAATGGGAAGGGAAAACAGGGAAAACTTGAAGAAAGATAGATACAGATTGAAGAGCAGAGAAAACAAATTGAAATAATGAAAGAAGAAACAAAGAAATAAAAAGAAATACACAAGAAACGATAGAAGTGAGAGGAAGAAACAATGCATAGTATAGAAAATAGTATAGATTAATATATACTGTATATATATATATACATATATATGTATATAAAGTTCAAAAGTTCTGCGACGGAGTTTAATAAGTAGACAGAGACACAGAATAAAATACTCCGTTAGACACAAAGGGTTCAATATTTCACCTATAAGGCTTCTTCAGGAAATGATACCAAGTACAAAAAATGCACCAAGGATGTAGTTAGTGCATAGCGTGTAATTATTGTCAAAACAACAAGCGTAAATAAACAACAGAGTCAAGGCGCGAGAAAGGGAGAGAGAGAGAGATAGAGAGAGAGAGGGGAGAGGGGAAAGGAGAAAGAGAGAGAGAGAGAGAGGGAGACAGACAGACAGACACACACACACACACACACACACACACACAGTGATGAAGAATGATAAATAAAGCAAAGGATAGGAAGAAAAGAGAGAGAGAGGGAAGTAAAGGAGGAAGAGAAAAATAAGGAGAGAGAGACGGGGAGAAAAAAGGTGGGAAGAAAGAGGATAGAGGGTTAGAAAACAGAAAAGGAAGACAAAAAGGAGAAATGAAAAAGAAGAAGAAGAAAAGAAAGAAAAAAAAAATGAATTTTCATTTTTTTTTTCTTTCTTTTCTTCTTCTTCTTTTTCATTTCTCCTTTTTGTCTTCCTCTCATTGGTTTCTATCTATTTCACATACAAATTGATAATAACGAACTCCCAAGAAGTATAAATATAGAGGCACTCACGAGTAAAATAGTTGTTTCATTGTATGCAACATGACACTTTATTTAATTAATTGCAAATCGAAAATGCAAAATTATATTGTATCTTAACTACATTTAACAATATGAACATACTAGTGCAAAGTATTACATTGTTCCCAAACAAAGACATTATTGAATTTATTATCAAAATGTCATAAAAATGCTGCAATATTGAAATGCATGCATTTGCTGAACAGTGCTGAACATTAGAGGATTTAACTTTGGCAAGATTTAAATAAGGCAATACGAAGCAATATAAATTGAAGTCATCTGGTAGCGATAATGTGTATCAAATTCGCACAACATCATGTCATGTCTTATTCATGAAATTTAGAGTAAGCTTTTAAAACGACATTTTCAAAATTTGGATCAACATCATGATCAGAGCACGTACGTATCGCATTGCAGATAATGATTCACATGTCTGTATACCAAAGGATGGACAGTCTACCACTTGTAATTCTTCAGAGTGTGGTACCTTCAAAAGCACTTGATGTGCATGGGCTTGTTACATTCCATACAATAAGAGGTCACTGTTTTCCTGTTATGTGGTCTTACAGAGCATACGAAGCAGTCACGCCTATGTCCCCGGGCATACTCATCAAGGAAATGCTTCTCGTCGAGTCTTGGCTCGAAGACCATAGGAGGCGAATTCGTATTCCTGTAGCGAGATGGGTTATGTCCGTGTAG
This sequence comes from Heliocidaris erythrogramma, assembly GCA_025617745.1. Lineage (NCBI taxonomy): Eukaryota > Metazoa > Echinodermata > Echinoidea > Camarodonta > Echinometridae > Heliocidaris > Heliocidaris erythrogramma. The sequence goes on along the minus strand of CM046860.1, from coordinate 39,804,959 downwards.
AAGTCCGCCGATGATAGCCATCCTGAAATCTCTAGTTGACAGCTTGCTTGTAGGGTTCGCGATTCTGTGACAGATGTAGGCATTAACCAAAGCCACTTCCATTAAAAAATGGTAGATCACACGGTATACTTTCACTTTCCTGTGGGGGAACTTGTAATATGACATCCGTTGATCCAACTTGTCAACACCGTTCATGAAAGCATTGTAGCTGATGACTGCCGATGGCTTCTTCAGCATTCGTCGTCCATCTTGATGGTGCCTGCTCCTCACAGTTTTGTTGACAAAATTCTTCAGAGTGTGGTACCTTCAAAAGCACTTGATGTGCATGGGCTTGTTACATTCCATACAATAAGAGGTCACTGTTTTCCTGTTATGTGGTCTTACAGAGCATACGAAGCAGTCACGCCTATGTCCCCGGGCATACTCATCAAGGAAATGCTTCTCGTCGAGTCTTGGCTCGAAGACCATAGGAGGCGAATTCGTATTCCTGTAGCGAGATGGGTTATGTCTGTGTAGAAGTCCGCCGATGATAGCCATCCTGAAATCTCTAGTTGACAGCTTGCTTGTAGGGTTCGCGATTCTGTGACAGATGTAGGCATTAACCAAAGCCACTTCCATTAAAAAATGGTAGATCACACGGTATACTTTCACTTTCCTGTGGGGGAACTTGTAATATGACATCCGTTGATCCAACTTGTCAACACCGTTCATGAAAGCATTGTAGCTGATGACTGCCGATGGCTTCTTCAGCATTCGTCGTCCATCTTGATGGTGCCTGCTCCTCACAGTTTTGTTGACAACATTGTTATTGTCAATCGTAGACAGTATGTTAACTCGTTTCGTGTCCTGCCAACTAACAAGGAGAAGGTCATCGCTGCTCTTGAAGAATATGGGATCGTCCCCCTGCTTCATATTTAGTCGCGCACTCCGAATATCATCAGGAAGCCCTCGCCTATTGGATCGAACAGTGCCACATGCCCCAATATCCTCGGCTGCAAGGTCTTGTAGTAGTCCAACCGATGTATAAAAATTGTCGGTGAAGACAGCACGTTGAGATCCAAAGTAGGGCTCTACAAGGCGTTTGACGATCCGCTCACTTATATTGTCTGAAGCACCACGTGGAGCTACCTCGTGTCCAGTATAAGGAAGCCATTTTAGGCAGAATCCCGTCTCCGCATCACACAACACCCACATCTTAATACCCCACTTCTTGGGCTTGTTGGGAATGTACTGTTTATAGGCGAGGCGTCCCTTGAAGGGCACGAGGCTTTCATCAACGCTTAGGTGGCAACTTGGTTCGTAGGAGTCCATGTACTCTGGAACTGACATGTTGATAAGTGGTCTTGTTTTAAACATCGGGTCGAATCCGGGGGTTCCCGCGGGTGATGATGTCGTCATTGTTATTGAAGTGGAGAAAACTATTCAGCAATTGGAACCTATTCCTAGGCATTACCTCGCCAAATCCTGGTGTTGCTAGGACACCGCTCGTCGTTTCCCAGTAGTTCGCAATAGCTGGTTTTGATACAAGTCCCATTGCGATTTGTAAGGCCGTGAAGGCCCTCATTTCACATTCGTCGGTGTCACTCCATGCATTGTAGCGAGACCCTGATGAAACTGGAGCGGGGCAGTCAAAAAACTGAGCGGCGTAGCGGTTACTTTCCTCGGTAATATGGGCAAATATGGAGCGTGGATAAAACTGGTAGAAAAAATCGACTGGTTCGAAGTCGGTGGAGTCAAATTTGAGACGGGCGCGTCCATCAAGTGGTGCTCGAGAAGGGATGAAATTGTCGCGTTCAGCCAATCGTGTCCATGTTGGATAAATCCGTGTCTGGGCGGGGCGATGTCGTTGATCTGCTATAGGTGCTTGGTGGTCAACATAGTTAGGAGCAGGATGTGCCTCTGTAGGTCCAGGGACCCTAACCAAAGGATCTGTTGAAGAACTAGCAGGAACTTCATCGTTTTCAGAGTGATGAGCAGAATTTTCAGAGTGATGAGCAGAATCGTCAGCAAAAGCAATATTGCTATCACCTGAAGTGTCCATGTCTTCTTCATCACTCCAACTATCGACAGAGTTATCATGCGTATCCTCGATCTCCCAATCCGAATCCATTAGGATATCATGCACTTCGTCTGCAGTGAAAGTGTCTTTCTTTCCTCGGAGGAGCCATCATGTATATCCACAAATTATGTATTCCAATTATGAACAAGATTGTTTGTTTTAACGGATATACTTTCTGGTAAGAATCGAACGATGAATGGATTCTTCTACTTTAACCCCAATCATTTATTTATAGAACTTTAGCAGGAAGACAGAATAATCAAGGACATTTTCATCGGTAGCTCAGCTAATTGCCGTTTCCCCTGGTCTATTTTCACTGGACAAGTTAAAATCGAACAATAGGATTCCGCTCCGTTTGAAGTCTTTGACGGGGTCGAACTATTGTTCGACCCCGTCAAAGACTTCAAACGGAGCGGAATCCTAACTGTCAGTATCTACGTCAATCATCATGTTCTTCCGGGGATACCCGTATTAGAAACTAAATTTATCTAAAGCTAAAGATGTAATTTAATATAGAAATTTCCATTCGTTGACGTTGGTATAGAAAATTGCTAATAATCGACGACCGCAACAAATGCATGATGTCTAATCTATGTATTTCTCTTCTAATATGTCATATTACCAAGGCAATATTGCCTAATAAAGAAGTGCTTAGTACAACAAAATGCATACAACCATCTAAGTAATTTAATGAAAAAAAAATGATCTACGCACTTGATACTCATTTACAAATAATCTTTCTTCGCGAATCAAGCAAAACAAACTTAACATAAAACATCAAATGGTTCAATACGAGAACGCAAGAGGAGTTGGATGAGTAAAAAAGAGAGAAAGATAGAGAGTAATAGAGAGAGAGGGGAAGAGAGGGGGATAATTATCGAGATGTGAGGGTGGGAAGAGTTAAGAAAGAGAGGTAATGAGGTAACGGGAAAGGTAATGGGAAAGCGATCGGTCGAAAGCGCGGGGTGGGGCCAGCATGGTGATGAAGGAAGATGCTCTAGAGATATGCAATTTAACGAATAATATATTCCCCTATAACAACAGTGTGATTATTATATACAAATAATAGCAGTGGTGGCACGAGCAGGAGGGGGGGGGGGGGGGGGGGTTATAGAGTCCTGACGCAGATCCCGGTGCAAACAAAAGTCCTATGCCCTCTGCCAGTATTTTGGATAATGGTGAATAGTCCATCAATGGGCCCCGATTTCTAAGAACATCCTGTCATAAATTGCAACATGGAGATCGCATAGAGTTAGGGGGTGGGGGTTATAGACCCCTGAGAAGAAAAGTTCTATCCCGCGGCGTGTTCCCATAGACAATGGCCAATAGTCGATGATCGCAACAAAATAATGCATGATGCATATTATTTTGGTTTCTCTTGCAATCTATTTCTACCCAAGCAGAATAACCAAATAACGCGGTGCTTCATTAGTATAACATCATACAGACAACTATTGATACTAATCGAATGAAAAATAATGCTCCTTAAATATCAATTTTATTTAAGCATGTTTTTTTAATTTTTGATACTTTTCTCTTGCATTTTCCGCCCCCCCCCCCCCTTATCTTGTAAGAAAATAAATTATGGCTACGTTCAATATTTAGCAGTTTCTTAATTTCTTGAGGCCTAGTAACTGTGAGTGAGGCAGATCGTAGATAATTATGTTGAATATGGCGTGAATAAATTAAAAATGAGTGGAAAGAGGTAAATGGATTCATAATTTACTGCGCTTACTGCGCTTTAGCATCTTTTTTTATTTGGTGAAGAATATTGGAAATAGGTTTTGATAATCACCGAGCAATTCAAACGTACCTCAAAACAACATACGATTCAACACGAGAACGCAAACAGAGTTGAGTGAGTGAGGTGGATAAAGATAGATAAAGAGAGATATAAATTTGATGATTGCAAAGGACGAGACAAAGAGAAGAGAATTGGGAAAGAGAGAAAAAAAAAGGAGAGATGAAAGAGAGAAAAAAAAGAGAGAAAAAAAGGAGAGATGAGGGCGAGAAAAGTTTACAGAGGTAAAGAGAAAGTGATAGTGGTAAGATGGGTTATTGAGAGGGAGGGGCGAGAGCGAGAGAGGGAGAGGGAGATTTGATGATTGCAAAGGACAAGACGAAGAAAGGAGAATTGGGAAAGAGAAAGAAAAAAAAGAGATATGAGGGCGAGAAAAGTTTAGAGAGGTAAAGAGAAATTGATAGTGGTAAGATTGATAGGAAGGGAGGGAGAGAGAGAACGAGAGAGAGAGAGAGAGAGATAGAGATATGATGATGACAACTGTAAATGACGGGGTGAGGAGGAGACAGTTGGGATAGAAAATGAGAGAGAGGGAGATATATACATATATATATATATATAATTATTGAGATGTAGGGCGGGAAGATTTTAGAAAGAGAGGTAATGAGAAAACGATAGATTGAAAGAGTGGAGGTAGGGTGGGGTAGGGGCATACAAACATACGATTCAACACAAGAACGCAAAAGGAGTTGAGTGAGTGAGGTGGATAAAGATAGAAAGAGAGGAAGATAGAGATTTGATTATTGCGAAGGACGGGGTGAGGAGAAGAGAGGTGCGAAAAAGAAGGAAAAGGAGAGAGATTTCAAAGTTTCGAAAGAGGGGTAATAAGAAAGCGATAGTGGTAAGACATAATAAAAGTAGAAGAATGAAAATATAAAGGCGATACAAAATAACAACTGAACAGAAAGCGAATGCAAACTTTATGGTATATACCAAATAATACAGAAGACATGTTTTTAACATTTTATAGATCTCCACAGACGTACTGAGGGGGTTATAGACAAACATGATAATAGTATGCAAAAAAAAATAAAAAAATAATGACACACGCATCACGTAACGATTTTGTGAACAAGTTTCAATCACCCAAGTCATATGTATTGAGTGGAGGGAAAAGCCTTGACACGAGAATAATAACATTTAGACTCACGCTTCACCAGCTCTTTCAATCATGAATATTCATACTATGCTGGCGAATAAGCGAGCTGTATTTGGAGCGCTGTTCTGCCATTGGTCAACTCCGAGCTCATTTTCCCGGGAGACTAACACAGGATGTCTGCCCATAGACATGCGTGTATTGCCATACACAACGTTTATAACACACGTTCTATTGGGAAACCTTGACGATGCTTGCGGCATTATCCAAAAAAACCTCTTCAAAATACTGCCGAGAAAATATGATTTTACTCAAAAAATGTTAATATAAACCCATATTTTTTTAATGGTTTATTGAATGCTTAATCTGTTATCAATACATCAATATGAAAAAATCTGAATATAAAGTTAGTTTTGTATAATTAAAATGGATGAAAAAAGTTTATCGGGCAACTATACGTGCCATCGGCACTAAAGGGTTATGGGCAACTATACGTGCCTCCGGCACCGTAAGAGTTAAAAAGAGCTATTTAATCCCAAGACCACGATCTACTGTAAAATGTCATACACACTGACACTACATACAGTACAATGAGATTATAGCCGATTGGTTTGTCTGGGAAGGACATTTGACGAAGTTTGCAACTATGAAGTCCTGTAAAAAAAATAAGTAATGAAATGTGTTGAGCTGTTTTGTGTTTCATTGTGAAGAGTACCACTGATGGTGTTTACATGTTGATAAAATTTGGTTGCCAAGGTACATGTATGTTCAATTTTAGATAGGAACAGTTTTCATTTCAAGTTAATGTCCCTCCGTGACGCTCCAAATGTCCATCTGTGACGATCAAATGTCCATCAGTGACAAAAGTTTTCGGACCTCTAGCAAAGTTACAAAAAAAAAAATAGAATCCCTTAAATGTTCAATGCCACAGACTGACGAGATAGAAATGGGTTTTTTGATAATATTGGTAGTCTTTTGTCTTATCCTCCATGCGTCCAGCACTGCAAATGTGGAAATTAGCTCTTTTTAACAAATCATTAGAACTCTCTTTTATCTTCTCTTTTTTTTTTGTCTGTTAAACAGCCACTGTACATGAACGTAGTAAAAAAAAAAGTTTGAAAGAAAAGTTTTTGACTGACCTTGAGGATAGATGTTGAGAGGAGGTGCCATAACCCGCCTTGCTTCACATTCAGCTAGGAGTGACAGGTACTGTAGTATGAAGAAAAAGGATTACACATAATGGTTAGGTACAACGGCGTAGCTACAGGGGGAGCATGGGGGCACATTCCCACAATCAGACGGCAAAAAGAAAGAAAAAAAAAAGGAAAAAAAAAAGGAAAAAGAAAGAAAGAGAGGGAACCTGAAGGCAATTGCAAGTTCTAAAGAAGATGATACAACCCCAAGCCCTTTCACACCCTCCAATCACCTGATGGTCTTGTCTTGCATTTCATCCACCATCATGTAAAAAACCCTCCCCCCTCCTGTAGCCCCCCCCTCCCCCCAAAGACATCCACTGAGATATAAACTAGAATAAAACTTCCCACCCCTCCCCTTTCCCTCCAAGTACATGTACACTATCCTTGGTGTTTGGCATGGATTCTCAGCACCCAATCATGATTGATCTCCTGTGGGTTAAAGATCAACCACCCTCCAATCACCCGATGGTCTTGTCTTGCATTTCATCCACCTCATGTAAAAACCCTCCCCCCAAAGACATCCACTGATATATAAACTAGAATAAAACTCCCCCCCCTTCCAAGTACATATACACTATCCTTGGTGTTTGGCATGAATTATCAGCACCCAATCATGATTGATCTCCTGTGGGTTAAAGATCAAGCATAAGGTCATTTACATAGGTGTAAATTCCATCTATTCTTACTGAACACTGCATCCATTGACTGTCTATATAGTTCTCTTTATTTCTTTCTTTCTATTCTATCCAACTGTCTTTGTCTATCTGTAATGATTACCGGTACCTCTCTATTTCACCGCAATCTTTCCCCAAGTAATAAAAAAACTGTAGGTCTGAATGACCTGCATTAACTGAAATATTTTAGTTTTCTCTCTGACAACATACATGTACTAGTACCGTAATACAGGGTGAGTAGGAACAGTTTTGACATGTTTTGCCTTACAACAACTGTACATCTTCATCACATCACCAGTGGCAAAATGCTTTGGTGCCATAGAATGTCCAGTCATGTTGCATGTACCTTTCTATTGACATACCGGTAAAAAGGAAATTCCATCAATATTAGGTGTAATTTATAATATATACATTTGTGAGTGTTCTTATTCACCAAGACGTTGGGGTGAATAGGAACAGAATGGAAATTTATTAAACATATTAAATGAACTTTAGACTCAGCGAATCAGTATTTTAATTACGGTAATGGTACATGTATACCACCATGTGTGTAGGCTTATTTGATGGATAATCTAAAGTGTAAAGATATATACCGGTATGTAGAAGGAAAGTTTTGACCACATCTCAAATTTAAACATGAATGTACATGTACATGTACATGTATTTCAGAACATAATGTTATATTCCACACAGGGGTAGATTTTTTGATTCCCACGTTACTAACGATTGCAAAGCTGAAGATACAATGCATGTATGTGGTACATGATGAAAATAAATTAGATACATGTGCATTGAAGACTCAGTTTTCCCCGCTCGTGGACTGAGCCCGCATATATGCGGTCTGAGAAAATCGAAGAGACGAGCTGACTTTTACACCATTTATTTCACTCATTACTACATGAATAAACATAAATCCTTACTGATTCGAATGATTATACATTTGACATAGTGGTTTGCTTTGTTTTACATTGAAATGATAACGATTTGGGTTAGAAAACACAGTTTCAAAACCTTATTTCCTCTTGAACTCTTGAACTCGAACTCGCATAGCAACGCTCAGGCTCACTGCCGAGAACCGACCAATCAAAATAGGCTTGTGCGCACACGCTCTATTCATTTCCATATGAATGACGTTTACCCTCGATCTCTGCCTTATTTGCATAGTTTATGCAAATTAGATCGATCGACCACTTCGCCGCGCGTGCCGAGTTCTTTTTCTCCAGCTTTGCATGCCACCGGATTGATTTTCATATAGAAACTTTTTTTTTTCATTTTTGAATAGGCCTATATTTTCCACAGAAGTTTATTTCATCATTGATCGGATTTTTGTTGATGGGTTGGAGCTGACAAAAAGTTTGAGCAAATGAAAGTAGTAGTAAAATAATTACACTTTCAACTTTGAACTCTTGACGTCACGTCATCGCGCGTGCAATCGAATCATGCCGCTGTTTTATCGCGGGAAGGAGTTACGGCGAACGACTCGTATTGACCCCGAGGATGCCCGGGAAATGTGTTTGGACTCCGACTCTGAATTGGATTTGGAACTGAATGGTTTAGATTCCGACTCTAGCTCTGTCTCCGAGGACGAGGGCGAGGATGCGTCAAGTGGTAGTGTAACAGATGACGAACCTGGACCCTCCGGCAGATATCTTGCAGGTATGTGAAAATTATGCATAATTTATAACCTCGCACAAGTAATAGACCTATATAATTCACCTGGCCCTGGGCATGCCGTAACTCAAGGAGCTGCATTTTTGGGCCTAAGAAATGGTAATCTTTTGTTGGCTTTGCCATAATTTGATTTTGACCCACATGTTCATATTGATGTTAGTAAACTAAAACATAACTGAAATTTCCAGAAATCGATATTTCACTGTTTCAGACTCGAGAAAGAAGGAAATGTTTTATTGTTGGGTATATCCTGGTAGTTTACAAACAAATCAATATGAAAATTTTGGTAATTGTCAGGCATTTCTTAGATATAATTTGTGAAATGTTAATTTCTGCAACTTTTGGAGGATGGGATGGGACAGTTCCAGCTTTTCACATTTTCAAGAAGGGATTTTTTTTTCCCAGATTAAAAAATTAGCATACTTTTTGCTAGCTAACTGTTAGGCCTACCATGTTTTGATATTTTCATTGTGATTCTTTTTTTTTATTCTTCTCTTTTCCTTTTCTCTGGTTTTTCCCCCTCTTTCTTGATTCTCCTTCCTCAGCTTCTCATTCTCCTTGATCTTCCCTTGTTTTTTTTCATTCTCCCTCCCTTTGTTTCTTTTTTCTTTTCCTTCATCAACTTCTCCTCCTTTCTTTTTTCCTCTTTATATTCTTATCCATACCATTACTATCATATTTATTTATAAGATAATTCCTGATTATTTTCAGAATATAAATTAGGCCTAGGCCTATAAAGGCTATATGATTTTAACTATTGAAATATTGCCATCTTTCCATAGCTTGTCTCAAATGGGTGGGTTGCGGGAGCAGGATGGGAGCGGGAACGGGCACACCCTTTCGAGACAAGCCCCCCCCCCCCCCCCCCGGTTATCTCGAATGGACGCATTCCCAGCGAGAAGTACTTCAATGAACGCGCCACTTTGAGACAACCGGGGGGTCTTTCCTCGAATGGGTGTGTTGAGTAGACTTTTGTAACAGACGTTTTAGAAACTTTGAAAAATGTACTCTTGCTGGTTTTTTCGTTAATTTCTTTTGTCTAAGATGTAGAAAATATAATAAAACAGTATCTACATGTAAAAAAAGCTTTTGACAAGGAAATCATTATTTGTGCAAAATAAATAGAATTGAATAATTATGAATTAAAACACACAGGGATGAAATGGCAAGTGGCGTAGCTAGGATTTTTTAATCATTTATTTTTATTTTTTTGGCGTGACCTGTTAAATATTGTGAAATTGTGTTACAGACATGTGCTGACATAAGTCAAGGTGTGTTTATCATCTTTCCAAAGTTAGAAACACCTTTTAATGCCACTATCATTCTATCAATACCCACTATCAAAAGTCAAAACGCATATCAAAAGGTCGTTTGTACCCGGCCCCCAACTCCCCATACAAGGGGTAGGCCTATGCTCGTACCTCCTTTTCAAAAGTGACCCCCTATCCCGGAGAAGTTGGAATTAACAACCCCCCCCCCCCCCCTCCCCGATTAATCGCTAAACACTCTTTATGTTACAGGGCCTAGGTCACGCCAAACAAAAATAATAGTAAATAAATAAATACAAAAATCCTAGCTACGCCACTTGCCATTTCATCCCTGTGTGTTTTAATTCATAATTATTCAATTCTCCTATTTATTTTGCACAAATAATGATTTCCTTGTCAAAAGCTTTTTTTACATGTAGATACTGTTTTATTATATTTTCTACATCTTAGACAAAAGAAATTAACGAAAAAACCAGCAAGAGTACATTTTTCAAAAGTTTCTAAAACGTCTGTTACAAAAGTCTACTCAACACACCCATTCGAGGAAAGACCCCCCGGTTGTCTCAAAGTGGCGCGTTCATTGAACTTCTCGCTGGGGACGCGTCCATTCGAGATAACCGGGGGGGGGGGGGGGGGGCTTGTCTCGAAAGGGTGTGCCCGTTCCCGCTCCCGCAACCCACCCATTCGAGACAAGCCTCTTTCCATACACTGTACATGTTGAGGAGACGAGGACCTAACTCCAGGGAGCTCCAACGCTCCAGGTACAAATAACCAAAGTCGACCTCGCCCATTAGTATGGCTAATCGCAGCGCTTAATTTCGGCAGGTAAGATAGAAATTTGTACTTACATTTCATTGATTTCAAGAGAATTACTGTTACTATCTAGGAGTAGGAGGCTCTTTGATTTTACAATTTAACGATTATTTCAATGAAAATAAATGAATTTCCTCGCCGAGCCGATCTTTCCCTGTACTTGTACCGTCGATTCGAATGACTTCGATCGCAGTGTGCGATCGAGTCAGCGATGGTATACGGTACACATTACGTACCGTGCGATCGAGTCATTTGAATCGACGGTACAGTACGGGGAAAGATCGGCTCGGCGAGGAAATTCCATTTTTTATCACCAAAATAATCGTTAAATCGTAAAATCAAAGACCTTCCTAGATAGTTACAGTAATTCTCTTGAAATGTAAGTACAAATTTCTATCGTACCTGCCGAAATTGATCGATGCGACTAGCTATACTAATGGGCGAGGTCGGCTTCAGTTCAATTCAGTAATGGATTGTATGTGTTGAACATGCCTTGACAGTCCTTGCATTGCAACGCATCATGAAAGGGGGCATGCATTACTCAAGTTGTGTGAAGTATATGTATGTATATGCATGTTATGCCAAAAATTGTGCAAAAACATGATTTGTGTACAATTTCATTGCATTTAAAAAAAATTTGTTTGAACAAAGTTATATTGCTTCATTCACACTGGTTTCCTTTTGTGATCCCTCTTTTCTTCTATTTCAGGTAGCTCTAGGGAACCTACTGCGAAAAGACGGAGAGTGGAAGATGACCCGCCCTCCCCACCTCGTCGGGGTTTTGATGAAGCTTTGTCTGACGATGACTGGAGTATGGCAGATGCTGAAGATGAGCCTGCTGATGAGCCTGCTGATGATGAACAGGATGGTGATATAGAAGACAATGGTGTAGAAGACAATGGTGCAGATGTAGAGCAACTGCGCTGGGAAAAGCTGCGAAGTGATGCTGAGGGACCAGGACCCACCGTCTTTCAGTTCCAAGGTAAATTTTCATAGTACAGCAAACTAAGATGAGAATTTTTTTTTTTTCTTGGCTCTAAAAGATCGATTGCAAAAAAATCAAATCAATATTTTACTACAGTACTAAGATCAATTTGTACACATGAAACATGATCACAATCTCGTGAAAAATAGCACTATAAAAATCATTTTCATGTTAGCAAAATACATTCTTCACCATTGGAGGATAGAAAAAATATTTTATAGAATTATTTATTGTTCTAAATTTTTAGAAATTGATCATTCAGAGCCAAGAAAGAAGGGACTAATTTTCATATACTATTAATTTACAACCAAATCAAAATACTTTTAAAGAAATAGGGACATTAGAGGGGAATTTCTTTGACATATAGTTATGAAATGTGAATTTTCAGCAATTTTTTTTTTTTTTTTTTTGGGGGGGGGGTTTAGTTTTTTTCTTCTCTTTCTTCTTCTTCTTTGTCACCATATGGTTAAATGGTTTTATAATCAGCCTTTTTGTATGTCCGACCCCTGGTTTTATCCATTCTTACCTCACTTCACGAACTGCTCAAACAATAATAATTTTTAGTATTACACCTTTTCATATGAACTAGAAAAAAAAATTTTTATGAAGGACCCACATATATATTTTTGCAGTAGTCTTTTGGGTCCATACTTTGGTCTGCCGGTGAAGAACTGCAAGATATTTGGAATGTGTGGAAAATCGCGTTCGTGGTAATTGATTAAAATTAAAGGGAAAATCTTGTAGAGCAAACCACTTTTCTCTTTTTTTCAAGCAATGCTCATGAAAAATTGGACATGTATATATATGGGACAGGAGTGTTGTTCATGTTTCAATGATTTAGATTTTCAAGTAATTTTCTTTTACTTTCTTGATACAGGTACTCCAGGGGTAAATCCAGACTGTGGGCTAACTCCCGAGACAGCAACACCTCTCTCATGCTTCAAGCAGTTTGTGTCAGATGAAGTCTTCCATAACATGACAGAAGAAACCAACAGATATGCAATGGAATGTCGTGCAGATGATGCTCCAGACTGGAGTACCACCGTTGGTGAGATAAAGATCTTCTGGGCGTTATGTATGCTTATGGGAATACTTGGCAAGCCCATGATATCACTCTACTGGTCGACAAGGGCTATACTGTTGACACCAATCTTTTCCAAGACAATGACCCGGGACAGGTTCAAGCAACTGCTAAGCTATCTTCATTTCGCGAACAACGAGGAAAGGCCGGCCAGAGACTCCCCTGACCATGATGCGCTATTCAAAATCAGGAATTTTTACAACGCGATTACATCAGCCTTTACTCGTGTTTTCACTCCAGGAGAGTTTGTTTCAATCGATGAGGGTATGATACGTTTCTTTGGACGAGTGTTTTTCAAAACCTATGCCCCCATGAAACCTGCAAAGTATGGAATGAAGGCGTATAAGGTGTGTGATCAGACTGGTTATACATGGAAATTCCAGCTTTACACTGGAAGAGTCGACTATGTCTGGCGACAGTATACCGGCCTTGTTGCCCTCGTCATGAGTATGTTTGATGGACTGTTGGACCAGGGACGCAAAGTATTCATGGACAATTTTTACTCTAGCCCAACCTTATTCCTTGCCCTTTTCAAGCGAAAAACCAATGCCTGTGGGACCGTCCGAAGTAATAGGAAGCACATGCCCAAGGAACTGAACAAAACCACCACCAAGCTCAAACAAGGGGAAAGTTTGTTCATGAGAGCAAAGAACTTGGTCTCAATGCTGTGGCATGATAAACGAAAAGTATCTATGCTCACTACTATGCATGATTCATCGTTTAAGGACACCGGTAAAACACACAGAACGACTGGGGAAGCAATCAGGAAACCGTCAATGGTGTTAGACTACAACAAATTCATGGGATCTGTAGATGTGTCTGACTTTCTAACTAACGTGTACGCGGACATGAGGAAAACTCTTAAATGGTATAAAAAGTTGGTCTTTCACCTCAATGATTTGTCAGTTACAAATGCATATATTGTGTACAAACAGTTAACAGGTAAATCAATCCGACATCTGGACTTTATACTGGACTTGATTGATGAACTTCTCCTGGAAGGGCAGCGTGAAGGGACTGAGCGCCCCAAACCCTGCAAAGGACGCAGATCACCTTCTGGACGTCAAGAAAATCCTGTCCGCCTTGAATTTTCCAACTCGCGTCATTGGCCAACTGTAATCCCACCAACCGAACACCAAGCAAAACCAAGAAAGCTTTGTGAAGTTTGCAAACCTGCACGGAAAGAAACTCAGTTTTTCTGCCCTTCCTGTGATGTTGCACTTCATCCACAGTGTTTTGAACCATATCATACGAAGTCGAGATACAATACACATGAAGAATGAACACTTTTTACATGTATTGATGGCTTTAGTTGCTTTTGATGAACTTTTAATTTGAGAAGTGGAGTTTTTTACATGTACATGTGGCAGTTACATTGATTTGCAGATTCAACATATGCTGAGCAATAATTCCATATATACATTGCACAAGTAGCATCAGTGTAGCATGAATGGTCCACAACTCTACGTAATAAAACATGTGGATATTTTTTATAACGTTTGATTTGATATTTCATCTCAATCAGTTTATATGTACATGCATGTATGTGTACTTTCTTTCAAATATATATTTTTTTTAATTTCATTCACTTCTGCTCAGTATTCATCAATTGTAATATTTTTATTTGCTTCTAAAGGCCACCACCGCACCTTGCGACTGATCTGCGACCCGATTTTTAGAAAAAGTGGGTTTCTTGTATTTTCTAATAATATAAACAAATAGAATGATCTTATTTGAGGTTGAGAATAACTATTAGAATACTAAGCCTCGGTTCGCAGTAAAGGCCAAATTGGCTATAAATCATAGCTCATCGTATGATTGCTATGACGTCATTACGATTCTGATTTGAATTTGCTTTTATACCTACTGTATGAAGAGGAATAAAATAGCCATAAATTTTCAGTTTAGTATTCATATGACGATTCAGAACTTTGAACAGTAGTTTGTTCCATGTTTTAATCTTCTCATCAATTGTTATAACGTTTTATTCCAAATTCGAGTCGTAGACCAATCGTAAGGTGTGCAGTGACATATTTATATTATACTTATTTCAATGATTTCAATCAGTTTACATAGATCTCCTCTGCAATGTTCTTGCCTTTCACAGTAATGCTTTTTAGTTTATATTTTAGTTTATATTTTTTAGTTTATATTTTATTTACTTTCAATTACTAGTATCGGGCATCTTGCAGTTTACATACATGTACAAGTACTGCCAATTTTGTACATGTTCTTGCCTGTCTACATCCATTGGCAATTAGTGTCAGACTGTTAGAAATGTTTAATTCTAATAATCAATATTCTATCATTGTAGTTGCCATCGTAAATCATTTTGAAGTCATTTCACTTTGATCTTTTTCATTTCAGTCAGTGTACTTGGACTGAACAATTCCTTTGCCTGTCCTTGTACATGACAGTTGTTTGCGATAATTGTTTGCTATTGTTTTTTGTACGTATTCTTGCCTAACTTTATACTACATGTATGTACATGTACATGTACATGTACATGGCAATTATTTTCATACATACATATTTCTGTACCGATGATTTTAATTTTATTTATCATTTCAATCTATTCCACTTTGATTCTGAATAGTATATCTGGCTACTTGCAGTTTACTACAAATTTTTTTGTATATATATTCTTGCCTGACTTCCTACAGTGGGGGTTAATGCCAGTTTGATATTTGTATGTTATTAGAAGTACATGTAATTATGCAATGAATTTCATTTCGACCAGTTGTTCTGATACTGAACAATCATTTTATTCCTCAACTCGCTGCCAGGTATACAATGCACATACTGTAAACATACTGTAACACGTCGGTGTAATGTCAGTCTGCTTTGTTTTATATTTTGAAAGATTATTGTTCTCAGTACATGTATTTCAATAAGTTTACTGTTATAACAGCATTTAAGTCATACAGTACATGTATGTACATGTACAAAATCAACAGATACTGTTTTCATTACAGTCTTTTGAGGACAATGTACAGTAGTTGATCCGTATAATCATCTTGCCTGAAATTGTTGCCGTAGTTACATTTAGTTGGTTAACCAAAACCGAAACTGATTTGTTTTTGTTTTTTTCATTCTACTCAATATTCCCTGTGTCCACACATTCAGTAGTTGCTATTTCAATTTGATATATTTTGTTTGGATTTCAGCAAGAATTGATAACTTTGAATAGGTTTTCATTTACTTGCTTGTTGATATAAACGACAGTACTTGTATTTGAAAAAATAATTTTGTTTGAAATAATTCCTATTTATGTTTCATTTAATTTCATTTATACATGTACATGTAGTTAAATATTCATCACATATCTCTCAATTTCAATTAATCAAGTTTACACTCTGAACAATAATCTTGCCCATTTGCTTGTATGACTAATTCAGAATCATGTAGGGTGAAATATTACCTTTTTTTCATCTGCTTCCTAGTTCATATTGTAATAATTTATTGATGAACCAAATCTTGCAATAAATAACCATGGGATATGTGACTGACAATTCATGTTACAAGATTTTGTTTTCTTTTTCAAGATGTGCCCCATAGCACAAGAGAAAAGTGAGCTTTAAAGATGGAACATTGATACAGAGAAAGAGGGGGAGAGAGAGTAAGAGAGAAAGTGAGAGAAAGTGGGAAGAGAGAAAAAGAGAGAGGGAGCAATGCTAGTTATTTGATTTTTGCACTGTCCAAAAAAAAAGGAATATAGCGTTATTGCGTCTCTGCTTTAGGGCAGTTACGTGTAGACCATGAGGCACATGTAAGCTGTCTCATGGGGCGTTGCATGAAACATGCAATCAATTGCAAGTCAAAATGGGGCCCAAAAATCAAACATAAGTCCTAAAATTGCAAATTTGCACTGATTTCTGGTCTGCTTGCAACAAGAGGTAAAAAAATCATTCGCTATAGTACAAATTGAAAAAAAAAAAAGAATTGTGAGGATAATAGAAAAAGCGGTGGACGAAGAAAGAAGGAAAAGATAAAGGAATAACTCTAGGATAAAGACAAAAATGAATGAATAACTCTAGTATAAATGGAGGAGAAAAAACAGAAGGAACAGCCATAGGATAAATGAAGTAAAAAGAAGAAAAAAATAACATTGATGAAAAAAAAAAACAGTCATGAATCATGTGAATAAGTGCGAAATGGGAAACTACAACGGGGATTCAGAATTGATAGAAATAAAAAAAAACACACAAATGTCAAAGGAGGGTCAAAATGAAAGGGGGAGCGAAATACACGAAATGCAATCAAAGAAAAAAAGACGAATGGAAGTAATAGTATTTACTTTCGGAAAAGAATTCAGGCTGTACTGTTTTTTACACAACGCAGGAAATTAGGATGAAACCAGTGGCGTATCCAGGGGGTGGCGCAACAGGCACCCCCCCCCCCTATTGGCCGTCGTAAAAAAAAACTAGCAAAAAAAAAAAGTTGTTCATTAAATAGGATTCAAAATTGGTCACATATAGGATTATTTTGCATCTTAGCCCTTCTTCAGAAGCAAACATTTTCCCCCAGGACGGCGATCAATAATGCCTGGCGCCCCCCCCCCCTCCTATTGGGAAATCCTGGATACGCCCCGGAAACAGATGAAGTTCATGGAGGAAACAAAGTTGGGGAGGAATTGATATATCGTATAGCTTCACCAACCCCGTGTCCCTCTGTCTAAAGAGAGAGAGAGCGAGAGAGGGGGGGGGGGAGCAAAATACAACCGGCGCAAAAACAATTCGTTAGACACCGGAATGGAGAGAAACAAGAAACGATGGGAGAATAAGGATGAGAGAACGACGGCAATAAACTGATTTAGGCCTATTTCTTATCAACTATCAAACAAAATTCTCCAGTAATTCGTCCGACAAAATATACATGTACCTTGGCAGACGCTTACGGCAAATATTGGGGGGGGGGGGGGGGCTTCCCGGGATCGGGCCATAAAAGGATAAGCGATCGATCAACAGGATGGTAAGGAGTATATAATGGCAACTGCTAAGTGTGATGGCATTTTTGCACCTAGCTCAATGGGCCATTTTTTGTTTGTTTGTTTGTTTGGTTGTTTTTTGTTTGTTGCTGTTAATGCTTTCTGAAACAATCGATCCTCATTTAGACCATCTCGCTATTCCTGTTTAGAAATTAGGAGTAAGCGGAGCGAGTGAAGATATGGCCAATATCTTTCGTAATAGAAGTGTTAGTTTATCATAAAACTACGCTATGTAACTATACATATCAAATTTTGAAATGCATATGATAGTTTAGGGGGCTTTAGCATTTTTTTTGTGGGGGGGAGGGGGGTATTTGAGTCCACAAGCAAAGCCCCTTGTCCGTAGAACCTCGCCTTCACGCCTGTAACATCAGCAGAAGCAAGATAGATTCAGATTCAGATTTATAGTTTTATTGATTCAATTCATATTGGGCTATTCTCGATGTCATTCATAAGAACATAAATGGGATACTGGCAAATACACCCCCCAAAAAAGGAGAAAGTCCGAAGACCGAAAATTCTGCTCGGTTACAACCATGAAATGCATAAAATGGAATAACTGATATATGAAAGGTAACCAGGGGCGGCGATACAGTGGGACGTGGGATGGGGGGTCGACCACCCCTACGATTTTTTTCAAGTAGGCCCAAGTGAAAGCAAAGAAAAAAAATTAGGAGAAAAAGCACAAGAACAAAAAAGATGAATAAAAGGAAGAAAGAAAAAAAAAGAATATCACAAAGGATAGCCATGTACTGTAGCCCTATATTACCGTTATTCAATTGAGAAAAAAAAATGGCGTCAAGTTTAGGTCGTCTTGCCTCTCCTATCAAAATACCCGAGCGTTACATCTGAAGGTTACATTATAGAATAGTCTGGACAAATGAAATTTGCGCGATAAATAACTCGGGTACCAACCGAAGTTCCCCCAAAAAAGTATGTTTTACATCCATCCTCATCTGACACAGGCATTATCTCTTTTCTTTCAAAACGGGTCTACAATGAAATCTTTTATTTTCAATAACAAGAAGAAGAAGAAGAACAAGAACAATAGTAATTATAATAATGTAATTATATGATGAATATGATGTTGATAATGATGATTTTGTTGATAATGATGATTATGATGATAATAATAATAACAAAAGCAACAACACCAACAAAAACATGATTATTTGTAAGACCATACCGAAACCTATATGCTTTCTATAAAGATTCTATCTTTTTCTTCATTATAAATCTAACATTTGGAACATCCCATTCACTCGATTATTTTCATATCTTTTTCTGGAATTACACTTTTCTCATCACTTGTTCTGTCTTCATTTCTGACCTTCTTTATTACCGTCTCTTGTTCTCCATTATAAGCACTCTATTTTATATTTCTCTCACCCTCTTCAACAACAATTTCGTCTTCTGTGCTCGTCTATTCGTTTAGAACAGAACAGAAAAAAAAACCACCAAGAGGAAAAGTGGAAACAAAGAGTACGATCAAAACTCATGAGGCCAAAAAATTAATAAATGTCAATTGCATAATGAAATAAAAGCAAAAGGTTAGAAATAAATAGATGAAAATCTTTTGGGGACATTTCTTCTACTTTTTGTTTTACATTCATAGGTTTATTATGGAGTTCACGATTTCTCATCATCAGCATCATACTTTCATTATTGCTTCCTCTGCTGAATTGTTTTCTGTATAAAGGAGTAGCGTTATTCACATTTTATTGAACTACATACAGTATATTCAGTTAGTCGCCGTACTTTACAAACAATAAACCGAGTCCAGCTTGGGTTCTAACGGTTTCAAAAGCATGAATGGATTTCCTGTCTTTTCATCGCAGATGAGAACAAAGGAAATACGAACGAAGGTTGCCAACGCCACGTCAGATAATCCCCCATTTTGTCAATGGAGCTCCAATCCAGGGGGCGGGGGGGGGGGGCACTTCCCCGTTTTGTGAAGGTCATAAATGTCTATAACTCAGCGAGAGGATCTAACATAATAAAACACTCATCGATTACTTTCTTTTCCAAAGGCGGATCAAAGTTGGTGGCTGTAGAAAAGAATAATACCGAATATATACTTGTACCAGTGTACCACTTATAACAGAGGAATTACTATTGAACATTTCCCCTGTTTAGACTTTAGAAGTTACCGAAAGTCGAACCGATTTATAAGGTTTAAACTCTGTGAATTCATAAGTCTTCCGACCACTTCATGAGAGCTTATAATCTGCGGCAAAAACCCCCCAAAACGCGAGAATAGATAACACAGAATCCACACGAAACGATTCTGTAAAGATGATTATAATAATAAGAGAAACATCGTTTTGTTTTGCTTTTTTTTTTTGGCAAAAAGAAACACATTAGCACTGTGAAAATGGTAGTCCTTTTCTTACTACGAAGCTGCTAAAGTTATCAATATCAATTTCTTATAATATAATCATCATTTTACATATACATCAACAAAATTGAATAACTTGAAAAGGCGACAAAATGGGAAAATACAGAATGATTCGGAGAAGCGTGTAGTCTCGCTAAAATAATAAATTCCTATAACAGCAACCCATCATGATGGTATAAGAATGACTACTAATGAAGTATTGTTTAAAAGGAAATATGAAGGATAAGATGGGAAAATAAGAATGAAAGTAAATGATTTTATTCATTCATTGTTAAATCAGCTTGAATCAGCATAAGACGAATTATTTAAATACATATAAAGCAATAAATAGAAAATATGATATGCAAACACGTTTATGAGTTATTGTCGCAATAATGTCTTATGAAAATAAATATTAAAAAAACAGAATTGTGAGGATAATATATATATGGCCGGCGGAACCGGGGGCCCCCAATATTTTTGCCTCGGACATATAAAATGTGTTACAAAAATTTGGACCCCCCCCCCCCCCATGTGTGTGATGACGACATCGACTATCGGCGATGTCCTTAGAATCGTTTTTTTTTTTTTTTTTTTTTTTTTTTTAGAGGGCAGGGCTTGCCGGGAATGTCGACAACGGCGACGATATTGGACTCTTTTTGGGTTGTCTACAAAAATTTTTGTCGGGAATGTCGACGGCGGCGGTAACTGGGCCCATTTTTGTAGCACAATAGTAACATTCCCTGCATGGTTCCCATATTTGGGCCCCACCAATCTCAAAAACGTTCGGCTGGCCCTGATAGAATGTGGTAGACGAAGAAAGGAGGAAACAAATCAAGGGAGACAAAACGGAAGGATAAAGGAATAACTAGAATTATGATAAATGAAGAAAAATGGGGGAAAATAAAAGAATAGCCCAAAGATAAACGACGAAAAAAGAAGAACAAAATAAAATTTACGAAAAAAAAAGCAGACATGAATCATGTGAATAAGTGAGATATAGGAAGCTACAACGAGAATTCAGAATTGATAAAAAAAAAAAAACTCAAAACGAAAACAAAAACAAATACAAAATAGGGGGTCAAAAGGAAGGGGTTGGGGAAAACAAGAAATACAATCAATAAATGAAAAAAGACGAATGGAAGTAAAAGTATTTACTATCGGAAAAAGAATACAGGCAGAAAATTACGATGAAACAGATGAATTTCATGGAGATGGAGGAAACAAAATGGGGTGGAATTGATATGTCGTATATATAAATCCACCAACCCCGTATCCCTCTGTCTAAAGAGAGAGAGAGAGAGAGAGAGAGGGGGGGGGGGGGGGGGGGGGTAAAATACAACCGGCGCAAAAAACATTGGTGTTGACTCCGGAACCTCATAAATTATTCATTATTTCCGTCGGCACTAGCCAATAAGGAAACAAGAAAATGAATAATGCATGACGTATCGCGCAGTTTCTTGCACCGGACACTATGAATATTCAGTAAGCCAGCGGCAAAAGCGATCAAGGCGCTGATTGGCTATGAACGCAGTAGACCACACCCCCTCCTTGACAACCACGCTTCGTTGAGCTTGTCAGGATTTTTACCGTTCCCAGCGGGGGAATCGCACAGCGCTTTACCGTCTTCAACGGGTTAACACTATTCAGCCCAGAACAATAGATTTCCTCCACTAATCCCATTGTTCTGGCTTGTATAGTGTTAAAGTGTAGTCAATGAATGCTGACTGGTACTGTAAGTCTGCATTATTACTTTGAAAATGATATTCCCAAGAAAAAGTTTTCCACTTTTTGTTCCTATTCACCCATGTTCACCCCTTTCTGTAATGGTATTGTACATGTACATGCTACTGCATTTCTTAAAATCCTTTCAATAAGTTAAAAACATGAAGGTAATCTTGAGAAACTGTCACCTTTTGAAGAAAAGATTGTCTTTTAAGTGCATCTCACTTTAATACCGGTGTGTTATAAAGATTTGCTGCAGCATTTCTTAAAGGTTATTTATATTATAGTGTCATAGAGTGTCAAAATTGAAATTTCTTTCGCAAGGGCTACTTAGAAGTCCACCTACATGTATTGTGTTCAGAGATTTTAATCAGTGGCGTATCCAGGGGGGGCGCAACAGGCGAGCGGCCCCCCTATTGGCCGTCCTAAAAAAAAATATAGCATTATATAGCACTATTTTGCATCTCAGCCCTTCTTCAGAAGCAAAAATTTCTCCCACATGACGGCGATCAATAATTCCTGGTGCCCCCCCATTGGGAAATCCTGGATACGCCGCTGTTTTAATGCACTACATCTATGAGGTCTTAGTCACAGAGGTCCACTGTGTCATTCATATTTTTCCTTTTAAACAATACATATTTCCTGCATGTACTTAGTAAAAATACAAAACTTTTTCTCATCCTGTATCAAGATCAGATTAGTTACATGCTCTGCTGTTCAGGCGCGAGGCCTGCTTTGAACACTCCAATTTTTTCAAAGTAAACGTTCCGGCCTCTCCTGGCACTCAATTAAGGGCACCGGGCAAAAACCGAGAGGAAGGCCAGGACTGCAGTACTCTGTATAAGGAATACCCTACTGCCCCGCAGTGCATTTTGATATTAAAGAACCCACTTTCTGATTTTCCTTCTTATAATACATGTGCACTGTACACAATGTACACAGAATCATACACAGAAGCATGCACAAACAATGCATGCATTATTATTACATTTCTGAGTAAATGCACTAACTTTTCAGTTTCGTTTATTTCCCACTACTTTTGACAAAATTCACTTCCTCTTGTACGACAAATACATAAAAATAAAATACACGTGCATTTTACAATCATGGTCCATGGTCATGTACAAGCATTCACAAACAAAGCATACATTACATTTCTGAGAAAATGCACTTTTGTCATCAATAACTTTTTTTCAGTTTCGTTCATTTCACACTGCTTTTGGACAAATTCACTTCCTCTTGCCAAGTACAGCAGTACAAGTATTGTTGTAAATGAATGTCTTCCAATTTCAACACAAGGGATGTGCTGTAATTGGGACTTGAAAAGGTGAAAATTACTTATCGTAGCAGGAGGTGTCAAATTCTTCAGGGAAAGTGAGTCACAAGAAACATAAGAGAATGGAAGCAAGCAACCACTATAGTCACTACCCTCGTAGATGCTCTTGAATACATGTATATATGCAGTGTACATGCCTGTCAAGCTTAGTGTAAAGAATCAAATCAGTGTATTAAAAAAAATTATACTGTACATGTATATTTATTAATGAGAAAAGTATGATTGAATTTCATTGTATTTATTTCTCTATTTCTTTATTTATTTTTGTTATTTAGACAGGGTGACTCATTATCACCAATAGTGGTTGTCTTCCATGAGGCCCTGATAGCAATAATAAATATACATTTTATAGTCAACAAAATCCTGAAAATAAACTCAGATATAACAAAAAATAAATAAGAACATGTACATACATATATCTTAGGGCCATAATAATGCTACATTTGATTCATTTTTATTTATTTATTTATTTATTTATTTGTGCATGCTTCAGGAATCATATTTACAATCACATAATAATACAAAGTATTACACAGTAATATTGTTTCATATTGAAACACACAGAGGTTTGGCAAAATAAGCTATAAGCTTGAGAGGTATTGCCACACCTGCATACTTAAAACAAACAATATAAACGGGTAAAACCATTATAATAAAATAAACATAAATCAAAACGAACCTTAAAATGGTAAACGAGATAATAAAAACAAAAGAGGAAAAAAACAAAAAAGAATATGGAAATATACAAAAGAAAAGAAAAGAAAAGAACCCCTATATAGTTAGTAAGTTATAAAGATATAAATTTACATGTACACCCAGAGAAATTCACAACGCTTGTAAGAATCTATATAAAGTGAGAATACCCAGAACTGATGGATACAGAAACAGCACTAGTTACATATGTGAGATAAGCATGCATTTAACACTGCTTTTGAAGGAGTGTATGGTCAATAAGTTACGAGTTTCATTTGGTAATGAGTTCCAAACATCTGGGCCATAATGCCGTACAGATTTATGTGCTAACACTGTGCGGGGGTTGGATAAATGAATGTTTGCTGATTGTCTAGTCCGATAAGAATGAATTTCGTCATTTCTTTGGAACATTGAACAAAAGGTCGCAGGCAAGAGCTTGGTGTTATAACGATACATAAATGTTGACATTTGAAGGAAATTAATGTCACAGACTGGCAGAGAGTTTTCAGTTTAATAAACAGGGGATGTGTGTGGTCAAGGTAACCAGCACCAGCACATATTCGAATTGCTTTCTTTTGTAGCATGAGAATATTATCGGTTGTACCCTTGGATGTAGCCCAAAGGATATTACAATAGGAAATATATGGTAGAATAAGAGTGTTGTATAAAGTAAATAATGTTCTGGAGGGTACAATATACCTAACCCTATATAAAATACCAATGCCACGAGAAATCGGTGTCCTTATGTGCTGCAAGTGATCTCCCCAGTTGAGTTTTTCATTTATCAGAACACCAAGGAACTTCGTACATGTTTTCTGCTCTAATAGGACATCATCAAGTTTGATGGAAAGATATTGTTGACATGATTTTTTACCCTTGAAATGAATAAAATTAGTTTTTTGCAGGTTGAGAGACAGCATATTACTTCGAAACCAATTCGCTATTTTTGGCAGTTCCGAGTTAACTCGGTTTTCTAGTAAATTTATGTCTCGATGAGAAAGGAATACACTCGTATCATCAGCAAATAAAATGTAATTCAACAAAGTGGATACATTACATAAGTCATTAATATATATAAGAAAAAGCAGTGGCCCTAGTATGGAACCTTGAGGCACCCCACATCTTAAAAGTGATATATCAGAATTGACAAAATTATAACAGGTGTATTGCCTCCTCTGTGAAAGGTAGCTGGAGAACCATTCTAAAGCAATGCCTCTTACCCCATAGTGTTCAAGTTTATATAAGAGTATGGAATGATCAAGTGTGTCAAAAGCTTTGCTCAGATCCATGAACACACCTATAGTGTGTTCCCGAGTTGCCAAGGCTCCAGAAACAAAGTCATAAAATCTCACCAACGCAAGGTCAGTAGAGTGAGACTTTCTAAATCCAAACTGGTTAGGATTAAGTAATTTGTTTTTGTCAAGAAAGCCGATGAGTCTATTATAAACAATTCTCTCTAGGATTTTTGAGAAGCTAGGTAGAATTGATATTGGTCTGTAGTTATTAATACTAGAAGTGCTATCTCTCTTATGAACAGGGATAACCTTTGCCAGTTTGAAATGACAAGGAAACACACCAGATGAGAGAGAAAGGTTACAAATGTGCACCAAAGGTATCAAGATCGAACCAATAATTTGCTTTAGAAAAGCTGAACTAATTTCATCATGACCCAAAGCCCTACTATTCCTAAGCGAAGAAACAATATTTAATATTTCAAAATAATCTGTTGGCTTAAGGAAAAGTGACACCTGGGTCTTCCCGTGATTTAGAAGATGGTCCTTGAAATTCATGCCGGTGGAATTTATTTTCTTTGCTTGATTTGGGCCTATATTCACAAAATAATTGTTGAATGCATTAGCAATATCTTCAATATTTGATATTTCATTACCATTATGGACAATTTTTTTGGCAGATTCCGCCTTCCGTCGCTTGCACAATAAATCCTTAACAATTCTCCAAGTAGATGACATGTTGCCTTTAACATTTTCAAATTGTTTTGAGTAGTAAAGGCATCGTGATGATCTAATGATCGACGTCAACTTATTACGATATTTCTTATATTTATCTTTATTTTCTTGAGAAGGTTTCTTAACGCTTCTTTTATATAAAATATTCCTTCTTTTGATAGATTGAATGATCCCTTTTGTTATCCACGGATGTTTACCAGATTTCTTAATAGATGATTTCACCAAAGGAATCAGTTTATCAAAGTGACGGTAAAATGTACTTCTAAACAGATCATAGGCTTTTTCAACATCGTTACATCCCAGTACATTTGTTTTATTTTTATTTATTTTTAAAATCTTTTTAAAAATCTTTATTCATTCACTACTAATTATTATTATTTAGTTATTTCTTCTTTTTAGGTGGTCTGTCGTAGTCGACAGACCACCTCTTAATTTCGTCAGAATTTTCTTTATTATTTATTTATTTATTTATTTATTTATTATTTATTTTTATTTTTCCACCACTTTCTTGTTGCCATGATTCCTCAATATCGGCTGAGTCAAATTTTATCAAAATCTCTACAGTCATGAGGACATATCAGATCAAGCTCGGGTATCTATTTCAAGGTCATCAGGTCATCGTGACGTCATCCAGGCGCCATTTTGTGATATCACATTATCAATCATATCTTCATAACGAGTCATCAAAAATGAACCATATTTGACATACATTAACTTCAGGTCAAGGGACAACATAAAATGTCATCAAAATTTGCGCGCACATCATGACGCGCACGTACGCGCGCGTCAAAATTTAAAAATGCTCAAAATCTCTTTTTAATCAAATTAGAGTATTGTTCAGGACATTTTAAGCATTTTAATTTTTTCTGTCCGTGCGCGTCCGTGCACGCGTTATGCGCGCACACAGCGCGTAGAGAACGTAAAAACGCCATTTTTTCGCATATTTTGTCTTCCTGACACTATTCTTGACAATTTCCAACTATTTACAGTCAATCTCGACCTTCCATAATGTCGTACGCGCGCGTCAAACTTTCAAATTCGTGCGCACGTCAATGGGCATTCTAATGTAAAAAGTGGTAAAAACATGCCCATCTAGAATTCGCCATAGCTCCTCAGAATATACGGAAACCCCCCAATTTCTTTACATATTCTGAAAGCCTGTGAGTTGTAGATTTGAAATCATGTAGAATTTTTGCCGATCTCATGTTCTAACGTCATCATATTTGCATATGAACTCAAAAAAATGATTTTGAAAAAATGACGTCATCATTTTTGTATTCATTTGCTAATATTTCAGTAATAGGTGATCGATTTTCTTCCAAATTTTGATATGTTATAGCTGAGACAATTCTCTACCAGATCAGTTACCATCATTTTTCATTTTGATGACGTTATCACACTGAAATCTTCAATTAAAGACGACATGTCAGATTTTTCCCTATTTGCGTGTTATGTCTATGGAAGATGATTTTTTTTCGAATCACGAATCTACATGACATCGTTCTCTGAGCAGTATCTCAGTTATTATTGGTCTATTTCCTTCCAGATTTTAATATGTTGTAGCTGAGACTATAAGCTTTTATTAGTAAGCCCTCCAATTTTTAATCAGATGTCGGGATCATGCCCAATTTTTCAGTACAAAATGGGATTTGAGAATCCCGTTTTTCGTTTACGTGTTATCTCTATGGGAATTATTTTGGTCTATCGGTAAAGCACATGACTACCATGGTCAAGGTACCTGGTTCGATCCCGGGGCCGATTTTTTTTTTTTTTTTTTTTTTTTGCTTCTTTTTGCCTGTCATTTTACCATCCTCTTCGACTATTGTAACATAAAAAATCACTAATCATGTAATAAACTGCCTTATTTTCCGTATTATGTCTATTAGAAAGTAGTGTGCAGTAGTTTATGTACAACCCTATGGCAAATTGTGATTTCCTGTCCTGTATTAGAGCTATGGTGTTAATCTCCCAAGTATCCTGTATCATCATCATTATTATCATCACCATCATGATCATCATCGCTACTATTATATCATCGCCATCATCATTATGTCATTATAATCATAATCACCGTTATCATCACCATAATCATTTTACAATGACCGATACACATTTTGCTACATTCCTGTCCTCAGGAAGCATCTCCATTCATGGCATTCTTGACATCCTGTCTTCTGTTTAGTATTTCCCCATTAATATGATCATCCTGATTACAATCATGATCGTGCCAATTTAAGGACAGACCACCTAATTCGTCTTCGTGACGAATTCAAGTCTAGTTCTTCTTCATTTTCTTCTTCTTTTTTTTTTTTTTTTTTTGGGGGGGGGGGGTAATTAATAATTAATAACATTAAGAAGATACTCAATATTTCACTGATACTGTGCAAATGAATTGTTACACTGAATTTAAACGGTACATGTACTACATGTGTATAACACATTTTTGGTTGAATAACTATTGAATATCTTATACTATCACTATTAAGTAAGTGACCACTGGATGGACATTAGCAACAAACAGCTCTTTAAACGCATCTTCTCAGCAACATATTAAAAGTGTACCAATCACCCATTAAAAAAAAATGTTATTTGGGTGCAGCGAGAAAGTATAAAGTCAACCTCAAAGAGCTTTACCTGGCATTCTATAGGTCAACAGTTAAGGAGTATGAAGGAAATAAAAGATATCATGAAAATCTGTGTGCGGAACCCAACTCCGACTTGGAACCCGTGTAGGCCCAACTCTTTGCAAGCGCGTATGGGTGCATCAACTAGTCTACTCGCAAGTCACTTTTAAGTTTATTGAGAGTGCACTGTAATAAAATTGCACTATCTATCTATAGAAGTAATATCTGTTGCACATATTTGGAATATAGTATAGCGACATGAAATTTCTAACATGTAAAGCAAAATATCTTGAGTGATTGGTATCTTTTAAAGGGCAATCCAACCTTTGTAAAAAGCTGATTTGTGTGAAAGCAGAAAAGTTAGAGACACAGGATGGTGAAAGTTTGAAAAAAATTGGATAAAGAATAAGAAAGTTATGAATGTTTGAAAATTGAGATCACTAAATCTATACGAATCTCAAATTGGCAATTTGGTGAATCATATTCGAGGTCAATTCTCCCATTTGTCGTACACCAAAATATCTTTAAATTCCGGTTTTCTCATGAGCGCCTTTTCTCTCGGAGCAGTATTCAAAATATATTGCACAATGTTATACAGTAGGTTCCTACAAAGTTGTACATTTTGAAAACTTGACATTTTAGTCATTTTGTTTGTTGGAGCGAATGGGAAAGTTGACCGCTGCTACATCACAGTGACCGTAACAATTTGAAATTCCCATATACTGTATGTATAGTGATTACAACTTTAAAAAACACCCCACAACTTTCTTCGTGTTTGGTCGATTTTGTTCAAACTTTTACCAATTTGATTCTCTGAATTTTCTGTGTGGTTTTCAAAGAAGCAGAAAATTTAAAGAAACAGATCAGTGAAGGTTTAAGCAAAATACGATAAGAAATAAGAAAAGTTATGAATTTTGGAAGTTGTTATCAATCAGACACGAACTGGCAACTCCGTGACATATCTTGTGAGCTCCTCTCCTATTTGCCCTGTACCCCAAAATCATTAATTTCCATTTTCTCTAAAGAAAATATTCAATCATACATGCACTTTAGATATTATCATTGCTCAAATACACAAAGCCAGTATGAAACAAATCTACTCCTTCATCAAAAACTAAGAAAATTAAAATTGATGAGATTTTCTGTACTGAGCAAATGGGAGAGGAGCTCGCAAGATACGTAACAACTTGTGTTTGATTGATTACAACTTCGAAATTTATAACTTTCTTATTTATTGGATTTTGCTCACACTTTCACTAATCAGTTTCTCTCATTTTTCTCCTTTTCATTTAAATTAACTGAATACCAGGGTTGACTATCCCTTCAAGTAGATAGACAGTGAAAGAACTTACATAGTTTATCATGGCCTCCATTTCATCATCACTTCGCACCGTGATCCGATCACCATCTTCATCTTCATCTGCAATCAAATTCAGATTACTCGACATTAAAGACATACTCTGGGCAGTTTTTATGAACATCGTTTGCTTGTTACTTGGTTGAACTCCCAATTAATGTATGCACAGTCTCACAGCAAAACTTGTGGCCCACTTGGATATTCCTCTGAGTTTGCCTATGACAGATCAGCATGCAGACAGCATTCAGTCATGGTTCAGGTGGGGAATTTATGAAGGTTAATTTTCTTTACGGGGCAGTTCTTCTTTAAAGTTGGAGGAGGGTGCATGAATTACGTAACACCTGTCGGCTGTAACAGTTAAATTCCTCGGAATGCAATAGCGTCTACAAAAGAATAATACTTCTATTTGCCAGAGTGGTATATTACATGTCATGTACATGATATGAATCAAGCAAATAGCAAAATCTAGTTCACTTGGCCTTCAACTAAATCTTTTCTGGACACAAATTCTTTTTAACCGCAGATTTACATCATCAATGAAGTAACAAAAACTTCCAACTGGCTTTGAACTCTATAAAACCGGTTTGGCACAATTTAAATCAACTTGATTTAAATCACAATTTACATCGCCTTGATTTTTTTTTTTGGGGGGGGGGGATAAAAACAAAGAAATACATGTACCTACAAATTTTGGTGTTGGTTTTATTGATGAGACAAAAAGAAAATTACTCAGAAGTCAGAAATCATTCTCTGATTTTTTATTTGGCTAACAAATTTTCTGAGTGAGAATTTTTGTACTAAAGATCTACCAAAATAATATGTTTCTTATCTATAGGAGCAACATTTAGGGATATATCTTAAAAGATATTATTTAAATCAATCTTCTTCTTTTTTAAATCATGACTTCTTTCCAACCCTGCTATAAATGAATGGGAAAAGGAACTGAAAAAAACTTACACTCAAATGCAGCTGGAGTGTTGTCTTGTAAAACTTGAGCTATCACCTCCTAGATATCAAAGAATGAAAATTAGACATGGATTTAACTCATTAATACCAATGAAATTTGGAACACTATACAATAGTATTCAGATTAATCTTCTTTAATCAATACATTCATGCAACAAAATAAAACTAAAATGGACAAATATACATGTACATGAAGACTTACAGGTATTCAGCAAAAATTGCAAATCTGTATAAATTTTACATTTCAAACAATACATGTATGTTCCACTTTAATAACATAAATTTGCGTAAATTTTGAATTTCAAAAAAATTGTTTTTAAAAATACATTCCGCTTTAATAACATTTGACTATCTTTCAAACAATGGCTGTTGTGCACTCAACCGTAATAGCAACATTGAAACAAATGTTACCTAACAACAAAGGAATATAAACTCTATCCATACATGCTAAAAATACCCTGTTTATCCCACACTTTTAAAACAATTTACTCAATTCAAAAGTGTAACATTTTTTTCTGACTTACACTGTATAAAGTCCCTAACCTAACTAAGTTTTCAAGAATAATCTCATAATCACAGTCAACAGTGCTCTGAGTGTTTTGCGTGGCAGTAATTCCCTAGCTTCCCAAATATAACACGAACACGGTCAATCACTAGCATACGTACCTGCTAGCTCAGTATAGCATGCACGTGTATGCAGCATTGAAAAAAGAGCTGAAAATACTTTGATAGGGCCAGCTAGAGCGACAGCAAAACACCCAGTCGCCCCAGTTAATATTTTTATGGCATAACGTATAACTTTATTACGTACGAGCATGCAACAACTGTTATATAGTCTACCCGCTATTTTCAGTATTTGCGGCATGTATGTACAGTACAGTCGTACACAATACTTGCGCTCCGCAGATTCGCAGCTTCGCCAAAGCCAATGCAAGATTTTCTAGTGCAAATAACGTTGCACTTTTCAGTGTACGCGAATTCATCATGGGATCATCTTAGAAGTGCATCACCGTTGAGAAGTTGCGTAATGTAGTGTACACTGTACGTAGAGGGATGAATTATATCCACGATCTTTTGAGTTGAACCCCTAGCCAGCCCAGCTGTAAACACACATTCACATCTTGTCATATAAAATGGCGGCTGCGTGCGACGTCGCGCGCTGTCGGCGACGTATAGTTTCAATTATGGTTGTATCGCGCGCCATCACACGCAGCCGCCATTTTATATCTGCATGACAAGAGGAGGCATGGATACACAAACACTGGTGAGTTCTCGGAAATTTCTTATGATCTTTTTTTGGATTTTTTTGTAAAAACACGTACGATCAAAAAGACATACTAATACAATTAACGTTTCCCTAGGAGGAAATGCTGTGGGGAAGGGCCTGTCGGTCGCGGGAGTTATCAGAAAAGTGTTATTTCAGGGCATTTTCATGTCCTGCTAACCCGTGCGCATTTAGATTGCTGGGGAAAAATGCCTGGCTTCGTGAGTAAAAAGGCGTAGGCCTATAGTAGTCGCACCCACGGACGCTAGATGGCGCTATCACGCAAGTACACAGATAGTCAATGCGTGATTTGGCCCGCTATGCATGCACACACTTCCGATACCGCCTGTGTTAAGCGAATGACAAGCGAATGAATCTGAGATTTTTTCTTTCTGTGATTGGTCCCCCTATGTTTATCAATGACGTATTCTGCATGCCTGTGTGTTCATCGACCCGGGATGCCCTTTGCATCCCACCAAACCCAGGATTTTTTCCCTGAAGGAGCTAAGAAGTGGCGGTATGTATGCAATTTTAGGCATTTTTATCGCTACTTACCTTGTTCTTGTATAGTTTGAGTGGCTGATTTAGTGAAATGTGTCAGAATCTTTGTATTTTATGGCAGTTGAGTTCGTTATCTATCGATGCGTCATTGAATAACCGTGCCGCAGTGAATCGCCTATGCCTGTGAGAAGCATAGAAATGGGCTTGTCATGCAGTCAGCCCTTCAATTTTGGGTTTTGACTATCGATAGTACATGCCTAACATAGCAGCGAAGAATATGTCAACGTATTTTTCAGCATATGATGGACTATTTAGCCCTCATATTTCACTACTTATGAGATTTTCAAGTTTTGAGCCATCTATGTGATAATTGGAATATTAAGCATAATTTTAAGGCATGATTTGTGACTGTGAGTGTGAGCACTCATAGCTACATTCCTATACTTCGTGTGTAGAATCTAGGCAGTCATACGGCTCAACTTTTTCAAACACCACTGCACAAAAGTCACTAACATTCACTCAAAATCGGCATTTAATTTACAAAAACCGACCCCAATATATCCAAGAAATACAATAAATTCAACTCACCGATGTTGGAAAAGATAATTCCAAAAATGAAATCCGTAATTTACTGTCGATTCTCGTGAAATGAGCTATCGGAGTCATTGTGTACATTTCCTGGTCGCTGCGGGCGCTGACATCTCCCCAAAAGAATTTTGTCATTAAAAATTCGGTCCCTATCCCGTACACGGAAAAGTCCTGATTTTCTGTGTGCGCGATCGTAGAGAACGATGTGCGCTTGCGATCCCGAGTTTCTTCGTGGACAAAAATTTTATTGGCCGATTTTAGTCTAAGACATCGGCGGTATGTAAACAACACGCGATCGCGAAACAAATCGGCGGGGATTTCTTCGGTTTTGGGCATAATTTTGACTTTGGATTTTGCTGGAAATATGGAAAGTTCTTCCTAACGAGTAACGGCCATTTGATGTAGGAGTGAGATTTTTAAGGGCTGAATTTGAAAGCAAGGTATTTAAAATATTTATCTTATTTTCCCCCCATACCTTTAGTACATGCGACAGAAAATACCAACAACCAGGAAATGTACACAATGACTCCGATAGCAAATTACGGATTTCATTTTTGGAATCATCTTTTAGGTATGTTACAAAAATTTGAGAAATCTTATTTCAAGCATATAATTGATTCCATCAAATAGAGCTTAATGAAAGCTTCAATTTGATACCTCATTCAGCTCTGTAGCTGCAAAATTAATGAAGTTACAGTCATTTTTATGTCGAAAAATGAGCGCAATTAATTTCTTTTGTTTTCTATTGTTTTTATAGGAAAAAAAAGTCAAAAGTTGTGATCTCGGACCATCCATTCAAACACAAAAACTTTTATAACTTTCTTAAAATTAAAGCTAACAAGATGAAACTTTCAGCAATTACAGATAATAACAGTATGAACATTATGTGAAACTGTCTCATAAAAAAACAAAGGATAACCATTAATTAATTAATTAGGTGATTATTTTTTCTTTTCGTTCCATATTAAATGTATTTATCTGGTTTTTATATACGTGTATATATATAATATACTGATTTCCGCTCGAAATCTCTTTTATTTCACCAATCTTATTTTGTAATGTTAGATCAACTGTATATAATATGTTTTGTTTAGTAGTTTTCTCCCTCTCAAACAATTACTTTAATTAAACGAAAATCTTTTTTTTAATATATAATATTGTATCATTCGTTTAGGGGGTCTACATCACACAAGCTAACCTTTTTAGTAGATCCCTCCACATATCCTTTTGTCATCTTTCTATGTCATATCCATGTATTCTGTTTTTGCAGTGTTTGTAACTTGTACATATTGTTGTAATTTCATTGTAAATGTGGAATCTGAATAAAATCAAATCAAATTATTTTGTGACTGCATATGTTTTTGTGTATGTAAAAATTAAGCGTTTACTGAAATTATCAAGTCATCGAAGTCAAATGCGGACTGCAATATAAAATGCACACATGCAATCGCACGCTCCAGGGAGCGTTTCATCAAGCGATTTGTCAGTGATTTTCACTGACAAATTTGCTCTCAGCCAATCAGATGCAAGGATTTCAGTAGCTTATAACAGTTGTCGGTAAAAATCACTGACAATACGCTTGATGAAACGCTCCCCGGATCGCACAGAGCAAAGCGCATGCATCTCCCAGCGGGAAGCCATCGCTTCGCCGTGTCAACTTTGCAATGACATCCCTCAACTTCGCAACTAAAAAAACACATTTCTTATCGTAGAATTTTCACACAAATTCACCAACATCAAGAAAACATGTATAGAAAACATCCATTATACCTTAAATTGAATCCATTATCCAAGATTTATGAGAAAAAGGCACTGACAATCAAGCTCTCGGGAAAAAGTGGTGTGCTGATCGCAACGATGAAAAATTGCATACATGTTGGGTATTGAATGAAAGCTTGTACATTCAGCTACAGCTTGAAAATAACGTCACATGACAAAAATGCTATCAGCCAATGCAAAGGCAGTATTTACGGGGAGTCCCCACAGCCATACGCAAATCGCCCGAACAGCCGCTCGGGAGAATTTACTGCCGCGAGAGCGCACGCATTGTAAGTTGTAACGTACCTACATCTTTTCCAACATCGGTGAGTTGAATTTATTGTATTTCTTGGATATATTGGGGTCGGTTTTTGTAAATTAAATGCCGATTTTGAGTGAATTTTGGTGACTTTTGTGCAGTGGTGTTTGAAAAAGTTGAGCCGTATGACTGCCTATATTCTACACACGAAGTATAGGAATGTAGCTATGAGTGCCTAATCTATTTAATTTACACAAATATTTTTAAAAATCGTAATATTCATATTTTAACAACGACATGCCTACTGTTCCTCGGCGGTCAGTGAGTTTGCACAGGCGAGTGTATGGAGCGTTTCTGTCTCTAAAGTGAAGAGCCGACCCTATCCAAATAAGAGGCTAACGAACGAGAGACAGAATTTTCGGTCTAGTTCAGACCACTCATAGCTACATTCCTATACTACGTGTGTATAATGTAGGCAGTCATACACCTCAACTTTTTAAAACACCACTGCACAAAAGTCACCAACATTCACTCAAAATCGGCATTTAATTTGCAAAAACCGACCCCAAGATATTCAAGAAATACAATAAATTCAACTCACCGATGTTGGAAAAGATATTTCCAAAAATGAAATCCCTAATTTACTGTCGATTCTCGCGAAACGAGCTATCGGAGTCATTGTGTACATTTCCTTGACGCCGCGGGCGCTGACATCTCCCCAAAAGAGTTTTGTCCTTAAAAATTTGGTCCCTATATGGCGTACGCGGAAAAGTCCCGATTTTCTGTGTGCGCGATCGTAAAGATCGATGTGCGCTTGCGATCCCGAGTTTTTCGTGGACAAAAATTTTATTGGCCGATTTTAGTCTAAGACATCGGCAGTATGTAAACAACACGCGATCGCGAAACAAATCGGCGGGGATTTTTCCGGTTTTGGACAAGATTTTGACTTTGGATTTTGCTGAAAATATGAAAAGTTCTTCCTAACGGCCATTTGAGGTAGGAGTGAGATTTTTAAGGGCTGAACTTGAAAGTAAGTATTTAAAATATTTATCTTATTTTCCCCCCCATACCACTCATAGGTACACGCCATTGCCGACTGTGTAGTAACGCAGCCAGCACACATCCCATACCTAAACTGCATCACTGTGCATTTTTGGCTATATTTAATTGAATCTCATATATTGCAGTTTACTTACATCCAAAGAATTATATTGAATAATAGATGATTAAAACTTACCAGGTTGTTTTGTGACCTTTGAAGAGGGTTTCCTGAAATTTTGGGTCCTTTTTGTCGATAACTGCTATCGAGACTGTCCCGTCAGCATCCAGTTTGTATTTTTCACGATTATGATGAAGGGAGCCCTCAGCGCTCGTAGTAGTACCGGCGCGATGGGTTCGTCGATCTCCTACGAAGACCTGGAAGGGCCAAACTGACGACGTAAAAAAATAAAAAATATTACGTACGTACGTAATAATTACTACGTACGTACGTAATATTTTTTATTGTTTTACGTCAGTTTGGCCCTTCCAGGTCTTCGTAGAATAGCTTGTGTGCGTAACATTCTGCGTACGTATCTACGGTGCGTAACCATGTAGAGCGGCCTCACTAGTGCGCAACATTATTGAGAGCAGTCGTCATCCGTATGGAGGTGTGGGTAACAAGTACCAAAAAGAGGGCTGTAAATGTAAGTTTTTATAACTTTCTACATTTTGTATCTTAACGAACTGATAACTTAAAATCTAAAGAATGATACTTAAGTATCAGTTTGCCCACAAAAACATCAATTTCAAACAAAATTACATCTGTATCCCCAATACCCAGTATACACACATGTATATGATTCTAATGGTCAATATGACCATTGCTTGCTGATGTGCCCCATACCTTTAGTACATGCGACAGAAAATACCAACTATTTTGCAGTAATGTAGCCGTGAGTGGTTCAGACGTTGCAGGTTCGTTCCCAATAAATACATCCCAACACGACAACAAAAATGTATGTGTCGGACTACATTAAGAAATGGGCTACAAAGGAAGAGTCGGCGCTTTGATAAAACTAAAACTTTAAAAGAAACTACCCTTACCAAAATTTCGTGAAATGACAATTGTCCTAGTTGCACTGTCCAGTCCACGTCCTCTCCATTTTGTGTTTTGATTCTTATTACAATAGGTTGTGCTGCCATATTCTATTTTTCCAAGTAAAACAGCAATGATAAATACGGAAATCTTAATCAGGATGCAACATAAACTGAAGTTGGAGACCAACAAAAATGCTTCGTGTTATGGTATCTTGGAACGAGCCAAATAGATTTCCAATGTTGCATACACTTGCAGTCAAACAGTCGACATGATGGATACAGAAAATATTTTCCCCTTAAAGGGAAGTCCACTAAGTTGGTTTTAAAAGAAGCAGAACCACCCCCTTATCATGCTATGACTTTCAAGATATTTTATAACCCAATGTTATAACCCCCTTTTTAAATTTCTCAGGAGTCCAAAGAGAGATAAAAACACCCCCTTTTTAAAGAAATCTCCGGGTAAAACAAATTAAAAAAAATTAAAAAAAGAAATCTCCGGGTGAAAAGTCAAATACACCCCTTTTTTTACAAATCACGGGCCGGATTGTGTCGCCTGAAAAGTACCCCTTTACCGGAGATGTTGGGAACACGCATGTAGTCCCTCCGACCTCCGAGTAGGGGGGGGGGGGGGGTCTTGCGAGCTCCTCTCCCACCTTGGGCTTTTTTTATGCCCTGTACCTGTCAATATCGGACTGTCAAGTTTCAATATCTTAAAATAACCCTTTTCCCCCACGGCGTGTCCCCTGTTTTATAAATAGAAGCGGTGACCACCTGTGACATCCCTTCCATTAAACATCTGAGAGAGTGTGTCAGAGAATGGAAACTATCTTAGCCTTATACACTTTAATATCTGCAGAGAAGTAGCTTTCAGAATATTGAAAAGAACGTCGTTGAATGGACAGACACAGCTCGGAATTTAGTTTCATTTATTCAACTTCTTTCTAAGCTACCATACAGCATCATATTGAAGCTTTATGTATATACACTTCACTGCACATTGTCAGTCGTTGAGTAATGGTCGACAAATGCAGCTCGCTAGGTTCTGGAATGTTGACATCTCACTTTTAATGTTGTTGATGTTAACATCGGGTGTATTAACTGCCCTATATTGCAACTCTTTTGCTCTTTTAAATCACTGAATTATTTAGAATATATGTCCAAAAAAATGACATCTTATCACATTAATCTGCTAATCATCATTTTTAAAAATTTAAATCTTTGTCTTGCATACCGTCGTTTGTTGGAAAGCGTTGCATTGTTGTTGTGATGAGTCATGAACAAAATTGAATTAGGTTTGACGAACCA
Source organism: Heliocidaris erythrogramma (assembly GCA_025617745.1). Taxonomy (NCBI): domain Eukaryota; kingdom Metazoa; phylum Echinodermata; class Echinoidea; order Camarodonta; family Echinometridae; genus Heliocidaris; species Heliocidaris erythrogramma. The sequence continues at coordinate 39,766,529 of CM046860.1, read as the reverse complement.
GTAATGAAGAGGCCGCAGGGGTGACGGCATTATGACGAAGTTGGGAATCCTCTACCGTTTTGCATTATCATTAACAATATTTGTAAATAAAATGTCAATTATGTAAGTTCCTAATTCCCGTTCATCCAGTAATTTTGTTTATATTCTATGAGTAGAGCCTATGTGCCGCTAAATGTCTTTAATTAGCAAATTATCACTATGAACATGGCAAACAAAGAAGCGGACAAAATATACAGCTCCTCAAGTCCTCATTGTACCTTCCACAATTACTCTGATAGACAAAAGAACATCCTTTCAATTGCTATTATGTAAAAATATGCATTGAACAGGTGTCACACGCATATTCAGCTGTTCTATTTATTTTACATAACAGCAATGAAGGGATGTTCTTTTGTCTACCAGAGTAATTGTGGAGGGTACAATGAGGAGGTGTATATTTTGTCCGCTCTCTTTGTCATCGTGTTCATAGTGTATATATAGGCCTATAATTATGAAAACAAGAAGATAAAATGCAAATGAAATCTCCAGAATGGGTCTCCTGGATAGCAATCAAAGTAGCTTAATTGATCTAAATTATTCATATTGAAGTAAACTTTCCGATTACAAAAAAAAAATCAACTAGATATTTTACTACTTAATTATTTAGACCTAACGCTGATAAAAGAAGAAGGAAAATATGTGTAATAAAATCGATAACATGAATTTAAACAGAAATAGGTAGGACAAAAGATGATTCAATGTGTGCCATATCTCTGAAAAAAATGTAAGAGTCATGTATGAGATGATCTTTGAAGGTTTGCATGGTGGTGTAGATAACGTGGAGGAGGTTTACGGTTCACCATGTGTTAGTCCTGATAAGGACTGTTGGGATATTGAAATGAGGGTAGAGAATGATGAGAGAAGGGGAGAAAATGAGAAATTGATAGTCGAGAAAGAAACAAGGTATAAGAAGTTATCTTTCGTGAGAGTGAAGTCCTTAGAAGGACTGTAAACCAGATGAGAAAGGTGGCTGGAAGAGGAAGAGTAGATGAGGTGACGAGTCTCGGCGGTGGAGAGTATGACTTACGAAGAAAAAGAAAATATCACACATTTTCGTCCTTGGCCTTGTTAAAACTCCAATAGGGCCATCATGATTTTAAAGTTGCTTCAAATTATACAATGTCACAAACATTATAATTTCAAAAGGAGAAATCAAGATCTCTTTATACCAAAAGAATGACTTTTGATTTTTTCCTCTCTATGAGTACCTGCTTTCCTGATTTAGTCAGGAGATCCAATGAAATAATCTGATTGAATTATGAATTTTCCCAATTGATCAGTCTCCTTGGGCGCTCTCATAATTGTGCATACAGCCATGTAGGCTACCCAATAATAAGGCTGCCCAATAATAACACCGCCCACACATACACACACCCAACCTATTTCAATACAAAGGTTTATTTTTAAAAGCTGTAATTAATAAACAGTGGATGTCACTGAAATCAAGTGTCAATAATCATATCTATTTGCTTTCTTTGTTTCATTTAGAAACTAGAAAGCAAGAAACGAAATTATGCCCATATCACGCCTTTATGCTGCATCCTAAATCTTTTATTTTAAGCGATGTCTACCATACAGACGCATAAACATATACAGTGCGTCCCAGAAAAAAGTTAACAGTTAGCAAAAGTTTCCCAAATAAATATTTCAAAATATTTTAAGCAAACTTTAATACCTGTGGATAGCATAGGGTCTCGTTTATTAAATGACACCTAAAGATCTGCCGATATTTTATGCTCGAGTGATCAAAGACCACTTTTGTGAAAAGGTGCAAAATCCATACTTTACAAGAATTGGTATTTGTTCTGGTAGTTACCAGCAAAGTTGAGAAAGTCATGAAAAGGCTTATAAATTTTCATAATTTTGATCAATTATGGACAATTTATCAAAGAATACTTACTGTTCTCTTTATGCCTTCACGTATCTCATCAATACTGTTATGCTTCAGTGAGTAACTACCTTATTGAGCGTTTTGAAATATTAGTTTTGTCAAGGTTTTATTTCAAGCTATCTTTCTCACTCAACCATAAAATCTGATGGGATATGTCGCCAAAAAAAGGAGGGGAAAAAGAGAGAGGGAAGAGGGAAAAGGAGAAAAGAGAAAGGAAAAGAAAAAGAAAAGGAAAAAGAAAAGGGAAAGGAAAGGAAAACAAGAACAGAAATAAAAAGAAGGAAAAACTGGCCATATTTTTCTGGAAAGTTAATATTCGGGCAAACGACGTCCCTCTTCGGCAATAGACCGCTGCACCCCCCCCCCCCCCGAAGATTTTCAAAGTTCCGATATTCGGGCAACAACCACTTCTTCGGGGAGCGAAGTGAGGTGCCAGAATATCCTTTGGGCAGCGAGGTTCCCAGATAATTATTATGTAACTTCTGTACATTTTCTCTATGAGAAAAAATATTACTTGCTCGCTTCGCTCGCTCGCAAAAAAATAGAAATTGAAAAGTTGATATTCGAGCAAAAAGTGTCAGCCCCCTCCTTGCGAAAATGGGCCTGTATGATCAAGATCTTTACATCATTCTGTGATTTTCTTTTATTATTATTCTTGGAGGCGGGGCAAATTTTGGTGCCACCCCTCCCCCCCCCCCCACACACACACATTCAAAATGTTCTAGCGACGCCCCTGTATTTAATCCTTCTCTGTATACCTGCTGCTCTTCCACCAAATTAAAATGAATCACAAACCGCACTACGGAATTATAGTGAACCCGACAATCGTATCGGTACACTGCGGATCAAAATAATAGTCGCATTTATTATGATCCAGCCATGCGTTGATATGAGTAAATATAATCATATTTTCTCCTTCCTATTCCCTATTTTTCATATCCTTTTGTTGCAGTTTTTTTTTCTCAGCAAAATACGCCAGTCAGTCTTGATCAAATTTGCACTGTGTTCAAATGGAAAACGTTGTCAGAGTTGTGTTTCGATTAAATATCTAGTTATTGGGTACTTATAGGTCTTCGCGTTGAAGTCAGGGAGAGGAAATTATATTTGCTCATTGTGAAATGATTTGAAGAAATGCTTATTGCCTGTTGTAAACATCAAGCACCGGGTGACTAGAAAGAGGGATTGCGACCACCTCGTTTATAGAAATGTACAAACCCCAATAGTGGGAGTTATGTGGACACTCACACCTAGGAATGAGGGATATGCTTGGTATATCGCACATCGACCCCTGAACAGGAACATGTATCATTTCAAGTCCTAATTGGAGTGCAAATTGTCGTAAATGTACTCCAATTTTAGTCGTGACACATCTTGGATTGGATGAGAGTAATTTTCTGGAAAACCAGATGACTGATGTTCGTCGCATAGACTTCCTTGAGAGGAATTTCTTCGAGGGTGTATATTCATTAACTAGTCATGATCAAAGGGAGCATATATATTAAGCCAATATGTTTTGTTGATGCTTACGACTTCTTCTGTTGATAATTGCTGACTTTTCATCCTCAATGTTCTGCTACCCCCCACCCCCGTCATTTAATAAAGTGAAAACAGTCAAGTAGGAAATGCTTGTGTCATTATGACGAGGGCAGAGGCGAGGATATCCAATAAAATACACTGAAGACATTGGAAACATTTCGATGCACTATCAGAGAAACCATGACGTTCGTGAAATTTCACCGCCAGAAGCTATTCGAGGCAATCGAATCGTTGGACCTGTTCCTGGTTAAAAACCTACTCTCTAGATCAGATGACTTTGGCCTGGACTGGGACTACAGGGACAAGGAGGGTCGGTCGGTTTATGCTCACGCCATCAACATCGGGGTTACCCGTAAGCCAGCTTTCAATCATTTTAAGTTTCAAGCTTCCAGTATGAAATTTTAAGTTTCAAGTTTAAAGTATCATTATCCATGTCTAACGCATAAATTAGCTTTCCATTTTAGTTACATGTAAATTTGTTCAAGAAGCTGAAAGCTGTCTTTATATAACAAAGGGTCCAATATTTTTTTTCACCGGAAATGAATTGAAATTTGAAAATAAATCAAATTTGTGGTAGGCTCGATCCACTTGTTGATATAGGGGGTATAATCGGTCCGTGTCCCCTTTTAATACCCAATTCACATTCTTACACACACCAAATGTGCCCATTTTAAACAATTTCCACCCAATAGGCGGCTGCTTGTCAATTTGTTTTTAATTTTTATTAAAGCAAATTAGCATCGAAAAATGCAATAACCCTTCTTTCTTGGCATGTCGGATACTTTTCGGAATTGTGGAGTCCCCCATTTTATAAAATCCTGCCCCTGAAAGACGCAACCTATTCTCTGTCAAAATCCCCCCCCCCCCCGTCCTATAAAGACCGCGTATGCTGCGTGCTAATATGTGAATATTGAGTGATTCACACGATATCCCGTTTGTCGAGATCTTTTCATAAACAGGATGTATTTTTCTCAAAAGATGCAATGATGAATATGAACCCTATTCAGGAACTTCAATGCGGCGTCAACTATTTTGAAATTATCACCTTTCAATGTACATCACTTTTGTGCTGTTCTTTGTCCCTTTCGGGTCATTTGCTCTGAAGTCAAGGGTGTATTTCTATAATATGAATATACATGTACCGGTACTGTCACGGGAACTTTGTTAAGTCTCTTTCGTATTAAGGTTGTGAATATTTTAAAGGTATTTTATTTAATCTCTATTTTAGTAAGGGATTGAAATCCCTATTATTTGTTTTGTTTTGTTTTGTTTTTTGTTGTTACGGTGCTGTCACTCAGAATATGAATATTTACGTCATCTCAGTTGCGTTGTTAAAAGTAAGCCTTTTCATAGCTTAATTATGTATTACTTCGGTTTTTTGTATAGCGGACAAAGCCTTATATATACCATATATAAGGAGAGAGAAAAGGGGGGGGGGGGGGAGATCCTAACAATGTACAAGGCCTAAAACATAGAGCTCTATATTATGGCCTAAAATGAGAGGGAAATTCGCAGCGCACGCAAGCTTTGGTACACCTGTCATACACTGTAAAAACTAAAGTGCTACTTTTAGGGGCATGTATAGTGACTGCACCTGAAAATATCAGCAAAAAAAAAAATAATGACCGTGGCGAGCCTCGAACCAGGTTCCGCTGATAGTGAGGCGCTGACGTTACAGACTAACGAATGCTTCTTGCAATCCAGTTTAGTCATGGGAGTCAAGTAGATAACATGAACTATGTGGAGTCGTAAATTCACTATGTAACAATATGATCTGCTCTAAATCGTACGATGTGAGTTAGTCTAGCGCTAATGCCAGCAATTCTCGATCAGCGGACCCTGGTTCGAGGCTCGCCAAAATCACGATTTTTTTAAAATGAATGTTTAGCAGTTTAAGGAGCCGGTCCATGCAGCTCCCGTGAAAGTGCTGAAATAGCACGCTGTGTGCATTACAATAGCACTCTGAGTCCCTATGCATGCCCTCAAAAGTGCTATATACAGCACTTCAGTTTTTACAGTGTACGCCTTTTACAGAATGATAACACCTCCTCGCCCATCTTGCCAGTCCGGCTCGGTACTTTGAGCAGACTTCTCGGTTTAGCTTGACCTAGGCAACTCAGAAGCCGCGCGGAGGCGCTCTATTAGTGCGTATAATGACGGATGCGAATAATTTCACACGAATAATTCATTCTTTTAAATTAATATTCATTTTTAAACAATTGGGTAAACCCCAGTTCAAGGCGAGAGAAGCCAGTGGAGTGCAATACAAACAAATACAATACATTAATAGTCTTTGAAATGGCCAAATCTGGCGCATTGATGCGCAAATTATTGGAAGGTATATTTGACAATATGAAACCATATCTGTATCAAATGATTATAATTTATTATGTATTTTTTACATACAGAACTAGAAAAATATATACATGTACAGCAACAATAGCACAGTGGAATATAAGAAAAAGATGAAAATCTAATAATCAATGTTTAAAGCTACAAAGAAGCATGAATTGTTACACATTAAAATACAGGTATTTATTTAGATTATACTGTGTATCAAAATATCTTGGTATTGAACTAAATCTAATCACACAAAGGTCCCCGCTCCTCGAATAACTGAGTCACTGACAATCTAGAAGGGGTACATGGGCCTGGGGTAGTACAGATTAGGCCCTCAAGTCACCCACAACTAATCACCAGCCGCGAAGGAGACTCTCTCCAACCGTTGACCAATAACGGACAGATATCCATTTACTGGCCCCAGTATCCGATTAACTGCAGGACATAATTTGGCAGAAGTTTGATTTATTACCTTCAGGTATTATTATCTATTTAATTTTTGTTTTGCTTTTATATATATTGAAAACGACCATATATGAAAATGAAACGAAATACAGTAATAAATGAGAATGGGTATAGGAATAATAACGGTTAGGAGAATTAGAAGCAAAGGCTTTTCAGTCACGAATCTATGGCTAAATTACTTGAATAGACTTATATGCTCGTATCATACAAACTATAACGTAATGTTTTACAGCATGAACTATTGCAATAATTGCCATAAAATACTCTTTTTCCTATTGCATTTATTCATATTCCTTTTAAAATCCACAATTACATTAAAAGTTTCATTTTACATTCACATATCATTACACATAACATTAAACAAAATCATATAATTCATTTGGGTTGTCTAAACAAAGGTTTTCCAGTACAAATCCTATTTACCGCTAGACTCTCTTGTAATTCAGAAGCAAACAAATATCTTAAAATGGATTCTCTGCTACAAACACCCTTATAATTGCGGATCAAAATAAGTTAAGGTCCAAAAAGCTATGGTAATAAGGTCGTCTATCTTATCATGTTGACTATTTTTATCAAAAGATCAGTGTTAGTGTCAACATGCTTGTGAAGAACTTTTTTGATCAAACTAATCAACATAATTATACATTTAAATTAAATGTTATTATGGTATTTGGTATGGTATGGTATGGTATTTGGTATGGTATGGTATGGTATGGTATTTGCAAATTTCTGAAAAAACGAAGCATTATCATAAATTTGTCTTTCATCTTCGACAAGCTACAGATGCAATCAACAACTTAGAATCCTGTATACATGACATCGACATTTGGATGCATTCAAATTCCTTACAGTTAAATTATGATAAATGTGAATTCATGCTTTTTTGATCTAAAGCCCAGTTAGACAAAGTTAATATAACTTCAATTTCTGTTTGTGATAAAACGATTTCTGTTTCTGAATCCTGCAGAAATCTTGGTGTAATTTTTGATTCCCAAATGTCGATGTCGAAACAGATTACAAATATTTGCAGTTCAGTTCGCTACCAGTTGCGTAATATTGGTTTCATTCGAAAATATTTGACTCAGTTCGCTACATCGAAATTGGTTCATTCTTTGATTTCATCACGATTTGATTTCGGCAATAGTCTTTTGTATAGTTTACCAGATTTTCAACTTCACAAACTGCAAAAACTTCAAAACGCAGCAGCACGTATCGTTACCCATACTTCCAAACGCGATCATATAACTTCAATTTTACAGTGTCTCCATTGGTTGCCCGTGAGGGAGCGCATTGTCTTTAAATTGCTTCTCTTTGTGTTTCATATTATTGTTAATGGTACGGCCACAGAATATAATTTGGATTTGTTACATAAATACGTTCCTTCACATACCCTACGCTCATCTGATAAAAATTCACTGCAGGTTCCATTGTCTAGGAAAAAGTGGGAGGATCGGGCCTTTGCTCATGCGGGGCCCGTCCTGTGGAACGCTCTTCCTAATACTATCAGAAATTCAAATTCTTTGAGCTCCTTCAAGGGCAACCTAAAGACATATTTATTCAATGGTGCTTATTGAACACAGACATCCCACTTTTTATCTCGTCAACTTATTTTCAATTCATTGCTCTGAAGCGCCTTGAGCATTTAACTAAAATGGATAATGGCGCTTTTAAAAATACCATGTATTATTATTATTATTATTATTATTATTATTATGAATCAAGAAATGGTAGCGACATTCATCGGCCACGGAATCCCCCTGGGAGACGCTCTTCTGAGGGCATCCGACTTCTGTATGGCTGATATCGTCCGGTGCATCTGCACACATGCAGCAACACTATCCAAGGTTTGTATACAACTTTATGATAAATAAATAAACAAACAAACAAACAATAAGCAAACGAATATACAAACATACAAACAAACAAAGATAGATTTAAATTTTTACTGTGCCGGATTTATTCTATTTTCATGGACAACGACCAAATGTCCATTCTTTTATTATTTTACTCTGTCTATTTGAGTGGATTGTTAGTAATGCAGTGTGATACTGATTTGTTAATAAATTTTAACCCCTTTCCCCCTTCCTATTTCATTCAGCTATATTTCTTTTGTATTTTTTATTTTCAGGGCATGTGCGGCGATTTCTTGTCACGGCCGAGGAAGGGGGGGGGGGGGGGGGGGGACTCGACTAGCCTTTATCATTAGCTATACAGTCTTTCAAAATTTCCGGGGGAAGCTTCCCCCTCCCCGACCCATGGTATCGGGCAATTGTGTAGTTATTCAAGAGCAATATGGCTGAGTTTCCGCGAGGCTTCAGATACAAAAAATACAACAATGAAATGGGGGTATACCACTATATAGTTACGCCATACGACATAATATACCTAATTTGATGTTTGTCCCTGTCAATAATACTTACAAATTATGCATAATTCTTTATGTCGCATTTGCTGTCATTGGTCCAGTGGCTGCAATAATTTCAATAAACACGTTTTATAAATTTATCAATGATCATGATTTAACCAACAACTTTGAAATATACTGTAGTAGGAGAAACTAGCTCATAATTTCACTTGATCAGACAATGAAATAAAGAAGTAATAGTAACACGACTGATGAAGTATACATTATTGGGATAATTATTTACATGGGACTATACGTCAAGTTGTTCAGCTTGCAATTGCTTTTACTCGAAGTGGGAAAAACTGAAGAGAATGCCCCACTCTCTTTATGTCACCCATGGATTACTAACCGACTTTCACATTTCTATATTTTGAATTTGAAAATAAAAACTTTATTCATTTAATTTTTTCTATCCGAATGTCTTCTTCTAGAATGAGCGACAACCTATTATCGAATGTCATTGTGAAAATGATGACTATCATAAAGTGACCACTCCACTTATGGCTGCAGCCCACAAAAACAACTTCACCGTCGTGAAGGTAAGTTTTGAAAGAATGACTGATGTATAGTAATACCAAAGCTACTCTTGATAGGATGAATTGCACACCATCTTTATCCCAAGGTGGCGTGAGAAGTATAAATTTTAAAATTTCACCAAAAGATGAAAATGTATAACCTTTACTAACACAAATACCAACAAACGAAAAGTTGCTGCACGAGGAATAACAGTGATTTATTTCTAGGCTTAGTAATTATAACTATCAGCGTGAAGTTGCGAAAACTGTTACTACTCTAAATGTTCCTATTCGTTACAGACTGATGACCAATTTACTGGTCATCTGGAATTTGCTGAATTTATAAGAGTCCGCATTTCCTTTCCAGCAATGACACACATATAACTAAACAAATTGTATATATATGTTATTCATGTATATCGCCTCATTACAATCTAGAATATAGCATACTCCCAAATATGTGAGGCTTTTTTGGTTAGACAATTTGAGAGGGAAAACGTACACTTCAGGTGGAAATAGGGAGCCGTGGTAGTTAAAAAGAGACCCTAGAAACGCTGAGGACCCTTTTTTTTTTGCTTGTCAGAGAAATTTTGGACAGAAAAAGAAACACTAAAATGCTGAGGACCTTTTTTTTGGGCTCACAGCACCTCCAGTAACAAAATCGTTCCCAGGCGCCTGGGTGGAAACATCATTCCCAAGTGCCTGGGGGGAACTCTGCTAATTGTATTATATACAGAATATATTGAATAACCTGTCAGTTTATAGCCTGATGAATCATTAAGACAATTGAGCTAATCTACTAATTATTGTGAGGTGCCCTTTTTAAACAAAGCATATATCACTGATTCGTACTCAGCTCTTACTTGATGCTGGTGCTATCTTGAAAGAGCCCAAGATAAATCAGGACCAGGCCGACCTGACAACACGTGCCATCTTGGTCATGAAATACCGAGCCATCGCCAGCGAAGCCTACCTGGTGCACGCTTTCAGCGACCCGCTCGATGCTGCCTTCGGGCTGAGTCTGCGGCTTCGAGAGCTTGCTGACCGGTGGGAGGATATGAGCGAGGAGTTGTTTAGAATAGTAGATCGCGTCGAGGGATTCGCGGCGGCTTTCGTGGGACAGGCTATCAGTACAAGCGAGGTAAGATTTTAAAAATATATTACACAACGGTGCATCTGCTCCCATAGTCGCACTATCTTTACGAAGGGGAGTGGAAACCCACCAGTTTTAGGAGTCATAATATGGATCATTTCCTTCGGAGTTGAACACACTCCAAGTTGGAATCCACAGGACCGTCGCCAGACCATTTTGAATGAGGGAGGGGGGAGGGGGAAGGGGAGGGGGGAAGAGGAGGGGGAAGGGGAGGGGGAAGGGGAGGGGGAAGGGGAGGGGGGAAGGGGAGGGGGAAGGGGAAGGGGAGGGGGAAGAGGAGGAAAAAGGGGAATGGGAGGGGGAAGAGGAGGGGGAAGGGGAGGGGGGCAATTTGCAGACACGAATCCACTCCTAAGTAGTGGTCGAATGACTCTTTTAAGAGTGGATTCCTCTATTTTTGAGCGTGGATTCTAACCCAATTGAAGAGATTCCTAATATGAGTCCCATAAACAGTGGATTTCCACCTTCCACCCTGCTGTACATTATAGTATTTAGAGAGTAATCAGTATTGATTGCGCTTATGGTCAAGTCCATCTAAGCCTATACGCAAAATGTATGTTTCACTTGTGAATATAAGTTTCTAGCAATTCTAGGTTTATGCGACAAAACAATGTACATTGGTATAATCGCAATGAGGGGGGGGGGGGGGGGGCATGTTCCACCCTTTTGTGAATATCTCATTCAACTTATAGAATCCTTTATGAGCTTGAAGTTAGCTTTAACTTCATTAAAAATTAAAGAAATATCGGTTGATTTGTAAATTAAAAATAAAGCTGAATTAAAAGTGCAAAGTTTATTTAATGTTTATAGAGTATCTTACAATATCTTACTTAAGATAAAGGGAAATATCTTATAAGGCCTTAAGATAAAATAGAACGCCTTACACTAACTATACTTTGCATTTGCTTGAAGAAAGCAAAATAAAGTTAAAGAGACATAAAATGATTATGTAATAAGATAATATTAATTCATATCTACACATATCTTTGTAATTATCGTCTATGCCATGTACCATCATGTATCATGATCTATATAATGTTTTATGAACAAAATAACGACATTCCTCAATGATGTTTTATGTAATATAATATTCAGTACACATAGTAGATACAATTTTACGCAAATAAAAAGAAGCTCTTTATTTGGTTATGGGCCCTTAATTTATTGGTTCAGTAATATTTAAGCGGCAAGGATTTGATGTAATTTTTGTCATTTTCTTTTCAGGTCCGAACTATCTTGAAGTTTACGAGGAGTGAGAGCAAACATCCCGTTGCTAAGATACGGGCAGCGATGAAAGCTAATCAGAAACCAGTGAGCAGCCATCTCATCTCAGTTCATATTTCATGTTTAGTAAAGTTTAAGATTTTGCGGTACATGTCTCATGCTTGTCATCTATTGGTAAATTAAATTGATGAGTAAAAGCTACAGCACAGTTGTCTTCTTAAAAAAAACTGCCGAGTATTAAATTACATCAAGTGGCTAAACATATACAATTTATTCCTACACGGGGACAAAATGAGGAAAGGAACTTTATAGACATATCATAATAAGAAGAGAATAGAAAAGAAAAGGAAAATCTATGATAAACGCCTTTATAATATCGGATACGCGAAATAAGCTGTAACCCCCCCCCCCCCCCCCGGTGAGTTTTGACTGTAATCTACTGTTACGTCAATGTTACCCCTATGTTCCCGTGCTATATTTTGATACAGTTTACCTTTTGTTAAACAAAACCAGTTTATTCAGTAACTTTGCTTTTTTGTATTTGGTGGTTATATCTCTATTCCCTAACCTTATCTATCATTTCGCAGTTCGTCATACATCCTTTTACTCAGAACGTTCTGAGTGATAGTTATTACGAGGAGATGAAAGGAAAGAGCGCCATCATGTCTTTCTTCTTCTCGTTACTAGCGATCGTCTGTTATCCACCGCTATCTCTCTTCTACCTCGTCTATCCAGCCAAGCCGCTACACAGGTTCCTCATGATACCGTGAGTCAAATTATGTTACCAGTCATTTAAAAAAAATCATTGACGGATCCAGGGGGAGACTGAGGGAAGAGGGGGCACATGTTCTGCCGGCATCTTTAATATTCATATATTGCTGACGATCGTCTGCTATCCAAGTAATGCTATCTCTCTGTGCTCCCTCATCTGTCCGGCTAAGCCACTACACAGGTTTATCAAGATACCGTGAGTCCATTAAAAAAACTCATTCTAGGGATTTCGTAGCGTCAAGGGAGTAACCACTAAGGGGGGGGGGGCACTGTTTCATTAGGTATACCGTATTGCTAGATGAATAAACTACGAAAGAACCAGACCAGCGAGTCGAGGAGGGTGAGAACAAAAGATGTATCATCTTATTTTCAGATTCCCTTCCCCTCTCGCTTTCTTGCATTCTCCTCCTTTCTCTCTCTCTCTCTCTCTCTCTTTCTTTCTTTTTTTAATCCCCAGTGCATATAGATAGGTCCTAGTAATATTCGTTCCCATATTTTTAATCCATATTACCTGCACAGGTGCGTATGGAAGTGTTCACACATATTTTTTTTTTATTCAGTCCCAAGTCTCTGATGTTTCTTGTTGGCCAGTTAGCGTCAATATATTCAAGGTGATACTACTATGACGTTTTAACAGTTGTATGTCGGCCTCACAAAACAAAAACGCTTCACATGTTGCCAGGAAGTTTTAAACTTTGATCCATGTTTTATCAATTTCGAATCTTCTTCTTGTTGGTGGTGGTGGTTGTTTTAACGACAACATCAAAAACATTTTTCGTTTGGTTGGTAGATATGGCTACATACGGAGTTTTTTTATGATAAAATAAATTATATTGCCACTGTCATCTCAATGTTGTGCTCAGGAACATCAAGCTGTACATGAACATGGGATCTGACCTAACCCTACTGTCATGTGTCATCGCTCTAGTTCTCTATGACTACACTACTCACCCTATCATTACATTGATGCTCGAGATTACCATCTTCGTCTTCTGCATAGGTTCGTACAATCATCATCATCAGTCAATTTATTGATCTTGCTCGTTTTACGATAATAGATAATAATTTTGTCCTTCAGAAAAAAGGTTTGCGGAATTGCGGTACAACCATGTGAGTTGGAATAACTCCACGTTCCGGTCGGAATGCTCTGGCCGTCGTCAGGAGAATAGAATAAGAAGAGCGAATAAATCAGCAGAATTTAAATCCTAAATAATTCAAATCCTAAATAATTCAAATCCTAAATAATTTTGTCCTATTTACCATGCATTGTAGATATTATATATTATATTATTACCCCAGCCTTCACTATGAACACGATGACAAAGAGAGCGGACAATTTATGCAGCTCCTCATTCTACCATCCACAATAGCTCTAGTAGACAAAAGGACATCCCTTCACTGCTATTATGTGACACCTGTATTTTACAGGATAGCAATGACTGGATGTTCTTTTGTTAACCAGTGCAATTGTGAAGGGTACAATGAGGAGCTGCATAAATTGTCCGCTTCTTTGTTCGTCATGTTCATAGTGCTTGTCAGTTACCCATTTACACGTGGGTTGAGAGGGACAAATGTTGGCAAAGCACCTTGGCGAGGATCGAACCCGAGACCTCTCTCGCATGAGAGTCTAGATCCTTCACCAGTATACCACAGTGCTCATAACACATCAACCTTCAAGCGAGAGAGGGAGAGAGGGAGAACAAACAAGCAAATTGACATGTTGACAGCCACATGCGGTGCATGGTATATCAATTTTCAGTATTTTAATATGATTTCGTCATTGAAGTGTAGGTCTATTACGAGAAATCACAGCTTTTCGGTGCTTGAATTTAGAGCTGATAATGGTTTCTCGTATGTTGGCAATCTAAAATATTCGGGTGTATTGCAGAACGCCCCCCCCCCCCCCCGTCTCTTACTCCTATGACCATAGATTGGACAGTCGAATCTCTCTCTCTCTCTCTCTTCATACCAACTTAGTTTATAAATTATGTTTTTTCTTTGTCTCTGTTATGTTCTATATTTTAAATTTGTCATTACTCACCGCATCGTTTCTTTAATCTCCAACCAAGGAATATGTGGCAAACACGTCAAGTTCATCTACAATCAAGGCCCAGAGAAATTCTGCTCCTATCCTCTCTCAATCCTTGATAGTTTCATGGTAAAGATCTGCTACACAACATTCTACGTGGTCTGGATAGGTAGACTAATTGTGAGTATACGAGTACAAAAATCATGATATGAGAGTTCAGCAATCCAAAATCCAAACTCATTCCAAAGCTAGATTTTTTAAATTGATAATAAAAAAAAAGTACATGTTTACATTCCCCCAGTACTTTACATAAAACGCATAGATCAATTTTACGGCAATTATGTTTCAAACTTAAGCCTATTAAAGTCTCACTAGCTGTACGGCCGGCTGCCGACTTCTGCCACCCGCAACAAGTTGCGACCATCGACAACCAATTTGCAAGAATTTTTAGCGGGCAATCATTTTTCGATCTGTTTAAGAGCATAAGCCGATTATATAGTTGCCGGATGTCGTACGAAAATTGTTCGACCATCAAAGATTTTCGTAAACTAGTTTACGACTGCTTGTGGAAATGTTCGTGAATGGTTGGCAGTTGTTCGGTGATTTATCGGCGATAATAAATATCTATAATGACAACGGTCAGAAATCTTTAAAGGTGTGGGGGATAAATCATTGGCGTAAACACCGACGCATGCGGAAATCAAAATTCTTATTTCTTATTATATAGGAAATGTAATTGTCTTTATGTGATGTGGTATGATTTATATTTTTCCGTGATTCTCCTTATCTTTTCTTTAAAAAAAAAAAACTTGGGTGCTTTGAAGCCTGTTATTATGTTGTGATTACGAAATGGAAAGAAAATATAAGAGAGAGGGAGAGGGAAAGAAGAAAAAAGAGAGTAAGGGAGAAGGGAAAGTTTCCAAAGTTAAGTTCCATGGTGGTTGTCGTTGTTCGGCAAACGTATGGAGATTATTCGTCGATCACCTAGCGCCTGTTCTTAACAACAACAACAACAAAAAAAATCGTCCCGCCATAGTCGACAAATCACTGGAGATCAGTCGGCTTTCAGTAATTGTAGACCAGTCTGAGAGCTATCGCCCACCGTTGGAAAACCAAAGAAAACTTTCCCACGACCAGTTTTTCGATGTAGCAGCGAAAACCTTCTGCATCGGAAACTTTCAGCAGACCAAAATGCTCCTAAGACCAATAGCCGACCACTGAATACCTTTCAGTTTCAGTTCAGTTTCAGTTTTTATTTTTGTCATTTCCAGCAAAAGAGAAATATACAATTCACATAAATATCATTAAATCAACAAAGTAGGATACACGCAATACAAAACATAAATATAACAGAATTGTAGATTAGATAACATGTATCAAGCTATTGCAATATGAAAAATAATTTTATCAATGTTTGGTTGGAAATGGAGAGGTCCACTGTGAAGTTGACCTTGTAAATTGTGGACCCCTCAGGTGAGAGTATTCAGTAATAGTAATTTACATAACCAAAAAAAAGAGGATAATGGCCAACAGAGAGGGGAAAGCATAAACATATCATACACAATGTGTGAAAGTAACGAGGGGAAAATAAAAGGAAGGACAGAAAGAGGAGAGAAATTGACTGCATGTGGGACTGAGGAATGACGAATGAGAGATGAATAGATGTAACGAATCAAAACATAGGTAGCGCGCAACATCGATTCGTGTGAAAAGGGAAATAGTTAAGAGGATGTTCCTGGTTGACGAGTGGTGACGAGTTCTTTGGATAATAAAAAAAAAAAATAAAAAAAAATAATGATCATATAATTAAAAAAAAGACTGCCGAAAACCTCTCTGCGACCTTGGACAATTAACTACAGACCAGTGGATGTCAGAATTCGGCAACTGGTCGTAACTTTAGTGGGACTTAAGCTTAATGTAAAACATCAAGGAAACAATAATCACCTAACACAATCTTATGAATTTTCATTGATTTATTTTTCATAGAATACAAGAGACTGTTTACAACTTAAAAGGCTATGTTATTTTCATAAAGCTGCTGGCATTTGTTGAATTAAATTTTAATTCAGTCGTGATCATTGGTTTACCATCCTTCTAGGATTCTTACGACAAGAGGGTAATGCAAAGACACGTGAATCCCTTGCAAGAGGTTCAACCTGACATGGCACCAATTATAGCCAACGCTACAAACACCACCGACGCCATTGTGAGTTCCTCCACCACGCCCGAATACGTCACACCAACATGGATATTCGCAGCGTGGAACGAACCCCGTGTCGTATCTCACACTCTATACAGCATCGTCGTACTCGTGTGCGTCGTTCGTACTTTTTATGTCCTTAGCGTCAACCACGTAGGGATTTTCGTCGTGGCCAAGTCGGTGATCGGGATGGGGAGCGATGTCGCAAGGCTGGGTGTCTTTTTCATCTGCATCGTGCTCGCATTCGCGGTCGGAATTACTCAGGCCTCGAACTATCGTCTGCTGAGCGTACGTGCTGCATGCGCCGCAGAAGGACTTCTGCAAGACGAATGCCCGACGCCCCCTTTCCATAAGTAAGATATATAAATGTTACATCATTTGTATAAAATCAAGTCAAATCAAATAATTTATTTTACACTACAAAAACATAAAATATCATTTTAGATATGGTAATGTTTTTTCAAGTCTTTTGTCTTTCTGATCATTCCAACATCTCACAGCCATGACAGTATACTTAAATTATTAGGTACTACATTATTAACCCTTTCCCAACTGCTTCTAGACATTTTCTTTCACAGTGTAATCACATGACCATTACTCAGCTTTGAAGTTTGAAGTTTATTGATCCATGTACACAAAAAACAATACAGATTTTACAAGCATCAATGTCAAATTAAAAACGTACCGGTAAAGAACTCAAATCAAATACAATTATACGGTATAGATAGGTAAAAGGTTTCGAGAGATATAGGAACGACTGTCACAAACGAAGAAAATATAAAATGTGGGGAACCTAAATAAAAAGCATAGCCTGTAAATGATTAGGCTCCAATTTAGAGTAACATTATAGGTTTGTCTTTATATCCGTCGATTACGACACTTCCGGCAGCATGCTTTTTAAAGTCTGTTTGTACGTCTTCAAATTTCTAAATCATTTGGCACCATCTGGCAATCTTCGCTCAACAACTGACAAATGTAAGCTCATTACTCCCAAATCCAGACTCTCATCCACTGAAAAAGTTTCTCAGTGGCCGCATCAAAAACGTGGAACAACATTCCACTCGGCATCAGGGAAATAACATGTCTTGACACTTCCAAAGATCCCTCACAACACATTTCTTTCCCCAGTAATATACTGTAATAGTGATCTCTTTTTGCTGTTGCTCTTGTCCTTTCTCTTCAAATCCGTAATTTTGTAAGCGCTGTGGTACTTTCTGTTTTTATCGCTCCTAAACATTCAATATTATTATTATTGTTATTATCAATCACTATGCTGAATATTAGTAATACAATGATAATTCATGAATTGCTTTTCAGCATACTGACTTCCATAATCAACCTGTACTGGGCCCTGTTGGGCAAACTCAAGAAACCCGCGTTGGGTCTTCAATTGCGACCAGACGATTCTTACACCCTCTACTTGCCCGCTTTCATCTTCATGTTCTACTCCATCGTCGCCATCGTCGTCCTGCTCTCCCTCCTCATCGTAGTCATGACTATACGCTATTCTTTAGTCGAGGTATGCGAGCGAAATGAAGGGAAATACTATCAGTGCTGCTCATGAACATGATGCATTCACATTAGGCCTGCTCAATAATAACAAGATGTTAAAACTTGAAACCATTAAATCTCACAATGTTATCACCAGCACACAATATTGAACCCAGTTGTAGGATATGATTCTATATCGCTTTTGCACAATGCATCCTGGTGTATGAATATCTTATCATATATTATGAATATGATAATCATTGTACTTTGAATATTCATGTTTGATCTGAGACGTGGTAGATCGTGATGGATCGAATAAAAACCACAAATTTAATATAATTGATCGCCTGACTTGTCACAATTTCAATAATTCCATATGATTTATCCCGTGGGGTGGAGGATAAATAACATAATATAATCATTTAATCGCCCCAACCTAACAATCCTTGGAGATGGACCCACCCTCCGCGTCGAGCTTTGGGGTCAGTGTGCTTTGATCGTCTTCAGGATAATTTATATTTATATTATTAATAGCAGCAAACACCATGGCATACTTGTGTGTATTTTTTAAAAGTTCATTATCTTTTTATCGTCTGGTTGTTCTGAATCGTCTATTTGATAGCGGAATGCTGATCGGGAATGGAAGTTTTCACGCTCACAACTATGGATGAGTTTCATCTCAGATGAAATCACGCTACCACCACCATTTAACATACTGCCATCTATTGACAAATTGCGGGGTATTCTACAAGCCTGTTGCCGTAGTAGCAAACGCAAAGAAAGGACCCAGACTCAGAAAAAAGTGGTAAGTGTGCATTGCCGAAGTCAAAGGTAGGCAACAGTATTTGTTCAAGTGACAGAAGTAAAAAAAAATGATGTCTTCAAATGTTTTGAATTAAATTTTTAAAAAATTGTAGAGGTTTAGTGTTAACTACAACTGATCGAATGGACAAGTCACCTGACTCCTGGTGAAATGGTTCACGGTTCGAGTCCCATTCATTAGGGGGAGCCTCGTACACCTACGATCCTGTTGTTTTTATCTGCGGTCTCAACATTTTCATACATATTACATTTATCCATAAAGAAAACGTGAAGTTCTGGGGAAGGTGAAAAATAATTTTTGAGTGTTCTCATTTTTTTAATGTCAGTTTGGAAGAACAGCCTAGCAGAAATGTCCACTGAAGAGGATTGTTCTGCAAATGCCCTTTCGATGAAGAGAAATATCTGAACTATTTGGACCAAACATTCATGCCACGTGTCTGTGCAGTCACATATAAAAATCTGTGTACAGTGCACGTGCTTTCCAAGCGAGCTTGGGTCAGTTTCTTATCAGTTTGGTGAATAAAAAACCTCACAGTATACACCGATTAATTATTATGCAGATATGATCAACCTTTTCCTAATAGACCGCTTCTGTAATGTATACAAATTTATGCACATATATTCTCTGAGCACCTAGTGACGAGCTATTCCATGAACCTGCTTTTTATAATTGAGCCTTAATGCTTGGAATCCAGTTTGCATACATTATTTGTAGCTATGTCCGGCAAGCATCTGGCAAGCTTTCAGGTTGTTAAGAACAACCTTTGTTTGAAAGGTATGCATAAAATTTGAATACATTACCGAAGTGGTCTATTGCTCCGAGACAACTTCTTTCACCGAGCCGCCGCATAACCAGAACTTGTATAGCCTTAGTTCGTCGGGAATATGCATATCTTTATCATAATTGTGTTAATCAACATGGAAAATGACTTTGTACCACTTATATAGCGAAAATTTTTATCAATTATAAATTCATCTGTAAGAGTATCTGCCTTCTAATACATGTATTTATCTATTTCTGTTTGTCATTGCAAATTTATCCATCTCCTGATTCTGACTCGTGTGTACGTTTCGCCTGAAAATCCAATATTTCATGTTTATTACAGTAGCTAGGTCTACAAAACACTCAACCACGCTAAAACCAGTGCCATTTATTAAACCTATAACAACAACAAAAATCCGCAGGGCGGGGGCGGGGGGATCGGCCGCCCCCCCCCCCCCCCCCTTGAAACCCAACTGGCATACCTTAAGTACACAATTTTTAAAAAATGCCTCCTTAAAATTGTGTACATTTCCGGCTCTGTGCCCCCTCTTTTACAACATCCTGGATCCGCCCCTGACATGGATAACGTAACAACAGACATTATTAGTTACGGTGACATATAACAACTCGTTACAAAGGTGATGAGACGCCGGATTTTCCGTCAAGTCTTCTGACAGAAAAACAAATTTTGGAAAAGGGGGAATTTGGGTTTGAAAAATGCAGACTAGGCTTCAAAAAACAACTCATAGAAGTAAAGACAAAATTGGCAAAAGAGCATAAAAGAGAAAGGAGATAAAGCTCCTCATGTTCTAATCTTTCCCAAGGCTAAAATATTTTTTAAAATATACAAAGTCATGTATATATATATTAACTTAGTTTTAGTCTCCGACTTCCCGGCACGCAAGTCCACAACATTGTCACCAAATTTGTAGTTGCGAAGACCCTTAATTTCGCATTTTTGAATGTTTTCTAGCAAACTACATCGGAAATTGATCTGATAACCCCCACCCCCTCTTTCAAAATGTTTTAGGTATACGCCCCTGCCTCTAGCGATAAACACCAGGCCGTTCCATAAATAATTATGATCTATGGCATTTCTCTCTCAGCAAAAGGTTAACGTTTCAACTGGTGTATCCAAATTTATCCGATGTTTGCAGACATCATGATTGATTGTTGATTGATCATAACGCTGTATGGCACAAAGCTCACGAGTCATTGAACTCATATTATTATTTTGTGCTTGCAGGCTTTAAAGTCAGCGTGGAGGGATTATAAGCAGTGCCAGGTAGGCTACAACATATCTTGCACATTTTTTAAAATTCTAATTAATGTTATAGTGGTGTCGCATCAACTACATAAACCTGAAACTTTTTTTCTAGTGAAAAGGGGAAATCATGCATGAATACATTGTAAATTAATGCTTGAAAGCATAACATGATCGCTATTTACATTCTTCAAAAGCTTTGTAATTCTTCCGGTTTAAGAATCTAATGTCAGCAGACATTATTATTCTTATATTACCGTTATTATTATTGTTATTATTATTATTATCATTATTATTATCATTATCATCGTCATCGTCTTCATCATCACCATGATTATTATTATTATCATCATCATTAGCAATAGCAGTAGTGGTCGTCGTCCTCGTCGTGGTCGTAGTTGTAGTAGTAGTGATAGAAGGAGTAATAAAAGGAAGTTGTAGTTTAATATGATTATAATTATTACCGTTAATTTGTATTTTTTTAAAGAATGTGAACAAGGTAATCAAAGATCGGTTTGTGAAGAGTCGAGAGAGCAGTCTTCAGCAGAACTCCGAGATAGGAGATAAGCGAACTCTTCTTATCTTGGGGCGGACCGATCTTCTAGCGTTCCGCAACGAGTGGGTGGACCTCAGGTTAGCTAATATTCCGCTCAATCATTTAAGTTCACTACAAAATAGTCACCTGGACATTGACATACTTTTTTGAAAGAGAAGGTCGAGTTCCGGTAATGATGATTAATAATTTGTGAGTTTCCTCATTCTTTTTTTTAAATATCGACAATCCTGCCAGACAGGATTGTCGAGATGTGTCCCATGAGGGCTATTATTTGGGTTTGCAATGAATTGCTTTCTCAAACTATTGATAGGACAAGTGAGACTAATTTGACTTGCATGACCAATTGCAAGTACGATTTTCATAGTCGTACCGGAGTACATATTGAAATATTAACTAATATTCCGTTTGTTTTTTCCCCACTCCATGTAGGCAACAGGTATCTATAGCGGAGCGCGACCTGGAAATGATGCTTCAGAAGCTGGCAGAGCTGATCGAAGCTTTGAAACTGAAAATCGACGTCATCAACCACGTCGAAGAGAAACATGTTTCCAGTGCCTTCGATGTCGATGATGTCTACGAGTCCGTTTCCGTCATCGAGAACTCGTTAGTAGAAGTCGAAATCCTGATGGAAACCTTGCGCACATTCCGACCCGAGGTGCCCGCGAAACCAGTCAAGGAAAGGCCAGTCTCCGAAGTGAAGAAGGAGGAGGAAGAGAAGACAGAGGAGGAGATCAAGATCGAGATCAAGAAGGAGATTGTGAAGGCGATGGCGAAGTTGTACGAGCTCGGGAAGCGTCCACAGGAGGACGAAGAGTTCATGAAGAAATTAAATGAATACCGGCAAAGATTTGAAGATTCCTCCCTTGCGGCGCCCTGAGACTCTTTTACTCCATTCAACCTTGTCAATTTCTTCAAAAAGACCCAAAGAATAAATTCAGCCCCATCAACATCAAAGAGGTAATAAACCCAAGTTTGCAGGGAACGCTAATTCACTAAACAAATCATTTACCATGTTTACAGTAACAATTTACACCAAAGATGAGTGAAAAACATAATTGTTGGTTAACATATTAAGTAAATAAATTTGGGTTCTCATATTATCAATTTCACTGATCACGCACGTGATTATCTATTATTCTCCCTTTTATTATTGCTTTTGTTGTTGTTGTTGTTATTGTTTCTTAAGGAATATAGATATTACAATATACATATTACATTAGATTAGTAGAAATCCACATACTAAACGGCTTATACTAAACAGTCGGGTCGGGGCGATATATTTTGTAAACATTTTAAAGGAATTTTATGTATATGGTATCTTTCTTTTGGCCTTAAAAAAGCATGGATTAAATGGGTAACTTCATGAATTCAGCAGTATTTTTCTTATCCAAGTCAGTTTAAAAAGCTCTAGAAAAATGTACAATATCAACCAGTTTTAGTCCACCGTTTTCGTAAGTACAAACAACTTGTTTCCTCCTTATGTTATCGGGTATCCCTTTCCATACGAATTTAAAGAAAGGGCGTTTTATTGCTTTTAAAAGATGTTTGGAAGGATATGGAATGGACATAAACAAATGGTTGAATTGCGAAACAAGCAATGATTTCACTAGATCGGCGCGACCACAGGCCCGTAGCCTATGCGGTGGGGCGGTGCCCCACCCCCCCCCCCCCCCCCAAAAAAAAAAAAAAGAAAACGCCAAATTAAAAAAAAAAAAACGAAAAAGTGGGGGGAAGTGAGAGAAAAAAAACTAAAAAGGCGCTACTAGCTGTTATCTTTCTCTCTTACATACAGTGCAGTAATAGGTCCAAATAATTAAAAAGCAGTCTGGGCGTCGCACTTTCCGCCTAAAAAAAGTGCTACGAGCCGTTATCTTTCTCTCAAATCTACTATAAAACGTCAGCGCTTTCGCGCTTCGCGCGGGAGGGGAAAACTCCCCCTCCCTGCACCCATTCCCTGGCTACGCGGTTTGCGGGACCAAACACAATAATGTTACCTTTTGACCAAGATATCATTTGTCTTTTAATTTATCAAATATTCTATCATAGTTGAAATCCGGAAGCTTTTCCAGATCAATACAAAATTCTATTCCCAAATACCAATTGAATTTCCCGGTAACCAATGATGTCAGTCTCATATATATGATGCAAATTAATCTTTACAGTTTTATTTTTCAAGGATCCAATACATGTGTCTTTGTAATAACAACATTATAAACCTGAATACTGAAAAAAAATCCAATAGCTGTAGAGCATTATGTAAACTGTTTGTACTGAGGCACACACAAAAAAGAATAACCACCATTCATAACACATTCATACATACTTTGTTACAACCGCACAAAGTTATATGAAAGAACATGGTTCAAAAGAAATATAATATAAAATATGACCATTTGCAACGTAAAGGTATATAATAATTATATGATAAAATCGTGAGACCTCAAGGTTATTTGCATATTATATAAGACGAAACAAGCGAGCGGATTTAAATATTTTAAAGTCATAAGTAAACGAGGTTATTGGGTCATGTGTTAAAGGATATTTGCATAAAAAGCGTCGGGTAAAATACAGAGTTTCACGTGTACTACCCTTACAAAAAAGTACCATGGTAATACCATGGTAATACCATGGTAATACCGCGGTAAATTGGGACGGTATTACTGTGAAAGTACCATGAATTTACCGCGTTACCCATTGTCAAGATGAAAATACTATGAATGTACCATGCTTTTCATGGTACGCGATGCAAATACTATGAATATACAATGTTTTTCGTAGTAATACTGTGGCAATACGATGTGTACCACGGATTTACCATGTTTTCGTGGTATTATGGCGGTAATACCATGAAATACGTAGTATTACCATGGTATTTTTTTTTATAAGGGTAGTAGCGAGATGGAGTACAATGATAGTCTTGAAACCAGACGTCTGGATACACTACTATGTGAAGGCATTAAATGGATCTACTTTATTTTTGTCACCTCTTTCAATATACATTATATATCCACACTTTATTGAATAATATGACAAATAATTCAGTTTCAAGCAGAATTTTTGACCACATTCTTCACGAGTCAACAAATTCCCCTCATCACCAATCAAGTCATTGATAGGGCTACATCTGATGCCTTTTTCATACCAAGATCTAAAAAATACATATTTTTGCCCAATTTGGATACATTTTGATATGCGCTATACAATTATTAATACTAGCATTGTATTATGATATATTGTAAATGTGTTTCCCTTCAGTGTAATGGTAATGCAAAGTCTAGCGTTTATTTTCTTTATTCATCATTGTGTCACTTAATCATTATTTCATTATTGTATAGAGGGTACAGAAGTATCAAGAGAGTAACCATAAATATGAAAATGAGACTATATTATAGCAAACTTGAATTTGATGATATTTCCTTTGAATGTATATATTTTTTAATGAGCCGTTTATACCTTATTTGTTCCAAAGTGAGCTATAGATATAAACGATCTCTTGATAAACTTCAACATGAATAATGGATCTATTTTATGTCGACTGAGAAAAATTTATTCCAAAGTATCCGTAAGAGTTTTTTTAATCCGGACGACCACCCCTTGTTAATCACCCATGGACAATTACCCTCCAAGACAACTACTAACTATATTACAATTACCCCGGGGCAAACTACTCTCTCGGACAACTATACCCACACCGGCGGATAAGTACCGACTGACAAAATAATATCCCGGACTATGGTACCCTGTAAAACAAACTCCCCCGGACAACTACCCCCTTAAAGCATTAACCACATGAGCCCTCGGACAACTACCTAGGCGTTGGCTGTCCGGGGTTATTGTCCCAAGGGATAGCTCTTCCTATTCTTGTGGCTTATCCAGGGGAGCGTTTCATCAAGCGTTTTGTCAGTGAATTTTTACCGACAACTGTTATAAGCTACTGAAATCCTTTCATCTGATTGGCTGACAGCAAATTTGTCAGTAAAAATCACTGACAAAACGCTTTATGAAACGCCCCCAGGAGATTGTGGAACCGGCGTATACCCCCCCCCCCCCCCCCCCCCCCCCCCCCCCCCCATCCCACTATTTGAAGGTCCAGACGGTCAATACAACTTGCTATGGGTACACGCGCGCCTGCCAAACTAATTTCCACCCCTCTTATTCTGGATACGCCATCGTTTAACTTCGAACTATGCCAGATGAGTATGCTAGGCCGTGGAATCATTCATGGTTCTCCATCGTGATATTTAATCAACCGACAGTGAGACGTATTTTTTACGGCGTTATATCTATTTGGTGAATCCCTTTTTACACCCGCCCCAAAACGTGACGTAAGTGAGCAATAATTGTCGAAACAATGTTGTAGATGTGTTAATCACAATATTTCTTAGTTGTATTTCGATAAAACCTTCTAGAGTGGACCGTGGGCAATTGTTTTCCTGCGATTATCAAAGGAAGATACTTTATCAGGACCAAATTGTTCATAAAATTTCTTGATAAAATTTTAGTTTTTTTAGAAGAGGATATGATTAAAAAGCTCAATAGAGCTGTCGTAATTTTAAAGGCAGGACAGGCTGGAACTTTAGGCCAACTCATGAAAAGTCTCCCTTTATAAGTAGAATATACTCTGGTATTAACCATTACAAAATTATATGTACTATTACTACTACTACTACTACTACTACTACTACTACTACTACTACTACTTTTACTTTCACTACCACTATTACTATTGCTACTTCTACTACTACTACTACTAATAATAATAATATTAATTTTACTACCACTACTATTAATATTGTTACTACTACTACTACTACTACTACGACTACGACTACTACCTCTACTACTACCACGACTGCTACTACTCCTACTACTACTTCTACTACTACTATACTACTACTACTACTACTACTACTACTATTCCTATTCTACTACTATATTACTACTACGACGACGACTACTACTACTACAACGACTACGACTACAACAACAACAACAACAACTACTACTACTACTACTACTACTACTACTACTACTACTACTACTACTACTACTACTACTATACTACTACTATACTACTACTACTACCCAATCCAATCCAATCAGGGTATTTATATAGCGCCAATATCTAGTTGCCTATACTACTACTGCGACTACGACTACGAAGTTTACATTATTATATCCAAAGATTAGTAGTAGGCAGAAAAGAGAAATAAAGTTAATATTCATGTTGTCTCGTTCCTTTATTTATCTAAAATATCATATATACTGGATATTTATATTATCAAGGAATAATTGCCGCCTATACTTAAACAAGAAAAATATATCTGTTGACATGGTAGAATATTGTTTTGTTCTTCTGTGTGATATATTTTAAAGGAAATTGAATAAATTATATTTTAAAATAGAAGAAGCACAATGTATGAATGTTATTATTTTACATATAAATTTCTTATGCTAGGAAACCTTGTAAGGTAATTGATAAACACTTCGTTAATGTCAAAGTGAACGCGGTAGAAAGGGCATACACGCAGTCCCCTCAACTCGATACAGTCAAATAGAATTGGGGCATGACGTCATAATATTGTCAAACAAACCAAAATAGATTTTGAATACGATCAACATGATCAAATCGACGGTAGGCAGCGCAGTGGGGGAAAAACACTCGCGATTTATAAAAGCTATAATAGCAAAGGTTACTGGTTCGTACCCCATATATTCTCCAGCCAGTATATCGGGGTCCGCTCGCTATTCATAAGGACCGCTATTTATACAAAACAGCTATTTATTTAACACGCGTTATGAATAGCGGTCCTTATGAATAGTTATGAATAGTGGTCCTTATGAATTGAGGTCCTTATGAATAGCGAGGTAATTTGTCTATATGGTTTGCTCGCTATTTAGAAGGACAGCTATTCGTACAAAACCGTTATTCATTTAGTCAC
Source organism: Heliocidaris erythrogramma (assembly GCA_025617745.1). NCBI lineage: Eukaryota > Metazoa > Echinodermata > Echinoidea > Camarodonta > Echinometridae > Heliocidaris > Heliocidaris erythrogramma. The sequence continues at coordinate 39,739,124 of CM046860.1, read as the reverse complement.
GCGCGGATAGCGGTCCTTATGAATAGCGATCCTTATGAATAGCGATCCTTATGACTAGCAAGGTTACCCAGTATATCCGATACCCGCTCCTGGATGAAGATGTGTAAATAGTCACACACATCATCATTATCACCATCATCATCGTCATCATGATCATCACCGTTATCCTATATCATGCGAATTATTGAATGAGCTGCAAAGGCCTACAGTGTTGAACTGTTATAAATGGCACCTCATATAATTATCAGACTGATTTTAACACAGAGAGAGAGAGGGGGGGGGGGAGAGAAGTGGGGAAACAATTTCATTTTAAAATAAAAATACATTTCAGTTGAATTCTTGAAAGAAGTGATATGTTAGAAATCTAGCAGAGGGAGGGAATATGAAGGTCTGCGAGTGACGTAGAAGGAGGAAGAGAAAGAGAGAGAGAGAGAGAGAGAGAAGGATAGTGAGGAATAGAAATAGAGAGTGAGGGGTGGGGCGATAGATGAAGGAAAAGAAGAGTAGGGAGGCAGGGGGAAGGGAGAGCATTGAATAATAAATGAGCGAGAAGGTTAGACAGTCAATGAGTTTTTTTTTTTTTTTGTATATAACATGCAAAGTGTGAACTAGCCAGCCAAAACACCAAGGATCCAGAAGGCTAATCAATGGTTCACTGCAACCAATTTAAAAAATATATAAAAAGCAATTTAAGGAAAAATATTGGGCAATAGGTAAAACATTGAAGTCATGAAATGCGATTTGCCAATCTATGCACAGAGGTATACAGATTTAGCGAGTGACAGAGCATTAGAGAGATACATTTCAGTATAAGAGAGTCAGATTAGGCTTTTTACACTTGCCAAATTTTGCTTAGTCCCGTAAAGGTGGGGTTAAATGCAAAAAGGAATCGCTAAGCGCTCTGGCTAGGGAGATAGTACGGGACTA